>JAIFZK010000009.1:18817500-19417500 GCA_027481765.1 Tenualosa thibaudeaui
GAACTGGCAAATGTGTGAATTACCTCAGCCCCAGATGACCCCCTCGCTTCTTTTGTTTTTTTTTCTTTCTTTTCTTCCTTTTGTTCTTTTTTCAATTGTTCTGTCACTCTTCCCTCTTTTCTCTACACTTACCCCTTTTATCTGACTTTTTTCAGTGGGCTCTGAGTGGTAGAGATGAGTGGCAAGCAAAGGAAAACTCATGTGGTCTAATCCAGTAGTCTAGTAGAAGGTGCAGTGGTCTAATCCAGTAGTCTAGTAGAAGGTGCAGTGGTCTAATCCAGTAGTCTTGTAGAGGGTGCAGTGGTATAATCCAGTAGTCTTGTAGAGGGTACAGTGGTCTAATCCAGTATCTTAGTAGAGGGTACAGTGGTCTAATCCAGTAGCCTAGTAGAGGGTGCAGACTTTTTGGTCCCTTATAACCACCTATAACTTATAACACCTTATAATTTGAGGTCTTCAGATACTCCTTCTAAATTCTGCAGTATATTAGTCCTTAAAGGCAGTATCAGGTCAATAATTGCCAGCTTAGGAGTATAAAACATATTAGAGTTCCCAGTAGACTTGTAAGTGTGCATATTAGTCAGTGAGATCCCAGTCACAGTTTAACATTAGTTAAAAAAAAAGGGAAAAGGCTCAGTCAGGATGCATGCTTAAATAATTTATTACGACTTCAATATTCAGCGATATCTAAGATTGACTCTGAGCCATAAGAGAGTCTGGGAGGGTGCGGGAGAGAGGTTTAGGGGGCGAGTGGATATCTTCATTAAAGGATGTTCTGCACATGAGATTATTGACCAGTATTTATAGTATTATTTTAATTGCACATAGACAAGCTTAGAGGCCATCCTGAATTTGAGTGGCGGCAATAATGTCTGCATGACTGTGTATGTGTGTGGAGCGGGTGTGTGTTTTGTAACTGTGTATTTTTGTGAATGTGTCTGTCTGAAGAGAGAGAGAGTGTGTGTGTGTGTGTGTGAGTGTGTGTGTGTGTGTGTGTGTGTGTGTGTGTGTGTGTGTGTGTGTGTGTGTGAGAGAGAGAGGTGAGAGAGAGAGAGAGAGAGAGAGAGTGCCCCCAGCCAGAGATCTGTTTGTGCATTAGGGAGCCAGAGCAGTAATTATGTTGAAAATGCCATAATAGAGCATTAGACTGCAAGCGCTGATGGATTTCTTTAATTGAACTGACGAAGATACTGATTATACCTGATTAGGAGTCTGAAGCTTTTATTGTGGGGCAGCACAGTTGTTTTGCTGTCATTTGTCTGATCTGTGTGTGTGTGTGTGTGTGTGTGTGTGTGTTTGTGTGTGTGATTGTCCTTGTATTACAAAAATGTCCAGAAATACATGAAATTTAATTTCCCAAGTGTATAAAAGTCATAAAATTTCATGTTCATGTTCATCATTTCATTTGATGTTTTTGCATGTGCATCTAATGAAATGCATTATGTTTTTGTACACCCTTCCACTCCATGGAGAATTCTTGATTGTGTGAATTTCAGCAGTGTAATGCTTCCATCTCCATTACATTGATAGCGTAACAAGCCTGTTAGAAAAGGAATACAAATCCTGTTTAATTTCATTAGAATTAGCTTCAACCAGGGGCATGTTTCCAAAAACCAAAAACTAAGTTAGCAACTTTGTTGGTCACAGTGCAGTTGCCCATTGCATTGCAATAAGTTAGCTGCTTTGTTGGTTGTAAGGCAATTGCCTGTTTCCAACCAAATTGCTAACTGGTCAGGAAACTGGTTGGAAACAGCCCCCTTTTCAGTTAAATGTAATATTTGCACTTAAAGGTTGTGAAAGGACTTGGGATATGTTTGCATTGCAAATGTATGGAGATCATCACAGAAACAGATAGATATGTCTCTGACCTGTCTTAGTTGGGTTAGTTTAATTGAGTTCACTTTAAAATCCATTTAAAAAAAATAAAAAAGACAATTTAAAATGTGCATGAATCACAGAGAGAAAAGATGCCTTTTACCCTGATTTAGCTAATATCCGTCTGCAGGCCCTGATCAGCTAGGGAATACCAGGATAGTCTATTAGCAGGGACTGGTATGATCATTAGCTCTGCCGTAGCATTCCAGTAGGATAATTTCAGTAATTATTATATTTAATTAGATATACTCAGGAATATATTCAATTCCTCTGGCTATTACTTGGTGATTTCCTGTAATGGAATAATGGAACATGATACAGGATTCATTAGCACTGTTGGCTAAAAAGAGCCACAATGTATGCAACATGCAGTTGCTAGGATCAATGTAGTAAAATGTCTCTCTCATCTCAGTACTACAACAGTGGTGACTCAGATTGTCTACTTGCTTTACGTGCTGAGCCTACTGTCCATTGTCCATCATTGGTGCTTATTTACTTTTAAACCTGGCCTTGGATCATGCAGTCCAGCGTGTATGTGCGAGAGAGAGAGAGATAGAGAGACCCACTAGAGACCTGAGTCAGTTCCTCGAACCTTGTCCATCTGGAAACACCAGATCACTCTACGTGTCTCTATGTGTTGTGTAAACACTAGCTCTTGTTCCTCCCGCTAATCAGTGTCAGTAATTTGATTCGCTTCTCGAGAAAAGCGGCAATGATTTCAGCTCACAGCAGGGTTCCTGTCTAAGACTCACTCTGTGGTTGCCGGCTGTCCGCCTGAAAAAACGGCAGAAGTTGCCTTTCAGCACATTTTATGGACTAGCTGCAATCTTTAATGTAAGACAAAAAGGCTGGCTCTTCTAAAGTTTTTCGAGCAAGTTGTTTACAGAGGAAAACTTTATTTATTTAATTTATTTTGTCGTTAGCAGCAGCGGAAACTGAGGCACTTGGAGAGAGTCAGTGGGAGTGTAGGCCTCATTGCGAGTCATGGTGCAGTTCTTTGCTCAGTGTGCTGATTCTGATTCCACTGCGCTGTGCTGCATCAGTGACTCTGTCTGACTCTGAGAGATGCAGATGATGCCCAGGCATTTTTTCTTTTGTAGTGGGAGCCTAATTATTTCATGTACTTAAATGATTGTGCCAGCAACCCTTCACTTTATCAGCTTAACTCTTCCTCAGCTCAGTTCAGCTCAGCTCAGTGTGTGTGAGTGTATGTGTGTTAATGTATTAAAGTGAAAGAGTGGGTGTCTGTGTGAGAGTGTGTGAGCTTGTGCATGTATTTGTGAAAGAGTGAGTGTGTGAGCTGTGATAATTGAGGTAGTGAAAGCACAGCTTGAATGAAGATCCCCTCCCTATCCCCACCCCATAGCATCCATGCTCACACACACACACACACACACACACACACACATATATATACAAACACAGATCAGCAGATATGTGCTTTCAAATGAGGAAGGCAAAGCAAGATAACACTCAAGATAACACTGACATTAGTGTAAATGGGACAGTAACACACACACACACAAACATACACACACACACACACAGAGAAGTGTCTTAGAAGTTGACCGTTAATGAAGTCCCAGTGGACGACACTCAGAATAGTCATGATGTGACCCCCCCCTCCCCCCACGTGTGTGTGTGTGGTCACTGCAGGTTTCCCGGCAACGACGTACAGTCCGGTGGCAGCGACGGCGGCAGCGGTAGCGGCAGCAGCAGCACGAGGTTCAGGTAGGCGTGAGGCCCACGGAAGAGGCGGCTACGTAGCGGCGTACCCGCACAGCGCAGGGCCAGGTAACACACGCTGGCAAGGCACGCTGGCGCGCTCAGACGCTCGATCTGTGTGTGGCTACTGCTCCGCTCCGCTTGCCTCTCCTTCTTCTTAGTCTTCATCACAGTCACCATTGCCACCATCATCATCATCAGCATCATCATCCTCTTCTTCTGATCTGGTCGTATCTGATCTGCAGTTTTCACAGGCCTGCAGCTTTAGCTGAAACACACACACACACACACACACACACACACACACACACAGAACATACAGTACATGCACAGCCAGCACAAATATACTCTCTCTCTCTTCCACATACATACATAATGCTGTACACACACACACACATATACATACACACACAATCAGACAACCTCTCACAAACTTACCAAAGAAAGCATATGCTCAGAGTGGGGATGATTTTTCTCCAACGTACGTGATTCACTCATATCTTCTTCAGTCCTCATGGATCTGCACCATCTCACTGTATCTAACTCACTCACATACATACACACACATATTTTTCACACTGACAGTCACAAACACACACACACACACACACACACACACACACACGTGCGCACACACAGCCCACACACACATTATGCAGGTGCACATTTGGGCTAACATAGTGGTAAACATTAGCCAGAGGGTCATGAGGTCATGAGGTCAGTTCTTGGGCACTGACACCGACACTTAAACCTGTGTTGTTCCAGAGGGACTTTCATTCTGATAGACAATACATCTGTTTCAAATAGATAAACACAAAGTTAAATGAAAAATCTAAATGTTAATGAGTCCTCTAAGCATGTAGATGTCAGGCTGTTGCAGCAGCTGTGTCATTTGATTTGAGTACAGTGGATTTGCCAGCAGTGACATTGATCGCACAGTAAGAAGAAAAAGAAGGTGATTAAAACCACACTTAGACCTGTCCAAGTCTCAACTACACTGGGGTACAGAGAATGGGAAATGTACTGATGATGTGATCAGTATTGATACAGTGTAAGTGTTTTATTGATACTTGGCTGAAGTCACGCTGTGGCTGTGGCCAATGTGTTTGGGTGGTGCAGTGAGTCGTATGAATCTGCTGAGGTGGCTGGTCGTCTGAGCAGTCTCTGAGCAGCCAGTTTGTCTGCAGGCACTGATATTCATTTCTTTGTCAGTAACAAAGCAGTGCAACAGTGTAGACTGAATACTGGTGTACTTGCACGCATGTGTGTGTGTGGTGTACTTGCATGAGGTCTGTCCACTGGTGCTGTTGTCAGTGGGGAGGCAAGGGTAAGTCAAAGGCGCTTCCCTGTCAGCTGTGACTGTGTGCGTGTTTGTTTCTGTGTATGCGTGCATGTGTGCCTCTGTGTATAAGTGTGTGTGTGTGTGTGTGTGTGATTGTGTGTGTATGATATGCTTGTGTGAGGCCTCCTCACACTGTTGTTTGCAAGAGAGAGAGAGAGAGCGAGAGAGGCAAGGGTAAGTGAAAGTCACTGTGCAACTGCTCCCTCGCCTCTCGCGCTTGTGTGTTTGTACTAACTCCCTTTTGTCTCTTTTCCTCTGCATGTGTGTGCACATTTGTGTGTGTGAGTGTGTGTGTTTGTGTTTGTTCCAATTCCCTTCTGTCTCTATTCCTCTGCATGTGTTTGTATGCACGTGTGTGTGCATATGTGTGTGTGTGTGTGTGTGTGTTTGTCTCATACTCTCTCTCCTAACCTAGTAGACAGCTTTCCCGTGCTGCTCATGTCCCACATCCTTTAACAGCGATGTCATCACAGGGATACATCTCTCTGAGCAGTCTACAGCTGTGTGTCTGTGTGTGTGTCTGTCTGTCTGTGTACTTTGCCGTGTGTGCCTATCTTATGTTTGTGTGTGTGTCTGTGCGCTTTACTATGTGTGTGTGTGTGTGTGTGTGTGTGTATACTTTGCTGTGTGTGTGTGTCTGTGTATCCTTTGCTGTGTGTGTGTGCTTTGCTGTGTGTGTGTGTGTGTGTGTGTGTGTGTGTGTGTGTGTGTGTGTGTGTGTGTGTGTGTGTGTGTGTGTGTGCGCTAGAGTCGATGTGCCCGTTGGTGTGAATGTGCGCTGCTGCAGCTGGACAAGTTGGGCAGTCTGGTGGTGGCTTCTCTGGCAGCTACCTATGTATGCTAATTTGTGTATTTGTGTGTGTGTGCGCACACAGTCATTCAGTGCTCTGGTCATTCACAAGCAGCACAGTGCATGTATATTTACTGCAGTGCTCTAGTAACAGTCTGGGCTTAGTGCATTTACATTCACATTTACATTAATATTCACATTTATATTTATACTTATTGATTTTTATCTATATTTACTAATTTATTTCTCAGGATGCTTTAATCCAAAGTGTGAGGTTGTGAGAGTGTCTGGCCTGAGCAGATCTTGATCCTGATCTGATGTGTGGATAACAGGCAGCCCCAATTACAGATCTGATGAAGATGTGTCTGCTGGTGTGTGTGTGTGTTTGTCTGTTTGTGTTTGTGTTTGTGTTTTACAGCATGGTAAAAATCCTTATATAATTGCTTTTGTGCTGTGGTTAATCCTCTCTGCTGCAAGTGCCTGTAGTAGTCTCCGCACAAACAAATATGATTTTATGATGTGGGTGCCCCTGGTACAGACATAGTGTGTGTGTGTGTGTGTGTGTGTGTGTGTGTGTGTGTGTGTGTGTGTGTGTGTGTGTGTGCGTGTGTGTGAGCACATGGCTCTGCCATTGAGCAGTTTGATGAAGGAGAAAGGAGAGTGGGGAGGGAAAGTGGGTCACCCGTCTTGAGCGGATGGCTAATTAAGCCCGCTGGTGTCGCATTGTAATAGCGCTGTACTACTCCTGACTGAGAGGCTGGAGAAGTCTGTTCTGAGCAGAATGAAATCCGCTTTCTCTGTAGGAATACACACACACACACAAATACACACACATGCACGCATATACACATACACACACAGATACAGAGTGGTTATGGAGATTGACATGCTGTGGAAATGCCTAAGAGGGTTTTAGGAGTTTGCAGGAGATGTTCATCCCCCCAGAACTCACTAACCCCCCCCCTTGCGCTCTCTCTCTGTCTTTCTCTCAAGCTACCTCCCTCTCCTCCTCCTCCCTCTCCTTTCTCTGATTCACTCTCTTCTACCTCTCTCCCTCCATCTCACTCCCCTGTCTCTCCCTTCATCACTCCTTCCCTCCTTCTCTCTCTCTCTCTCTCTCTCTCTGCTGCTGCTGCTGCCTATGTGTCTGCTATAAGTGCCTGGGGCCATGGCCGCTGTCAGCATCCTCCTCCGCAAACAGAAAGCTGCCTGTCTGATCTGATCCTGACGTCTCTTTTCTTTGTCTCCTCTCTCCTCGCTGCTCACTCCCTGTGTGTGTTGTCCTGGAGGGGCTCTTGTCTGAGGGTTTTGGTGCCGCTGTGTACAATCATCTTCATTTTTATAATAGCTGTGCCACACATCATCCCCATCAATGCCCCTCACTGCGGAGTCATAGGCTGGGGTTAAGCCTACACCACTCTTTCACCATATGTCTTCCACACTTTCTCTCGCTGTCTCTCTTTCTCTCTGTCTCTCTGCCTTTCTATTCCAGAATTGTTTGGTTCTTACCACCATCCTGTTAACACCTCTCTTCCTCTTTTGCATTTCACTGCATGGATATCAGGAAGAACAGACAGAACCCAACACTGAATGGCAGTTATGCTGCTTGAGACAAATTTGCTTGGTTGTATTAAGTTTTATCATATTTTGTCTATCGAAGGACCATTCATTAGTGAAAACTCCTACACATTGCCCCTAGGCACTCTCTCTCTCACTCTCTCTCACTCTCACACACCCACACCCACACTCATACCCAATGGGCTGATCTCTCCTGAATGTTACAGTCACTCGGTTACCCCCTCTCACAAATAAGCTCTGTCCACTGCTGACTCTCCCCTAATGACCAATCAGTGTAGTGTTTAACCCTGCTGTCCTGTGAAGCTCTGCTGCATTTGTGTCTGTGTGTTGTGTGTGTGTGTGTGTGTGTGTGTGTGTGTGTGTGTGTGTGTGCGCTGGAGGCTGTGCTGTGGAGGCTTCTCCTCAGCGCTAGCACTAGCACGCACATGCTAGTGTAATATTACACAAGTGGCTGTTGGAGTAATTAGCTCAAGGAGGAGGGCACATTGTTTCCTCAAGTGTCAGCTGAATGGTCTTAAGAGGCAGGCAGGCAGGCAGGCAGGCAGGGACTTGAGTGTCCAGCCAGCGGAAATGGATCCACTTACAGTTAAGCACAGCCCTCAATCTGAAGACAACCAGACTTCCGGAGAGTAGTAATCACTCCAGTGTGCACCTCTTGGTTTTAATACACATGGACTAAGACAACTACAAATCTGCATTTAATTATCCTCATGTCCACTGTCATGGACTGCACAGTTACGTAAAGGAGAAATCTGTTGTGAATCAATCCATAGGCCTGTTGTGTAAGGTCACTAAGTGCTGTTAGTAGGGAAAATAATGAGAAAATTTGGTACAGCATAGAGCAAATATAGAAATCGGCAGCTAACATAACCCAGTGGGGCACAGAAATTCACTTTAAATTTTCATATGCCCCATTCAGTTAACTGTAGCTGCCGGTTTGCAATTCGGATCAGATTTACTGGTTCTTTTTCTTACAGACAGCAATCAATGCACCTCGAACATAATGGCTTTTGATTGATTCACACAAGATTTCTCCTTTAAGCAATACAGGAGGATTGAGAGTGGTGTTGGTAACCAATATACTATGGTTGTGGTTTGACCACAGACACAAAGCCAAAGGCTATTGGCCAAGTATGGATTTCCTGTGATATAATGTAAAATAAAGATAGAACAAATAGAATGGAATCTAACCAGACAGAAATTGTCATCAGCAGGTGTTTTATAGTCCTTGCTGACATTTCTGAAGATGATTGAGAAAAGCCCATTCCTTTGCCACTTTATTCCCACTCCTCGCCATCTTTCTCCATTTAGTTTAAACAAGCTGTGTGACCTTAAGAATCTTCCCCTCCTGAGCCCCAGATTCGCTGCTCTCTCGTGGGGTAGTGTTAATCTGCTGTTTGGGGGCACCCGCAGCGTCACTTTCCTGTGTATGTGAGTGTGTATTTGTGTGTGTGTCTGTGTGTGTTTGGGTGTGTGTGTGTGTGTGTGTGTGGACAAGCAACTATGCCTCATGTTTCTAATAATCAGTCAGCATTTATTGCTATTTATTGCATTTGTGTGCATTGTAATGCACAGTGCAGTTTTATGTTATTAAACCATTAATCTCAGTGTGTGTATACTTAATCAGAGGTGTGTAAAAAGTTAGGCTATTAGTTTTGCATTGCAATGCCATACTGTACTGTATCATTTTTATATAAACCCTAAGGAGCGTAATGGCCTCAGAAGTTGCTCTGGCTACCCTGCTCATCTGTTTTGTGTTGTGTCAAGACTCTTTGGACTCTCCAGGCCAATTGTTCAGTTGCTAGCATAGGCAGAAATGTGTTAAACTGTAAAAAGTGTAAAGTCGTGCTCCATGTCTCTATTTGCCATGAGCTAGTCTTATAACCCAACTGTTCATGCTCTTCCTGACGTAAGAGCTCAGTGAAAATGAATGAGTACCCAGACAGGACCGTGAGTCAGGCGTTACCGTTGCATAGCTGCCACCACCACCAAGCCAGCCGAAGCCGGAAAAAGTCAAGAGGGACCCACTGTTCGCCCACTAACGCCTGCGCCACCCGCGTGTATGGGGGGGTTAGCAAATGCAGGAATAAATTATCTGTTAAAATTCATTAGCCAGGCTTCTCTGAGCACAAAATGACAAGACATTAAACATGTATTATTTATGAAATGTCGGCACTCTGTGAAAAAGAAGCTCCAGTGTTGTTAATTAGTCAGCCGTTCGGGCAGAAAAGCCTGTGTGAGAAGTGAAAGCGAGCGGAAAAGAGAGCGAGCGAGTGAGCGGGGGCCACGGCAGCCCCTGTGTGGTCTGCCTGCTTTTTAAAGTGACATAGGTGGAGATGGAGAGGCTAATTAACGCTATTGTGGAATTGAAAGCTAATTTGGGAAAGCTTTTTGACAGGCCGATTGACACCGGGCACCCGATGATGCTCTGATGCCTGCCAGACAAGACAGTGCGTATGGGGAGAGGGAGGACGGGACGCTTTTGGTTTGTGTGTGGGTGTGGGTGAGTGTGTGTGTGTGGGAAGGTGGGTTCTATGCAGCACATCATGCCGTGTGTGTGTGTATATGTGTGTGTGTGAGAGAGAGAATGTATGTGAAAAATAGACAGAGAGAGATAGTGTGTGTGTGTGGGAAGGCTGTTTGTGTAAGCACATAGGTCTACTTTTTTATTGGTGCACTACATGAGTATTTTTCTGTGTGTGTGTGTGTGTGTGTGTTTGCTCCCTGAACCCTAGTGTCCAGCTAATGACAGGCTTGAGGTCCGAGGGACACCTCTGCTCTCTTCAACTCCTTTTCTTTCCCTAACGCACAGGTTAGAGTGGAAAATTGATGGGGAATGTGTCCAGCTCTCTCTCCTCCTCTCCCTCCCCTCCTCTCTCCTCTAGTCCCTTTTTCTGGTCTTTTTGTCTATTTTCTTTTCTTTTCTTTTTTTTCCATCCCCCCTTCAGAGGAGAGTGAGGCAGCGGTTTAGCATTGCCTCTCAGAGTCAGTCATCTGGTAAAGTGGAAAAGCGAGAAGAGCATTTATCCTCTCCAAGAGAGGCCCCCTCATTACGGCAGCGTGCTGAGAGAGAAGGGAGGGAGAGAGAGAGAGGGGAAGAGAGAGAGCGAAAGTGAGGATTTTCAGTGAAAGGAGGGAGAGGGACAAAGAAAGAGGAAGAGAGAGAGAGATTGAAGGAGAGTGCGAAAGGGAGGATCTTCAGAGAGAGCGAGAGAGACCATTGGAAGAAAGAGAAGTGAGCAGAGAGAGATAGAAAGAAAGAAAAAAAGAAAGAAAGAAAGAAAGAAAGGAGAGGAAGGAGGGAGACGAAAAAAGTCTCACTCATTCACCGATCACTGAGTTCTGAACTCCAGGCTGACCACTCTCCACCCACTACCACCCCATTAGTCACACACACACACACACACACACACACACACACACAGAGACAGCATGATGTATATGCTGCATATACCTACACACACACACACAGGCACACATACACACACTGGCAGCGGTGGGTGGAGCCAGAAGGGGAGAGGGGTAATTACGGGCAGAAATGAAGCTCGTCGCGCGATTCGCATCGCCGGGCCTCCTGATCCGGTCGCCACGGCAACGACGACCTCCTCATTTGTTTTGCAGATGAGTAATTAGATCCAATTCCAGCACCACGGAGACTCGGGGGGTGGGGGGTGGAGAGCGAAATTCCAAAGAAGGAGCCCGTTCCTTTTGTTTAGGAGCAGATAGTTAAGGGAACATTAATAACATCCACCCCTCTGAGTCAGACTGGCCACTGAGATAACACTCCTCTCTTGACTCTAAACAGCATGGAGGCCTACTCCTTCCTCCAGACACAGGTGCTCTACTGTTTTTGTCTTGTTTTTGTCAGTCACATGACTTTCCATGTCCCCCACCTGAGTCTCTGTTGATGACGTGAGTATGAGCCGTAATAAGCATGAGGAACATATACAGTCTAAGTGTATGAAACGTAAAGAGGTAGGAAGAAATTGAAGTATATATAAGCAGAAGTATGCAAAGTCTGCCACCAATCCCTTTCCCACTTGTTAGATTGCTTAAATAGTCATCTGAACTTGTGTCTATTTGACTCAAACTATTCCATGTTTACCAGACTTGATAGTTACTTGCTCCTGATACAGTATTGTTAAGATATTGAGCATGATCTTGTCTGAAGAGTACATTAACAGATTGTTGTTTTTAGATTGCCATTATTGTTGTTTGTAAGCTTCCTCTTACACGTTCTGCCTTCAGTTAAACTATGTTTACCAAATTTAGTTTTTAAAGTTTTGTCTCGGCCATGTAAACAGAAATTACCTTAGGAGGACTTATGGAGTATTATGTCAGTCATACATTTCTGTCCAGACAACTCAATCCCTGTGGGATTTTTTTTTTTTTTTGTGGTTGGTTGTTTTCAGAAACAAATTAGACACAACTGTATTTTGATTTAGTTGTTTTGACAATTGTAGAGTCCTTTGGTGAATTTCATCTCTGATGAAAATCCTTCAGATCTTTCTAGAACAGACAGCACTAGATAGTGTTGCATCATGCGTGCATCAAGTGTTGTGACGATGCTTCGTGGAGATGTTTCTGTAATTTTACTCTCAGAAGGGAGGGAAAACATTTCGACTGGCAATCTTCCCTCAGCAGAGACTATGAGACTGTGATGGAGTGCCACCCCTCCTTTTAAGTGTGCGCTCTGACTGCCATGCCAGGGGGCCTAACTCTTTGGTGTTGAGTTCAAGTTGCACGTTTGGCACCCTGGTTTGAGGCTGGGTTGTGTCATTGATCCCTCCCTTCGATACACATTTCAGGAATAAAAATGTGTTTTTAGTAGCCTGACAAGCCAAACTATAACATTGAAATGTGAAGTCTGGCCATGACCAATAGACTGGGCTCAATCCTAGGGGCGGAATCAGTGTCTTTCAAACTGGATAGCACTACGACCAATCAGAGCAATATCGGCATAACAGAAAATATGTCCTTTTTTTAAAAGACTGCCTTTTTCTGCTGTCGTTATTGTGCTAAGCCTGCCCAATGACTCTACAAAGATAGATCTTTGTGATTAGTTTTACCAAGCCTTGGCAAGACCAGTCGTAGACCTACTATGGCCCCACTGGTTCATGGCTAGACGTACCCGCTGAACTATTTGCTACCGCTAGGATAAGTCTAGATTTCTAGGCTAGGTTTTTAATTTTGTAGCCTTTCCAATAGCTGTTTCAAGACTTCTTCATTAGTGTTATATATCTTACCCTGATTAGGTTTACTGTTTCCCACTCTTTCCAAGAGCACCCAATTTTATTTGTTTGTCACGGACCTACCAGTCATTTGTTTGTCTGTTTGTTTAAAAGCCATGTCTGGTTCTCAGAGCAGCCTTTGATGTCTGGTACGGTGGGAAAAGTAAGAGTTCTTCTTCTGGCCAACTTTGCCCCAGTGAAAACAAGTCATTTTGAATGCAATGACACAAAGCACAATGAGAGTGAGAAAGAGAGAGAGTAAAAGAAAATTAGCTTGGGGGCCATAATTCAGCTTTTGGACCCTTCCCCAGGTGGCTTGTCCACAGCCTGCAATCCTCACAGAAGAAAAGAGAAGAGAGGAGAGGAGAGGAGAGGAGAAAAGAGAGGAATGGAGAGGAGAGGAGAAATGAAGAGAGGATCGGAGAGGTGAAAAGAGGAGAGGCTGGAGGCCTCTTTCCAGACTAATTTCAGTTATATCCTTTCTCACTAATGGCGCCATCATTATGGGCAATCTACCTGAACAATAAAAGTCATTTGGCCTGTCTTTATTAGATAAGATCTCCTCCGCTGTGTGACGCTCGCAGCTGAGCACTAATTGTGCGTGTCAGCGCAAACAAAGCTGCCATGTGTATGTGTTAAGGTGTGTGTTTGTGTTTGTGTGTATGTGTTTGTGTGTGCAGCATGTACGAGTTTGTGTGTCTGTGTGTGGGTGTGTGTCTTTGTGTGTGTGCGCTGGACTTGTGGTAGGCCTCCTTGTGTGAGGGTGTCTCATCTTTGTGCCCTGTCATTTCCAAGATCTCTGGAATCAGTGGAATTATGCAGATTGCGGCAGGAAGCTGGCACAGGCGCTGGGCTGGTGGGTGAGGGGTGGCATGGAGTTCTCTCCCTCTCTTCTCCTCAGCTATTTACTTAATAGGATAGCTAAGCTAGTATGTTTGTGTATGTATGAGTGTGTCTCTGTGTGTGTGTATGTGTGTGTGTGAGAGAGGGAAAGAGAGCCTTGGTAAAGGTCAGCACAGCGACGTGTGTTTGTTGTTAAAGATCTAATTAGAAGACGAAGAGGATGCACAGGAGGCTGGTGTAATTAGCGAAGAGCATGTGACACAGCGGCACACACATACACACACACACACAATCGCTAACTCAAGGACAGCTGGCTATTAGCTCATGACGCAGAGATGAATGAAACCTCAGAGGCCATTTCACTCTCACATTCTCCTCATGGCTCTTTGTTTTTTGTTTTGGGTTTTTTTTGTTTGTGTATTTATTTATCTTTATCTTTTGATCTTTATTGATTTATTTATTTGTCTCCCTCCCTTGTGGAGTGCGACAGGGGGGCCTTGTGACACTGCGGGGCCTGCAGGGATTGATGTCTCGTTTGGTCTTGTTGTGTTGTGACTGAGAGGTGAAGACAGAATTGGCTTTTGAACCATCACCACCACCACCACCCAACTACCTCCACCCAGCACAGACCCCTCTCTGAGTCTGAACCTCTGAACTTCTCCCAGTCCTCCCTAAATCTGTTTGGATGGATAGATGGAGAGGAGGAAAAGAAAAGAAAGGAAGGGTGAGGAGAGGAGAGCAATAAAGAAGATGGAAGAAAGGGAGCAGACAGGGTAGAGAAAAGATAGGAGAGGAAAGGAGAGAAGAGGGGAGAGAGGAGAAGGCAGGACAGGGGAGGAGATGAGAGATGTAGGGGGGAGGAGAGGAGATATGTGGGGAGGGGAGGAGAGGGGAGAGACGTGCAAGCTCTTTGGAAAATGGCGTCTCATTTTAGGCCATCAGAAGAGCAGCCATCATCTCTCTGGCTGTAGGGTCTGGCTCTGAACTCTCTGGTGTGTGTGTGTGTGTGTGTATTTTTGTATGTTTGTGTGCGCACTTTGCTGTGCGTGTGTGAGTGCCTTTGTGTGTGTGTTTGTGTGTGTGTGTGTGCTGGAGCTGATGTAGCTGTAATGGTCTTAGTGAGTGTGTGCAGCTGCAGCTGGACCAGTTGGGCTGTAGTCTGGTGGTGGCTTCTCTGGCAGCTACCTAGATGTATGCTAATGTGTGTTTGTCTGTGTGTGTATGTATGTGTGTGTGTGTGTGTGTGTGTGTGTGTGTATGAGGGAGAGGGAGAGGGATATGGAGTGAGTACAAGGTTAGGGCTCTGGTGGTGGTGAGAATGGTGATGTGTGTGCCCAGGTGCAGGTCTGACCTGACGTGACCTCGGGCAGCACAGGCTAGCTGGTTGCTGAAGCCGTCTGAAGTGATCACTCTCCTCATGGTGATGACTCAGTGGTGAACTGTGGTGGTGTGATGTGTTTCACTCAGTATTCTCTCTCTCTCTCTACACACACACACACACACACACACAGGCAGAGGCAGACACTCAAGGATGCTTCACAATGTTCAGAATGGTTGTCTGAACCTATAACTTGGTAACAGAAAATGACAAAAGGCAGCACTTTGCATAAACTAATTACGTCTAAAATGTTTTCTGTTACTAGAAGCAGGCTCACCAGCACATTTCATTTCATTAAAACATTTCAAATCTTTTCAAAACACAATTACTTGCAATCATAAAAGTCATTATTATTCAGTAGTCATCAGAAATTCAGGTATCTAAAAGAACATTCTCCCCAAACACATCATATATCTGTGCCTTTTATTCAATGTTTCAATGAATATGTGACAGTGGGGTTGTGTTAAGCTGCCGTTCTGCACATATTTGGCCTATAACTCCTCAACAGTCATATTATGTCAGAGAGCTCAGGCTCAGCTGGGGGAGTGCGTGCGTGTGTGTATGGGGGGGGTTATTGCTCCGAGTGTACTCCATGTTCTTAAGGCACAGCAGATGAGAGAGACAGAGAGAGAGAGAGAGACACTGAGACGTTAAAGAGATCATTACCACTCTGGCTTTGTTTGATCTGACAGGGCCGCGGCGGCACATGCTGCTGTAAGTAGGCATCACGGGCCCCTCGCCATCGTTGAGGCGTCAGTAATTTGATGAGCAGGCATGCTGCCTGTGAGCGATGGGGTTCGGGATGTGACGTTATAAAAGGCGCAGAGCGAGCAAACAGGCATGCGAGCGAAAGGCCTTTCTCCTTGTGTTTGGATTAAGTTTGGCAGGCGCCGGTGGTGTAATCAGCATCGACTAGGCAGTATGTGACACAGCTCTTTCTTTCTCCTCTTTCTTTCTTCCCTTTCTTTCATTCTTCTTTATTTCGGCCCATTCTAGCCTCAAAATAAAAAACAAACACACAGCAGGGATGAAAGACTCTCCCCCCCCTTTCTCTTCGCCAGTCAATCTCAGCTTTGCTGTAGAGGATTAGGTCTCTGTTTCCTGAAGAGGTGTGAGTGTCGGCAGTGCCAGAGGCAACTTGGGCTTTTAATAGCCCCCGCCGTTTCTCGAATGTGTCGCCGCACAACGCAGATTACAGGGACATGGTGCAAATATCACCAGCACTGCAATGCACAACGCCGTCTTCTCAGCCGTTGATAATCTCCAGTCGGGGTGAATGAGGTGTGTGTGTGTGCATGTGTGTGTGTGTATAGGAGGGGCTTTAAACTGAAAAGACATGTCTATGTCTTTTGTCGGCCTGCCACTTATCAGTAATGGACCGAGTCAATGAGCGTGAACATGTCATTGTTGTACTGTGTGCAGATAGAGAGAGCAGGACAAAGAGGCATGTTCCCTTTGAAGAAATGTGAGTTTATATTGAAGCCATTTGAAAATGCATATTGATTTTTTTAAGGAATATTTCCATTTATGTTGCCTGGAGACCAGGTCAGAGGGATATGCATCTTATTTTGCCATTAAGCACACACGCACTTACACACTCACACACATATACTCTTTCTCTCTCCCTCTCTCTCACACACACACACACACACACACACACACACACACACACAAACACACACTCCTCATTTACCCTGACATCCACAGAAAATCACTTCTCTTTCAAAACTGCTCTTTCACACCAGATGGCTGCTGCCTTTGTGTGGGGAATCATAGGCCCAAACCATTCATCCATTTTTTTTACTCAGCCTCACAATTGCAATAGATGGACATTATGGAAGTCATCAGCACCCAAATGACCAGCTGTCTATGGCCCGGATCTCAGCCATGCCAGGGCCAGATCCGCTACGGTGATGGATTCTGTAGAGCAGGATGTGCCAGTCAGTCAAGTTTTCTGCTGGTTCATTCATTGTTACTTGTTACTTGGTTTTATGTATGCTAAGAGGAGCAATTTGGCAGTCTTGTAGAGAACTTTTTAATGAGGCAGGACCATGTCATCATCCTGTTGTATGTAGTACTGTATACTTTAGTTTTTGTGTGTGTGTGTGTGTGTGTGTTTGTCTGTGTGTGTGTGTGTGTGTGTGTGTGTGTGTGTGTGTGTGTGTGTGTGTGTGTGTGTGTGTGTGTGTGTGTGTGTGTGTGTGTGTGTGTGTGTGTGTGTGTGTGTGTGTGTGTGTGTGTGTGTGTGTGTGTGTGTGTGTGTGTGCGTGAGTGTGTGTGTGTGTGTATGTGTGTGTGTGTGTGTATGTGCATGTGTGTGTATGTATGTATGTGTGTGTGTGTGTGTGTGTGTGTGTGTGTTGGTGAGGGATGGTAGGGAAGTAGGAAAGATGGGAATGGAGTGGGTCCTGGTCAGGGGCCCACAAACCATAATGTCATCTGCGCTATCACACTTGTATTGCACCACACACAGACCCACACATGTACACACACACACACACACACACACACTCCAACATATTGCGACAAACTCTCACAACTGTCTCAGCATCACTATGCATCATAAATCCAAAAGCCTCTTCCCCAATGATGGAGTCCCACCCCCACCCCACCTTACACCTCTCCCCTCCTCCTCTTTCTCCTCCTCTTCCTCCTCCTCTTTCTCCTCCTCTCCCCTCCTCCTATTACTCCCGTATCTCATAGGCTTCGCTGACTATGGCTTTTACTCAGCGGCGGCAGCTGCCGTGGGCGCGGGGGGCGGCGGTGGGGAGCAGCGTGCAGCGGGGCCATGCTCCTTTGCCGACTACGGCACGCTGGGGCCGCAGATTGCCGCTCAGATGCTGCAGAGCGAGCAGCACCACCACCAGCAGCACCACCAGCATCAGCACCACCACCCTGCCTCCGCCTCGGCCTGCAACTCCCCCCTCCAGCACCTGCCCAGCCCGGAGCAGTTTAAGAGCCCAGGTTTGTATGGAGCAGCACCTCCGTACCTCTATCTTCTCCTCCTCTTCCTCCTCCACCACCTCCTCTTCCTCGTACTCCTCCGCCTCATCATCATCATCATACTAATGGCCAGAGAACGATAAAGCACAGACTATATGTATAGCATTCTATACATTTGTAAGCTATATGTATGTACTGTACATTTATACAAGCTATATGCATATTTTGTACATTTGTATAAGCTATACTGTATATACATATATAGCTATATATTCAGGCAATATAGCTATATATATATATATATATATATACACTATGCATTCATGTATGCATATAAAGGCTGGGTATCCAGAGAATGTTGCCTATATATACATATATGTATATACATATATGTGTGTATGCATGTAATGGACATATTGTATGTGGGCCATAAAAGATGACACGAAAGGTCAACAGTGCGTGTGCATCTGAAGTGGTCTGATATGTATTGCATGTTTTGGTTTTTGTTTTTTTGGTCTTTAAGGGGGCGGGGGGTATTTTGATACACATTGGCACCCAAGGAATAATTGTCATTGTAGTTCTTTGCATGGGTGTGTACTGTATGTGTGAACATGAGATGGACGGAGTGTTTTCATTCATCTTAAAGCACATACTCCATTCTCCATACAGCCTAATGCCTTGCTGCAGAACATTGTGAGAATGACTTTGAGAGCACTGGCATACAGATGACAGTAATGCTCATCTGTAGTTGAGGTTCACAGATAGTATTAGTTGGAGAGTCCAGCAGACTCTGCTAACATCAAGCATGCTGTGTCAGTGTCCACTGACTCTGTGTCGTTTATGATCTTGTATTAGGGAAGGAAATGCAGTGAGCTGGTAGTAGATACTAGGTGGTCCTTTGCTAACCCTGTTGAGTGGTTCAAAAATGTGGACTTTATTTATTTATTATTTAGATTTGTTTCTCAAATCGCATGAGATATTGTGACTGTTAAAGATTTTGAAGTGGTTTTATGAATGAAACAATTTAATTCAAAATGCTTGTTTATACAGTTTCATTTTACAACATTCAGTTGTTCTTATTAGTGTGGATATTATACATGCTGTTAAAAAAAACAGTTGTGGAAAGGATTAGGATTAGGAAGGATATTGTTGGGCAGCTTACATGTTTTGATGAAAAGTCAAGGTTACAGCAGGCAGCACGTCAGAGCCAGACTCAGGACTAGACACCCAAAGTGCAGTGAAAGGCACTGGCTAACAGGACGTAGAGTGTGAGGGCAGTGCGCAGAGGCAGTGCAAGATGCTGGCTAACAGGAGACAGGACGTAGAGTGTGAGGGCAGTGCTCAGAGGCAGTGGAAGATGCTGGCTAACAGGAGACAGGACGTAGAGTGTGAGGGCAGTGCGCAGAGGCAGTGGAAGATGCTGGCTAACAGGAGACAGGACGTAGAGTGTGAGGGCAGTGCGCAGAGGCAGTGGAAGATGCTGGCTAACAGGAGACAGGACGTAGAGTGTGAGGGCAGTGCGCAGAGGCAGTGGAAGATGCTGGCTAACAGGAGACAGGACGTAGAGTGTGAGGGCAGTGCTCAGAGGCAGTGGAAGATGCTGGCTAACAGGAGACAGGATGTAGAGTGTGAGGGCAGTGCGCAGAGACAGGTGTTGTGGGGGCCCTGGAGTCTCTTAGTGGAGATGCCCCCTGTGGTTCCACTGTGTCCTGCCTCATTGGCCTTGGCAGCCAGCACGGAAAGACATCTTTAGCCTCCGTGCTTTACACCGAAGATTACACACAGCTCCTGGTTTTGGACCCTGGCCCGGGTTTTGTGTGTGTGTGTGTGTGTTTGTGTGTGTAGGTATGTGAGTGTGTATGTGTTTGTGTTGCTCTTTCTTACAGCCTTTGGGGCCCACCCTCCTGTGTAGCGCAAACTGCTCCTCCTAAGATTTCTGGATGACTTTGGACCAGTTGAGGCCCAGATCAGGTCTAGATCTGGCCTGGATCCGTTCATGACACAGATCAATTTCAGACTGTTAGCTTCCATTCTTCCATCTGCACTTGAGCGCCTCATATAGGCAGTGGGCCGCATCTGCAGGCTTTGCCTGGAGCCCCAAGAATCTCATTTGCACATAATGTAATCCAGTGGCCCCATAACTGAGCTAAACACTCAAAAAGCCAGAAATGCAGATCGAGTTCTTGCCAAAAAAAGCAGTCTCACATTTCCATTTTTAGCGCTTCCTGGCTGAGCTTTATCTCTCTCTCTTGTGGAATGGAGTTTGTTTCTGTGATCTCTTTATGAAGGAATTACATTGTGTACGTATCACATACACGGTGTTATTTGTCATTGTTCCTCAGCAATAATGTCACATCACCACCCAAGTTGCCAAAATTTATGCCCAGGATGTAGCTCAGTAATGGTTCTGAACAAAGTAGAACCAAATGACATAGGATTAAAAGGCTAATTGGGTTTTGCCTAATCATGTGGGGCTTCTTGGTTGCTGTGGCAACAAGGACTGAATAGTTGCATTGTGGGTCCCTTAGAGGTCATCAGGACTCGTTATCCGAGTTTCAGTGACAGTAAATCACAAGGAAGGGTGTGTGTGTGTGTGTGTGTGTATGTGTCAGGGAGAGAGAGAGAGTGTTTGACTTCTCTCTGAACTTTGACAATGAGTAAATAAATTGAAATGGCTGAATAAAAATTATTTATATATTTCTCACTGAAATGTACAGCTTATGCTGTCATGTTGTGTCAGCAACTTCCCCTTTCCTATGTGATGTGACAAAGAAAAACATGCTGTCAGGGTAAAAAGTGCATTACTATTTAAGGTGGCATAAATTAGAACACAATGCCATGTGAGGGGTTTGGACTCGACAAGCGCAGCTGAGTCACTGGGGTCCTGAAACATGCTGTGTAATCAAAGCTCAGCTCGTGCAATTAGCATGGATGCCGCTAAACTAGCAGTCAAGGCCAATAAGAGCAACTCATGTTGGGCTATTAAAGTTAATAGCGGTGGCAGCTCTAGCCTGAGGCGCTGTGAGTTTAAAACATAAATCCTATTGCTCGATGGTTCGCTTGCTCACTCGCTCGCTCGCTCGCTCCCTCACAGGAAGAAGGGAAGGGAAGGAGACCTCCGCTCGGTCGGTCGTTCGGCTCAAACTGAATCCACCAATTATGAGTCAATGGGAATTAGGGCTCCAGCTGAAAGTGCCTGGAAGGCGCTAATGAGTGGTTGTGTTAGTTAGAGGATCGGAGTGGGGAGATGATGAGCATGTATAGCAGCACAGGCTGAGATGAGGCAAGGCAGCTGCCGTGTGTTAGTCCATAGGAATAGTGTGTGGTGAATGCCTCACAATCAGGGGTGAGGTGGGGAATAGAGTGTGATGAACACCTCACTATAGGGGTGAGGGGGGAATAGAGTGTGGTGAACATCTCACTATAAGGGTTAGGGGGGATTACAGTGTGATGAACACCTCACTATAGGGGTGAGGGGGGATTAGAGTGTGGTGAACATCTCACTATAGGGGTGAGGGGGGATTAGAGTGTGGTGAACATCTCACTATAGGGGTGAGGGGGGATTAGAGTGTGGTGAACAACTCACTATAGGGTGGAGGGGGGATTAGAGTGTGGTGAACATCTCACTATAGGGGTGAGGGGGGATTAGAGTGTGGTGAACATCTCACTATAGGGGTGAGGGGGGATTAGAGTGTGGTGAACATCTCACTATAGGGGTGAGGGGGGGATTAGAGTGTGATGAACACCTCACTATAGGGGTGAGGGGGGATTAGAGTGTGGTGAACATCTCACTATAGGGGTGAGGGGGGATTAGAGTGTGGTGAACATCTCACTATAGGGGTGAGGGGGGATTAGAGTGTGATGAACATCTCACTATAGGGGTGAGGGGGGGATTAGAGTGTGGTGAACATCTCACTATAGGGGTGAGGGGGGGATTACAGTGTGATGAACACCTCACTATAGGGGTGAGGGGGGATTAGAGTGTGGTGAACATCTCACTATAGGGGTGAGGGGGGGAATAGAGATAGTGAGGATGTGGTGGACGCCTCACCATCAGGGGTGAGGTGGAGCCCTTAGTCACAGAGTGACTAGCCTTACTCTAGGACAACACTGGATGCGTTGCGGAAGTATTAAGCTTAGTCACATCAAAAATACATTGAAAGATACATTGATATTTTCTGAACGTTGTGCTGCTGTGTCTGGTGTAGCCAGTTCCATTGGTTATAGTGGAAGTGAATTGTTACGGTAGATACGTCTATGATTTAACACATCCAGTGTAGCCTCCCTGTCAGTGTTACAGCAGTGTTAGATGTTGGTTTCAGTAATGCACTCGGGGAGGAAAAAAGAGCAGAGAATTAGTTCACCCAAACAGAGGTGTTGGTTAGGATGATATTAGGTTATCATCAGTGGGTCGAGAAATGAGTGTGCAGCTCATCTTCATTAGTTCAGCGATGAAAATGGGGACAAATGGGAAACTGAAACCCACATGAAATAGGAAGCAGTTAGACATCAGTCTTATAATGTCACATTGATTCATTATGACAGACCCAGGATCAGGGCTGCCTGCCCAAGGCTCAGGACTAGGCACCAGGGGCTGCCTACATGGTGCTCACCCTACCCACTCATAATGCAGTATCCCACTTTGATCTTATTGCCCTCTTGCCTTCACACACACACACACACACACACACATGCACACACACCACTGTAACTCTGTGACTGTGACCGTGATGCTCTGCCAAGCATATTGAAACTGAACTGAAGTATTGGTACCTTTTATCAGTGATTTAAGTGAAAAGAAGTGTTTAACAAGACACACTTTGTATACACACATACACACGCAAACACACACATACTCTCTCTCTCTCACACACACACACACACACAGACACACACACCTGTAGGTGTCTCACAAGTCTGAGGTTTTTCAACATAACATGATGCTCACAGCAATTTTTTGCCGGCATGCTTTCTTGGTCAAATCTTGCAAGATGGTTTTAGCAGCACAATGCATCCCCAGTCTG
This sequence comes from Tenualosa thibaudeaui, assembly GCA_027481765.1. Classification (NCBI taxonomy): domain Eukaryota; kingdom Metazoa; phylum Chordata; class Actinopteri; order Clupeiformes; family Clupeidae; genus Tenualosa; species Tenualosa thibaudeaui. The sequence goes on from JAIFZK010000009.1 coordinate 18,840,230, forward strand.
ACTAATATGGTTTTGGAGGAGCACTGGCAACATTTCCTTTTTAGGGCATTGTACTTTGTGTCATACACAAGCAGGTCACACCAAACGTTTTCATTTTTGTGTTGACCCCATCAAATGTAGTGTTTTTAGCATATTAAGAGAGCCTGCTAATTTGGCAACACAAAATGCTACAAATGAACCAATTATTTCCATGTTTGCTCTTACTTAATGCACAATGTAATTACAGATGAGTTATTGCCCTCATAATGTAAGCATATAATATGCTTTATACAAATGGCAATTTAATTATGATTTCTGGTCTGCCTTTAAAACCTGAGGTTTATTAAATCCACACAGGGATTGACACCAGGGAACCAGCACAATGTTTAAATGTCAACGTTTTTTTTTTTTTTTCTCTAGAGGATTATAATTATAATGCAGTTACAGCTTACATATTACACCCAAATAGGAAGTAAATTACAATCAATACATACAATGAATGCAAAGTATTCAAGACTTAATTAGATCAGGTCATTGGTAGGAGACCTTGGGGATATATATTATATACCTTATGTATTAGCCGCTCATCACTTGGACAGTTCTGTCCTCCATTTTTGGCTTTTCCTCTTGTTCAGTGCCTCCTCAAAACTCATACTCTCATCTCTGCTGCTAGTGCTTCCTTATCTGTTGCTGCTAGCCGCTGGTTTCGCAGCTGGCTCTATGGCCATGGAGCCTAACCTGTGTGCCTTTGGCTCTACTCGAGACCCACTCTCTCTCTTTCCCTCTCTCTCGTTCTCATCGTTGTGGGCAGGCGCCAATCCTCCGCGTCCGGGCGGATTCCCTGGTGCCAACAGCCCAGGCCCTGTGGCTGACCTGTACGCGGCTGCCAGCCAGGACTCTGGCGTGGGCAACTACATCAGCGCTGCCAGTCCTCAGCCTGGCTCTGGCTTCGGACACAGTATCGCTGTGAGTGTGTCACACACATACACACACACACGCACACACACACAGAGGGAGGCCTCATTTCATAACACCTTCAACTGTTTGATTTAAGATTTAAAATTATATCTTACCTTCTTGACTTTAGATCTGCTGAATGTGCTTCTCTTATTGTTCTTATTATTGTGTATGTGTTGTGATATGTCCTCATTGTTACACTACTTAGTCACATTTAATTTTATGTACCTGACTGGTATACAGTCTACTCACACTCAGTACCCACACCCACCCAGTATACAATGGCACTACCTAAATACTTCAGTTTCAGAAGCCTTAGGTACTATGAGTAAGCTAATAGGCTACTTCAGTCATTAATGCCACAGAAATGACTGATGTTGTTCAAAGATGTAAATGTATTGATGAATATAAGCTTAGTAATGTGAGTGTGACAATATCCGAACTCAGACGAACAGTAAGTATACTTGAATGGATTGAAATTGATTTCATTTTTTGTGAGACATGGTCTTTGTGATCAGATGAAACTTTTAGGAAAGTGTAGTCAGATCTCGAAGCAGGAGTCATTTACAGGGTGACTGGTTGGAGCAGTTTTAAAAAAAGTCTTGTCTGTGTTTGAAGATTTAATGAAACGTTTCACTCAGCTGAAGACTGGAGATAAAGATTTAATACGAGAAACTGCTGCCGTGCGAGAGAGAACCACAGATTAATGAATAAGTCAAGAGAAAGACCTAAGAGAATAGCTAAATTGATATACTTAGATGTTCTTGTAATGAGCCATCACATTTTATGGGATTGTCAAACAGAGGCGCTTTTAATGGGCCTTTTTTACAATTTGCTGGCACTGCACATTTGTTGTCTTAGGATGTCAGAGGTGTCTGGACAAAAAAAATTAATTGCTTTTTGTCTAAACTCACATCAGAATATAGTCAGAGTCTGATTAAATGTCAGCCTGAAACCCAAAGAGAGAGAGAGAGAGAAGCAATCAGAGACTGTATATACTGATATCTATTAATACCCATTGCGTGAATCTGTTTGAACATTTTACAATTGTTAGAATGTTAAAATACTCCCTTTTAATTTTACCTGAAAATACAACACAAGTTAAGAGTGACAGTTTCCTCAAATGCATTAGTCTAATGCAGATATTCATTGTAGAACTGTATCTAATAATTACACCCCTACTAGCCTGGTTTTCACACATACTGATCCGCTATGCATCCCAGTCTGGCCAAGAGGCCTGTCTCCACTTCTTCCTGTTCGCCTGAGATAGATATATAACACATGCTCTGCTTCAAATTGTGATGCATCCCACTCTCTTTCCTTTCTGTAATCATTGGTCTGATTAGTTCTAGGCATGTCCAATGCCTGCAGAGGCATTTTGATCTGTGCCAGTTAATCCCGCCTCATGGAAGTTGGTGATGACATGAATTTGACTGAGATGTGTGAGAACCAGGCTACAGCCCTGCAGTATATCAAAAAGAATTATTTATTGCCAAAAATCGTTGATTCATTTAATTTGACAACTAGTTGATTGATTCTTTGTTGGAGCCCTAATCCAATGCAAAACAGCTTGTGCCCTTGCAGTTTAAACATTTGATGTAGTCTCAGCTGTCTGTAGTATATTTGGAAAGCAAAACATGTTTGACAAACAACTCAGACTGAACAGGCTGAAAGTGGAGATATGCTTTGGCAAGGGGCTTGGGTTATTAGGTTATTTTCTTCCCTAAACACACCTCATCATCAGCTCTCATATTTTATTTACCCTGTGGAAAAAAACACAGCTCTTGGGTCTGTGATTTGCGATGAAAATTAATAGCACGATTTCCGCTCGTGCTAATTGAATGTGACCTAATCCGCCTTCGAAAGGCTCAGTGAGGCAACGCCGCAGCGGGCGGGCGGCAGCACGATGATCCAGCAAGATGGCTTCCTCTCCACCGTGTGACGTGTCGTGTCGGGTTGCCACTCTGGCATCTCAGGCAGATGATGTCTTTGTGCAGCACATTAAGGCAGGAAATGACGCGGAACTAAAATGCTCTTTGCCATTAATTTCCTGTGCCAGGCGGCGCCAAAAATGCCACGCACTGGAACCTGACATGTCACAACCCATTGGGCGGCGTCACTTGTTTCCTTTGCCCGCCATTTGCTGTTCGAGCCCATTGCCAGCCCAACACACACATATGCACACACGGTCAGAAAGAGAGAGAGAGCAAGCAAGAGAGACAGAGACAGAAGTGCAGGGGTGTATTAGTGGTGTCAGTTAAAAGTGCAGGGATGGGTTAAACATATGCTCATCTCTGTGTCATTCTGAGATGAGTGTGTGGCATTGCTGCTTGAGTTTGATCTAAAAAAACAAAAAAAAACAGTGATCTGTTCCTTCCATGCAAGCATATACGTATTAAAAAATAATAGCCTTTTGTGCTGTGCACTATTTTCAGTGCATTCTAAAAATGAGATGAGATGCAATCATAATTAATGGTTATCCGAACATTTATAGTGTTTCATTTCCTTTTTCTCCATCTCTCTCTCCCCTGTGTGGTATGTTAAATGCTCGGGTGACACATTCCCACTTCTTACAGTCTCCTGGTGATGTGGGTGGGGCTGTGTCACCACTGGTGCTTAGGCGTTCTTTTGCGTCTTATTTTTATCAGGAGATTGCAATCGGGCGCCTGGCGGAATTGATCCGTCCTGTCACTGCCACAATGGAATGATGACACAACTGATAAGTGGAACTGTCTGACGCCTTTCCACCCCCAGCCTAGAAATACAAAAAAAAAATGTGTGTGGGTTGTTCACTTTCTCAGACAAAATAAATAAAAAATGATGAATACCCTCTACTGCATACTGCAATGACTTTCAATGATTAACTAGAGGTCAGTGATGCTGGCTATGCTAGTATGTTACCTTGGCAAATGAAATATTTGTGCATTTTTAGGGTATATTTTTAGCAGTTTAGTAATAACACTATTTAAGTTTAGGCTTTTATTGCTTTTAATGAGACAGGATAGAACAGATATGACAAGAAATGGGTGTGAGAGAGCGACAAGGAAGGAACGGGAAATGACCATGGGGCAGAATCGAACTTGGGTGCCAGGTTTATGGTGTGGATCCATTAGCCAACTGTGCCCTGGTGCCCCCCACAATAACAGTAAATTAGGGTAATGTTGCTTTAAGACAATCAAGCTAGACATGAAATAAGTTGTTAAAAAAACACAAAAATACATATAGGTAATCAGACTAACACATGTGAAGGCTAGGAAAGAATCTGAAGACTGGTCATATTTCTGATTGACGAGACTCACCATGGACATACAAACCAAATCAAAGCACAGGGCAGAAATTAGAGATGACAACTGCTTGGTAGGCTCTACCTCAGCTCAGCACTGGCCCCCCAAATGGAACATGAGTGCACTCACAAGAAAACCTGCACAAAAACCTCCACTCAGAAAAATTTACTCTTGGTTTCATAACCATTATCATGGTTTATTTTACCACTTTACCTAAGCTTTCTGAAAAGCTAGTGCCATTTAGCCATTTGCACAGATGGACTAACCTTTGAATAAAACATCCTACATCTTCTTAGTGTGCGGGTTTGAAATGTGTACTGACTGTCACTCTTGACACTTTCAGGGCCCGCTGATTGCTACGGCTTTCACAAATGGATACCACTGAAGAGGAGCAGATGGTTGGTGGCCATCTCAGTGGAGGTGCGGCTTCTCTTCTCCTATTTTGAGCGCTGATCTTTATCGTTCTGTCTGTACAAGATGTTCTCTGCAGGCCTCTAGACCTTCTGCTGTCTCTTATGTCAAGTCTTGGGTTGCAGCAGCATCAAACTTACATAAATGCTATAAGGTCATAGGATAAAACTTAAGCTCTAAATACTTACTTACTACCTAAATATTACACAGATGTGCCTATGCATGTCATTGTATATAAATAGTATTTCTCTGTAATTTGCATGTGTATTAATGATATAAATTGACTTGGAAGGAAATTGAATCAGTGAGGTGATTCATTAGCAGACATGTACACACTTGGGTAGCGTTTCCTTCTTCCTGCTGAACAAAAGACTTTTTTTTGGTTTATCTTGGACTAGATCTATTCTGTAACCAGGTCCACTCTTAATCTGGATGTGAACCATTCTATCCTTGCCTGGCAAATCCATATTGTTACCATCAGTTGCCCTCTGGGTTCAGACCTCTCAAAAGTTTTGTGCCACATTCCGCCCTGTCAAGTCTGTTTTCAAGATAAAGCCACTGATGTAGAATGTGACTCTTAGACTTTCTCAGCCCATTGCTTCAGGCTAATGTGAGATCATTTGACTGGCATGATCTTATTTGGCCAAGCCCTAGCTGATCTTCTGTGAGCTGAGCAGGGCTATTAATCAAAACATCAAGCCCTGAAATGAGCTGAAATAGGGTTGACGTCTCAATGAGGTAGTGTGACACACTGAATTAATTTAGGGTCTGTGCTTTTAGGGAGTGTATTTGGTTAGTCACTGCCTGTAGTTTTATTCTTGATCCACCCAAAATAATAAGGCTTTCTGAATTGCTAAGCACTCCTAATTAATGGAATGTGCTTACCTGGTAAGTCTTTCAGGGTGAATTGCATTGCCACTCCTGGCCAGATAACACCTGATTCAGGTGCAGCTCTGGCATGGATATGGATCTATGTACATTAGATCAACAGATTTAGGGGGGTGTTTGCAGTGATGCAGAGACAGCCAATGTGCCATTCACAGCACCTTTTTTTGTTTGGCTGTCAGCCCGTCTCATTAAAGATGGAGACAGTTATGCTTGCAGGGGATGGTCATTTTAAAACTCAGCAGTCAATTTAATTCCCTCTGAATGAGCATATAATTGTATTGTTGTATGTATTAGACACTTTTGTGGAATATAGATACATTCTGTATACCCTTTAAAAGGACAGAAGTTGTAAACATTGTACTTTGCTTGAAACTGCTGATCTTTAAAAATGTCAAAACACAGTTGTTTAACAGTATATTTGGATTTGTTTTGACAGAGAAGAGAGTTCTGGGGGGTCCTGGGAAACCAGAATGGACTTTCTAATTGGTTCAGTGTATAGTTGATGTCATCAGACTTCAAGCACTACTGTAACCAACTGGAGAAGAAGGCAAGGAGATGGCACCATATATGAAGAACAAATGTTTTTATTCAAAGATAAGTCAAGATCATCTCACAAAAAAAGAAGAAGAAAAAAAACCCTGCTGTACCATAAATCCAAACCTATATTCAGATATATTTGTTGAATGGTGATTTCTTTTCTTTCATCCTACTACTTTGAATTTTACTTGTGACTTTTTAATGTGTACTTCTATGTCATTTTTTGCTTGTTTGTTTCTCAACTTTCTTTATTTTCCCCCTGCTCCTACCCTTTGTCATTGATGTGATAAACCTTGAAAGAGTTTGCAAGTCTATTGCCTTTGGTACAATACTTGGAGAGTTCCTAACATGTCATCATTACGCACATAGAAAACAAGTGGAAAGACTGAACTTGTTGAGAAAGAATTCATGCTCCATTTCAAGTGGCAATTGAGAGGGTAAAAAATATAAAATCTTATTATCTGTTTTTAATTATTGTGGTGTCTCATTGTTGACCATAATTACCTATTTTTGGGCAATACAAAGAGGACTTCAATATTTTTATGGTCCTTTTTTATAAGTGTTGTTTTTTGTCGTTTAGAAACAAAAATGTATACTATAACATTTTTCATATAAATACATTGTGAATTGAGATTTAAGAAAATGTAAATATTATACCAGTCTGCATATAATCAACTAAGAATGACAAAAAAAAAGAAACATATTTTTTCTGATGGTGTCTCAACAAAGTGTCCCCAGGGTGTATATACATAAACAAAAAAATCTAAAATAAAAATATAATTAAAAAACTATCACTCAATTGTTACTGAAAGAAAGTTGATATCCCTGTGGTAATATAGATGATATATATCAGAGTACTGACGTCTTGCTCTGTAAATACAAACCAAGCCGAACTGCATCATAAGTGTCATACCAGCATATTTCCAAATGGTGAGAACAGGTTGCTGTTTAAGAAAAACAAACAGATAAAAATCAAAACAAACATGGAGGCTTCTAAGATCCCAACTGACATCTGAGGGATACATATCGCTTTGAAGTGATTGAATAATGACAACATCCAAAGCACACTGTATTTAGTGTTAAAGAGAACAACTGAATTCTGTCCAGAGATTTTACAATGATCTTCGCATCCTGACACTTTTATACTCTAGAGGGGAAAAAAAGACTTAATATGTTATTTGTTGATGTTGTTGTTGTTTGTTGTCGTTTGTCTGCTCCAGACGGTTACGCTCTCCTTCAGAACACAGGTTCTGGACTCTTAAGTAGCAGAGCCGGTGAGAACAGCTTGTTATTTTGCTTGATTCTCTTTTGAAAGGAAAACGAAGGCAAACATTTTAATATCATACCTCAGCCCCGCGTCTCTCACCTGGGGGAAAAAAAAAGCTTAGCTGATATCATTTATTTTCAGTAGTTCATGAGAGATAACAAAACTATTGATGGAGTACAAGGAAATAAAATAATTGCACTGTGACCAGAATGAAAGATTTGAACCATTTCGCTTTTTTCTTTACTTTTTTTGCACATGGTAAATGTTGGTGATGGTCCTGACAATTAGTGAAGTATGAAGAACTGTTGTAACATGAATGTCAAAACAAAGCAAAGAATACCAATTTATAACCTAATGTCTTGACTTTACAGAGGGGATACAACTGGCCCTGTCAGAGAGTGGCTTTAGGTGGCACTCAGCTCAAAGGATTCATGTTCACAGTAATCAAAGTTGCTGTGCACAATTTAAGTAGAACTGGTTTAGGTCAAGTAGAGAGATTAAAAGTGGGATCTGGTTTAGAGTGCAGATTACTAATAAATAAAAATGGGTTTATTGTATATTCGGATGTACATTTGTCATTTTCCTGCTGCAAATGTTTTGTTTTATTTTGAATCTATTTTCTTGTTTTGACTTTTTTGTTTTGTTTTGTTTTATTGACTATGATATTCAAAACAACCAGGTGAAGCTAGATGCTGGATGCTTTTAAAAATAAAGTGGAGATATGATCAAGTAATAATTTAAACTGAGAAAAAATGGCAGAAAACTATTGTAAAGTTCTGATGTAAACAGAAAAAACAAATGAAATACAAAACTTAAAAAAAAAGGAAAAAAAATGCTCCTGATTGCTGATTTCAATTTTGCAACGGGGTTTTATTGACATTTTTGTGGTTGTTGATAATTATATGAATAATTATAATAATGATATTATTCCAATGTATGGTGCATCCATCAATTCCTCTGTCACCATTATCCGTCACCATATATACAATCTTTATTTCATCATTGTATTTCACTCTTGTGCAAAAGAAGACCTCGTAACAGAGTGCTGTTTTTGAGAACCAGTGTAGATGTTGATCTTCTTTGATGTTCTCTCCATCAACCTCTCCTCATCTTCCTCTAGTCTTTGTAAGTAGTTGTAGATGTTATGTATTTAGAATAAAATTCGTAGTTTGTAGCAGATTTAGGACCAGTAAGGATAGAACTTTCTCATATTAATCAGTGCTTGACACAAAATTGCAACCAGTTCATTTTATAGCAATTTTGCTGTATTGTTTTTTTTTTCCTCCTCCTTTTTTAACTTTTCTTTTGAGTTTGCGGTTTTCACATGGTTTCAACTAACCAAAGCTTACACATGAGAATTATAAAAATGCTGTAAGATGGACTTTTTAACTACATTTTTTGGATCCCCTCACCTTGAATGTTTTGAAAGGGGGTTTGCCATACTACCTTAAAAGCTAATGCAAGACTTTCATTTTGAATTATTTTCTAAGAGGGACACTAGCTATAAAAAAGATTTTATGTCAAAGAAAATCTTATTTTTTTAGACGTTTCGCACAGCCTAATAATGATAATTACAATAATTATTATTATGATATTACTAATAAAACTTGTTCTATGTTTTGATGTTTGTACACTTTGAAAATATCCCGGGTGCCTCTGGCACTTCTATTTTTGGATACCACTCTGTTTTCTAAACTCGGCTGCCTTTTACAGATCCTTATTTAGTTTTATTTTATTTATTTTTTTATTCTTTTTTTGGCTCATACACACCTAAATCTGAGACATTGGGAATTATTTTTGTACTCTCTACCAAGGACACCAGTGCTTTATTTTAATTAAAAGGGAGACTTATTTGGTTTGCCTTGAGTTGCATCATACTGAAGGTGAAAGTAGCATGCTGTGAAAATGTCATAGAAAGCTGACAAGCATGTAGTGGATTGGGTGGATTGATTATAGCGTTACTTGAAAGTTCTTGTGAGCCTTTGAATAATCTTTGAAATAGGTAGATGCAGTTAGTGCATGGATTGCATTGAGTGTTGGCAATGGAGAGTTAAAAAAAAAATAGCTTGGCTTTTCTATGTTTTCCAAACATGGTCGCATAACATTAGTCTTTGAATCACACCTAAATCTGCAAGTGTTTTTGTGATGTTCTTAAACAACGATAGTTTCGGAAAATGGTCTGTAAACTAAAAGGTGCAGGCCTAGGCTCACAATGCTTTCAGGAAACCAGCCCCATTCAGTAAACGTTAGCTGCCGGTTCGCTATTCAGTGTATGTTGCATGAAATGTTCTGGCTCTTTTTGCTACAGCCAGTGCCCTGTGACCTCGGCTAGGGCTATGGATTCATTCACACCAGATGTCTCCTTCAGGAGATTGGCCAGTATGATCCACTCAGAGTAGACAACCAAATCAGACCTAGGATCAGAACAATGCAGGTGTTTATTCCACCTGTTTCTTTTAAGGCTTTTGTCTTGACTGAACCATACAAAAGATGCCTCACGTCTTTAGGTATGGCCAGGCTTGTGCTGCCTTGTAGGCCTAACTCCACTTGATAATGCATTTTGGTACAATACTAGTCAGGGAACTCTCCAAAGACTTCAGTTTGCTTTGAATAGATTTTTTTTTTAATCTCCAATCTGTGAACAAAAAAACAAAAGGCAGAACCAATAGGTTTAAATTTAAACAAAGTTCTCACCCACCGCAAAGTAAATAAATGCCTATCAAGAGTGTCTTGACTCTTTGCAAAGCAACAGACTACTTTAGATATACTATAGATACTATAGATACTATAGGCTGAAAGCGCACAAGCATGTCAAGAAAGAGAGAGAGTCTTATTAGTTGCAAGTAAAAGTTGTTGTCTTAATTCATGAAGTTTTGGTTAAACTAAAGACTGGTGGTCCAGGAAAATAGTCACACCATCTCTATTGTTAGTTTTTTTTTTTTTTTTTTTTTTTTTTTTACTTTTGATCCCGTAGCTTGGACTTTAAGGTAGCATGGCTCAGTTTACATCATTTTATTTTCCATTGACGGCAAATAACAGCTGATGAATGTTACACATCTTACTAGATTAGTAATTTCATTGGATAACTGTTGGTTTAGAAAAAAAATCAAAAAGGATGAAAAAAATGGAGCAGGACGGTGTTTGGGGTGTACTACCGTATCCATTTAAACTTGAATATTTAGGCAAGTGTTAGGTAATGGCCAAACCTTCATCATCTTCCAGTCATGCATTAAACAGGCATACATGCATGACATGTTCTATTGGATGTATGCACCAGTACCTCTTCGTTCATAAGTTTTAACTACTCACTAGCATTGAACCCATGCCACTGCTTGTTATGACCTACTTCCTGGCAGGGCCCATACACAGTGGTGGCCAGCACTGCTTACCTACATCTCTCATGCTCCTAACATTTCACAACTAGATTGCAGTAATGTGGGGCAGTGGTGGAGTCCAGCTATGTTTCATGAAACATAAAATTATAATAATGTCAATAAAATTATATTGATCATGATAATAAATACTTATGACTGTTAACCAGTGAATGGGCTTCCTGGAGGGTAGTCTTAACCTTATAAATAGGTGAGTTAGTTGGTTGTAGACATCGCTTAATATCAGTGACTCACCTGGATGGTCCAAAAGAGACGGCACAATAGAGCTCAGCATAGCAAGCTACTGTCCTTCCGTTAGCCTTTATTGAGTGAGAGTGGTTGCAAAGTGCTGGAGTTCTGTCATTGTCGTCACCATAGAAACCCATCAGAAATCTAGGGGTTGTCACTCTCCACTTCCTCATTCAGCCTTGCCCATTCCTACCACTTGCCCATTTTTTTAATGTTTCTCGACTTTTTACTGCAAGAGACTGACAGAACTGACTGACTGATGCCTGAAAGCATCTTTCAGGTCTTCTTGTACGGCTTTGCTCAAGCCCTGTTGTAAAATAAATAATATTAAGAAAATAAAACTCAAATGGATGGGGGTCTCTCACATCTCAGATGTGGAAAGTATAATTTTATATTTGTATTTTCAAATAATATTAATAAAAAGATGTTTGTGAAAGGTTTCCATCCTCTACTGTGGTCCAGAAATCGATGTGTCTGTCTGGAAAAAAATCAATAAATAAAAACAAAATGAAGTTATTTATTGTTTGTTTTCTTAATTTTGTGAAATGCCTACTTGAATGTGTACATATAAACTGAAGATAAAGATTGACAACATATTTAGTGACAGACACAGACACACATAGTGCCAGTGGTCCCTGCATCTGTTCACCTCTGATCACCTTGTGATCTACACCTGTAAATTATCAATCTGTGAGCCTATCCACACCAATATTTTAGCAGTCAGTCAGTGAGTGACCTCTGCTCTCTTTTCACCTGAACCAATCGGCACTCATACTCAGGACCATCACTAGGGCTATTTGGAACAGGCATCCTATTTATATATACACACAAACACATTAGTGGTACTTTCCATACATTAACCTTAGGTCAAACACACACACACACACACACACAGATCTGCTTACTTAAGTCACCCACATTAATGGTTTTCATGATACATACACACATACTTATAACACACATAGATCACACATATCACCTATTTTCAAACCCAGGAATGTCACATACACACACACACACAAACCTACGCACAAATACACACATCTTTGGTTTTGTGGAGTAGCCGACAGAGCCATCTACCTGCCCCGCTTATTAAAATGCCTCTGTCGGCTTTTTTGTTAGGTGCCCTGCAGGCAGGGCAAGGGCACTGCTTTGTGATTATGTGCCCACTGGCCCCTTTATGTTCTCCCCTGCCCTCAGTGAGCACCTCTCTAAATCAAGGTAAACAGGACTCATTTCCTCCAAGCGGGATACTGATCAATAATTAGTTGGAAGATGTGCATCGTCAGCGTTATATCGCCAGAGTAACCCTCTTTTGTTTTTCTCAGGGGGAGCTTTTGTTCATTATGTCGAAACAAAGACAAACCTCTCTGACCTCAAATAATCTGCTAGCCAGTTAATTATGTGTTGTCGAGGACCTGAATGCTACTCTAAAACACCTTTGCCATTGATTTGTTTGAGCAGAGAGGCCCTTGAGAGGAGAGTGTAATAGAGATCAGATACATATTCAGCATTGTGACGCTCACACAATAATCAATGCTGACTCTTTATGGTGCTTCTGTCGATGCCAGTGTGCCGGTTTACTGTCTCTGGGGAAAGGGAAAACAACCAATAATGTTTCGTCAGCAGGTATGTGCTTTTGCTTCTGTTCATTTTCTGTTTCATTTAACTCCTGTCTTATGTTCAGCTTACAAATTGATCATGTTGATAAGAAAAGCCATGATTAGGGTGAATTAATTCATTTAATTTGCAAGTGCCACTTGGCAGATCTGCCTCCACCTCACTTTTAAGGATCCCAGAAGAGACACTAATACATGGAATGTCTATAGAATTCCTAGAAGTAACTGACTGGGACTTCGGGTGTCAATGACTGCTTGAAATTTCCTGAACATATAAGTCAATTTAAAATTAGTTATGTCACACAAAGGAATTTTAAAAAGAGGGTTACTCTGGCGATATAATGTTGACAACGCACATCTTCCAACTAATTATTGATCAGTATCCCACTTGGAGGAAATGAGTCCTGTTTGCCTTGCTTGTTTAAGTTGTTAATAGGTTCATACCTTATTCATTTACATTAACAACTTGCACTCAAGCAAGCAACATAGCTCTTGTCCTTTGTCAACACTACTCATCACTTTTACATCATCCACCCCGCCATCTTAATGCAGCCCTTAGCCACCCCTCCATATGTGCTTTATGCACTATATGCACTTTATCCTGCCCCCCCCGATACAAAAATAGGCTGAGAAACAGACACAATTTCACTGCATTTTTTTACACTCAGTAACCATACGCATGTTACAATAACATTTCTTTGTATTCTTTTGTAAGTTTGGTTTACATTTGTTGTCTTTTTCTCCCTTCCTGTCAATTTGTACCATATGGTTATTTATTTATTTATTGCTATCTGTTTGCCTATTTGTATATATGTTGTGGTTTATATAGCACTTTCCCATAGAAAACTACCTTCTTGTTTCTCTTAATTCTAGAATATTTGAGTACTGATGCCAAGATGTGTAGTGGTGATGTCATAATAGCAAATGTTACAAAGTAAAATTCTGTTGTTATGGTGACCATAGCAACCTTTTATAGATGTCAATAGTTATCAAGTCCTCATTTTACTCTGGACAGCTGAAGAGTACAGGTCAGTAGGCATATTGTGCCAATTTAATCTAGTGTAGTTGATGATTATGTAGCCTATTACAAATATAGTATGAATCCATAAACAATAAAAGCAATGTAAAATACAATTTTAAATTATTTCTTTCCTAGTTCCAATATCTGAAAGGAAAGACATTTTAGATAGTCCTACATAATGATTTCATTTCATATTTGTAATGTCATTAGAGAGAAACTGTCAGACTCATAACAGCAGTAGGTAGTTATGATTCCTTGTTAATACTGACCAGCGTGTTCAGACAATGGGAATCTCAGCAGATGTATTTCTTGAACAGAATAGCTACAAAGCGTTTTTCAAGTGTGGAGGGAGGAGGACAGGACAGGAGGCCGATGCCGTCTCTACGTCCACTGCTCCCTGACCGGAAGGAGTTGGAGAGGCAGCAGGAGGAGCTGAACAAAAAGCTAGCCGACAGCAACAGGAGAATGGAGGAGGTGCGGCAGGCGATGAAGGCACAGGAGAGACAATTTGCAGAAATGAGAGACCATGACGAGAGGAGGAGAGCTGCAGCCGAGAGGCTGAAGGAGTCAAGGACACAATATCACCTCATGCTGATTGAGACTCAGAGAGAGTAAGTAACAGGATGGCACGTTATTTGCTGTTTAGTACTCTAATTGTACACACTGTTAATCAGATTCTTACCACTCATAATTTGATTGGAAATTGAGATGAGATTTGAGCTTCTGTTTTAACATTGCATATGGCTGTTTGATGTGATGTTAACATTGTTGTGATGTGAACAATGTTGTCAACTAAAAAGAGCAAACATCAATCAAGACAGAAGAACTGTGGCCCCTCTCATATGATGATATGGCATGTTTTTCAGGTGTGCTAACCGAACTGTGTCCTGCTGTGCTCTACGTCCAAGTGTCGCGGAGCTCCAGGAAGAGCTCAAGAGGGACGTTAAGAGGTGGAAAATGCATGACAGTGATCGAGTGAGGTACTTCCAGCAGCAGGACACAGAAAGACTGACAGAAGAAGATAGAAAGAAGAAGGAAATGGACAGGCTGAGATATGAGGTAAAGGCGGGGATGATGGAAACGGAAATACTGAGAGAGAATGAGATGGAAAGGAGAGAGATTGAAGAGAAGGCTAGAGAAAAGGAGAATATGAAGAGAGGAATTATGGAAAAGGAGAAAGAGGAAGATAGAAAGAGGAAAGAAATTGAGGAAAAGGAGAGAGATGTCGAGAGACAGAAGACAGAGGTCATGGAGAAGGTGAAAGAGGAGGAGAAAAGGAAGAAAGAAATGGTACAGAAGGTGAGAGAGGAGGAGAGACAGAAAAAAGAGATTGAGGAGAAAGCAAGAGAAGAAGAGAGAAAGGAGAGAGAGACAGAGAAAGCAGAAGAGGAGGGGACATGGAAGCAAGATATTTGGGAGAATGCCAAAGAGGAAGAGAGAAAGAAGAAAGCAGTTGAGGAGGAAGGAAATGAGGGAGAATTTCTAGAAGAGCTGAGCCAGGTTTCTTCAGCGAGCATCTGGATTTACAGTGATGACTATCAAAGTGAAACAGATATCGACTCTGACGATCTCTGGACGGATGAGAATGAGGCTCTGATGGAAGAGACAGAGAAACAGCAGGAAGAGGAGAGAAAAAAAGATAGTGAAATGGAGAAGCTGAGAGCGGAGGTAGAGAGAAAGGAGATTGAGGTCAAGAGAGAGGAGGAGATGAAAGAAATGGAAATGAAAACAATGAGAGAAAAGGAGAGAAAGGAGAGAGAGACAGAGAAAGTGAAAGAGGAGGGGACATGGAAGCAAGATATTTGGGAGAAGGCCAAAGAGGAAGAGAGAAAGAAGAAAGCAGTTGAGGAGGAAGGAAATGAGGGAGAATTTCTAGAAGAGCTGAGCCAGGTTTCTTCAGCGAGCATCTGGATTTACCGTGATGACTATCAAAGTGAAACAGATATCGACTCAGACGATCTCTGGATGGATGAGAATCAGGCTCTGATAGAAGAGACAGAGAAACAGCATGAATATGAGATAAAAAATGATTGTGAAATAGAGAAGCTGAGAGCAGAGGTAGAGAGGAAGGAGATTGAGGTCAAGAGAGAGGAGGAGATGAGAGAAATGGAAATGAAAACAATGAGAGAAAAGGAGAGAAAGGAGAGAGAGACAGAGAAAGTGAAAGAGGAGGGGACATGGAAGCAAGATGTTTGGGAGAAGGCCAAAGAGGAAGAGAGAAAGAAGAAAGCAGTTGAGGAGGAAGGAAATGAGGGAGAATTTCTAGAAGAGCTGAGCCAGGTTTCTTCAGCGAGCATCTGGATTTACAGTGATGACTATCAAAGTGAAACAGATATCGACTCAGACGATCTCTGGATGGATGAGAATGAGGCTCTGATAGAAGAGACAGAGAAACAGCAGGAAGAGGAGAGAAAAAGGATGATGAAATAGAGAAGCTGAGAGCAGAGGTAGAGAGGAAGGAGATGGAGGTCAAGAGAGAGGAGGAGATGAGAGAAATGGAAATGAAAACAATGAGAGAAAAGGAGAGAAAGGAGAGAGAGACAGAGAAAGTGAAAGAGGAGGGACATGGAAGAAAGATATTTGGGAGACGGCCAAAGAGGAAGAGAGAAAGAAGAAAGCAGTTGAGGAGGAACGAAAGGACGCAGAACTTCTAGAAGAGCTGAGCCAGGTTTCTTCAGCGAGCATCTGGATTTACAGTGATGACTATCAAAGTGAAACAGATATCGACTCAGACGATCTCTGGATGGATGAGAATGAGGCTCTGATAGAAGAGACAGAGAAACAGCAGGAAGAGGAGAGAAAAAAGGATGGTGAAATAGAGAAGCTGAGAGCAGAGGTAGAGAGGAAGGAGATGGAGGTCAAGAGAGAGGAGGAGATGAGAGAAATGGAAATGAAAACAATGAGAGAAAAGGAGAGAAAGGAGAGAGAGACAGAGAAAGTGAAAGAGGAGGGGACATGGAAGCAAGATATTTGGGAGAAGGCCAAAGAGGAAGAGAGAAAGAAGAAAGCAGTTGAGGAGGAAGGAAATGAGGGAGAATTTCTAGAAGAGCTGAGCCAGGTTTCTTCAGCGAGCATCTGGATTTACAGTGATGACTATCAAAGTGAAACAGATATCGACTCAGACGATCTCTGGATGGATGAGAATGAGGCTCTGATAGAAGAGACAGAGAAACAGCAGGAAGAGGAGAGAAAAAAGGATGATGAAATAGAGAAGCTGAGAGCAGAGGTAGAGAGGAAGGAGATGGAGGTCAAGAGAGAGGAGGAGATGAGAGAAATGGAAATGAAAACAATGAGAGAAAAGGAGAGAAAGGAGAGAGAGACAGAGAAAGTGAAAGAGGAGGGGACATGGAAGCAAGATATTTGGGAGAAGGCAAAAGAGGAAGAGAGAAAGAAGAAAGCAGTTGAGGAGGAAGGAAATGAGGGAGAATTTCTAGAAGAGCTGAGCCAGGTTTCTTCAGCGAGCATCTGGATTTACAGTGATGACTATCAAAGTGAAACAGATATCGACTCAGACGATCTCTGGATGGATGAGAATGAGGCTCTGATAGAAGAGACAGAGAAACAGCAGGAAGAGGAGAGAAAAAAGGATGGTGAAATAGAGAAGCTGAGAGCAGAGGTAGAGAGGAAGGAGATTGAGGTCAAGAGAGAGGAGGAGATGAGAGAAATGGAAATGAAAACAATGAGAGAAAAGGAGAGAAAGGAGAGAGAGACAGAGAAAGTGAAAGAGGAGGGGACATGGAAGCAAGATATTTGGGAGAAGGCCAAAGAGGAAGAGAGAAAGAAGAAAGCAGTTGAGGAGGAAGGAAATGAGGGAGAATTTCTAGAAGAGCTGAGCCAGGTTTCTTCAGCGAGCATCTGGATTTACAGTGATGACTATCAAAGTGAAACAGATATCGACTCAGACGATCTCTGGATGGATGAGAATGAGGCTCTGATAGAAGAGACAGAGAAACAGCAGGAAGAGGAGAGAAAAAAGGATGATGAAATAGAGAAGCTGAGAGCAGAGGTAGAGAGGAAGGAGATGGAGGTCAAGAGAGAGGAGGAGATGAGAGAAATGGAAATGAAAACAATGAGAGAAAAGGAGAGAAAGGAGAGAGAGACAGAGAAAGTGAAAGAGGAGGGGACATGGAAGCAAGATATTTGGGAGAAGGCAAAAGAGGAAGAGAGAAAGAAGAAAGCAGTTGAGGAGGAAGGAAATGAGGGAGAATTTCTAGAAGAGCTGAGCCAGGTTTCTTCAGCGAGCATCTGGATTTACAGTGATGACTATCAAAGTGAAACAGATATCGACTCAGACGATCTCTGGATGGATGAGAATGAGGCTCTGATAGAAGAGACAGAGAAACAGCAGGAAGAGGAGAGAAAAAAGGATGGTGAAATAGAGAAGCTGAGAGCAGAGGTAGAGAGGAAGGAGATTGAGGTCAAGAGAGAGGAGGAGATGAGAGAAATGGAAATGAAAACAATGAGAGAAAAGGAGAGAAAGGAGAGAGAAACAGAGAAAGTGAAAGAGGAGGGGACATGGAAGCAAGATATTTGGGAGAAGGCCAAAGAGGAAGAGAGAAAGAAGAAAGCAGTTGAGGAGGAAGGAAATGAGGGAGAATTTCTAGAAGAGCTGAGTCAGGTTTCTTCAGCGAGCATCTGGATTTACAGTGATGACTATCAAAGTGAAACAGATATCGACTCAGACGATCTCTGGATGGATGAGAATGAGGCTCTGATAGAAGAGACAGAGAAACAGCAGGAAGAGGAGAGAAAAAAGGATGGTGAAATAGAGAAGCTGAGAGCAGAGGTAGAGAGGAAGGAGATGGAGGTCAAGAGAGAGGAGGAGATGAGAGAAATGGAAATGAAAACAATGAGAGAAAAAGTGAGAAAGAAGAGAGAGTTTGAAAAGAAGGTGACAAAAGATGAGAGATTGAGGAGGGTGAGAGAGGAAGAGAGAAAGGAGGGAGAGATAGAGAAAGTGAAAGAGGAGGGGACATGGAAGCAAGATATTTGGGAGAATGCCAAAGAGGAAGAGAGAAAGAAGAAAGCAGTTGAGGAGGAAGGAAATGAGGCAGAATTTCTAGAAGAGCTGAGCCAGGTTTCTTCAGCGAGCATCTGGATTTACAGTGATGACTATCAAAGTGAAACAGATATCGACTCTGACGATCTCTGGATGGATGAGAATGAGGCTCTGATAGAAGAGACAGAGAAACAGCAGGAAGAGGAGAGAAAAAAGGATGGTGAAATAGAGAAGCTGAGAGCAGAGGTAGAGAGGAAGGAGATTGAGGTCAAGAGAGAGGAGGAGATGAGAGAAATGGAAATGAAAACAATGAGAGAAAAGGAGAGAAAGGAGAGAGAGACAGAGAAAGTGAAAGAGGAGGGGACATGGAAGCAAGATATTTGGGAGAAGGCCAAAGAGGAAGAGAGAAAGAAGAAAGCAGTTGAGGAGGAAGCAACTGAGCGACAATCTCTAGAAGAGCTGAGCCAGGTTTCTTCAGCGAGCATCTGGATTTACAGTGATGACTATCAAAGTGAAACAGATATCGACTCAGACGATCTCTGGATGGATGAGAATGAGGCTCTGATAGAAGAGACAGAGAAACAGCAGGAAGAGGAGAGAAAAAAGGATGGTGAAATAGAGAAGCTGAGAGCAGAGGTAGAGAGGAAGGAGATGGAGGTCAAGAGAGAGGAGGAGATGAGAGAAATGGAAATGAAAACAATGAGAGAAAAAGTGAGAAAGAAGAGAGAGTTTGAAAAGAAGGTGACAAAAGATGAGAGATTGAGGAGGGTGAGAGAGGAGGAGAGACAGAAGAAAGAGGTTGAGGAGAAAGCAAGAGAGGAAGAGAGAAAGGAGAGAGAGACAGAGAAAGCAAAAGAGGAGGGGACATGGAAGCAAGATATTTGGGAGAAGGCCAAAGAGGAAGAGAGAAAGAAGAAAGCAGTTGAGGAGGAAGGAAATGAGGGAGAATTTCTAGAAGAGCTGAGCCAGGTTTCTTCAGCGAGCATCTGGATTTACAGTGATGACTATCAAAGTGAAACAGATATCGACTCAGACGATCTCTGGATGGATGAGAATGAGGCTCTGATAGAAGAGACAGAGAAACAGCAGGAAGAGGAGAGAAAAAAGGATGGTGAAATAGAGAAGCTGAGAGCAGAGGTAGAGAGTAAGGAGATTGAGGTCAAGAGAGAGGAGGAGATGAGAGAAATGGAAATGAAAACAATGAGAGAAAAGGAGAGAAAGGAGAGAGAAACAGAGAAAGTGAAAGAGGAGGGGACATGGAAGCAAGATATTTGGGAGAAGGCCAAAGAGGAAGAGAGAAAGAAGAAAGCAGTTGAGGAGGAAGGAAATGAGGGAGAATTTCTAGAAGAGCTGAGTCAGGTTTCTTCAGCGAGCATCTGGATTTACAGTGATGATTATCAAAGTGAAACAGATATCGACTCAGACGATCTCTGGATGGATGAGAATGAGGCTCTGATAGAAGAGACAGAGAAACAGCAGGAAGAGGAGAGAAAAAAGGATGGTGAAATAGAGAAGCTGAGAGCAGAGGTAGAGAGGAAGGAGATGGAGGTCAAGAGAGAGGAGGAGATGAGAGAAATGGAAATGAAAACAATGAGAGAAAAAGTGAGAAAGAAGAGAGAGTTTGAAAAGAAGGTGACAAAAGATGAGAGATTGAGGAGGGTGAGAGAGGAAGAGAGAAAGGAGGGAGAGATAGAGAAAGTGAAAGAGGAGGGGACATGGAAGCAAGATATTTGGGAGAATGCCAAAGAGGAAGAGAGAAAGAAGAAAGCAGTTGAGGAGGAAGGAAATGAGGGAGAATTTCTAGAAGAGCTGAGCCAGGTTTCTTCAGCGAGCATCTGGATTTACAGTGATGACTATCAAAGTGAAACAGATATCGACTCTGACGATCTCTGGACGGATGAGAATGAGGCTCTGATAGAAGAGACAGAGAAACAGCAGGAAGAGGAGAGAAAAAAGGATGGTGAAATAGAGAAGCTGAGAGCAGAGGTAGAGAGGAAGGAGATTGAGGTCAAGAGAGAGGAGGAGATGAGAGAAATGGAAATGAAAACAATGAGAGAAAAGGAGAGAAAGGAGAGAGAGACAGAGAAAGTGAAAGAGGAGGGGACATGGAAGCAAGATATTTGGGAGAAGGCCAAAGAGGAAGAGAGAAAGAAGAAAGCAGTTGAGGAGGAAGGAAATGAGGGAGAATTTCTAGAAGAGCTGAGTCAGGTTTCTTCAGCGAGCATCTGGATTTACAGTGATGATTATCAAAGTGAAACAGATATCGACTCAGACGATCTCTGGATGGATGAGAATGAGGCTCTGATAGAAGAGACAGAGAAACAGCAGGAAGAGGAGAGAAAAAAGGATGGTGAAATAGAGAAGCTGAGAGCAGAGGTAGAGAGGAAGGAGATGGAGGTCAAGAGAGAGGAGGAGATGAGAGAAATGGAAATGAAAACAATGAGAGAAAAAGTGAGAAAGAAGAGAGAGTTTGAAAAGAAGGTGACAAAAGATGAGAGATTGAGGAGGGTGAGAGAGGAGGAGAGACAGAAGAAAGAGGTTGAGGAGAAAGCAAGAGAGGAAGAGAGAAAGGAGAGAGAGACAGAGAAAGCAAAAGAGGAGGGGACATGGAAGCAAGATATTTGGGAGAAGGCCAAAGAGGAAGAGAGAAAGAAGAAAGCAGTTGAGGAGGAAGGAAATGAGGGAGAATTTCTAGAAGAGCTGAGCCAGGTTTCTTCAGCGAGCATCTGGATTTACAGTGATGACTATCAAAGTGAAACAGATATCGACTCAGACGATCTCTGGATGGATGAGAATGAGGCTCTGATAGAAGAGACAGAGAAACAGCAGGGAGAGGAGAGAAAAAGGATGGTGAAATAGAGAGAAGCTGAGAGCAGAGGTAGAGAGGAAGGAGATTGAGGTCAAGAGAGAGGAGGAGATGAGAGAAATGGAAATGAAAACAATGAGAGAAAAGGAGAGAAAGGAGAGAGAAACAGAGAAAGTGAAAGAGGAGGGGACATGGAAGCAAGATATTTGGGAGAAGGCCAAAGAGAGAGAGAGAGAAAGAAGAAAGCAGTTGAGGAGGGAAGGAAATGAGGGAGACTTTCTAGAAGAGCTGAGCCAGGTTTCTTCAGCGAGCATCTGGATTTACAGTGATGATTATCAACGTGAAACAGATATCGACTCAGACGATCTCTGGATGGATGAGAATGAGGCTCTGATAGAAGAGACAGAGAAACAGCAGGAAGAGGAGAGAAAAAGGATGGTGAAATAGAGAAGCTGAGAGCAGAGGTAGAGAGGGAAGGAGATGGAGGTCAAGAGAGAGGAGGAGATGAGAGAAATGGAAATGAAAACAATGAGAGAAAAAGTGAGAAAGAAGAGAGAGAATGAAAAGAAGGAGACAAAAGAACAGAGAAAGAGGCGGGTGAGAGAGAAAGAGAGAAAGGAGAGAGAGATAGAGATAGAAAGAAAGAGGAGGGGACATGGAAGCAAGATATTTGGGAGAAGGCCAAAGAGGAAGAGAGAAAGAAGAAAGCAGTTGAGGAGGAAGGAAATGAGGGAGAATTTCTAGAAGAGCTGAGCCAGGTTTCTTCAGCGAGCATCTGGATTTACAGTGATGACTATCAAAGTGAAACAGATATCGACTCTGACGATCTCTGGACGGATGAGAATGAGGCTCTGATAGAAGAGACAGAGAAACAGCAGGAAGAGGAGAGAAAAAAGGATGGTGAAATAGAGAAGCTGAGAGCAGAGGTAGAGAGGAAGGAGATTGAGGTCAAGAGAGAGGAGGAGATGAGAGAAATGGAAATGAAAACAATGAGAGAAAAGGAGAGAAAGGAGAGAGAGACAGAGAAAGTGAAAGAGGAGGGGACATGGAAGCAAGATATTTGGGAGAAGGCCAAAGAGGAAGAGAGAAAGAAGAAAGCAGTTGAGGAGGAAGGAAATGAGGGAGAATTTCTAGAAGAGCTGAGTCAGGTTTCTTCAGCGAGCATCTGGATTTACAGTGATGATTATCAAAGTGAAACAGATATCGACTCAGACGATCTCTGGATGGATGAGAATGAGGCTCTGATAGAAGAGACAGAGAAACAGCAGGAAGAGGAGAGAAAAAGGATGGTGAAATAGAGAGAAGCTGAGAGCAGAGGTAGAGAGGAAGGAGATGGAGGTCAAGAGAGAGGTGGAGATGAGAGAAATGGAAATGAAAACAATGAGAGCAAAAGTGAGACAGAAGAGAGAGTTTGAAAAGAAGGTGACAAAAGATGAGAGATTGAGGAGGGTGAGAGAGGAAGAGAGAAAGGAGGGAGAGATAGAGAAAGTGAAAGAGGAGGGGACATGGAAGCAAGATATTTGGGAGAATGCCAAAGAGGAAGAGAGAAAGAAGAAAGCAGTTGAGGAGGAAGGAAATGAGGGAGAATTTCTAGAAGAGCTGAGCCAGGTTTCTTCAGCGAGCATCTGGATTTACAGTGATGACTATCAAAGTGAAACAGATATCGACTCTGACGATCTCTGGACGGATGAGAATGAGGCTCTGATGGAAGAGACAGAAACAGAAACAGGAAGAGGAGAGAAAAAGGAGAGAAAGGAGAGAAAAAAGATGGTGAAATGGAGAAGCTGAGAGCAGAGGTAGAGAGGAAGGAGAGAGGAGAGAGAGGTCAAGAAGAGATGGAAAAATGAAATGAGAGAAAAAAACAATGAGAGAAAAGCAAGAGAGACAGAGAAAGTGAAAGAGGAGGGGACATGGAAGCAAGATATTTGGGAGAAGGCCAAAGAGGAAGAGAGAAAGAAGAAAGCAGTTGAGGAGGAAGGAAATGAGGGAGAATTTCTAGAAGAGCTGAGTCAGGTTTCTTCAGCGAGCATCTGGATTTACAGTGATGATTATCAAAGTGAAACAGATATCGACTCAGACGATCTCTGGATGGATGAGAATGAGGCTCTGATAGAAGAGACAGAGAAACAGCAGGAAGAGGAGAGAAAAAAGGATGGTGAAATAGAGAAGCTGAGAGCAGAGGTAGAGAGGAAGGAGATGGAGGTCAAGAGAGAGGAGGAGATGAGAGAAATGGAAATGAAAACAATGAGAGAAAAAGTGAGAAAGAAGAGAGAGTTTGAAAAGAAGGTGACAAAAGATGAGAGATTGAGGAGGGTGAGAGAGGAGGAGAGACAGAAGAAAGAGGTTGAGGAGAAAGCAAGAGAGGAAGAGAGAAAGGAGAGAGAGACAGAGAAAGCAAAAGAGGAGGGGACATGGAAGCAAGATATTTGGGAGAAGGCCAAAGAGGAAGAGAGAAAGAAGAAAGCAGTTGAGGAGGAAGGAAATGAGGGAGAATTTCTAGAAGAGCTGAGCCAGGTTTCTTCAGCGAGCATCTGGATTTACAGTGATGACTATCAAAGTGAAACAGATATCGACTCTGACGATCTCTGGATGGATGAGAATGAGGCTCTGATGGAAGACAGAAAAACAGCAGGAAGAGGAGAGAAAAAAAGATGCTGAAACTGAGAGCGGAGGTAGAGAGGAAAGAGACTGAGGTCAAGAGGAGAGGAGGAGATGATGAGAGAAATTGAAATGAAAACAATGAGAGAAAAGGAGAGAAAGAAGAGAGAGTTTGAAAAGAAGGCGACGGAAGATGAGAGATTGAGGAGGGTGAGAGAGGAGGAGAGACAGAAGAAAAAGATTGAGGAGAAAGCAAGGCAGGAGAAGGGGAGGAAGAGAGTGATGAGAAGGCGAGAGAGGAGGAGAGACGGAAGCAAATGATTTGGGCAATGGGAAAAGAGGAAGAGAGAAAGAGGAAAGTGATTGAGGAGAAAGCAAAAGAGGAGGCGAGAAAGAAGAAAGAAATAGAGGAAAAGGCAAAAAATGAGGAGAGGCAGAAGAAGAAGATAATGGAAGAGGTGAGAGAGAAGGAACAAAAGGGATAAATAGAGAAAGCAAAAGAGGAGGAGAGAAGGAAGCAAGAGATTTTGGAGGAGAAAGAGAAAGAAAGAAAGAAGAGAGAATTTCTAGAAGAGCTGAGCTGTGTTTCTTCAGGGAGCATCTGGATTTACAGTGATGACTATCAAAGTGAAACATATATGGACTCAGACGATCTCTGGATGGATTAGAATGAGGCTCTGATGGAAGAGATGGAGAAACAGAGACAGAAGAAAGAGATTGAGGAGAAAGCAAGGCGGAGGAGGAAGGTAGTGATGATGGAGAAGGCGAGAGAGGAGGAGAGACAGAAGCAAAAGATTTGGGTGACGGCAAAAGAGGAAAAGAGACAAAAGAGAAATATTAGAGAAGGCCATAGAGGAGAAAAAAGAGAGATTGAGGAAAAAGAAAGGCAGGATGCAAGGAAAAAGAGACTATAGAAAGGGGAAGAGAAGATAACAGAATGAAGAAAGATTGAAGAGATAGCAAAAGAAAAGGAGAGGAAGAACAGAGAGCATTTAGAGACAGCAAGAGAGGAAGACAGAAAGAGAATGGAAAAGAAGGCCAGACAGGAGGAGAAAAGATGTAGAGACAGGAGAAGTAGAGAGATGCCAGATGAGGAAAAGAGTTAGAGAGAAGATGGTTCTAGAGGTTTGGACCTGGACATCCTCAGAGAACATCTTTATGTCCAATGATGAGATGCAAAGTGAAATGGGGGTTGACTCAGATGACTTCTGGATAGATGAGAATGAGGCTTTGCTGACAGAGAGGAAGAAACATCAGGAAATGGAAGACAGAAAAAAAATGAGGAAATGGAGAACATGAGAGTGGAGGAAAAGAGGAAAGAGATGGAGGAGAGAGACATGAAGGAGAGACAAAGGGCAGAGATATGAAAGGTTGCTGAGGTGATGTTGCAGAGGTGGGATGGGGTGCCTCTCGACAGCGAGAAGGAGGAAAAAAAGGCGAATTAGTAAAAGTCATCAAATGACTGAAGAAGAGTTTGGGCTCTAGAAGCAAAAAAGGGAAACAGGTACACAAACTATAAAGGGTGTGTGTGTGTGTGCACTCGTGTGTGTGTGTGTGTGTGTGTGTGTGTGTGTGTGTGTGTGAGACAGAGAAACAATGTTACCCCAGTATCTGTACTTATGTGTTTCCTTCTTTATTTTCAGTGATCCAGCCAGTGGGGACTATGGAATAGCTGACCTACTCAACACACGTTTCCTCTCATTACACACACACACATCGGTTTCACATCTATTTCACACATTTATCTATTACTTTTATCAATAAAAATAATTTCACATTTTCAAGCTGTGTTTGTTCAGTTGATATTGAAATTGAAGAGGTGCACCATCCATCGATTCACATAGCAGAAGGAGCATTCACTGTGCCAGTGTGGTGCCTGTGAGTGTTTGTATGCGCTTGTGTGTGTGTGTGTGTGTGTGTACTTGTGTATGTGTGTGTATGTGTGTTAATTGGACATTAGGACACATTAGGAATATTACAAACAAAACCACTCGTACTCGTAAGTTTTCATAAATAATAGGGCAATGCGGGAAATGGAACAGCTCTATAGCAGCACAGCGCTGCTATTAAACACAGAGTGCTGCAGATTGCAGATAGCATTCATCAGGACAACATGGTAGTTCACACACATTTACTTTGGCCTGCACCGAGTGCATGTAGAATTCTTAAAAAGGTCTAATTCAGCACTGCAGATATTTATGAATATGATATGAAAAGTAGAGATGTTTCAGCCATATTTTGCAGCAGTACCAGAATTCTACAAGTTACGTTAAGTTTCAGGGTAAATGGCTATCTGAACTAGCTTGGGCACTAGACAAATATCAGTATCAACCTTTGGTTTAAGGCTATATCTACGTAGCCAGGCTAGCGCCACCTAGTACCTCTGCTCAATATTGCATTGTGATACAATACTAGTCAGGGAATTCTCAAAAGGCTTTGGTTTGCTTCAAATGGATTTTTTTCTTCCAATCAGCGAACAGAAATTGAAGGCAGAACCAATAAGTTTAAAGTTTACAAAACAAAGTTCTCACCTCCCCAAAGTAAACGTGTGTCTATAGAGAATGTCTGGAAGAGTCATGTTTACCAGTCTAATATTTGGACTGATTTAACACAGAATTCCACACATGAAGGTATGGCTGATTTGAAAACAGAAAGCCTTGTCTGTTCTCATTAAGTTGCACAGTTCTGTGGTGAGCCCTTATATGGTACTAATTTGTGCAGCATTGGAAAGGTCCTTGTGTTGTGTGAATATGAAAAACTCCATTAAGCTGTATATAAAAGGTAGGATACTGGCTCATCTGTGTGTGTGTGTGTGTGTGTGTGTGTGTGTGTTTGTGTGTGTGTGAGTGAGGATGTCACAGTTCTCCAGGACACCCAGGCCTCCCGCAACTCAGTGTGCTGACACGTCACTGTCGTGCCTAATGTGAAGGAAGCTTACCCACCTCACAGTGGGTGCAGTCGCACTGGCATCCTATCTGCCACCCGCCTAACGGGCACCGAATGGGCCTCCAGCTCAAAATCCACCCGCATTAAGCATCATTTAGATCAAGTAACACACCAGGGAGGAAGCTGAGGGCAAATCATGCTGAATCTGAATTGCTTCAAAACCTTCAATCGATAAATAAAACCAAAATGAAGCTATTTATTGTTTGTTTTCTTAATTTTGTGAAATGCCTACTTGAATGTGTACATATAAACTGAAGATAAAGATTGACAACATATTTAGTGACAGACACAGACACACATAGTGCCAGTGGTCCCTGCATCTGTTCACCTCTGATCACCTTGTGATCCACACCTGTAAATTATCAATCTGTGAGCCTATCCACACCAATATTTTAGCAGTCAGTCAGTGAGTGACCTCTGCTCTCTTTTCACCTGAACCAATCGGCACTCATACTCAGGACCATCACTAGGGCTATTTGGAACAGGCATCCTATTTATATATACACACAAACACATTAGTGGTACTTTCCATACATTAACCTTAGGTCAAACACACACACACACACACACAGATCTGCTCACTTAAGTCACCCACATTAATGGTTTTCATGATACATACACACATACTTATAACACACATAGATCACACATATCACCTATTTTCAAACCCAGGAATGTCACATACACACATACACACACACACACAAACCTACACACAAATACACACATCTTTGGTTTTGTGGAGTAGCCGACAGAGCCATCTGCCTGCCCCGCTTATTAAAATGCCTCTGTCGGCTTTTTTGTTAGGTGCCCTGCAGGCAGGGCAAGGGCACTGCTTTGTGATTATGTGCCCACCGGCCCCTATTGGAGGAAATGAGTCCTGTTTACCTTGCTTGTTTAAGTTTTTAATAGGTTCATACCTTATTCATTTACATTAACAACTTGCACCCAAGCAAGCAACATAGCTCTTGTCCTTTGTCAACACTACTCATCACTTTTACATCATCCACCCCGCCATCTTAATGCAGCCCTTAGCCACCCCTCCATATGTGCTTTATGCACTATATGCACTTTATCCTGCCCCCCCCGATACAAAAATAGGCTGAGAAACAGACACAATTTCGCTGCATTTTTTTACACTCAGTAACCATACGCATGTTACAATAACATTTCTTTGTATTCTTTTGTAAGTTTGGTTTACATTTGTTGTCTTTTTCTCCCTTCCTGTCAATTTGTACCATATGGTTATTTATTTATTTATTGCTATCTGTCTGCCTATTTGTATATATGTTGTGGTTTATATAGCACTTTCCCATACTACAAACTACCTTCTTGTTTGTCTTAATTCTAGAATATTTGAGTACTGATGCCAAGATGTGTAGTGGTGATGTCATAATAGCAAATGTTACAAAGTAAAATTCTGTTGTTATGGTGACCATAGCAACCTTTTATAGATGTCAATAGTTATCAAGTCCTCATTTTACTCTGGACAGCTGAAGAGTACAGGTCAGTAGGCATATTGTGCCAATTGAATCTAGTGTAGTTGATGATTATGTAGCCTATTACAAATATAGTATGAATCCATAAACAATAAAAGCAATGTAAAATACAATTTTAAATTATTTCTTTCCTAGTTCCAATATCTGAAAGGAAAGACATTTTAGATAGTCCTACATAATGATTTCATTTCATATTTGTAATGTCATTAGAGAGAAACTGTCAGACTCATAACAGCAGTAGGTAGTTATGATTCCTTGTTAATACTGACCAGCGTGTTCAGACAATGGGAATCTCAGCAGATGTATTTCTTGAACAGAATAGCTACAAAGCGTTTTTCAAGTGTGGAGGGAGGAGGACAGGACAGGAGGCCGATGCCGTCTCTACGTCCACTGCTCCCTGACCGGAAGGAGTTGGAGAGGCAGCAGGAGGAGCTGAACAAAAAGCTAGCCGACAGCAACAGGAGAATGGAGGAGGTGCGGCAGGCGATGAAGGCACAGGAGAGACAATTTGCAGAAATGAGAGACCATGACGAGAGGAGGAGAGCTGCAGCCGAGAGGCTGAAGGAGTCAAGGACACAATATCACCTCATGCTGATTGAGACTCAGAGAGAGTAAGTAACAGGATGGCACGTTATTTGCTGTTTAGTACTCTAATTGTACACACTGTTAATCAGATTCTTACCACTCATAATTTGATTGGAAATTGGGATGAGATTAGCTGTGAGCTTCTGTTTTAACATTGCATATGGCTGTTTGATGTGATGTTAACATTGTTGTGATGTGAACAATGTTGTCAACTAAAAAGAGCAAACATCAATCAAGACAGAAGAACTGTGGCCCCTCTCATATGATGATATGGCATGTTTTTCAGGTGTGCTAACCGAACTGTGTCCTGCTGTGCTCTACGTCCAAGTGTCGCGGAGCTCCAGGAAGAGCTCAAGAGGGACGTTAAGAGGTGGAAAATGCAGGACAGTGATCGAGTGAGGTACTTCCAGCAGCAGGACACAGAAAGACTGACAGAAGAAGATAGAAAGAAGAAGGAAATGGACAGGCTGAGATATGAGGTA
The DNA here is from genome assembly GCA_027481765.1 of Tenualosa thibaudeaui. NCBI lineage: Eukaryota > Metazoa > Chordata > Actinopteri > Clupeiformes > Clupeidae > Tenualosa > Tenualosa thibaudeaui. Next base: position 18,869,728 of record JAIFZK010000009.1, read on the forward strand.
AAGGCGGGGATGATGGAAACGGAAATACTGAGAGAGAAGGAGATGGAAAGGAGAGAGATTGAAGAGAAGGCTAGAGAAAAGGAGAATATGAAGAGAGGAATTATGGAAAAGGAGAAAGAGGAAGATAGAAAGAGGAAAGAAATTGAGGAAAAGGAGAGAGATGTGGAGAGACAGAAGACAGAGATCATACAGAAGGTGAAAGAGGAGGAGAAAAGGAAGAGAGAAATGGTACAGAAGGTGAGAGAGGAGGAGAGACAGAAGAAAGAGATTGAGGAGAAAGCAAGAGGGGAAGAGAGAAAGGAGAGAGAGACAGAGAAAGCAGAAGAGGAGGGGACATGGAAGCAAGATATTTGGGAGAAGGCCAAAGAAGAAGAGAGAAAGAAGAAAGCAGTTGAGGAGGAAGGAAATGAGGGAGAATTTCTAGAAGAGCTGAGCCAGGTTTCTTCAGCGAGCATCTGGATTTACAGTGATGACTATCAAAGTGAAACAGATATCGACTCTGACGATCTCTGGATGGATGAGAATGAGGCTCTGATGGAAGAAACAGAGAAACAGCAGGAAGAGGAGAGAAAAAAAGATGGTGAAATGGAGAAGCTGAGAGCAGAGGTAGAGAGGAAGGAGATGGAGGTCAAGAGAGAGGAGGAGATGAGAGAAATGGAAATGAAAACAATGAGAGAAAAAGAGAGAAAGAAGAGAGAGTTTGAAAAGAACATGACAGAAGATGAGAGATTGAGGAGGGTGAGAGAGGAGGAGAGACAGAAGAAATACTTTGAGGAGAAAGCAAGAGAAGAAGAGAGAAAGGAGGGAGAAATAGAGAAAGTGAAAGAGGAGGGGACATGGAAGCAAGATATTTGGGAGAATGCCAAAGAGGAAGAGAGAAAGAAGAAAGCAGTTGAGGAGGAAGGAAATGAGGGAGAATTTCTAGAAGACCTGAGCCAGGTTTCTTCAGCTAGCATCTGGATTTACAGTGATGAATATCAAAGTGAAACAGATATCGACTCAGACGATCTCTGGACGGATGAGAATGAGGCTCTGATGGAAGAGATAGAGAAACAGCAGGAAGAGGAGAGAAAAAAAGATGGTGAAATGGAGAAGCTCAGAGCAAAGGTAGATAGGAAGGAGATGGAGGTCAAGAGAGAGGAGGAGATGAGAGAAATGGAAATGAAAACAATGAGAGAAAAGGAGAGCAAGAAGAGAGAGTTTGAAAAGAAGGCGACAGAAGATGAGAGATTGAGGAGGGTGAGAGAGGAGGAGAGACAGAAGAAAGAGATTGAGGAGAAAGCAAGAGAGGAAGAGAGAAAGGAGAGAGAGACAGAGAAAGTGAAAGAGGAGGGGACATGGAAGCAAGATATTTGGGAGAATGCCAAAGAGGAAGAGAGAAAGAAGAAAGCAGTTGAGGAGGAAGGAAATGAGGGAGAATTTCTAGAAGACCTGAGCCAGGTTTCTTCAGCTAGCATCTGGATTTACAGTGATGAATATCAAAGTGAAACAGATATCGACTCAGACGATCTCTGGACGGATGAGAATGAGGCTCTGATGGAAGAGATAGAGAAACAGCAGGAAGAGGAGAGAAAAAAAGATGGTGAAATGGAGAAGCTGAGAGCAGAGGTAGAGAGGAAGGAGATTGAGGTCAAGAGAGAGGAGGAGATGAGAGAAATGGAAATGAAAACAATGAGAGAAAAGGAGAGAAAGGAGAGAGAGACAGAGAAAGCGAAAGAGGAGGGGACATGGAAGCAAGATATTTGGGAGAAGGCCAAAGAGGAAGAGAGAAAGAAGAAAGCAGTTGAGGAGGAAGGAAATGAGGGAGAATTTCTAGAAGAGCTGAGCCAGGTTTCTTCAGCGAGCATCTGGATTTACAGTGATGACTATCAAAGTGAAACAGATATCGACTCTGACGATCTCTGGACGGATGAGAATGAGGCTCTGATGGAAGAGACAGAGAAACAGCAGGAAGAGGAGAGAAAAACAGATGGTGAAATGGAGAAGCTGAGAGCAGAGGTAGAGAGGAAAGAGACTGAGGTCAAGAGAGAGGAGGAGATGAGAGAAATGGAAATGAAAACAATGAGAGAAAAGGAGAGAAAGAAGAGAGAGTTTGAAAAGAAGGCGATGGAAGATGAGAGATTGAGGAGGGTGAGAGAGGAGGAGAGACAGAAGAAAGACTTTGAGGAGAAAGCAAGAGAGGAAGAGAGAAAGAAGAAAGCAGTTGAGGAGGAAGGAAAAGAGGGAGAATTTCTAGAAGAGCTGAGCCAGGTTTCTTCAGGGAGCATCTGGATTTACAGTGATGACTATCAAAGTGAAACAGATATCGACTCTGACGATCTCTGGATGGATGAGAATGAGGCTCTGATGGAAGAGACAGAGAAACAGCAGGAAGAGGAGAGAAAAAAGGATGGTGAAATAGAGAAGCTCAGAGCAAAGGTAGATAGGAAGGAGATGGAGGTCAAGAGAGAGGAGGAGATGAGAGAAATGGAAATGAAAACAATGAGAGAAAAGGAGAGCAAGAAGAGAGAGTTTGAAAAGAAGGCGACAGAAGATGAGAGATTGAGGAGGGTGAGAGAGGAGGAGAGACAGAAGAAAGAGATTGAGGAGAAAGCAAGAGAGGAAGAGAGAAAGGAGAGAGAGACAGAGAAAGCAAAAGAGGAGGGGACATGGAAGCAAGATATTTGGAAGAAGGCCAAAGAGGAAGAGAGAAAGAAGAAAGCTGTTGAGGAGGAAGGAAATGAGGGAGAATTTCTAGAAGAGCTGAGCCAGGTGTCTTCAGCGAGCATCTGGATTTACAGTGATGACTATCAAAGTGAAACAGATATCGACTCTGACGATCTCTGGACGGATGAGAATGAGGCTCTGATGGAAGAGACAGAGAAACAGCAGGAAGAGGAGAGAAAAAAAGATGGTGAAATGGAGAAGCTGAGAGCAGAGGTAGAGAGGAAAGAGACTGAGGTCAAGAGAGAGGAGGAGATGAGAGAAATGGAAATGAAAACAATGAGAGAAAAGGAGAGAAAGAAGAGAGAGTTTGAAAAGAAGGCGATGGAAGATGAGAGATTGAGGAGGGTGAGAGAGGAGGAGAGACAGAAGAAAGACTTTGAGGAGAAAGCAAGAGAGGAAGAGCGAAAGAAGAAAGCAGTTGAGGAGGAAGGAAATGAGGGAGAATTTCTAGAAGAGCTGAGCCAGGTTTCTTCAGGGAGCATCTGGATTTACAGTGATGACTATCAAAGTGAAACAGATATCGACTCTGACGATCTCTGGATGGATGAGAATGAGGCTCTGATGGAAGAGACAGAGAAACAGCAGGAAGAGGAGAGAAAAAAGGATGGTGAAATAGAGAAGCTGAGAGCAGAGGTAGAGAGGAAGGAGATGGAGGTCAAGAGAGAGGAGGAGATGAGAGAAATGGAAATGAAAACAATGAGAGAAAAAGAGAGAAAGAAGAGAGAGTTTGAAAAGAACGTGACAGAAGATGAGAGATTGAGGAGGGTGAGAGAGGAGGAGAGACAGAAGAAAGACTTTGAGGAGAAAACAAGAGAGGAAGAGAGAGAGGAGGGAGAGATAGAGAAAGTGAAAGAGGAGGGGACATGGAAGCAAGATATTTGGGAGAATGCCAAAGAGGAAGAGAGAAAGAAGAAAGCAGTTGAGGAGGAAGGAAATGAGGGAGAATTTCTAGAAGAGCTGAGCCAGGTTTCTTCAGCTAGCATCTGGATTTACAGTGATGAATATCAAAGTGAAACAGATATCGACTCTGACAATCTCTGGACGGATGAGAATGAGGCTCTGATGGAAGAGACAGAGAAACAGCAGGAAGAGGAGAGAAAAAAAGATGGTGAAATGGAGAAGCTGAGAGCGGAGGTAGAGAGGAAGGAGATTGAGGTCAAGAGAGAGGAGGAGATGAGAGAAATGGAAATGAAAACAATGAGAGAAAAGGAGAGAAAGGAGAGAGAGACAGAGAAAGCGAAAGAGGAGGGGACATGGAAGCAAGATATTTGGGAGAAGGCCAAAGAGGAAGAGAGAAAGAAGAAAGCAGTTGAGGAGGAAGGAAATGAGGGAGAATTTCTAGAAGAGCTGAGCCAGGTTTCTTCAGCGAGCATCTGGATTTACAGTGATGACTATCAAAGTGAAACAGATATCGACTCTGATGATCTCTGGACGGATGAGAATGAGGCTCTGATGGAAGAGACAGAGAAACAGCAGGGAGAGGAGAGAGAAAAAGATGGTGAAATGGAGAAGCTGAGAGCAGAGGTAGAGAGGAAAGAGACTGAGGTCAAGAGAGAGGAGGAGATGAGAGAAATGGAAATGAAAACAATGAGAGAAAAGGAGAGAAAGAAGAGAGAGTTTGAAAAGAAGGCGATGGAAGATGAGAGATTGAGGAGGGTGAGAGAGGAGGAGAGACAGAAGAAAGAGATTGAGGAGAAAGCAAGAGAGGAAGAGAGAAAGGAGAGACAGACAGAGAAAGCAAAAGAGGAGGGGACATGGAAGCAAGATATTTGGGAGAAGGCCAAAGAGGAAGAGAGAAAGAAGAAAGCAGTTGAGGAGGAAGGAAATGAAGGAGAATTTCTAGAAGAGCTGAGCCAGGTTTCTTCAGCGAGCATCTGGATTTACAGTGATGACTATCAAAGTGAAACAGATATCGACTCTGACGATCTCTGGATGGATGAGAATGAGGCTCTGATGGAAGAGACAGAAAAACAGCAGGAAGAGGAGAGAAAAAAAGATGGTGAAATGGAGAGCGGAGGTAGAGAGGAAAGAGACTGAGGTCAAGAGGAGAGAAGGAGATGATGAGAGAAATGGAAATTAAAACAATGAGAGAAAAGGAGAGAAAGAAGAGAGAGTTTGAAAAGAAGGCGACAGAAGATGAGAGATTGAGGAGGGTTAGACAGGAGGAGAGACAGAAGAAAAAGATTGAGGAGAAAGCAAGGCAGGAGAAGGGGAAGAAGAGAGTGATGATGAGAAGGCGAGAGAGGAGGAGAGACGGAAGCAAATGATTTGGGCAATGGGAAAAGAGGAAGAGAGAAAGAGGAAAAGTGATTGAGGAGAAAGCAAAAGAGGAGGCAAGAAAGAAGAAAGAAATAGAGGAAAAGGCAAAAAAGGAGGAGAGGCAGAAGAAATAGATAATGGAAGAGGTGAGAGAGGAGGAACAAAAGAGAGAAATAGAGAAAGCAAAAGAGGAGGAGAGAAGGAAGCAAGAGATTTGGGAGGAGAAAGAGAAAGAAAGAAAGAAGAGAGAATTTCTAGAAGAGCTGAGCTGTGTTTCTTCAGGGAGCATCTGGATTTACAGTGATGACTATCAAAGTGAAACATATATGGACTCAGACGATCTCTGGATGGATTAGAATGAGGCTCTGATGGAAGAGATGGAGAAACAGAGACAGAAGAAAGAGATTGAGGAGAAAGCAAGGCGGAGGAGGAAGGTAGTGATGATGGAGAAGGCGAGAGAGGAGGAGAGACAGAAGCAAAAGATTTGGGTGACGGCAAAAGAGGAAGAGAGACGAAAGAGAAATATTAGAGAAGGCAATAGAGGAGAAAAAGGAGAGATTGAGGAAAAAGAAAGGCAGGATGCAAGGAAAAAGAGACTATAGAAAGGGGAAGAGAAGATAACAGAATGAAGAAAGATTGAAGAGAAAGCAAAAGAAAAGGAGAGGAAGAACAGAGAGCATTTAGAGACAGCAAGAGAGGAAGACAGAAAGAGAATGGAAAAGAAGGCCAGACAGGAGGAGAAAAGATGTAGAGACAGGAGAAGTAGAGAGATGCCAGATGAGGAAAAGAGTTAGAGAGAAGATGGTTCTAGAGGTTTGGACCTGGACATCCTCAGAGAACATCTTTATGTCCAATGATGAGATGCAAAGTGAAATGGGGGTTGACTCAGATGACCTCTGGATAGATGAGAATGAGGCTTTGCTGACAGAGAGGAAGAAACATCAGGAAATGGAAGACAGAAAAAAAATGAGGAAATGGAGAACATGAGAGTGGAGGAAAAGAGGAAAGAGGTGGAGGAGAGAGACATGAAGGAGAGAGAAAGGGCAGAGATAAGATAGGTTGCTGAGGTGATGTTGCAGAGGTGGGATGGGGTGCCTCTCGACAGCGAGGAGGAGGAGGAAAAGGCGAAGAAGAAGAAAGGCAAATTAGTAAAAGTCATCAAATGACTGAAGAAGAGTTTGGGCTCTAGAAGCAAAAAATAGAAACAGGTACACAAACTATAAGGGGTGTGTGTGTGTGTGTTTGTGCACTCGTGTGTGTGTGTGTGTGTGTGTGTGTGTGTGTGTGTGAGAGAGAGAGAGAGACAGATAGTGTGTGTGTGTGAGACAGAGAAACAATGTTACCCCAGTATCTGTGCTTATGTGTTTCCTTCTTTATTTTCAGTGATCCAGCCAGTGGGGACAATGGAATAGCTGACCTACTCAACACACGTTTCCTCTCATTACACACACACACATTGGTTTCACATCTATTTCACACATTTATTACTTTTATCAATAAAAATAATTTCACATTTTCAAGCTGTGTTTGTTCAGTTGATATTGAAATTGAAGAGGTGCACCATCCATCGATTCACATAGCAGAAGGAGCATTCACTGTGCTAGTGTGGTGCCTGTGAGTGTTTGTATGCGCTTGTGTGTGTGTGTGTGTGTGTACTTGTGTATGTGTGTGTATGTGTGTGTATGTGTGTTAATTGGACATTAGGACACTCAGAGAATATTACAAACAAAACCACCCTTACCAAAAAGTTTTCATAAATAATAGGGCAATGGGGGAAATGGGACAGCTCTATAGCAGCACAGCGCTGCTATTAAACACAGAGTGCTGCAGATTGCAGATAGCATTCATCAGGACAACATGGTAGTTCACACACATTTACTTTGGCCTGCACCGAGTGCATGTAGAATTCTTAAAAAGGTCTAATTCAGCACTGCAGATATTTATGAATATGATATGAAAAGTAGAGATGTTTCAGCCATATTTTGCAGCAGTACCAGAATTCTACAAGTTACGTTAAGTTTCAGGGTAAATGGCTATCTGAACTAGCTTGGGCACTAGACAAATATCAGTATCAACCTTTGGTTTAAGGCTATATCTACGTAGCCAGGCTAGCGCCACCTAGGACCTCTGCTCAATATTGCATTGTGATACAATACTAGTCAGGGAATTCTCAAAAGGCTTTGGTTTGCTTCAGCGAACAGAAATTGAAGGCAGAACCAATAAGTTTAAAGTTTAAACAAAGTTCTCACCTCCCCAAAGTAAACGTGTGTCTATAGAGAATGTCTGGAAGAGTCATGTTTACCAGTCTAATATTTGGACTGATTTAACACAGAATTCCACACATGAAGGTATGGCTGATTTGAAAACAGAAAGCCTTGTCTGTTGCACAGTTCTGTGGTGAGCCCGTATATGGTACTAATTTGTGCAGCATTGGAAAGGTCCTTGTGTTGTGTGAATATGAAAAACTCCATTAAGCTGTATCTAAAAGGTAGGATACTGGCTCATCTCTGTGTGTGTGTGTGTGTGTGTGTGTGTGTGTGTGTGTGGATGTCACAGTCCTCCAGGACACCCAGGCCTCCCGCAACTTCTCAGTGTGCTGACACGTCACTGTCGTGCCTAATGTGAAGGAAGCTTCACATTAGGCAGTCGCACTGGCAACTGCCTAGGCAGTCGCACTGGCATCCTATCTGCCACCCGCCTAACGGGCACCGAATGGGCCTCCAGCTCAAAATCCAGCCGCATTAAGCATCATTTAGATCAAGTAACACACCAGGGAGGAAGCTGAGGGCAAATCATGCTGAATCTGAATTGCTTCAAAACCTTAGTTCAAAAATTCGTGTGTGTGTGTGTGTGTGTGTGTGTGGGGGCTTGGGTGGAGGCATATCCAATTGCCTTACATGCATATTCATGATGAAGGTTATATACACTGTGGCACACTGCCATCTGGACAACTTCTCAAGCAGGAGAAAAAAATGCACACACACACATACACACACACACACACACACACACACACATATATATATATATATATATATATATATATATATATATATATATAAAAATGAAATAAATAAAAATGAGTGGAGAATGTGACGCAGACTTTGCAGGTCCTCAATACTCATTAGTGGCAATTAAGTGCATGCCTGAGCCTCTGGCATGCCTAATTACCAATTAGAGGTGCGTTTGATATGGAAAGTGTCAACCCTATGTTTAGAATAAATCAGCAAGATTGGCACTCGGCGTGAGACGCTGTGGGTTTTGGGATGAGGGGCATTGAGGAGGATGCTACTGCATGCCTTCGTGCCTCCAGACCCTGCTGCGGTCGCCTCCGTCGATCAGGCCGAAATATGAAGCTGTTTATAACTGATTAAGGGTCATTAGCTGTCTCTCACATCTGCATTTTTTTTTTCAAATTCGTGTTTAGTGAGGGGAAATTTTTTAAAGAAGTGCTGGTTGGCATCAGTGGCGTGTTATTACCTCTGTCAGGTAGGATGGAGTCAGACTGATGGCAGTGAGGAGACAGGGTGTGTGTGTGTGTGTGTGTGTGTGTGTGTGTGTGTGTGTGTGTGCGTGTGTGTGTGGGAGTGTGCTGCCATTCTGGAGTTTTGACACTCAGGTGGCAGTCAATTCCCCTGCGTCTGGCCCACCAACCCCCACACACACACCTCAGTCGCTTCCTCCCTCTCACCCCATCCCACCCAGCCCACCAAACCTCGTCCTGCTGTAATTGACTTGACATATTGATGGGCACTCTCCTATGACAGGGGAACCGCGTGCCTGCGCTGCCTCCCGGTCTGCTAATAATCGCTGATTAAAAACGAGTTAAGATCCAGGGAAAACCTAAATGTGCATTAGCCAAATGACCTTCCGGAAGGTGGAAAAACAGCAGAGTGATGGCAACGATGATGATAGGAACACACACACACACACACACACACACACACACACACACTGACAGCTGGCTGAGAAAGTAGCTGAAGGGTAAGCTGAGCACTAGGCTAAGATTCTGCCAGGCGGTTATTCAGACACTAAAGATAAGCACACAACTGGAAGGAGGGGATATGATTGCATATTACACTTTTTATTTGTTTCCAGTGTGCATCTTGGTAATATCCTTTTTGCCTTTGAAAGATAAAGCATCTTCATTAAGCTGTTATCCTACCCTATGTGAGCTCATTATTAAGGCAGTGTGGGTCGTCAGTTATACTTATTATTGTCTCTGTGCCGTCCAACTGCCGAAGCCTTTGATTTGTGCCTGACATAATAAAATATAATTTCATGCTGTATTTGCTGTTCACTCATGACCTCCTTTCAGCGAAATAATTAAGGTCTCATTGCAATTTCATTTGAAAAAAAAAAGTTTTGTTCTGCTAAAGAAATGAGATGGAGAGGTCAGTGAGGGAACAGTGATGTCAAACACTCTGTCTTTCAGATGTCGGCAAAGCTGGCCAGGCGCCCAAACCTACGCTCGACTGAGCAGCTGAAGATGACTGCGGAGAATCGTCATGATTGAAACTTTTCTGATTGAAACCTGCAGCCCAGTGGTTTTGCTCTAAAGCCACTGTCCTTCTGTCCTTGTCTCTCTCCGAAGCATGCCCTGTATAATCGAGCCAGGAGAGTGCAATGGATGGGACATGGTGCTGATCCAGCCATGATCCAATGCAGGACTGGAGCTGCTATCTGTGAAATATCTCGTCTTGCCTTGTGCAATCTCAGATATATGGGGTATGCTATGCTTCAAAATATAGGAAAGTGTTGAGAAAAGACAGAGAAACTATTCTAATAGGCTGAGGATATGAGCATAGCTGCATAACCCATCCTGTAAATATGAACACTGTAAGAGCACGTGTGTAAGAACACTTTCTAGTGCATGTGACTGACACACACACACACACATAATGCACGTTGCATTACAGTCTCGTAATCTGCTTTGTCTCTGTCTGAATTTGGCTTCCAAACTATGCTTCCTTGTGCTTGTTCATTATTTTTATCTCTGTGAATGTGTTTTTCCCTCTGCTAAAATCAATATTGGCTTTAGAGAATGCATACCCTGGAACCTGGGAATGATTGTCAATCAGCATGAGGCAGCAGCAGACCTCTCGGTCTAACCCTGAAGCATCGTATATGACAGCCTACTGTTGAGCAGATTCAGCCACCACATGGCCTGAATATGGTACTATTGTCCCAGACCTGGACTAGTTCAGTCACAGTGTGCAGCTATCAGAGTCTGCCACTGAATTCTGCTAATCCTTTTAGGAGAATGATCACTAAGCACTCTCTACATGCAGTTGCTGACATAAGTGACTTTCTTGACACCTGACCATGTACACTAGCAAAAAGACATTTCAACTGAAGCATTAGGCAATGGATGGCAATGAGCACTGACAACATGGAACTGAACTGTGATCTGCAGTGGTGAGAGCAGTGCTTGACACCGGTGTACAGGGTTGTGTTGAAATCAGTGGAGTCACAGGTAATAAAACACGGAAACCCGAGTGTGCCACACACTATGTTGACATCAGTGAGGAAAGCCTAATTCTACAGGGCAACTGCTCTGTTGCTACCATAGCGACTTTTAGAGAACACAAATTGAACTACTTTTTGGCCAACTGGTGCATTTAAAACTGTGTTCAAACCGCATTAAAAAAAGGGACTACACTGGCAACACAACAGTTGCTCCTAATTAGAATGCTGCTGAACTGAATTTTCCATTCGATGGCATAAATGTGAGATCTAGTACTAACCAGAGGTGCATTCAAACACAGGTAAATGTTTGCAAGCAGTTTTCTGTTTGCCTGGAGTTTCCTGAAAACACTTTCGAACACTAAAAGAGTTTGAGGAGGTAGTTCCCTTCAAACATATCATAGGATGATGAGATGGAAATGGAGCATAGGATTGTTCAAATTTAACAGTTCAAAGAAAAGGCTCTTGGTGAACCTTATTTAATGAATTAGAACCTGAGAATACAATGCATTCTATTGTTGAGGAATCTGGATGTAGACCTATGTTAATATAACTGACACATGTAGGAGTTATGAAAGATTGTTGTGTACAGAGGTAGTGTGTCTGCCAAATGCCAAAAACCTATTTTTATCAGCTCAGCTGGAAAAGAGCCTTAAGAATAAACATTACTATTGCCTGTTCACTGCTTTACATGCAGTAAAACAAAAATAATGCTGAATAGCTTCTCTGTCCTATAATCCATAAACTAACTTACAGAAGATTCTTTGCATTTCTTCACAGTTGCTGTTTCAAAAAAACACAGAATCCATCAGTCTTGGCACAATGGCACAGAAAGCAATTTGCTAACAAATGTTTCAACAATAGCTTTCCCTTTCTCTCTGCATTCAGACATGCACGCACAATTTAATACCCACAAACAATCAGAGCACTGAAATGGATTCACAGATATTTCTGCATTTCTCTCTCCCTCTCTGGTTATTGTTCCCGAGCCTTGGAGAAGCAGTCAATGGTCCATGACACACAAAACACATTATTATTACACCCTGATGTCCTCTCCCTCAGCCTAAAGCTTAATTAATTCCTGCAAGGACCGAGCAATTTTCACAAGCATGGTCAAAGGGTTATGATGAAAGAGCAAAAGTTATTGTTCCAGCGGGCGTGCCGCTGCATACCCAAACAGGGCAATATGGTAAACAAGCCCACCCAGGGGCTGTGGATGGGGACAGATGAAGAGATGCACTTGCTCACCTTTCACCTCTCATTTTGAACTTTTTAAATTGTCTTGGTGATTGTTATGAGAGCTGGTGTTAATTTGCCTGAGAACCAACCTTGTAGACTGAGACAACATGTGTGGGTATTTATCACGTAACAGCACTCCTGCAAGCTGTGGGTGTTCATTCCGAGACAAAGAAATACTCCAATCTTGAGTTTCAAGAGAGCATTGGTGCTAACTTGTCGCAACCTTGTAACATCTTTAGGTGTACTGGTACAAGTTAACACAATGTAATGTAATACTATTAGGTGTGATAAAGACCAAGATTGCGACTTAAGTTAGCAGTAATATTTTCTAAAACTCAGAAAGAGGGACTTAAAGGTAGAGGTGGAAGGCTGCTGATATCTGAATTTAATTGTTTTATTAATATCACAGAGTTCGCCTTTAACCTGCACATGAGATAGGATGGTTGACTAGCTGTTAAGTCAAATGATCGACAGCCTTTCCCCAGAATGGCAGACTTTACCTTTAATAGGTCAGCCTGAGGGACTGAAGGCAACTAAAGTGTCAGTGTCAGCACAGGAAGTGGCTGCTCTGAGCGTGCTCCTGAGTACGCCTGGCATTTGCAGTCCTGGGTGGCCTCCTAGACTGGAGCGCTTGATGCCATCGCCCGGAGCCATGATATTTTTCCCTCACTGTTTTCACAGGAAATATCCCGGAATTCCACCCTTCTCAGCGAGAGAGGTGGCTGTGTCATGTCAGTGTTAATGAAATGGCTTTTTGAGTAATCCATCCTTGTGTTCCGAATAGACCCCTGAGAATATAGCCGCGTATGCAAGCATGCATGCACGCACACACACACACACACACACACACACAAACACCCTCCCTCCATCTCTTTTGGTATGCTATTAATCATAGTGGCATTTCATTCTAAAATGGAGGAATACATGCAGATATCCCCTTTTCCCTCTCTGCTTGACTCTGTGGGCATTTCTACAGCTGTGTCCTCGCTGATATAAATACCCTTTTCAAACACTTGTATCATTCTCGAAGTGTGCATGAGCAAAAACCTGCCGACAGACGTGACAGTCTCTTTTGTCTCACTTGACTGTTACAAAAGCTCTCTGCCATGGGATGATAATCTTATATAGTCTTTCTTTATGGAAAAAAATATGACAGTGTATTTATTCAAGTGCTTAAATGATGGCCCATGTTTCCAACACAAAGGAAAACATTTTACAAAAGATTTAGTCTGTGTCAAATTTAGCCCTGAGCCCTTCTGTGTATGTATGTGTATGTATGTATGACACATTTTTTTACAATCTAATAATTTTCCACATTCTTCAATGCAAATTGAAAAGGCATTATTTTTCATTGGCAGTGCAGTATACAGAGGCCAGTGACGTGCATTAACTGAACTGAATTTAACTAAAGACTAAACTAAAGAAATTGAAATAGAATTAAACTGAATTACATTTTTGTTTAATTATAATAATATCCTCAATAGTTGGAGATTGTAGTGATGTGCAACTACAAATGTGAATTTATTCATTTTTGAATGAAGTGAACTTGAACTAGTTCATATGAAGTGTAAACTTGCATAACAGTGACAGATGCAGAGACAGATAAACAAAGACATCATTGATTGTGAGACTAAAGACCTGTCAAATAAACCTTGCTATACATGAAATGGGCCCCTGATAACAGCTAATTTGTAGAAGTGTCATTTAGGACATTTAAGGTTTTGAGATGCCACAGGTTTAGTCAGCATAGAATTGCATAGTCGAAAATTATTTTAGATCAATTTGAGCTTTCAAAGTCATAACTGATATCTTTGAGTCAAGATAAAAAACACTTGTTTTGAACATCTATACCACAGTGGCATGCTGCATACTCTTTTCTGATTGGTTGTCAGGTTTACCATTGTATGCTTGCCAATGAATATCAGTGTCTCCACAGCAATTGTTGGAGCCCAAATGTTTTTTCTCAACTCCTAAGATGTCAGGCAACTCCTTACCAGATGTGTTGGATCTGTAAGTAAGATAAGGGATGGATTCATGCCAAAGTCTTGTTTAGTCTGAAATGGTACTCCTCCATTGTTAAATGATCTCTTTGAATGTTTAGAGCCATTTTAGAGGCCTGTGGTGTTCTGTTGTGTGCCGAGACAGTGTACAGTGCTGTGTACTTCCTAACTCTGAGGTGTCGTCTTGATTGAGAACTTTCCGGAGTTTTCCGACACTGTTTTATGGCCGAGGGCACGGGGTGCGACTGCGGCCATCCATCATTTCCACAGCAACAACTCCTCTGTCGGTCGGACACGTGCATGCATGTGTGTGTGTGTGTGTACATGTGTGTGGCCAGGGCTGCATCAGCCACTGCAGCAGGCTGTGTGTGTGTGCGCTGCCTTTGTGCTGTGTCCTCATAGCCATCACCGCCAGATAAGATTATCACTGACAACCTCAGCTCTGACGGCACAGCCTCTGTCTAGCCACCAACACAAGGGAGTGGAGTGGGGTTGGGGGGAGGGTCACCCCTGACCACCACCACCAGCACCCCTCATCAACCCCCACCAAAGCTGCTACTGCCATTTTGATTTTATTTATATCCCTGTTTCGAGAGAAGCCTTCTTCTTGTCTTGTCAAGCTGACGCTCTTATTTTGAAGCCCTGCAGAAGGAATTGCCTTTCAGAACCCAATTTGTCAAGGGCGAAGTGTGCCCGCACACAAGAGACTCTTGACAGATGCGTTGACGCCAGATCGGTGACGACTTTATCAAAAGATGAATCAGAGGCTTTAAAGTGCCACATTAGAATTGCATTAAAAGTTAAAAGGAATGGGAGGTCTCATTTATCAAATGTTTTATTTCATTGGATTAAAATTGCACATCTCTCCTGAGACACGTAATGATTGGCTAAAAATGACATGTCTGTCCTTAGACAGATTCTACATGTGGAAAGCTATTAGTTAAATGAAAAAAAAATATGTGGGCACAGAAGTTTTTAGAAGACAGCTTTGAGTAAATCAAAAGATCTCTGAGCTCAAAATAAAATACATGTTGATTGCCAAGAAAATAATGTAATTAGTAACATTCTGTTTCACTGATTGGTATAATCTTGTGTCTGCATTCAAGTCAGAGAAATCAGTGAGACTTTGTGTGTGTGTGTGTGTGAGTGTATATGTGTGTGTTTGTGTGTGTGTATGCATGTGAATTATCTGAACTACCATAGTTTGATTATGAATGTGATGCATCACATAAAACTAATCCCATTAGCCTTTCTTTTCAGACAGAAGAACCAAACATGGAGTGGATAGTGAGACACGCTAGGAGACTGAGAGGAAGAAGGACGGAGAAGACTGTGGTATCAGGAAGAGAAGATATGCATTATTTATCTGCGGCTAAAATTAATACACTCAGATTCATCATTGTCTTTCTAATCCTCGAAGCTTAAAATTTTAATGTTATTCATAGGAGGGCGAGAGAAAAGAAAAGGGCCGCCTGTCGCTGTTTCACCATGACTGCCATGGCAGGTCTATACAGTAGCCCCAATAGATTACTCACCCTCATCCCCACAAGATCCGACGGATTACAACAGCCACTCCACTCAGCAACTGAGTCTGGGATGAACTTGGAATGGACTAGGCCTGTACCATATTAGGTCTGCCTTTCACGAAAGCCTCACTGCACCTTCTGATTAAAGAGACTCAATAATTTTTCTACCTCACATTTATTTAACAACAACAGAGGAATCCACAGTTCACAAATGTGGGAAATGTAGTCCAGACATTTATTGTTTGGGTTAGAATCAACTACTTGAAAGAATGGCCAAAGGTCCTTGATTACTGACCACACATGTCCCATTCACTTCAGTGCAGTGAGGCTTGACTCGAGGTCTGCATAAATGAGGCTGCATAAAGGATATTTTTCTCCTCCCCCTTGTGAAAATTGAACGCGAAAGTAAACTGACGTTGACACCTCTCGCTCTGCTTCAACCTTCATTGCAATAGCTTCTCTTTTCTTTCTACAGCTTGAAGACACAGGCTCTGCTGAGTGTGAGTTTGCGCTCTGAAAATGCATTGTGAGAGAATTCAGATGATAATCTTTCTCTAATTGTGTGGTTACTCCCATCGCCTCCCAGACTTATTTAACACACACATACAAATGCATTTTTCAGCAGCCTCCCAGTCTTGCCGTGTGACGCAGGACTTGTCATCTGTATTGATTCGCCTGTGCCCTTGCCAGCCTGAGATTTTTCACCAACTGCACTCTGGCCTGGCAGAAGCCCCCTCTAGTCCTGCCACCCCCACCGCACACACACACCCTCTCCAGGCGATCTGGTGGCAGCAGGTGTTCTTCCAACTTGCGCTGGTGGCATCGATTTAAATGACAGGTAATTACTTTTCTGACAACGCACCAATTAGATTAGGGCCCGGCAAACAACATAACGGCAATTTGCTCCGCTCTGTCGAGCAATAGCACACTGATCATAATTAAGAGCTATGGCTGGGATAGCAAGCTGCTTTGTGTTGCAAATACAATTACACGTCATAGAAATAAAGGTAGTGGTCTCTAAAAGGCTCTTTGAAAAGCTTCGTCCTAACCGGGCCTGTAGTGTGACATTGAGTAATGCTTTTACTTCTAATTTCCTTTTTAACATGTTAGATAGATGCTGTTAGACTGTTGCCATCCATTGGTTTTAGACCAAACACTGAGCTGTTCTGACATTGTAAAAGGTCTGTTGTACATGTGCCAGTTCCTAGTATTATTTCTGATGAGGTTTTGGCAGACTTAGCATGAACCTAGAAATCAGTCATTTTCAAATGTAGTCAATTGGAACCTCAATAGAGAGTAAAGACACAAAAAAAGAAATGTTGCTTATAGTCCACAAATGCAACCTCAAGAGATTTAAAGACCATTTTGGTTAGGCTGCATTATTACGCTGATATGGAATTATAAAGACTTTGACCTCCCAATAACCTTTCACTTTGATGACCCCTAGAATACTTCCTCGTTAAACTGACTGTTCCTACTAGAAGGAAGGAGTGATGGTTGCATTTAAACACAGCAGAAGGAAGCAATGAGGTGCTGTTCATCAACCAAACCACAAAGCACTAATGCTGAATGTTGAATATGTGGTATTGACTCAGGGACAGAAATAACCGAGAGGCTCGGCCCTGCACTGCAAATCAAAGCGTGTTCTTTCAGGTCAGAGCACGGCAGTTCCAGAACTAAGCTGTGTGAAATAGGCCAGGCTAAGTGCCCTGATTGATCAGCAGGGCCACAGTCGATAGATGGAGCACTCCTCGGTGGAGAGCAGCCCCTGCTGTTCCACAGCTCTGTCCGCGCACAGAAGGTGTCCCTATGTCAACAGAACAATCAGACCATTGATTCCGGATTCTAAAGATTCTGGAATCAATGCTCGGAATTCTCTGATGTTGCACAGATCCATTGACAGCAGAAGGCTCATAGATGGGCCTGAAGTCCACCTTGTGCTGTGTACAAGTACAACGCAACAAGCATAAGGAGTACCATCAGGGCCATATGCTGCTAATATGCAGACTTTGTTTCCAATCCGCTTGTGGAGGCCTACCAGGGGAGTCTACGGCATAATTCATTGTTATTATTATCTAATTGGTTTGCAAAAGGCTTAATCTTCCAGCAGGAATTAGCAGGGGCTGGTGCTGGGTCTGGTTGAAGGGCAGTGGTGCGATGCGGTGCGGCACAGAGGAGGATTTGAATAACTAAAGCTGGGGGAAGACACGGCCTCTCTCTGCTGAAGCTTTGACTGAAATTTGGCAGCAGTCTGGCACCTCTCTCGAGGCGGTGGGAAGTGGGAGGGGAGGGATGATTTGGGGGATGTGGGTGAAGGGGATGATGAAGCGAGGGAGTGCAGTGGGATCTCTGCGAGACTGAGTCGGGCAAAGAGGAGCTCAGTCAGAGCAGCCAACTTGCTCTTTGTCCAAAAACAGACCCAGCTTCACCCCTGCTTCCGACCTCAGAGACCAATATTAAAATCTGCAGGCCAACTTGTTGTGTGGATGTGTATTTGTGTGTGTGTGTGTGTGTTGGCTCTGACAGTGGGAGTGTTTACATATAAATGATTCTGTTTGAGAGAAGCTTTCTTTAGGGTTGCTCACCTGTGCAAAAGAGCATGTCTGGATGCAACCCAGGAAACTAGTGGAATAATATTCACAGGGGAACTTCCTCCTTCCCAGCATGCACATGTCCACACACACACACATGCTCACACACACACGTCTACACACACACTGATGGAAAAACACACACATGCACATACAGTACACACTTACGCAAACACAAACTCATGCGCACATACACGAACACACACACACACACACATTTCACATTTTCTGTCAATAGCACTCAGAGCGTGGCTGCATGAATTATAAATCTTCTGGCATTTGCCATCGGGGGCCTGTGGAGGGATGAAGGGACTGGCACGTCAGTCATTCACCGCGTGCTGTGCGCTCTGTAGTTGCCATGGGAATTACTATTTATTTATTCATTCTGGGTTCCGTCAGGGCAGGGTGTGAGTGTGGTGGAGGGGGGATGCTTTGTTGGGGTTAGGGGTGGAGTAGAGGAGTGTGTTCTAGGTTGGGTAGGGTGGGACAGGGGAAGGGTGCTGTGAGCTTGTGGTAGGATGGTGGAATCAGCTTTCCACTGACAAGCCCATTGGTGATCAAAACCTGATCACACATTGACACAAACCTTAAGAGCTCAAGAACACAAACCTGAGCCTTCCTTATTAAAGTGCATGTAGTGATAAATGTGATTCTGAAAGGAAGGTATGGTATTACATGGTATTAGCACTACCTCTAACCCTAAACCAAAACCTTGCGTCATCATGTTGTAGAGTACCTAGGAACATATACATTGCCCAGAACTTTAGTTCATGTTCAACCACTATAGAATGTAGGGCTATGCAAACTGTTGCTTATACTATAATTTCAGAAATACAGAAACACATTCATGCTTTGTTAGATCAAATTCTTCTGTTCTGTTCTTCTCCTGAAGACTACCTTACCTTGTGAAGACTCTTCTAGATGTGTCACGCCTCTGTTTAATTTTGCACTTATTCACTCTATCTGTCCATTTTCCTCCGTCCATTTCCCTGTCAAAAACACAAATGTGTTGCAGGCCAGATAAGACCGGCTGCCAATACAACAGGTCCAGAAAGTGCAGGATATAGTTTGGACATTGTGTGCTACACAGCCCCTGGCAATCACATCAAGCACCAAACTAAAAGTTAAATGTACTAGAGCAGTAGAGCAGTTAATGTATTGTTATATATGGCATCCTATGGTAATTGAAGCAACCACAGAGAGTGACAGTAAAATAGCAAAATTGTGGCGTATTTGTTTATACCACAATAAGAAAGGATCTCTCTATAAGCATCAGTTCCTTCAGCTCTATCGTTCATGCAGATGGCTCAATGTTGGCCTGAGCCTCAGATGTTCTGTGGGCCTGAGTCACAGTGCCACCCAGTGGCATAGAATGGTCACTGGCTACACATGCTGAAGTGAATCTCTTGGCTTGGGGCTATTATTCAACACTGACATTTCCCAACTAATCAATAACTCATCATTGGCAGTCAACATAGCCTGATCCCAGCTCCTGGAAATAGCCTCGGCAGTAAGCACAGAGATATCAGCCTGTGTGTGTGTGTGTGTGTGTGTATGTGGATGTGAGAAAGAGAGAGAGAGATTGCATGTGACAGAGAGAGAGAGACAGAGAGAGAGAGGGAAGAGACAAAGTGAGGCACTGAATCAAAGGTCTTAATTCTCTTGGGCATTAGCAAGATGAACATCTACATATCAAATTGTTTATTAATTCGTTCCATTATCAAATTCACCATAGCTATCAGTCATTTACATTTCGATAAAAATCTCTCCCATTGCACGCGTGAAAGGAACGCGTCTTTCTTTTTTCAGCATGCAAATGATCTGCCTGAAGAATAAATATGACAAAAAAAAAAAATGCACAGATGTCTGTGTTTCAAACAGGCGAATGTCAGTCACAGTTCAGCAGCTAATAAGCTCTGCGGTCCCTAGTAGGCTGTTTCCCAGTCTCCTGGAAGACAAAGCAACCCCAACGGAGGCAGGAAGGCAAAGCAAGGCAAGGCAAGACAGACAAGCAGGCAGCCGATCTAATGAAAGAGATGGAATGATAAAGAGGAGGTTACGGTAAATATGATAGTGATGTAAGGCGGCGGATAAACACCGCACACGCTTGGAGTTGTTTCCCGGCCTCGCTCTATTTCCGCTCGCACACGACCATGCCTTATATGGGCAAAGAGTCAGAGCTATCCATCACGGTGACTGACAGCGGGTCCCTTATCAGAGTGGCTGCCAAACAAGACAATTTTACAGTTGATTCTACCCATCAAAATGTCATTTCTAATTTGGCGTGATAGCTTTTCAGCACACACCCACATTCCCATTACGATAATCTTTCAAATGTGTTGGAGATCAGTGATAGTTTATCAATAATTCTAATAGTAATAGTTTTAGATGTCCTACATAGATGTTCAGTGCATCTGTGCTAAACAGAGTTTAGTTGTGGTACAGTTACAGGTGTTTTCAAAATCGTGTTTTTTCCACCTAAATAAAAACAAATCAAAAGGATGACATTAACATTACCTTTTCCCCTCTATTAGAGGCATGTACAGTGCTCTCACTCTTGTCATTATTTCTAAACAATATGACTTCAGTAGACTTATTTGCTCTTGGTTTCTACAGTTAATTGACAAGCTAACCTCAATATGGAGTCTCTGTGTCTCTATGTCTCTGAGTTCATGGAAAGGGGAAAGGTGCTTCCTCTCAGGGTCTTAAACTACATCACCTGGTGGCGGAATTTCTTTTCCCCCAGCATGCCAGTTAAGCCAAAGAAAACTAAAGGGAAAGAAGTCTAAATCCCTCATTTTCTATTGTGAGTGTCTAAGGATAGCATGCTTTGTGTGTGTGTGTGTGTATTTGTGTAACTGTGAGTATGTGTGTGTTTTTTTACAGAAAAAAAAGAAAAGATCTAACTGCTCAGGACTTTGAGTCTGAAGTCACACAAGTGATCTCGCCCAGCCTCACCTGATGAGAAGAGACAGGGCTCGTACTGTGGCAACTCTCTTTCATCAGGCTGGCCCAAAGCTGGTGCTGCTCTACTGATGTCCTTTGACATGTTTGGCAGTGCTCGATAGCAGCTTGGCAAATGTCCTTTTTTGTTAGATGATGTGCCAGATGTTGTTAACACACAGACACACACACACACACACATACACAATCCAAAAAAAGAAGAAAATAAATCTCTTATTTCCCTGTTCTCTTGCAGTGGGAAAGAGGGAATGGCATTTGGATCAGTTTGATTCTAGTCCACGCTCGATGGGAGTCATTTACACCCACGGGTCCTTGCCAGAAGTCAAACCCCAAAACTTAATTACCTGCCTGGGCAGACGTTTTCCAAAAGAAATATGGAAAGAGCTTGGCTCGATGCCAAAGGAGAAATAGAGCTGAGATATGCAATCCTACAGCCTCAATCTGCCACACGCCGAAGCGCAGTGTGTGGTTTTGGAAGTCAATCTGCATTCACACTCAGCATGGGTTGTGTGTGGTAGAGAGAAACAGTGTGTGATTGCTTTGATAGCCTGGCTTCGATGAGAATTGGCCTTTTTTTCCTCCAATCCTCACTTGCACAAAATTCTCAACAACGCTGCTTACCGCATGCAAACTATGCTGGAAAACTACTAGTTTCCCTGACAGTGCGAAGCTCACGTCTGCATTCACGAGATACCAAGAAGGCTAATTTTGTCTCAGTTAGAAAAATAGGGGCCACACACACTCACAGAGAGACACACATCCACATTATCAGTTGCTGGTTGGATAGAGATAAGAGCATATTGCAAAAGAAGAAGAATGCCTACAGATTGGGCAAAGCACAACAATACATCTTTTTGTATATTGTTTTGATCCTGTCTGATCTTCCTCTGAAGCTTATTTTATACCTGGTCACCTGCCCATACTGCATCCTAAAGCCCTGTTTAAAGACAAATGTCCACTTATGCTTTTTCCCCTAACACCTCTTTCCTTCCAGCTGTGGCTACTGGACAGACATGAGGGAATTCAAAAAGAATGTTTTTTTTTTTGCAATTTCACACCATGATCCTTTTCCTGGCTGTTTGTTAACCATCTGAGCAGCCACAGTATCAGCTGGATTGCTTTATCTTCCATGTCCTATGAGCAATCTCCAGTTCTATTACAGTGGAAAATATATATGATTTTTACCCCCTCTCCCTTTTCTCATTCAGGTATAGTGGGAACATCATCCTGTCTATAGTGTGTCTGTACCCAGGATCAGAAAAATAAGGTAAATAAACAGAAAGGTTAAAATAACAAAAAAAAGTAAATAAATAAATAAAAACATGGTGAGATGGTTTCTTTCCTCATGAAGAGCTGGCAGGGTTCTGATATGTCTTTTGTTAGCTGGTGGCTGGCCAGGCCGAAGGTCTGCTGAACCTTCCCTTAGGGAGAACACTGCACAAAGGCCCATTTCATTTAACCCTGTGGCTTTGTAAGCTTTACCTCAATGGCTTCTTTTGAAATGGAGGAAAGGATGTTGACCCAGGAAATAAATAAGATCAATGCCTTTTTTCTTTGCCGTTGATAACAGATGAGACAAATAATGCTGTGGGGGAGAGCAGGGCTTACTCTCTTTCTTTCTTCACATTGTGGAGGGTTCCATCCTTTTTCCTATTCCAAACTAGGGGGTTTGTAGTCAAGATTTCATTTCAAACATCTAGATCCATGCTCAAAAATCTCCTATGCTAATAGCATATGTAGTTTCGATTACTTTCTGCTTTAAACATTAACATTTTAAGTAGGCAAATGCAATAGTATAATATTGGGTGATATTTTATACACCACAGTCAGTCTTCTAAATTGTTCTGTACTACATTCAACACCTTATATCAGAAGACTAATTAAATTAACTCATTAAAATTATTATGTCTTGTCATCTTACCATTCCATACTTGTCATGATAAGAGTTAATGATATCACAGTATTATGTGAGTATTACTGGTCATTGTCATGACAGGTTTTATAATATTACATATCACAGTCCATGTCTAATGTCTGTCACAGCTGAGTCACCATGTATTACGTGTTTACAAAATGGTGGCAATGTGATAAATGAAATATCATTCCCTGCTAACATATTTCAGGCTAACGGAGCATATTCAGTAGGGGGTGTGAGTCACTCTCTTTAACTGTTATTTCAACCCTGAGTGCTACGACAAAACACTTGGACCAAATCATTTCCTCGGGGGCCTCATTATATGACTAAGAGGACAATGAGGAAAAAAATTGAAACTGTAAAATCATGATTTGATATTATAATATGATATTATTATATTATGATATTAATATGTTTTACTGACAATCTTGGCTAGAGCTAAAGAAAATTACTGTAACGGACCACACCAATCACTCTTTATCTGTTTAAAGTTAAATTGGTTAGATTAAACCAGTGGCTTTTTTTTTTTTTTAAACTAAAGTTATTCGTAAGTCAGTATGTTACTTTGCTGGTACTTCCACTGCCTCCTTTCACATCTCTGACTTCCAGCCATTTTTGTCAATTACACTGATTTCAGCAGTGTGAATTTCCTCTATGTTACAGGAACACTCAATACACATTGTATTTTTTTTCTTTTTTGCATGAAGACAGTTGATAAAAATGAGATAAAAAAGAGAGAGAACGTGAGTCAAAGACAGAGGGAGGGAGAGAAAAAGAAGGAATGAGAGAGACTGACAGAGAAAGAGACAGAGGCCAATGGAGAGAAACATTTGCAGAGGACACGGTGAGAGAACAGAGCCCATCGAATGGCAGGTAGCCATGTAGAGATGAGAGCTGATTGAGGAAGAAGAAGAGGAGGTATGGGAGGAAACGACAGTGGCACTGATACGAACTCACCCATCTTTAGCACTCAGAAATGAGTTCAGGTGGCCACCCGGTGCAGCGTGGCAGTGGCGAGGGACTCACGCCAAAAACGGAGCTGGAGCTCGCCATCCATCCTGGCTGTCCACGCGTCACAGGTAATCTTGTTCCCTGTTCGTCATATCTGCTGCCACAATGAAAGGCATCATCACTCTACCCTGGGCAGACAAAAGAGGACAGTCAAGGTCGACAGACTGGACAGTGAGGGACTGAGTGAGACTGTCAACCAGGGTTTTTTAGGAGAGGCATCACAGGGATGCTCACACAATGAACTTTCTTGATATGAGAGAACCGAAAGACGATTATGGGAGTATTTATTCGTATTTTTATTATATTTCTGTATTATTCACATTATCACGTAAATGGATTTCAATATAGTACTGACTACAGTATTATGAATTAGCTATCTATGATTGACTGGGCTATAGTTTATTTCTCTCTCTTTTATTATGATTTAAATATAATCCTGCCATTACTTATTTAGTGATAGAATACACTTTCCATTTACCAATTATAAAGTGATCCGATCAGTTACATGATTATCCTCAAGTGCAGTTACTGAAGGTCAGCACAGCAATATAACAAATACATACATTCAACCATATCAGTCAAGGAATGCTACCTGTGGTCATACTTCCCATCTTGTTGATCAATCCGGGTTCTTATGTAAATATGCTTCAGTCATTTGTGGCTCCCCTGTTCTGGAGTGTCTTGTTTAAAAACAGTTGTCTCATGGCGCCACCTACTGTTTGATCCACTTAGTGCATCTTCACTCTGAGCATGAGATAAGACTTAAGCACCTGTGCCATCACTCTTAAGTAAGTACATAATCAACATAAACAATGACTGAATAACCTTACAGATGTGTACAGACTGGCCAACATGACACTGTCAATCTGATTTTGTAAAGATCTATGGGAGAGAGCCACATTTGTGACATATTCACCAGTGCAAATGGTCAATGTCACTACTTTATCATGATATTAGACTAACTGTAGGGGCAGCCTTGCCTTTATTTGACCCACTGTCAAACATAGACATAATGACTACACATTTAGTCTATACTGTTTCAAATGGCTAGTGCATGTAATGTAGTGCCTCAAGTTGTGTCAGTACTTTAAGGGGACAGAATCAGTCTCTGCCAACTCTCAGAAGTACTCTCTAGCACAGTTCCAAACTAAGACTTAGGGCATGTGTATTTATGTAAAAAAGATACATTTTACTGCACCTTATTAAAAAATAATTCCATCCACATGATGTTAAAAAAGAACCAGACAAGGCTGTTATAAAGATGTCAAACAAATAGATAACCAACCAGATATCTGAAAACCTAAGAGGGACCATCACATCACAATGCTCCATTTTCCCCATCCACATGTACTGACTGAGCCAGAGTTTTCAGGGATCTCCACTATGGCCTGTTTTTTTTAAGTAGGCAGTTTCAGTGACTGGAACCTCTGTTTACATGGAGATGATTGGCACAACCTCATAAATATTAGTTTTTATACCAGGCTATATGTAAACGGAGCCTTAAGGTAAGGGCTTAGAAAGGATGGAAGGGAACCCTGATACACTGTAGATTTTGACAGAAGGACAGCCCTAACCCTCACAAATTTACTGGGAACACATATCAAGGTCTGAGTGAGGAAGTGTGGACTTTGATGCTGGGCCTTCGAGTGAAGGGGCCTCGGTTGCAGCAATGCGAACAGAGGTAGCTGTTGTTTACTCGAGTGATGTAAAGGCCAGACCGATGTTCCAGGTCAGTGACCACCAGGGTAGACATCTAGCAAAGGCAAATAATCTCTCAGTAGGCCTAAAAAATAGACAGTAATACAAAAATAGGCACTCTCATGGCCAAGCAAGCAAGGGATTCTGGCCCAGGCTGGAGAGAGACAAGGCATTCAGATAATTTATACTAACACAAAGGCAACACATTATGCTCTCTCTGAATAAAAACAAAAAAAACAAACACAAAACACAAACATACAGAGTATGTATAGCAGGGAAGAAGGTTTGGCATGTGTTGCCTGGTGCTAAAATAATTGTCTAAACAGAGACTTAAACCATGGTCCCTGAGACTTAAACTCTGGTCTAATTGCTCTATTGCCTGAGCTATCCAGGTTCCAAATACAGCTTTTGCCCTGCGCAGACATAGGGGTCAAATTCGTGCTGACAAACACACGCTACACACGGAGCATTTTGGGGGGAAGTGGGAAAGTTTGACCTCAGAAAATGCCTGCTATCAGGACAGGAGCTATCTTCAGTATGGGGAGGCGACTCAGGCAAACAGCGAAGCAAGGAAGCTGCCATGCCAGCGGTCAATTGTACGGCAGTCTGGCATGTGTGCAAGGATCTCGGCAACAGGGGACCGGGGACTTGGACCCTCAGATTAAAAGTCTGATGCTATCCAGGTTTCAAAGAAAGCCTTTGCCAGTCACGGCTGTGGGCTGAAATCCATGCTGACGCTACGCACATGCGCAGGGAAATTTTGGAGGGAAAGAATCTCGGCCTCATTGGCCCATTTTTTCTGCCCCAGGGTAAGAGCGCATGCTACATGGTCCTAAAGCAATCGCCTGAACAGGGACTTGAACCCTGAAATCCAAGATGACATAGGGAAATTTTGGAGGGAAGTGGGAAAGTTTGTCCAGCCACCAGCTGTGGGACCTTGTGGTGCAACAGTAACGCATCTGACTCCAGATCAGAAGGTTGCATGTTTAAATTACGTCGGGGTCAAGGAAAATGCTCTGGATCCCTTTTTTGCTGACAATGTCATTGACAGCACTCTGAGCAAAACGTCAGTGCTTAGTCGGTCGCTTTGAAGCCCTGAATGAAATTCAAAGGATTATTTACATTTACATTTAGGCATTTAGCAGACGCTTTTATCCAAAGCGACTTACAAAAGAGGATAACATTCAAGCTACAACACAATGAAAGAACTAACAAGGAGTGCATATTGATAACATAGAAACTGCACTATTTTAAGTTGAAAGTGCAATAGTGTCATACAGTGCAGAGAAATTAAATTGTTAAGTGCATTCTCAAAATTTAAGCCAGGAGATATTCTTGGAAGAGCTGGGTCTTCACGAGTTTCTTGAAGGTGGAGAGGATATCAGTTGATCTGGTAGCACTTGGAAGGTCATTCCACCAGCGCGGAACCAGATATGAGAAGAGTCTGGATTGACATACACAAGGTGTTGGCCGTGCTAGAAAATGTTCCTTAGAGGAGCGAAGCGGTTGTCGGGTGACATAGTAGTCAAGACGAGAGATAACCAGGGTCTGTACCAGGAGCTGGGTTGCATGTTGGGTTAGGTAGGGCCTGATCCTCCTTATGTTGAATAGAGAAAAACGGTACGACCAAGCCACAGAGACAACGTGATCTGCAAAGGTCATTTGGTCATCGATCATGACACCTAGGTTTCTTGACACTTTGGTGGGAGAAACAGACAGGGAGTCGATCTTGATAC
Source organism: Tenualosa thibaudeaui (assembly GCA_027481765.1). Lineage (NCBI taxonomy): Eukaryota > Metazoa > Chordata > Actinopteri > Clupeiformes > Clupeidae > Tenualosa > Tenualosa thibaudeaui. The sequence continues at coordinate 18,896,839 of JAIFZK010000009.1, forward strand.
TGATGTCGTGGTGTATGGCTTGTTTGGCTGGGAGGACCAGCAGTTCAGTTTTGGAGAGATTTAGTTGGAGGTGATGTCCTTTCATCCATGCAGATATATCAAAGAGACAGTCCGAGATCCGTGTTGACACCGTGGAGTCGTCAGGCGGAAAGGACAGATAGAGCTGGGTATCATCAGCATAGCAGTGGTAAGAGAAGCCATGGGAGTGGATGATTGAGCCCAGCGAGGTGATGTACGGGGCGAAGAGAAGGGGCTCCAGCACAGATCCTTGGGGTACTCCTGTGGTGAGTTGGTGAAGTGCCGATGTCTGTCCTCGCCATGATACGTTGAACGACCGTCAAGTAAGATAGAACTTGAACCAGGAGTGCGCTGCGCCATCAATACCCATGTTGGTCAGCTTGTCCAGTAGGATGCGGTGGTTGACCGTGTCAAATGCTGCTGATAGGTCCAGCAGGATGAGCACTGAGGATTGATCTGCCGCTCTGGCCTCTTTTAATGCTTCCGTCACAGACAGAAGCACTGTTTCAGTGGAGTGGCCACTTCTGAAACCGGATTGGTTGGAGTCGAGGAAGTTGTTCCAAGTGAGAAATCCTGTGACCTGTTTAAAGACAGCTCGTTCAATGGCTTTGGAAAGGAAGGGAAGAAGAGAAACAGGCCGGTAGTTCTCCACTTGAGTGGGAGCAAGGGATGGTTTTTTGAGCAGCGGTGTTACCTGGGCTTGTTTGAAGGTGGTGGGAAATGTACCCCTAGTTAGTGAAGCATTGACCACATGTGTGGTTGCTTTCACAATGGTGGGGGTTATGGCCTGAAGAAGGGTTGTTGGCCGGCTGTCTGAGAGAAGCTTAGACACCTCTGCCTCGGAGAGAGGAGTGAAAGAAGAAAAGGAAGCAGTTGGTTTAGAGAGGCTAAGAGAAGGAACCTCTGTAGATTGGTTTAAGAACTGACTAATAATTGCTGCAACTTTGTTAGTGAAGAATGCAGCAAAAGTATCAGCTGTGGGGTTAGTTGGAGGAGGTGGAGGAAGTGGGTTTAGTAAAGATTTAAAGGTGTAAAAAAAAAATTCTTGGTGTCCGTGGCATTGTGAATCTTGTCGTGATAGAAAGCCTTTTTCGCAGCAGTGACACTGGATGAAAAGGAAGATAGTAGTACTTGGAATTGTGTTAGATCAGCCAAATTCGTAGTTTTGTGCCATTTCCTCTCAGCAGCTCTGAGGTTAGTGCGCATTGACCAAAGTGAGTCATTAAGCCACGCATGAGACTGAGTGGGTCATGTGGGTCTGGTAGACAGAGGGCACACACGATCCAAGCAGGAGCTCAGCGTAGAACAGAGTGACTCTGTGGCATCATCAACCTCAAAAGAAGAGAAACTTCTAGACGGTGGTAGAGCAGACGCCACCAAGGAGGAAAAGTGAGTAGGAGATAGATTCCGGAGATTGCGACGGACAGAGACAGTGGGAGTAGGAGCAGATGGTTGCTGACAGAGAGAAACCTAGAACTGAATAAAAGTAATGGTCAGATAGATGTAGAGGAGTAACTGTCTGCGAAGTAGCGGCGCACTTCCTGGTGAAAATTAGATCAAGTTCCTTACCGGCTTTGTGAGTTGGAGGGCTGTGAACCCGCTGTAGCTCAAAGGAGTCCATCAGAGATAGGAATTCTGCAGAACCTGGATTGTCTACGTGGATGTTCATATCACCAAGAACAAGCATTGGATAGTCATGCTCAGGGATAAAAGAAAGCAGAGTGTCAAGTTCCTCAGGGAAATCCCCCATTTGACCTGGAGGATGATGGATAACACACAGATATATTTTGACCAGTGCCGTTACCAAAATGGCATGGTACTCAAAGGAGCTGTATATGACAGACGGTACCAGTTGAGTATATTTCCATTTGTCTGATATTAACAGCCCCGTACCACCCCCTCTCCTGGATGGGCGTGAGGTGTGGGAAAAAGCATAGTTGGTGGAGAGTGCAGCAGGAGTGGCAGTGTTTTCTGGTTTGATCCAGGTCTCAGTGAGAGCCAGGATGTCCAGAGAAAGATGGTTTGCATAAGCCAAAATGAAATATGCTTTGTTCACTGCAGACTGACAGTTCCACAAACCTACAGTCAAGGAGTTGTTTGTGGATGACGAGACATGATGTCTAGAGTGGAGGTTTGCAGGGATCCGTTTCCTTTTGTAGAATCTGCGGTGACTAGAGACAACTGCAATGGAGTAGAGACACATCGTGGCAAGATGAAGGTTGCACAGAAGATTAAGTTACAGAGAATAGGACACAGTGATTTGTTAGTTATGTCGGTGTCCTTCCTCGGTGGACACGCGTAGGTAGACACGCTCGTCTTTACCCAGTCAGTCTTCACACAAAGAGGGCTGAGCACAAGGGCTGACGCTTCAGTGTCACTCCTGCTATTAGGAACAATGACTGACTACACCCGGCTGAGACCGCCCACCAAGAGTCAGACAGAAACAAAAGGCCTGATAGGAGTGGCCAATGACAACTTAATCTCTGATGACCCAGCTGTGCTAGTAGTTCACACTTTCTGATGGCTTGTAGGTGTATTACAAATCAGGTGGTTTCCCACAAAACAGGCAATCCAAAGCAGCTTCAAGTTAGCAAAAATAGGCACAGAACTAAATAGGCAGACACACTCACTTACTTCCTGTGTGTGTAGCTCCTCTGAGGGTTCCAGGGAGCAGCGAGGTTTAGGAGCAAGTCATAAAAAATGCCCGCTATCAAGACAGGAGCTATCTTCAACGTGGGGAGCTGACTCAGGCAAACAGTGGTGCCAGGAAGCCACCAATTGTACTGCAGTCTGGCATGTGGGAAAGGATCTCGGCCCCATAGGCCCATTTTTTCTGCCCCAGGGCAAAAGCGCGTGCTATGTAATCCTAAAGCAATCGCCCGAACAGGGACTTCAACCCTGAAATTCAAGATGACATATGCTAAACACATGCACAGGGAAATTTAGTTGTAAGTGGGAAAGTTTGTCCAACCACCAGTTGCGGAACATTGTGGCGCATCAGTCCAGGTCAGATAGATGCGTAGTTAAGTCACGTTGGGGTCAAGGAAAAAGCTCTGCAGCCCTTTTTAGCTGACAACGTCACTGACGGAAATCCGAGCAAAACGTTACTTTGAATCTCTAAATGAAATGCAAAGGATTATACTAGAAAATGCCCGCTCTCAGGACAGGAGCTATTTTCAGCGTGGGGAGGCGACTGAGGCAAACAGCAGAGCAAGGAAGCTGCCATACCAGCGGCCAATTGTGCGGAAGTCTGGCATGTGGGAAAGAATCTCGGCCCCATAGGCCCATTTTTCTTGCACCAGGGCAAGAGCGCATGCTACGTGGTCCTAAAGCAACCGCCTGAATGGGATCCTTTTGAAAGGATCTCGGCCCCATAGGCAAACAGCGGAGCAAGGAAGCCGCCATGCCAGCAGTCTAGCATGTCTGGGAGTCTGGCATGTGGGAAAAGATCTCGGCCCCAGATTAAAACCCCCTCAGATTAAAAGTCTGATGCTCTACCGACTGAGCTATCCAGGCTTCGGGAAAGGCTATTGCCAGGCACGGCCGTGGGCTGAACTCCAAGATGACGCTACGAACATGCGCAGGGAAATTTTGGAGGGAAGTGGGAAAGTTTGTCCAGCCACCAACTGTGGGACCTCGTGGTGCAACAGTAGCGCGTCTCCAGATCAGAAGCTTGCATGTTTAAATGACCTCGGCGTCAAGGAAATTGCTCTGCATCCCTTTTTCGCTGACACTCTGAGCAAAACGTCGGCGCTTGGCCGGTCGCTTTGAAGCCCTGAATGAAATGCGAAAATGCCCGCTATCAGGACAGGAGCTATCTTCAGCGTGGGGAGTCGATTCAGGCAAAGAGTGGTGCCAGCAAGCCACTCTTTGCCAGCCAAGAAGTCTGGCATGTGGGAAAGGATCTCGGCCCCATAGGCCCATTTTGTCTGCCTGAGGGAAAGAGCGCATGCTACGTGGTCCTAAAACAATTGCCTGAACAGGGACTTGAACACTGAAATCCAAGATGACATACGCTAATCACATGCACAGGGAAATTTTAGGGGGAAGTGCGAAAGTTTATCCAGCCACCAGTTGTGGAACCTTGTGGCACAACAGTAGCATGTCTGACTCCAGATCAGAAGGATGCGTAGTTAAGTCACGTTGGGGTAGAGGAAAATGCTCTGCAGCCCTTTTCGCTGACAACGTCACTGACGGAAATCCGAGCAAAACGTTGTTGCTTTGAATCCCTGAATTAAATGTGAAGGATTATACTAGGAAATGCCCGCTATTAGGACAGGAGCTATATTAGCGTGGGGAAGCAACTAAGGCAAACAGCGGAGAAAGGAAGCCGCCATACCAGCGGTCAATTGTACGGCAGGATCTCGGCCCCATAGGCCCATTTGGTCTGCTTGAGGGCAAGAGCACATGCTACGTGGTCCTAAAGCAGTCACCTGAAAAGGGACTTGAACCTCGGACCCTCAGATTAAAAGTCTGATGTTGTACCGACTGAACTATGCAGATTCCAAGGAAGGCTTTTTCCAGGCACGGACGTGGGCTGAAATCCAAGATTACACGCTACGCACATGCGCACGGAAGTGGGAAAGTTTGTCCTATCACCGTTTGCGTGACCTCGTGGCGCAACGGTAGCGCGTCTGACTCCAGATCAGAAGGTTGCGTGTTCAAATCACGTCGGGGTCAAGGAAAACGCTCTGCAGCCCTTTTCGCTGACAACGTCACTGACGGAAATCCGAGCAAAACGTTGTTGCTTTGAATCCCTGAATGAAATGTGAAGGATTATACTAGAAAATGCCCGCTATTAGGACAGGAGCTATCTTCAGCGTGGGGAGGTGCCTAAGGCAAACAGCGGAGCAAGGAAGCCAGCAGTCTAGCATGTCGGGGAGTCATATGGGAAAGGATCTCGGGCCCCATAGTCCCATTTTTCTTGCACCAGGGGAAGCGCACTTGCTAAGTGGTCCTAAAGCAATCGCCTGAACAGGGACTCGAACCCTGGACCCTCAGATTAAAAGTCTTATGCTGTACCGACTCTACCTCTACCGAAGGAAGTGGGAAAGTTTGTCCAGCCACCAACTGTGGGACCTCGTGGTGCAACAGTAGCGCGTCTGACTCCAGATCAGAAGCTTGCATGTTTAAATTACCTCAGGGTCAAGGAAAATGCTCTGCATCCCTTTTTCGCTGACACTCTGAGCAACACGTCAGCGCTTGGCCGGTCGCTTTGAAGCCCTGAATGAAATGCGAAAATGCCCGCTATCAGGACAGGAGCTATCTTCAGTGTGGGGAGTCGATTCAGGCAAAGAGTGGTGCCAGGAAACCACCAATTGTACGGCAGTCTGGCATGTGGGAAAGGATCTCGGCCCCATAGGCCCATTTTGTCTGCCTGAGGGCAAGAGCGCGTGCTACGTGGTCCTAAAGCAATTGCCTGAACAGGGACTTGAACACTGAAATCCAAGATGACATACGCTAATCACATGCGCAGGGAAATTTTAGGGGGAAGTGCAAAAGTTTATCCAGCCACCAGTTGCAGAACCTTGTGGCACAACAGTAGCATGTCTGACTCCAGATCTGAAGATTACATGTTCAAACGTCTGGGTCGGCGAAAACGCTCTGCGGCACTTTTGAAAGGATCTCGGCCCCATAGGCCCATTTTGTCTGCCTGAGGGCAAGAGCGCGTGCTACATGGTCCTAAAGCAATTGCCTGAACAGGGACTTGAATCCTGAAAAACTAGATGACATACGCTAAACACATGCGCAGGAAAATTTTGGGGGGAAGTGGGAAAGTTTGTCCAGCCACAAGTTGCGGAACCTTGTGGCGCAACAGCAGTGCTTCTGACTCCAGATCAGAAGGTTGCATGTTTAAATCATGTCGGGGTCAAGGAAAATTCTCTGCATCCCTTTTCCCCTGACAACATCACTGATGGAAATCCGAGCAAAATGTTGTTGCTTTGAATCCCTTTTTCGCTGACAAAGTCACTGTTTTGCTGGAATTTAGTACATTTCACTCTGGCCTCACATACAGTATCCTTCATTGGAATTGAACAGATAATACCACTCAGATCCGGCAGTGATATCAGTTCTTTTTTTTTTTAAATTTAAACGGTAGCCATTCTGTATTCATACTCTGGATGATTTGTTGCCACAAGGCTTAAATGAGGACTTTGACCTCAGACCTTTTTTGTGGTAATGTTTTCATTACTGGTCTGTATTGACTTTTCCTCCTTCTTGTGAAACCCAATGGTCATAACTGACTTGACTACTGCACAGGAAATGTTTGGGGAGAAATGGTGAAGTTTGTCTGGTTAACAGTTGTGAGATCTTGTGGCACAGTGTTTGTGCACCTGATTCCACATCAGCAGTTTGTGTGTTTATATCACGTCATAGTCAAAGCAAATTCTCTGCAGATTTCTTCCACTGACAGCACTCTGAGCAAACCAGCAGCGCTTGGCCTGTCAATTTCAAGCTGTTGCTATTATGACATTTTTTGCGTCGGGAGGTGACTTGGGCAAACAGTGGAGTAAAGAAGCCTATTTATCGGCAGTGGTAAATTGTACTGCAGTCTGGCATGTGGACAAGGATCTTGCTCCCAGTTGTTTTTTACAGAGTGATTTGGACAATGGACCAGGTCTATATCATCCTTTCTCCTTGTTAATTAATTTAGTTTTCTCCATTTGATCAAAAATGGCACTTTATGTATCACTCAGTCAGCACTCAGTATCACAAAACATAACATTACTCAAGATGAATACTTTTAATAAGCTATACCAACTGTGTGTGAAAATTCCAGCCAATTCCCCTGAAAACCATCCATTAACATGCCACAGCTACACTCACCTTAGGAAACTATGCTTCCCTTGGTCATTATCTTTGACCACACATTTGTAAATAGCATGCATGTCATCTGTCTACCACACATTTTTAACAGACCTCTAATAACAGACAAGTGCTTGCAGCTGTAGGCTACCGCTTTAGCCTATATCCTTACCAGAAATATAGACTGTACAGGATTGTAGAGTGAGTGGGAAGCTACTAGGCTACTTCACCAAGTGGATGTATGTAGGCTTAGGTCTATAAAGCCTGGCTAGTCCTGTCTAACACAGTTCACTGTAGATTCACCTTAATGAGAGAGGATATAGCCAAAGATGATAGATAGGCGGAGTGTGATAGTTCATGGTAGTTCTTGCCTATGGGAGCAAAGTGAGGATCAGTTATGATCTTCATAAATAGGCATTGCTGTAGTAGATCGATGGAAGCACTAGATGGCGTTAGCCTGGCTAGAAGTTGGAAGTACCGTGCACTGAAATAACACCGTGCACACCTGAATTAAAGTTTCTCTGGAGTGGAGAGTCATACTATCGCAAAGTAAACCGGCAGGAGGGTTTGGAGATCTTGATATGTGTCCAAAATGTACATCCATTGCTCAGAAAAACAAGGCTTTTAATAAACCTCAGGGGTTCTGCCTTAGACCTTAACATTACAAAGCAAGGCTCTGCACTGCATAAAGGGGGATTAGTGCCTCACCTTTATGGCTCATCATGAAATATCTTGCTCCGCCTATCTACCATCTTTGATATAGCTTTTTAGGCTTTTCTTAGTCACATGACAGGAAGATAATGACATATCCTGGTATCTGCTTGTTCACCATTAAGATTGTAAATTATGATCTTTTGAGTTAGCTTTAAAAAGTACCATGTAAGGAAGGCTCAAATTCTACCACTTAATGTGTGTTTAACGTGGTTATGAATTGTAAATTTACGTGTGTAGAAGAAGCCTAAGGGGGGGGGGGGGGTGTTAAACATTGGTAATTTAATCTAAAATCAAGCCGACAAATGGGAAATTATGATACTGGCGGTGGTAGTGAACATTCGGTAACAATTTATTTGAAGGTATCTACATAAGAGTGTCAAGAACCTGTTATTAACATGATATGACACGTATCATGAACATTAATGACACTTTATTAATGTTTATGACAGTTGTCATTAAGTGTCATTTGGTTGTTGTAATGTCTGCACCCCAAACAGTTTGCAAGAATCTTGTACAGGTAAATTCTCTACTCAGTGAGATCAGGTCCAGCCAATCGTAAGAATTCAAAAACACACCCTCTGGCTTCTCAAAGTGATTTAAGAGTACAGTTAAGTTAGAAGACAAAATTATTAAACTTTTATTTTACCAGGGATAAAAAACACATTCAGGTTAAAATCTCTTTTACAAGTGAGCTCTGACCAAGAAGGCAGCACACAACAACAAGACCAAGAACAGAATGACAATTGACGCATGCACACACACACACTAAATAAATGCATACATACATACATACATACATACATATGTGCATGCATGAAAAATTTAAACAAGAACCGACAGAAAATTTAAAAACAAGAACAGACAAACTGATGCACTTGGTTAAGCCAAGCTTTGAAATCCACAAGTGAAATAAAAACCTGAAGCTCATTCCATGCTTCTGGAACACTGCAAGCAAAGGCAGTCTTACCAGACTCTGATTTTGACTGCACAACATCATACACAATATATCTACTTGACCATCGATTGTACTGAGATCTACTTGGTGTTAAAAGAACAGATATATAACACGGAAGATGATCAATTATTGTTTTACACACACATCAACCAGTGTTAAAAATGTTAATGTTGCATGTTAAAAATGGTGTTCAGTTTTGAATCAGTAAACTATTAATAAATATTCTTGACATTTGAGTATACATACATTGACATGAAGCAAAAAGAAACATTAGCCTACCCAACCATTCAACTAAGGATATGAATTATGACATATTGTGGACACAGGCTGCAATAAGAAAAATAATACAGGTTTCAGCAATGACTTTCAAGATGTCAGAGATGGGGGGGAGCACAAGAAGTCGTTATGCGATAGAAAACAGTGGGACGGAAGGAGGAAGCATCCTGCACAGGTTATAATTGGGAAATATTTGCCCTCCCCTCCACACTTTGAAGTCCAAACTCTAATGTGCTCTTGTCCACCGGGGCCTTCCAGAGCTGATTTATGGGTGAGTTACAAAGACACCCAAATTATACACCCAGCGACCTCAAGTGTCAGTGCATGGGTTCCCATACTGAAGAGGCCTTGTAGCTTATCTGTGAACAAATGGAAATAATGAGGGGCTTTTCACCACCCGCTCAGAAATAGAGGAAATATACCAAAACACTAGTTACTTGATAAATGTTCAATTTGTCTTGAGAGACCAGGGGGACAAATAAGTGTGCTACTTCTACTGCTATGATGATTAATAACTTGTGGCTTGTTCTGTCATCACTAGCAAACCTGTGGAGGCCTATCTTAAATTAAAATAGTTGGAAACAGAGGATCATTTAGGAAGGCTGTCAGGTCTGATTTGCATTTATCTTTGTAATGTGTTTTGAAAGTCATTTAAGGGTTGGACAGCTCTCAGCAGCTAAATAAATAAATAAATAGTGTCTAAAGGAAATCCAAATCTGGTATGGTGCATTTCATTCAGCAATTAGTATATTCTTATACTTTTGTTTTATTTATTTATTTTGTGAACATTGACTGTTGTTGCATGACTAGTCCTGCAACATACACAGGTAACGATGGGCGTGTCTAGGTGCTAACACATCCATTTGCCTTGAGGGTGCTCGTAAACATAGACTACACCTCTGTGCTGCAGATATGTCATTTTGTCACGTGACTGTAATGAAGAACTCCTTTTAAAAAGCTCTCTGAGACAGTCTTATCAGAGTCACAGTAACAGACACACTGGGAGTTCTGCCTGGGAAGACACAACAGAGGACCATTTGTTTTGTGTGGGTACAAGACAACTCCAGCTTCAGAGATGCCGTAATGAGCAAGGTTCAGGTTCAGGACCCTCATATTTCCATTGAACTTGATCTTGAACATTTAAACTTTTCCCTTGTGAACTGTTTCATGACATGCAAGTGGTTATTTCCTCAAATACCACCCATTTGTTAGTTCTGTGAGTCCTTCGGAAGAGTCAGAGATGGACCAATTGCCACTGAGTGGGGACGAGAGCAGTGACAGTAGCTTCAATGGACACTTCTGTTCCAACGATGCCTCTGCTGGGAGTCCTAATGATCTGGACCAGAGCCACCGGAAGCAGCGCACTCGGCCAGTGCGCTCCAAAGCCAGAAGGGCTGCGGCCAACGTCCGGGAGAGGAAGCGCATCCTTGACTACAACCAGGCTTTCAACGCACTGCGCATGGCTCTCAACCACGACCTGAGTGGCAAGCGACTCTCCAAGATTGCCACCCTGCAAAGGGCCATTAATCGTATATCTGCTCTCTCCGTCTTCCTGAATACCAGCCCTCCAGCTGGAGTTGCAGAGAGCCCTGGTCCCACAGCCCTTCGCAACCAGGCTGGGAGTCTGCAGCTGGAGGTGAGACAGGGACTGCTGGACTCCCACTTTGATCCTAAGAACTATATACCTTGGACCCAACCACTGATGCATGTGGTCCAGCCACAGCCACAGCCACAGCAGCAGCCCCAGGCCTTGCCAGACCGTTTGCCCATGGATCAGCTCTCAATCTCAGACTGCCAAAGCCATACAGGCCCTGGAGCCTGTCCCCCCTCATCCCATTCCCCATGCTACTCCCAGGACCCCCAGCTCTGCATCTCCACTAGGGACTGTGTTAATTTGAACTTGCTCGGTTTGTCAAGTAGTCCAGCCAGATATGGAGGTGCCAGTGATGGGTACCAGTCCAACATGTGGTCTCCATGTGCCCAAAGCTGCATGGAACCCTATGGAGAGACGTCTTTGGCAACGCCCACCTCTTGGCAGAGAAGCCTCGTTGCAGAACAAACATTTCCGCACTACCTCCCCATGTTCTGAGCATCCTTAACCACTCAGTTCAAATGCCACATTTAGCACATAGATTGTATGACTATAAACAGTATAACCAATAGCGCATCTTGGACTGCAGCAGGGCTTTCATCACACTGCCTGTCTTTCACCACCTGAGGCACTGGGGACTGTATGAGGTATGAAAATATGTCTATGGAGACGATACAACCCATAAATAATATGTCTGTCTGTGCTACAGCCCTTAACATGACAGGGCATGGTGCGTAGGAACCAGAGAACATACTGTACACTGTACTGTACTGTACACAAGTCTTTCAAAAGGTTTTCTGCCTTACACAGAAAGTCATTGTGAGAATTAACTCTTTTATACTGTAATGAAACCATTATCAGGAGATTGACCTCTTAGGTTTCATGTCACAGTGACATCAAATTATCTTTGCAATTAAGACATCAAACAGCATATCAGAAATTCTTTCAAATACATTTATTATGGACAGATAATGGGGAAGACACAGAATAGGTGAAAGCCAGAGCAAAGCCTTCTGTCATTTTCCCACTGAGTGGTTTTAAAGTAATTCTGTTTCTCCACCAGACATTGTTTTTTGGGGAATGTCTTTATAGACATTTCACACCTTGTTAATATGTCTCACAACATTTAAGTTGTTTCCCATAATGAAAAAGTTGTTGTATTTTTATTGTTTTTGTTTACACTGTGTTTACACTGTGCAATATCTTTTTACTATCCACACTCTTGTTAGGTTATCTTTACCTGCAAGATATCTGGCAATCCATGCTTGTCACTATGCACAGACATGCAAATATATTTCCAGAGAGGTATTAAAAATGTCTAAATTTACAGGAATTACTTCACTATAGACAACAACCAAAACATGTTAAATTCAGCATGTGTTACTGATTATTCTATAAGTTTTCATTTGTTTACAATACTGTTTGGTATTGTAAACAAATGAAAAGCAACTGCTTTTTCTGTTTGGTCTTATTTTTTTTATTAAACTGTGAAGAAAATGATTTCTCAGTCTGTCATTGAAATAGATACCATAATGATAGCATTTAAACATGCGCACAACCATTGATATTCTTCTCCCCTTTACACGTGTTAGTAGATACAGGAATATAAATATATATATATAAGTTAATTTGATAGTGGATATTCACAGATTTTACAATCTATTAAGCTCTTTCTATGAGCAACCCGTTTTTTTTTTCAGAACACTTGGGGTGATGTACCACCCACGCCTTCATTGTATATTAATTTACCTATAAAAAATAAAGAAATGTATTTAACTTTATGACCCTTTAACTTGTGATGTGCTCTTGAAGAACCCGGGCATATGACACAAAACCTTTTCTCACCAAAATAAACCATCGCTTGATTTTGCACTAATTATTTCTGTAAAACTAAAGAAATCTATTTAACTTCATGACCCTTTGACCTTTTTGTATTATGCCACTTGTGATGTGCTCCTGAGGTCATGGGGCATATGTCACAAAACGTCTTTTCATAAACAAACCCTACCTGTTGATTTTATATAGATTTATTGCTTTAAAAATAAAACAATTCATTAAACTCCACCCCTTGATTTTATATTGATTAGTTGCTGTCCAGTATCCTATATACAATATCAAAACAGCTTCAGCACAGTATAAAATCCCCATCTTTTGAGATGACTGTGGTTGAGTGGAATGAGGATGAGGTAAATTATGTCTTCTTGTTATTCAAACATGTTATGCAAGGGCACAGAATTAGGTGGTAAAGTAATTTGGTTCAGGTCATAGAAATGACTGTGTAATGGGTCATAGCAAGAAAGCCAAGAAGAAAGTTCAGAACTTACCATTAAAAATAAATAAAGCATGCAAATAAATATGCAGTATGTTCAGAGTAGAGAGAGTAAGGCAGGCATGTTGAGAGAAGGCCAGACAGGAGCAACGTATGGTGTTGGGAAGGTAAAAAAAAAAAAGGTGCCTGTATCACTCACACCCCCTCACATCCTCAGTCCACACACCAGCCGCCCATCAACTCCACCTTCATTCCTCCATTGACATGATTCATGGAAATACCTGACTCACACACAACGTGCTGAGGGACAAATGAAAGTGACGGCATGTCTCTCTGCCTGTCTGCTGTGGCAAGAAACAACAAAACAAGCTGAAAATCTGTGACTGTTTATCTGTCTGGTCGTGTGTTTGTCACCATCAGACTTTCCACCCAGAGCTTGGTTAAGCAGAAGGTACAGAAAGAACAAGTTCTATCTAGTTTAATTAGTTAGAACATGTTCGATTTAGCTAATTTAGTTATCAGTAGGCCTATTTTCATAACTTATACAACTGAGTTACTGAACAAGATTCAGCTGATAGATTTAAAGAGTAACACAAGTATGTGCACTGACATGTCAACATTACATCCATTAATATTGCTGGTTTACCTGTATATTATAAACCGGGACTTAAAGATGCTTTTAAAACAAGACTGGAATGGATTGGTTATTTGTTATTAGGCTACATATTAAGAAGACATAACCACTGTGATAAGTACACTGTGTATGGTAGTGGCTTAGCCTTCAGACTGTGATGTAAATGATCTGTGTGGCTGTTGTGAGTCATCGCAGTCATCCTGATGTGGGTGTGAACACATACGCCCATGCAGAGAAGATAACTGACAGGCCGGTCCGCCCCTTTGACGTCTTCCACATGTGAAGCGACAGAAAACAAGTGAGAGTAGGCTACTAATGCTGAGGCTAGCCTACACCACCAGAGTGAGTGAGTCAACTGCCTAGTGTGTCAATGACGTAAATGTCCACTCACTCCCAGAATGCTCCTGTCTCGTAAAACACACTGTTCAGACTTGGGTGTCTAAATCAAGCATTCTTTGCATTAAGGGTTTGACCTAGGAAGTTGCAGGCAAAAGTGTGTTGTTTTCTGTATTACATTTATTTGTCTTTGGTTGTTTTCCATTAGATTTTGGGGTCAATGGTGTTTAAATCACCAGCTAAATCAGTCAGCAGTTTCTGTAAACCTCAGTTTTACTTTGTACTATATAATACAGACATGATCATGCTATAAACATAATACAGTAACTATGTTTTGTGTATGAGACAGTTGTGAGTATATATTTTGTGTGTGCGTGTCTGTGTGTTTTGTCTATGAGACCCCCTTTATGGAAGTAGTTCATTGTGGTCAGTGTGTAGGGCTTCTGCAAAGACTCGCTTTTACCCTTATTGGCTTCTGTCCAGCAATCCCTGCATGTTGTCCGGACACTGCAGATGTACACATGGCCAATTTCTAGTATTAACACCTACTGACGTCACACTGTGGAGAGTCACTCCAGGGTGTTTTGCACGTTGTCTGTTTGTGCCAGAGACATGCATAAACAAAACTGACACCCAGTTTCTACAATACCATGTGTTCTTAGTGGGAGACGTAAGTAATGTATCACCTGCATTGCTAAAAATCTCAAATTGTTAGGTGATGGAAAGATTTTGTTTAGATTTCGCTATACAGAAACAGTATTTTTGTAGTGGCAAACAATTAAACAAAGTAGGTTAAAGAATAAACTGACCTAGAGTGCCTTCAAATTTGAGCTTAGTTGCTAATATGTTATGTTATTGCATTGTATGTTTTGAAGAAACTACTTACTGGTATGTCAAAGCTCATTTTGATTTATTAATGCTTTGTTTAACCAAGGTCCCACTGAGATACAGTATCTCTTCAAAATGGTGTCTCTGCTATTGCTTCTGCCTATCTAGAACGCCTAATATCACACCACATGTGACTTTAGTGTACCATGCAGGAATCACTTCTTGACATACTGGGTTGGCATGTGCAGGTCTTCTTGCCTAGACCATAGTTCTGAAATGATAGTTTGAGAGTAATATTTTCAGTTATAGTATCTGAACACTGCCTCCTGCTGGACAATATCATCAATGTTTATGCTCCACATTCACAAGGTTGCATTTGGGTTCGAAAACCACATCCAGTCCATCCTAAAACAAGTAGCTGAAAATGAGACAAACCTTATCTAGATTGAACAAAACCACAAACTGGATCGAGGAGTGCATCCTTGGAATACAGGGGATTCTTCTGGGCACCAGGACACAAACACAGTTTTATGAGTCTAGCCTGTCTCATCATTATGTATTCCCCTCATGCACAGTCGTCCTGGTCATCATTTGGAAATGACAGTCTTGTAAGAAAAGGCTATTGCTTGTCTTTGTATAAGCCCAAGAGAGCCAGGTGGAACCTGCCATGCACTGAGGTCTGCACGTGACGCACATTTGACATTCTCTGAAAAGTTACTCTCAAGTGTTTTGCCATTTTATCGTGAAAGTGCTTTGTAAATGGTTTATGGCTTCAGATGCATCTGAACTTTTCTGAGCTTTTAGGAAATTAGAGACATAAACAAAGGTGTCTTCTTGTCTTGCCATCCTTTGTAATTCAAGTGAGCATTTGTAAACACAGCTGTTTTGTGTTAGAAAATAAATTGAAATGTAATACAACTGTAAGTAATGGGTTCTAATAATAAACAAACCAGGTGGGGCATTTGCCAAAAAATAAATAAATAACCAAGCCTACCACAAAAAGTCCATTTGTAGAAGGAGAATGTTAGCTCTTCTATGTCAAGGCCTTAGTTTTAAAGTTGTAATGCACTTCCAGAAACAAAATATTTGACAGTTATTCAGCTACAGTTCAATTGTTCGTCAATTCATAACTAACTGTAATAACAGAGGAGAACAGATGAGAGAAATAATGTGCATGTAAAAATACTTGCATAAAGTAACATTAAAATATCATAAAAGGTAGAATAAATGCCTGTGTGATTTGTACTTACCCCAGTAGGCATGGATATTATTAGTGCAGAGCTGAGAGGTCTGTGTGCATCAGAATGCCTATCCACTCATTACATTTGCAGTCTTTTCCCTACAGCGAGCCTAATGCTCTCCTAATCTAATTTTTTATCTCAGGGGCAAAGATGGCAATGCAGCTCTTAATTTGATGATTGTCCCCTGACCTTGAAAATAACTGTAACAATCATTATAATGAAAATGCGTGTGTGAAGCAGTGCTTGTGAGTGGTGTCTTTTCATTCCAGAGCAGCAGAGGGGGAAAACTGAAGTCTCAGAGATACATCATGTCAAAGGTGGGTGAACATTTTCAAAGGTGTTTAACACTGTGAAATACAGCTTATTAATGTGTCACAGCTTTTTGCCAACAGCACATATCACAATATTAACTGTCTTTCTCTTTGTCTTTTGCTGTTCTCATCTATCTCACTGTCAGGGCAGTTGCAATAGGGCAGCAAAACCAACAAAGTCTCAGGCCCTAAGGTAAGATCAGCTGATGAGCTGAGCCAACACTGGTCTTTGAAATGTATGTTGTAACTGTTTCTAAGTCTATTATTTTATTCATGCAGTAGGCAACCATCTCTGAGGTTGCACTGAAAGGTTTGGAGGGGGTTGTGGTCTGGGTTCCCCAATCCATACTATAGGGCCCCCAGAGTTGCCTTGAAACTGCCCTGCTCACTGTGGAACATTCCAAAAGCTAGAGTGAATTTTAGTGCTTTGGTTCATTTCTACCAGACACAACCTGATCCCAGCATCTGACACCATAACAAAACCTTTGAGCATCAACCAGTTCCTTTGTTGAGGTACATCAATAGAGTGACAGCCAAAGTAAATTGACAGTATGTACACAAAGCACTCTCTCTCTCTCTCTCTCCCTCACTCTCTCTCTCTATCCCTCCCTGTCTCTCTGCTCGATATTTCTGTGTGTTTGCATGGGTCTACATATTTTTTCAACAGAACCTCACTCAAAATAGAACTGAAAGGAGAACACAAAAGCTCTGGAAGTATTACCCCCCCCCCCTCACACACACACACATATTCACATACTCACTCAGCCATGTGGTCCGGAAAAATCCTTGAAAAAAAAAGAAAAGCGTTCTTCTCTTGTCTCCTCATAGCCCCCCCATAATCATGGTGACCCTTTGCCTGGTTCTTGCCTCCATCTCACCCCAGGGCCTGTGTTATTTACAGCATCCACACAGCTGGTGGATAGACAAACCAATGGGGCCCGATGAATAAAGATATCACTCATCTACTGCCCTGCTTCATTAGCTTGAAAGCAGGGCCATCAAGGGATTTGAAAGCTGTGACCCGTCATCCTGGACATTGTGGATCCCCTGGTATGTGCCATTTATTGGGTCAGAGGACCAGGGAGAACCATGGCTGAATCCCCCACAAGCCTGGAAAGTTTAGCTTTGTAGGCAGCTACAATAAACGAAAACATAAATCATGCATTGTAACAAAGGAAGAAAAATCTAAATCTATTTTTTCTGTCTAATGTTAATAACAATGCCTTTTCATCCTTCACAAGCAAGTCAAATTAAATCAAATTAGTCCATTAGTAATCTACACAGTACATGGAAATCAACCAGAGATTCTACTGTAGCTCATAGACTCTAATAAATTAATCCAACTAATTAAAATACATTGGCTAGGTTACCGCAGGCCAGTCACTGAGAACTGTTTCTCGGAAAACACACACACGGAAAACACACACACACAAGCAACGCGTATAACGCGTAACCTTTATTGTGTTATAAAGTATAAGTGCACTAGTCGAATAGGTATCACCATTCTGAAAGAGGGAAAACGTGTTAACGTGTTTCACATGATAAATAATCCATTACCTGATGTATTGGTTTGGCTGGATATGGTAACCATAATAAAAAAACCACGTTGCTTGTAGGCTAATGCTGACAAGCACTGGTTTTAATTGTAACATTTCCCCTAATTTGGCTCCCGAAGGATCACATGATTCATAGCGGTCAAAGAGAAGTGAGGGAGAAGTGAATTGAAGATGCCGCTGCTGCTCTCTGAGCGAAGAGTCTACTGGGGATGCAGACTGCGTGTGGGTAGCACTCGGGCTTTCAACACTAGCCGATTAGGTACTTATATTTGCTTAAATAGGCTATTCACAAAATAGGCTATCGGTCAGGCTATCGGTTATACTATCGTTTTGTGTGGAAACATTTGTCCGTTTGTATGGATTTGGACTAAAGGAGAAAAGGTAAACTTAAAGCAACAACTATACATATTTCCTCGTTTCACACGAACAGTCTTTAGGTCTTTCATGTCAGTTGGTTTATTTGTTCACATGCGTGGTGATTTTCATCCAGCGATGTTAAGACATTGTAAAATACGTTAAAACCAACATGTGCTTAAGTAGTAAGATTATTGTTGCGTTTTGGATGCATATTGCAAAAGCTTTGCTAATTGCCTTGTCTGTTTTCGATATTTATGCCGTAATTAGGAAATCTATGAAACTCTTAAATGTGAGCATTTTGTCATAGTTTCTGGCCACCCTTCAGCTTTCCCTCACAATTATGGGGAAAGATGGGAGCAAATAGGCCAGTTTTAGAGTTTACTAATCTGTCAAGTTGTACTTGTTGGCTTTCACGATGTTGAAATTCTTAAATGTTTAAATAATAATAATAATAATAATAATAATATTAACCACAATTAACCCTCTCTGTCTACTTGTCTCTGTCTTTCTTGCTCTGGGTTTTATTTGAGGATAGCACTTGCACTGCATCTGCGTATGCATCTGCATATGCTCTTGACCTGTGAACAGAGTTAACAAAACTGAGACATGGCCAAGCCACTCTACAGACTCCGGCGCCTCCTCTGGAGAGTTCAACTTCTGCTTCTTCTCTTAAGCGCAGTCTACATCATGGCAGGGAGTATCCTCCTGCTCCAGCGATCTGGTGTACCCATGTCACAGCGGGCAGAAGCCAGCCTCCAGTCTTCATCCTACCCCAGCAGGGCACCACACGGTGCCCACCAGGTTTCTGGTGCAGACTGGCACCATTGTGGGTCAGGGGCACGCAGACCTCAGGATGTGGATGCTATAGAAAAGTCAAGAAACCGGATCCTGGACAGGAGGCTTCTGCGACGCCACTGGTTTCATAGCCAATTCACTCAGACTCAGACTCCTATAGAAAGACCTTCTCATGGAGAAGGCAGACATGGAGGTATTTATTTACACTGTGTTGAGAGTTTACTACACTTTATAATTACAGTAGGTCCTTCTTCTGAGAGTCTAACAATCCCTGTAAACATCCCTATGTGCAGAGAATTACCACAGTTATTTGAAAGACAACAGTGCATGACAAATGTTATTCAAATGTTGTTTCATGTTTCTGTCTATTTGGCCAGGGACCTCCATGGGGTGCTTTGTAGATGACGCCAAGACACCCGCATTGGGTGGCACAGTGCTGTACGATTTCCGGAAAATGACCATCACTCTATGCCAAGACACCTGCATAGAGGGGTATGACTCTAAAAACATGAGAAACACACACACACACACACACAGACATAGGCACATACATAAACTGGCACACACATGCTCAGAGAGAGAGAGAGAGAGAGAGCAGTCTGGATTCAGATCTTAAACTGAAGTCCTTCAGTGCTTCTGTGAGCATAATCTGTGTCTTGTGTGTGCTGGCAGAGACAGGTGGTGGGGTCTGAGCCGGCTGTGTTGGACACGAGTCAAGCGTAGCGCAGGCAGGAAACTTTTCATTCAGCAGGAAAGAGACGAGAGGCCGAGCGGCACTCTGAATGCAATGGCAGACTCCTTCAGTCTTAGGGCTGCTGGGGCTAAACCATGTCAGTCCTGCTCCCTGGGGAAAATTTGGTCATTGCTCCATAGATTTCCAAAACCCACTTCCTCTCTAACATATTTGAACATCAATATTTCAGTGTTCAGTTATTATGCATGGGATTTAAAAACCTTACCTTGACATTTAAAAGTATAATGTTAGTCAGAAGGGCAGTAAACAGTGGTATTGATTACATTCCTTCAAATAAAGACCAGTGGAATTTGTGCCCCGCTGGGTCTTCAGCCTCCCACAGGGACCACTTGGCATACAGTGTCAGTAGGGGTTGTATTGTGCTGAAAACCAGCCTAAATTAAAAATGAGAGAATAGACATGAAGGATTTACTTAGCCTGCAGTGTCTTTGGGCATAGTCATAGGATCCTAGTCACTCTGCTAATATTCTGTGTAACATGCAGTATATAATGGAATGGATAAGATACAGCTGAACTAACATCAGATTTTCAACCGTATAAAAACATTTAAACAGTTTCATATATGTATGTGTGTGACAATATTCATGTGTATAATAGTCTATTACAAGTAAGATAACCCCTGTTTTGGGGAAATAAGTGTTTTAAGTGTATTTAAAAAGTTATGATATCCTATATTGACTGCTGTCACAGACATTTGAACCCTGACTACCTCCATCCTCATTTGTGTGCAGTGGGTTTCAGTATGCAGGGCTGGGGTACGGAGCAGAATGTCACTGTGGAAACCGCATCACTGGTCCTCAGGCCCGCCCTGAGGAGTGCAGCTTGGACTGCAAGGGGGAGAAGGGTGCCTCCTGTGGTGGGGTGGAACGACTGTCTGTGTACAAGCTGGACAAAAAACCTCCGGGCCAGAGGAGACGTGAGTCCAATGCTAGTTTTCCCTCATGCAGAGTTAGCTAGTTAGCTTGTTAAACCAAGCATATAATGTCAACATGTTACACAATTTGGCACATTTTGAAAATATGCCTTCAGTGGTTTCACTCTTTTGCACTGCTTTTAATTTGTATAATCCAGAATCAGTCACCATTCAAGCAGTTCTCATGAAAAGCTATATATATCTTTTACATTCTCTTTCTTTCAGACAGCAGTTTACATTACCAAGGCTGTTTTAAGAAACCATACAATGCCACTGGTCCTTTCATTCAGACCACAGAATATGGTTCAGCACTAGAAGCCTGTGTAGAGGACTGCAATGAAAAGGTTTGTCTTAGTCATCAGAATGTGCAAACATCTGTGCAGTTTTTGATCTTCATGTATATTCACATGAAAAAGAGATTTCATGTCCTTTCAGCATCATCATATGACATTCAAACATTTCCCATATTTACATCAAAATCTTGTGTGCTTATTTTGCATAGCTGGGAAGTTATGGTTATGGTTATGGAAGTTATGGTTCAAACTCTCATTATGGATCCCATGTCTTATGTATACGCTGTTGTTGCATGTTAGTTATTACAAAACAAATACAATGTGGCAGTTTTTCTGAAAGTTAAAATGTAAGCTATGTTAAGTGATGGCCACAGTAATAAAGTAATTTTGCCTTATATGGGAAATAATTATGTTTTGAAATTAAACAATGTGAACAACCCAAGATGTGCTGTTTAAGCGCAGGAGTTCCCCCTAGCTGCCGTGAGAGGATCGTCCTGCCTCTGCGTTCACGCCTCCACTGCTCTAACTCTGAACAATCGAGCGGAAGAGAGCAGGTGTCTTTCAGACAACCACACCACCAACACAGGAGATGCATCCCTTGAGCACTATCAGGTGTACCATACCCCTGCTTTAGGTGAGATTTATATTTAATTTAATTTGATTAATTCAGTCCATTGAGTGGTGAATGCTGGGTGAGTGAAAAACTGGTGATGATGATGATGACGGTGAGATGATGATGATGATGATGATGACGTGATGATACTGAAATTCTGATAATACTGCTTTGCAAGTACCATAAACATGTTGTCAATCTGTTGTTAAACTCCACAATAAAAAGGCTGATCTTGTCAGATGCTAGATGCAAGGAGAGGATGTTTCTACCAGAGACGTCCACTTCCCTGGTAGCTTTGTCCAGTTTCCCTGGGGCAGGAAACACTTGGCTGCGCCACCTCATTGAGCTCAGCACAGGCTTCTACACTGGCAGCTTCTACTTTGATGGAGCACTCTTCAATGGAGGTGAGATCATCTTCTCTGAGCTTATTATATATTTAGTATTTAGTAAACTAGGGGTAATACCCCCTTCCCTAGAATACAGCAACTCTGATTTCAGTGCCTTTGATTACAGGCACAGCAGCAATAGCTCCCTAGATTGTACCTTGTGGTTGGGAGGAAGTATATACACTATATCTCAGCAAAATAAGTATCTGTTAGACAGATAATGTTAGACGGATACTGTTACATTTACATTTATGGATTTAGTAGATGCTTTTCTCCAAAGTGACTTGCATCTACTATCAATTACATCAGGGCCAGTCTTTTTCAAAGCAGCTTAGGGTTAAGCGCCTTACTCAACAGCATCACTAAGAGCAAGTACCCAAAAGAAGTTTAAATAAATTTTCCAACAGGTTTCAAGGGAGAGAAAGATTACTGGAAGAAGGGACGCACCATCTGTGTGAAGACCCATGAGAGTGGTCAGAGGGAGATTGAGGCTTTTGACGCAGGCATCCTTCTCCTACGCAACCCCTATCACTCACTCGTGGCCGAGTTCAACCGCAAATGTGGTGGTCATGTTGGCTATGCCACAGAAAGACACTGGAGGAGCAAAGGTTAGCTACCCGATCTTCCAGAGGAGAGACTTATTCAGTGATACTAATTCAATAGTAATATTTTAGTAATAATCTATTATAAGTATTCAGTAATAATCTGTAATAAATATCACCACTTTACTATACAGCTCTCCAGAATGCAAAAGTATAATGACTGCTGTCAATGGCAACGTGTTTTTTGCTGTATATCATTCTGCAAGTAGAGATCATTCAGTTATCACAATGCAACTTAGTTGAAAGGGAAAGAAACCAGCTAACTTCTAAGGAATGTTTCAATTTCAAGTTGTGGAACTATTTGTTTATCTGTGGAAGCCACAAAACGGTGACAAATTAAATTTAAAAGACAGGTGTCATCGTTTTGGCAAGTAGCTGTATAATAAATGAAAAAATATATTTCCCATCAGGACAAATCAATAAGCCTAAAAGCACAAATTTCTTTATTAAAATAATATTTTATGTGAAATTTGGAAAATATGAAAAATCATGAGAGTTTAATACATCTCCATGGTCCATACACCTTACATTATCTTCAGTCTGTCCTCTTGTTTGGCAGATTGGCCTGAGTTTGTGGATACCCACGCCTCATGGTGGATGTCGCACACACTTGGCTGGCTTATGTTCAGCCGTCGCCTACTGGTGGTGCACTTTGAGGAGCTGCGGGCAAACCTCCTCTCCCAGCTGCAGCTTATCACGTCCTTCCTGAACACCAGCATCTCGGAGGACCGCCTCCTGTGTGCCGAGAGTAACCGTGATGGCCTCTTCAAACGCTCAGGGCCCAGGAAACCGACCTTTGACCCCTACACACCACAAATGAGGATGCTGATTGATAGCTACATCCTCAAAGTGGATCAAGCACTTAGAGACAGAAACTTCAGGGGTCTGCCCCAACAGTATATGCCTAGATGAATGTCACAATGCATGCCTTTGCACACATAACAGCAAAATGTGTGTGCATTCTTTGCAGTCTCCTAAATTTTGACCATTACTGGAGAAATCATCATCAGCTGACACTGTATGGCTGCAGAAAGTGAAGCCTAGCCTCTTATGAAGAAGTCTAGCCTCTTATGAGAACTTTAATGATGGAAAGTTTCACACATAATTCCTGAAGTTTTTGGCTTTGTTCAGATAGGACAGAGTGACTGGAAGAGAAAGATATGGTGGGATTGGGTAATGACCATGGGTCAGTTTTAAACCCAGATTCTTGGTGGAGCTTGGACCCTACATATGGTCCAGAGACTCTGCAGCCCCATGCACCCCAGAGCGCGCCATGCACAACAATTCTGATGAGAAATACAGACTCAGCTTTCAATGGCCTTGACGCTCTTTCAGACGATGAGGACACTCATCATCTCTGTCTGGGTTGTAATAACATAATCAGATGGTCATGGAATGAGAACATAGTGCCTAGACAACTGCAAGCTGAAGTGACTAATCCTTCTGTAGCCTTTACAGCTGACCCAAGTTTACCTGTACTGTGAGAGCACTGCAGAACACTCAGCACTGCTGTCTTTCATTTCTGTTAAGCAGGAGCAGACATAGAGGAGTTTACTCTCTAGGCATATGGAGTAGGGGAATATAGAGTAGAGACAAACCCACTGTAATATAGAACAAACCTTTAGTTTTTTTATATTTTGAGGTGTTTTTAGGATGTGTCTACCATGCTGATAGAATAATATGTCTGCACTAACCGATACTTTCTTCTATAATGTAAGAACACAGTAATCATGTGAACATGAGAACTGGCAGAAGAGTGGAATGTGTTACAATGTGAGTGGAATGTTGTGGAATAATGATTTATACTGGATGGATTGGATGAGAAATTATTTTAGAGGCCTTGTTTGAGCTTTTCCTCCTGGACTGATACTAGTACATGGATTTGTTTACACGTGTAAAAAACATGTGACGATACTGTCTGAAGAGGTATGTTGACTGACAAGATAAAAAAGACAACACATACAACAGATACAAACATTAGACTTGTAGAAAGTAATTCTCAACTTGGATGGTGACAGCGAAAATGCAAGGCTGGTTTAAGGGTCTGCTACAGCTGCGGTGAGGGCACCACTCTCGCTTTTACCAAGTACCAAGTACTGTAATTATGTAATTATTGTCGAAATCATGAATATCAAAAGGATTTCAAGGTGTTCAACTATGCTGAAGAATTCATAGGAGCCCCTGAAAGGAGATTATTAAAATTAAAAGTAAAATTTTCTTATGGATCCAAAGTACAAAGTGAACATCAACCCCTGCACATTAGATGACCTTTGCTAGCAGGCCGACATAGAAAGATAACTGAAGGATGTCGCAGATGATTTGCATTCTATTGTATCCATTAGGAATTCTCTAAGGAATGAGTTGATATTCCACCATGTGTTTTCATGTTTTGATACTCCAGCATGGTCTACCATAAGGAATGAATCATTTACTGCTGAAGTAGGCTAGTCAGTTTCTATATACTTTTCAACATCTGGATTGTTTAAGTCCATTAAGGGTGGCATTTCGCAGTATGAACCCTTTATCATCACTAGGAAAAGCAGTCCTAGTGATTGTGTCTAAAACTTGAGGAATGTGTACGGAAGCAGAAGGTTTCCCAGTTTGGTTTCTGCCAAACAGATTCATTCAACCATCAATGTGTTTGTGATTAACAGATAGCAGTGAGGGTCTCCATCTGCTGGACAATAGACAGCACAACAGCAGGCCTTGGCAGAAGGTCACTAATTGTTACCAAAAACTAAAACAGTGAAAATGTACATATATAATTTACTGGTAATTCACAGCATGAAATACAGTAAAATATTACATACAAACTCTGAACAACTAAATGGACAGTGCATCATTTTTTTCTGTCATTATCTGCCAGTGGGCTGTAATGCCATCAGTATGGTCAAGTATGCACCCTGACAGACATACCAACGAACCTGGCTGTTTGGACTGGAAAAGTCCTATTCATAAGCATACAATTCTTATCTGTCCCAAAAGCATAATGTATGGACTATGGAAGTACTCATATGAGATTTGTGTAATCCTAACCAACATTTTTACTTGGGTGGACTGGGCAGCTTTACTCCTTTCTCCCTTTGCTCAGTGTTCAATGTGATCTTATTTACACTTCACAAGTCATGGATCTCTTTTTCCTGGGCCCATGATCTTTGTTTCTCTTAACAATTATATTGGTTTAGTAAGATAGTATCCTATAGGCACGTACTGAAGCTGTCGTATGACAGATGATGCGGCACTGATGGCAATGACACATTTTTATAACGTGTCTACATAGAATTTCCCTCAGGGACCGAAGGAGTTACGCTTAATTTGTCTAGTCATGATTGAGGGCAACTTTATATAGTTTTAGCATATTTCATTTGCAACGGTAATTGCATAAGGTGACAGCATCAGCATACGAGTTTAAGCAGAGAAAATGCCTTCCATATAGTGTCAATAAAATGCACATTGATAGAATCAATTAGCATTAAGGGAAAATATGCTTGATCAATATTTGAAATTAATATGCATACTGCATGTGCAAATGTTGAAGTCTGTGTTATTGAAATCTACATCATTGTCCTGAACCCTAAGACCTTACTCTATACTCAAGTACATCTTGAGGTGCCATGGACTAAACCAAGTACTTTGGGCTTCTAAACTAATTAGATGTTAAGTGTCAGAGTGTCTGTGGAGCCATAATATCAAGTGGAGCCTGCTTCTCTCACACAGCTCCCGGAGCACACAGTCCGTCAAACAGATCCCCATTTAATTAGCTGATGGCCACCCCACACAGAGGACAAACCACTAGATAAAGTCATCAACAAGGACATTGGTCTAGGATCTCATTAGTGCCGCCACCCCTGCCTGTGCTGATTGAGTCAGTGCTAACATTTAGAGTTTTAATGTGTGATTTGGCTCTGAGCTCACACAATTATCGAAAAAGAGGGAGTAGGAGCGACATTATTCATACCACACAAGTGACCTTGACAGCAGTAATAAAGCATGGTCCACTCTTGCCTTGTCTGAAGTGTGTTTCATTTACATTGTGGAGAACCACAGCCGGTGAATAGACCACTACCTTGTAACTCTGCTCAGGGATTTCAAAACAAAGGGTGAATCATTAGGTACAATTAGTAAGATGAAATCAATGCTGTTTCATTCTGCTGATAAAAAGGGAAAGAGACAAGGAGCTTTACTATGAACCCTTACCTGAACCTGTGGTCAGCTATTGTGGATTCCATTGCAGTATAGTACATCTCATTGAGGAGAGCCATCCTCTGAATTGATTGGAAGAATATAAAGATTCTTGACAAGGGGAGGAAAAGTAGTAGGAAAGCTAACAATAATAATATCCCTTGAGACATAAACAGCTTACAAGAAACTGAAAAACAAAGAACTACAGCCACTGAATAGACCACTACCGTATAACTGTGCTCAAGAATTTCAAGAGACAAAGGAGGATTCATTATGTACAATTAGTAAGATGAATTTAATAGTTTCATTATATCTGTGATAAGGGAATGAGGCAAGCAACTTTACCCTGCATGAACCCACACCTGAATCTTTGTTTGACTAGTGTGTATTTCATTTCAGAAGAGTCTGATAACTACCTCTGAATTAGGAGAGCCATCCACAATATTGATCAGACGAAATTACTTAAAGATAAACAAATAAATATATTATTGTAGGTATTATATTGGCCCAGACTTTTTTGCCTTATATTATTTTAATTAAAAATGCCAGTGAAAACTCATTGGAAAGCAATACAAAAAATTACATCAGTAAATTACAGTTTTTTAAATTGCTAAAAAGAATTAACCTGTACTTAAAATACATCTAAACTCTTAACATAGCAAAACAACTTTTAGCATACCTTTCTCTTTATCTTTCTTTACCAGAATTCTGTTTTTTGTTTTATCTATTTCATCCTTCCTTTTTCATACTTTTCCCTCTTTTTTTGGTTTCCCCCTCTGTTCTTTTGTAATATCTATTCTAGTTCATGCATCTGTCTTTTTCTTTCTTTCTTTCTTTCTTTCTTTCTTTTTCTTCTCCTCTTATCCTCTAGATTGTTTAAACAGCTTAGCCCTTCTGTGCCCACAAAGACACAGAGAGAGAAAGGGAGAGAGAGAGAGGTAGTGCAGTGCAGTGCTCCTCTGTTGGCTCTAGACAGGGCCTGCTGCTGTGCTGTGCTTGAGCAGGCAGACTTCACCACAGTGGGCCACTGAGGGCAGGGAAAGCTTCTCGTCTGTGAGCCAAGGACACAAAAACACCTGGTACACACACAAACATACATGCACATGTACAAACATGCGCACGCAAACACACACACTCATGCATACATGCACGTGAACAAACACTCGCACACTCACACAAACACACGCACACATTCTCACACTCACTCACACACATGCACACAAACACACACATTCATGCATGCACTGTGCAATCACTCACACAGGCACAGACACACACATACACACACACTTCAAAAGAAGCCAGGCTTGACACACATAACTCCAAGTTCATTAGATGATGAAATATGGAGCACAGTTATAGATTCTTTTAAAAACTTTCAAAAAGTCAAGTTTGAAGTGCAATTTTAGTGTGTCTATTTGTGTCTGTTTGAGTCTCAAAGCATCACATGAACCTGGCTAAGAACAATGAGTTTTTTTTTTTAGCTTGAAGCAGATTAGGACCTTTCTAAGAGGACTGTTCTGTGCTAAACAGTGGTGTGAAGTCAGCCAAATATGTTTACTCAAGTACTGATCTTTAGTGCAATTCTAAATACAGGTCTTAAATAAGTAGTATAGTACAGAAGTAGTATAGTACACAATCTTTATTATCCACTTGGGGAAATTTCTTGTCAGTATGTGAAGCATGGAAACATAAGGCATGTTGTTACCTGCCCCCTTTTGTCATAACCAAACAAGGTAACAAGAAGTAATAACTTGTAGTACAATCTGAGGTACTTTTTATGATCAACATTTTTAGTAGAAAAGACCTGTAATTTTACACACACAGCTACAGTTTCCAAAGAACACATATCACATCAAAACAAGAAGCAAGCTACATACTCTACAATACTCATAGAACATTGGTTTGGTGGTGTCCGGGGCCCCCCAGGGATCCACAGCACGTTGCCAGGGGCCCCATGAAAAAGTTTGCTACAAAGTATGGGGAGAAAAAGATATCAATGAGAGATCAGTATAGAACCCAATTGCATTGTGCGCATTACTCCTACCAGCATAACATTAGTGACAAATTAGCCTACATGATGCATTACATCACTCTGTCAAAACATTTTCCTTAGGCATTGGCATTAACTGGAAGCAAAATGAATATTAGTTATTATTAGTTATGTGAAACAAATTTTTAATAGTAGGCCTAGATTTGACAAAAAAAAACAATCCTTTTAAAACTGTTCCTTCGCTGAAGTTTTGCCAAATGCAATAACATACCTATTTAAAACTGTTGTAGTATTAGCAAAATTTTAGAATTAGAGTTCAAAAGCATCTGAAAGAACAGATGGCTATAATCTTGTATAGTTACATTTTTGTTGCGATTATGAGGGCCCCTCGAAAAAAAAATTCTGAGGGGTCCCTGGGCCAATGAAGTTTGAGAACCCCTGCTATAGACAACTCAGAATTTTACCTACTTCCATTTTATATGCACAGACAGCAGGAATTTTACTTTGATGGTACTGTTAGTACTTCTTTTGTGAAGGATCTGAATACTTCCTCTACTATGGGTCTAGGTTGCCATCAAACTTTGGGACGACTTTGGGAATCCTAGGGCTATGGACAAGCTCTGATCACACAGCTAGACCTTTTAAGTTTTTATCATACATTCCTGTGTGTATTTCATCTTCGTGATCTGTAGATGGCGACAAACCCCAATTTAAAAACAGTGAGAATGAGAAGGAGAATGCAATTTTATGCAATCACTATAGAAATATTCTTTCTTGTTTTCACACTATATTCAGTCAATGAATGCATTTCTACATTTTTTACATTTCTTTACACACAGGAGCAACCCAGCACCAAAATTATGTATCTTTTATGTCGTAATTCTTACACAGCATGCCAGAAATGGAATTCCAATGTCCAAAACCTTAAATACAGTACAAAACTCCTAGTTTGGCAATAACAGCCACACAGAGGTTACATAGATGATCATTCTTGAAAGAAACTGAACAGATAATAAAAAAAACAGAAAAGGAAAAACAGACAAACCATCTCCAATTTTAATTACAATTGTAGAAGTTGACAGCTATTGACAACAGACTGATGGCTTGTTGTGCTAAGAGTTTTGAAAAAAGTGATTACAGACTGGAAAATGACAAGGGCATACCAGTAAACACAGTAAGAGAATGTGAAAAGACATAAATGTTAAGATTTCTTTCATATTAACTCAATTATTGTATCGCTTCTTTAAAAAAGTGCAAACATCTTTATGCTTTTATGTGACTGTCATTCACTCTTTTTTAGCCTTTTCATGCTATTTTTTTTATCATTTACTGTTCTTTCCTTTTATTTTTGTAAAGTACATTGAATGACACATGTGAATGACATGCACTAAACAGGCTGGCCTTGCCATGTGCCGTCATGGCTACAGTGGTTCTTATAATAAAAGCTGATAAGCTGGTCTCGAATACCTCTACCCTGATCATCGTGTTGAGGATGAAAATGTTCCTTAAAACATAATATTAAAAATATATAGAAACATTTCTTTTTTATTTCATATTTCTATATATAACATTTTGTCAATCTATGTCAATCTAACAATTTAACATGTGCTAGTATAATTTCCAGATAGAAAAAACCCATCTGTTAGTCAAATAAAAATTGACTTCAAAACTCAAGGTAGAGCCTTAGGGCCTGTATGTAACAAATACATTAAGGAAATGAGGGGATTGGGGTAAGAGGGCCTATATATATATATATATATATATATATATAGATTCCATATATTGTACTTATGGAATCTAGAAAGAACGTGTGTTGTTGTTTTCTATTTTTGCTATTGTTTATTTTCCTTTTCCCTCTTTGTAACTGTACAGGAACTGTATTTATTACAGTGTGTATACAGTGTGTTTGTGAAGTTACTGCTATTCATTACTTGATGAATATAATATTAAAAAAAAAACATCAAGACAAGTATATAACAAGATGGTGCATCATTGTTTAGGAACATAACACATCAAACTATCTCAAGTAGGATGAATAAAATTATTACTTTACAATGACAGTTAAAGGCTTCTTTGAAAGAATCTTTCAAGTATAGAACTACAAAGGAGTACACAATAGGTCCCCTAGGTGGAGCTATATTCCTCTCCAATGCTTCTTTTGCTCTTAAAAAAAACTTTCTAATGAAAGCATCCTGGGTGTTTCTGTGAGGCTATGAGTGTATTTTTGGCTGTTCATTAATTTCCGATGACATGGTGTTTGGAGGATTGGTCTATGCCGCCCGCTGCTCTGATTTCAGCTTGCTCGTGGGTTGCATCAGAGGCCTCATTCGCTTTGTTTTGCGCCCTCAAATGGGCCATTTTGGGTTGATGGAAGATTAGAAGATGGCAATGAAATGGGAAGATTACAAATATTCCCACTGGTGCTTTGCTAAAGTATGATCACTTCTATTAGACCTTGCGCTACACCAGAGGGGCTGTCTGGCTGTCTAACTGTCTGGTTGTCTGTCTTTCTGTCAACCTGTCTGACTATCTATGTTCTGTCTAACTTTAAGTCTGTCTGTTTGTCTCTGTCAATGTGTTTGTGTGTGTGTGTGTGTGTTTGTGTGCCTGTCCGACTATCTCCAGTCTAAATTGACTGTCTACTGTTTATCTATCTTCTGTCTTCCTGTCTATCCCCTGTCTGTCTATCTGGAAATTCATATTTAGTTACAAGATTGGGAGTAGACCAAGCATTAGTGAACACACGTGATGGTGTAACCTCAGTTAAGTACAGGAGTGAACTCTTATTGAAAGTTTGTTTGTGCAAATGGTTTTGGACACCCTACAGTAACCATATCACTGAACATCACATGCAAATGTTTATATTCAATCAACTTAAACTGTATCTTAACACAACACAGCTTGATCTATTATCTCCCTACCATGTTTGAGCTTATCTTGTCTTGATGATTTAGGGCATGTCCATCATGTTTGATGTAGATTAATTGTTTAAATAGCCCAATTACTTTAAAGGTTCTTAAACCTCATAGTTTTGGTTGGGGAAAAAATGTATCAATCACTATCAAAATGCTAACCCACATTGCATCAGAATAATGTAGTATGTCCCCAGTTTTGGAACAGTGGCTAAAAACACATAGAGTTCATTGTCCATTGTTGGTTTGGATTTATTAGTGTGTGTTTATATGACAGCAGAAATCATCCACAGTATAATTATTGTTTCATGTGGTTTAGCAAGAGCAATCAGGCAGCGGGCTTTTAAGTAGTCCATCAGAGCTTCTCATAACCACACCTATTTAATGCTAGGTTTCCAATGACACACTTGCTCTGGTCTCAATCTCTTCTTGTCTGTCTGTTTACATTGGCAGTGATGTTGTAGTGCTTACTTTTTTCCTTAATTATCCTTTTCTTTTTTCTCAGGGAAGCTCCTTTGAGACCTCATGTCAAGAGAAGAGTCAGCAAATTCTGATAGCATGTACAAGCAGAGCATTTGTTTTTCCCCTCCAGAAATCAAAGTTCCCTTTGTACCCGTGCGGCGCGCTCGCGATTGGTCTTCCCGATCTCTGGCTGTTTCCGAGCGGGGGTCTTCTGAGTTCAGAATAACAACTTGTGCCCCGTGCCTCCATGGGCTCCAAGAGCTGTAAAAACAGAATGCTTCTGCTGCCGCTGCTACCACTGCCTCCTGCTTGGGCTCACACTCATTCCTTAACTTAGGATCACACAGACCCACATGAAAACAGAGAGAGAGAGAGAGAGCAACAGAGAGAGAGAGAGAGAGAGAGAGAGAGAGAGAGAAAGGAACAGAGAAACAGAGGGGCGAGAGCAGCAGACAGAGAGAGGGAGAAAGAAGTAAAGAGGTAAAGAAAGAGGAGAGAGAATGTGAGAGAGAGAGAAAGAAACAGAGAATTGAGAGAGGTAGAGAGAATGTCCGAGAAACAGAGGGAGGAGAGCAGCAAAGAGAGTGAGAAAGAGGTAGAGAGGGAGAGAGAGGCAGACAGACAGAGAAAGTGAGAGAGAATGAAAAAAAGAGACAGAGAGGCAGGCAAAGATTGGGGAGAGTGCAGCAGGTTCATCTTGGACACAAAAGCCATGTAGTGAACAGTCCGGCAGCAGGTAACTCTGGAAGTCTGGCCCAGATTTGGCCCAGGTTCGTAACATCTGTTCCAAAGCCTGCTGCTGCTTCACCTTTTTTTGTTTATAGAATCTCTCGTATTTTTTTCTTTTTAAAAGATTAATCAGTTGCAAGGGTGTGTGTGTGTGCAATCTCTTATTAATTATCTGTGCATAAGCATTTAACGTGTTGATGCACAACTGAACGGGTTTAGAAGGGGGGTTGGAATGAATAGCTGAAGAGAGAGCATCTGCTGCTGAACATTTAATCTCCACTCTCACACACACACACACACACACACACACACTCCTGTCGCTGTTTCCTTGGATAACCTTACCTTGGCTACCCCCAGGCAGCCTGGCACTATATACAACCGCAAGCCTTTAGGAGTGACTGAAGCTCTGCCTCATTAGGTGCAGTCAGTGCAAATCACATATACAATACATCTACATTTCCTCTGATGTCATTTTTAGTCATTTTAGTCATTAAAGCATACTGTGTGTGCGCGCGTGTGTATTGGTGTGTGTGTGTGTGTGTATGTGTGTGCAGACCCATTACTGATGTGATATGTATACTGAGCGAGTAATACTTCCCCCTCATGTTAATGTCTATTGTGTGCAGCAGTGCAGTTCAGCAGCAGACTGTGAGAATGCCCATGAAGGGAAGAGTGTATGTGCACGTATGTGTGTGCGAGATGAAAATGAGAGTGTGTTTGCTGTGCTGTGCTGAGGCTGGGTTTGCTAGGCCCCCCTGTCTTGTTCCCAGATTGCGGGGTTAATGATTTTCCGTCCTGGGTGGCAGGGGAGGGGCGTGAGACCTGGCATGGACCAATCAGGATGCGGGAGTCGACGATGCTGTCTGTAGCCTTCCCAGCAGCACCAGGGGCTTTGACAGGGAGATGGATGATATCTGCAGCCTGGCTGCTGCTGCTGGCTCCTCAGACACACACTTGGATACTCGTGGGGGGGGCGGTGCGCATGCGCACTTATCACATATATACACCATCACGCACACACACACACACACTCAAAACCCTTATAACTCATATACAGCCATTAAGAATAAATATGTGTATGTATATGTATGTGTATGTGCTATGTGTAACATGTACACAACACAAAGGCATTTTCATTGAGGAGACACATATATGGACACGCAGACATACACACAAACACACACACACACACACACACATACACACACACATCAGATGTCACCTGCTTATTAACTTTAACATTAACAAGCACACTGACGTCATATCAATACCCTTTATAAAAGAGGCTATTATGTTGTTGAAAAAATACTTTATTTGATCTAAAGTAAAGAGTTTGATATTTATTTGTCATTAGTAATTGTTGCGTGGTCAAATGGCATTCTGTGCACAAAATAGCTACAATTTCTGCATAGTAGAGTACACAAAATACAGCACCAAAGGACTTCTAGTTCAGTTTGAGTTCATGTTCCTCAGATTTTAGACATAATAGTAAGAGGTAACATCACCAAAATGTAACTAAAATATTATCAACATCTATAGTCTGTGATATTGTTGCACTGTTTGGATTCTCTATTGTGGTATTAATGTGGTATAAATAACAAATAAACAGATCTAAACCAGTCTAAACACATGATCTATATGAATGTTATTAACTGGGAGGAGTATGTTGACACATTAGTATCCAACAGTGACGTGTTATGTGTTTTGCCATAAATAAATACACAAACCACAGAAAGAACTTGTTTGCATTCAAGTAAAACAAAAAACTCCAGGAGACATTTGATACAGAAAAAAAAGTTTATTTTCATTTTAATATGTTTACCGTTCTACAGAATACAAGCACCTCAAGTTTCATTGCTTTATGTATTGACATCATGTCACATGAAGGCAGAGATAAATCAGTATATTATTTCCCTCATCATTCATTCTCTCTCTCTGCTCTCTCTATATATATATCTACAACATCTCTCTCTCTGCTCTCTCTCTTTATATATATCTACAGCATCTATCTCTCTATATATATCTACAGTATCTCTCTCTCTGCTCTCTCTTTATATATATATATACAGCATCTATCTCTCTATATACATCTACAGTATCTCTCTCTCTGCTCTCTCTCTTTATATATATACAGCATCTCTCTCTCTGCTTTTGTCCCATATGAGAAACAGCATATGTAAAGTATTGTATGTGCAGGCATGTGTTGCTAAGTGTTGCTAAGGACACACTCAGGACGTTTCTAACCTCAGTGCCCCTTCATTATTCTTTAAATGACTTCACAATAGCTATGTCTCTTTTTCATCCGTCTCCCACAGTGCTTACTGTACTGCAGCCAACATCCAGCCATGGAGCTCAGTTACGGACTAAATAAATCCATTACCTTGTCCAGACCTCACACTGACAGCCCCGTCGAAATCTAGCTGTGAGGACATTGAACTTGTTACTTTAATGTTTCCTTACCTGCAGCATAAAAGCATCCTGCAGAAAAAAAGTGCTGGAACTCCCACAGTGTTGAGCCTTACCTGGAGGGCTTAGTTACTTACTGACTTATGCATGGTGAGTACCATTTAGACCTTCTGAGGGAACCTACAGGGTATGAACACAAGGAAAGTTAGAAACTACAAAGATCTGTGCATTGTGTCAGTATAGAATCTCCCTGGACAGAAAAGAACCTCTCAGGTAGCGTTGTCCCAGTGGAATCGGACAATAAGAGTTAACCCCGACGTGAACATTGGTTCTGTTGTATGGAGCCTACCATGGAGTTCTGACTAAAGATCTAAAGGAGAACCTGGAAATATTCTTCCCATCATTTACAGATAGTATGACCACACGCTGAAGGAGCCGTCAGATGTTCCTAAAAGGTGCCCATTATTTTGGGGTGCTTTGGTGCAGCTTGTATAGATGCTGAGGTCATATCCCCATCCCACTCCATGTCTCTCTTCCAAATCTTTAAAACTATTTCCTCCATCTTACCTTTGTCATGTGGGAATTTTTCAAAAAGAGATTATAGAGTACCTCTGAGTAGAGAGTACTGAAAATGGACAGTTCTGTGCATATTTGGGCAATGAGAATGTTGAGGTATTGTCATGTTCCAATCATCAGGAGCAGAACAAGAGAAATATTGTCATGTTCCTTTCATCAGGAGCAGAACCGGAGAACTAATTGCTTCAGCTCACCTGCTTTGCGTGACTCAAATGGGTGAGAAAGCCTTGCCAGCAGTAAATGAGA
The DNA here is from genome assembly GCA_027481765.1 of Tenualosa thibaudeaui. Taxonomy (NCBI): domain Eukaryota; kingdom Metazoa; phylum Chordata; class Actinopteri; order Clupeiformes; family Clupeidae; genus Tenualosa; species Tenualosa thibaudeaui. Next base: position 18,932,594 of record JAIFZK010000009.1, read on the forward strand.
TGTGTGTGTGTGTGTGTGTAAGGCCGAGGCTGGAGGTCATACTCAAGTTCCAGCCGCAGGAAGCTGAACCCTGCTGAAAGACAGAGCCTAATTATCCGCCTGCTAAAGCAAAGAAAAAAAAACGGCAGCTATCCAGCAAGCCGTGGTTCAATAACTCCAGCAAGCAGGCAGCTTCAGACAGTGTTTCCCTGGCAACGCCCCCTCAGCAGCTCTGCAGACATCACACAGTGGTGGGGGGTGGTGAGGTGGGGTGGGGTGGGGGTGGTGAGGTGGCGTGGGGTGGGGGTGGGGAGAGGGGGCGTGTAGGGGGTAGCAGTGATGGGGGTGGTGGGTGGAGAGTGGTTGTGTTGTCAAATTCTGGGGAGACTGTTTCATTGTCTGCACAGATGGGTGGTCATTCCCATCGGACACTGCAAGACCCCTGGACCCTAGGACCACCGCCACAACCACTGCCGTCAACACGGCCAGCATTGCCAGACGCCCCTGATAGATAGCACCGTTCCCCTGTGTAAAAAAGCCCATCTGCTGCTGTCTGAGCTGGACGTGGGCCGGGTATGGACCAGAACCCACACCATATGGGTCGGGGAGGTTGTTGGAGTTCAGAGTAAGAGCGTCTGCCCCTGGATGCCAGCTCCAATAAGGGATTTCTCCCAGATCGTGCTTTCATTGGTTTCTGGATGTTTTGTGGAAACAGCTCCTCTTTCTCTTTCTCTCTCTCTCTCTCTCTGTTTCTGTGTGTATGTGTTTGGAGGACTCTCTGCTCAGCCATGTGCTTAAGGCTTATACTCGTGACTGGACCCTCAGTATGGAGGTGTCTGATGAGCACTAAACATCACACACACACACACACACCTGACCAAGCCATAAGCAGAAAGGTGTCAGTCAGTGGTCCAACTAATTAGTATAAAATATCACACACCTGAACACCCGAAAACACACACACACATACACATGCATATTAACTCACACACTGCACACAGAATAGCACTGGAGAGAGACAGGGTGGTTTTTGTATCGTATTCACATAGAATCATTATTTAATGGATAATCAAATACCCCTCCAATATATTTAGTATATCAGAAGATGGAATGAGTTCAAGATATAAAGGTGAGGATATAAAGGTAATAATTTAGAGATTAAGGTGAATTATTCTATCAGTACACTTGCGTCCATGATCCAACAAATTCACACACTATCTCCAGAATTGCCGCATTAATTTGAGGTTTCTTAATTTTTGACTGACTGCCACTTACCTATTATGTCTTTGTCAGTCCTTTCACTTCTGCCTTTTCTGTCCTTTCACTTCACGTTAAAATGATCTTTTCACCCTTCAGAAAATAACAGGGAATTGGATGATCAGAGGTTCACCCACTGTCAGGAATTAATAGGGAAGTAGTTTCATGTCAAACTGTATTAGGATGAGGCATTTGGCACCTGTGAGAGACAAACTATCCCATAGTGGATATTATGGTTTGTGCACATGAGCACAGACTCTAAGAATTGTGTTGTTTTGGTGGTTGGTGGTGGGGTGTGTGTGTTATTACTACTTTCGAACTGGCAGACTTCTGTGTGTGTGTGTGTGTGTGTGTGTGTGTGTGTGTGTGTGTGTGTGTGCAGGGGTAGACTGGCCAATCAGACTTGCGTATCGGCCAGTTTGTCTAGTTCTCCAAACTGTTCATCACTTAAACCCAAGCACGATGAATATGCATATAAGTTACTATCTGTCTATTCTCAACAAACTGTATATTCTCAGTTCTGTTTTCAACAACGTGGGCACAAGGAACAATAAAAAGGCTGTCACCACGGCTGCCAACTCTCTCCCTCACGTAACTTTTCCGTTAATGTAGCCTGTTTTAATTGACAAAGTGATTTGTTTATGAACAAAAACACAAGGTCACTCAAAGGGAATTTAAGTACTGGCAGCTATACTACAGACACCGCTGTGACTGCCTCAAAACGAGAGCGAAAGTAGACGTTGTTTTATTATGACTGGCGTGGCGCAGCACAGCACAGCTCAACTGGCAGTCATACAGGTGTTACTGGAATTCCTCTTTTCATAGTAATGTTTGAGTCTGGGTAAAAGACAAAGTGTGATATAGAAAGTCTGCCCTATTCTGTATGTGAAACTTTGACAGGCATAGCAAGCTATTGTTAGGAAGTATCGTGATCAATACGTTATGCATGTGCACTGATAAGGTAGCCTTGTGGGCCTATATTGGAAAAAAAGTCCAGGGCCTTGTTTTAGTCCCAGTCCATCCCTGTGTGTGTGTGTGTCTAGATGAGTGTGTGTGTGAGTGATTGTGTGTGCGTGTGTGTCTAGATGTGTGTGTATGTGTGTCTAGATGAGTGTGTGTATGTGTTTGTGTGTGTGTGTGTGTGTGTGTGTGTGTGTGTGAGTGTCAGACAGATCCTAATAAAACTGTCTGGCCCTGCCGCGGGCATCAGCGCTGGCGCCCATTTGCTTGCTGTTCCGCAGCCCTTCTGACTGCTTGGTATGCACTGAGCATGGCACCCCTTCAGCTGTTGCGGGGGTGGGGGGTGGAGGGTAGCAGAGGCACGGGCAAGCGTGGGGGTCTGGTGGCACCATTGTGGGCACTGTCTGATGAGCTATTCACCACTGACGCTGAGAGAGAAGCCAAACAGTAGGGGAATATAATTAGGGATCAGGGCGATAAGGGGGAAAATTGGAAAGAGGAAAGTTTTGAATTTTTAATGGGGGTAATTCAGCAAAAATGGGGGGCTTTAGGAAGCCAAACACCCCAGGGACATGTGCACCAAAGCCTGTTCTGACTGTCTATCCGTGAAAAGCCTGCTCTTGTTTTAAGGGGTACTGCCCCAACATGTATAGGAATGATCAGGGATTTATTTGTGTAGATGGTTAACTTTACATTTCATGACACTCAAGAAAGCAATTGTTTGAAATCATTAATTGATTTATAAAATTAATCATAAGATTATTGAATACCTTTAAAGCCCAATCATTCACTTAGGTATTTGAATATAACTTCCACTTTATGTAACCAAGAACTACTGACAATAAAAAAATGGACAATAATATGCAAAAAAATCTATGACATCATCTCTGTAAACAAATAAAAATTAAAACAATTGCGAATCCGCAGGCTGTGGCATAGGGCCATCAAGTGCGATGCAGTTAAGCCTCTGTTTTTTTGTTTTGTTTTTTTGTCAATTATCCTTCCCTTTCCCCTGCAAATGATATATGTCAAACATTCATAGCAGGGGAAAATAAAGAAAGAAATCTAACTAAATAAAAAGAGAAAGTTGGGAGTTGGGCTAGAATATTGGATCTCTCCTAACCAATGTGCACTTTACAAATGACATGACAGAGTCTCAGTTCAGAGGAAGGCAAAGGGATACTTAGAAAGAAGTACATGTTTAATTTTCTAACCAAAGACAGCAAGTATTCTTCAAAGAGGTCTACAGTGTTGTAATAAATTTAAACAAAATGTATATACAGTATCTTGGAGAGTCTATTGCTTACACATCTTTTTCACTACCTCACCTATAAAGTAATCACTTTATCTTCACATAACATTTAAAAACCTGCTCTGAATGCCGACAGATTTTTTAAAAAATTGTCAAAGAACATCTGACCTGAAAGACAATTTATGTCAACCATTTAATCTCCAGTCTGTAGCATCTTTGCTTAAGAAAGGAAATTATGAGGACTATACCGGTTCTGTTATTTAGCCATACATATATTGGTTTGGGCAGATGACACAAATCTGTAGTCAATATCAATTTGTAAAGGTACTGAGAAGGACGACAATGTTGAATATCTATCGCTCATGCTGCAGCCTGGTCACTTATTCTCAACGTCATTTTTGCTGCTGGGAATTTTTGTGCGATAGACAAAAGTTGTGTTGGGCCAGACAGTTATCATCCTCAATAGTCTGAAGCCCACCATTGTTTCTAAAAGACACAAGAACTACAGAACTACATGGAGCAAAAAGAGGAAAGAACTATTTGGTATAAGACTATATCCTTTTCTTGTTTGGCTGCTGTGCCATGCCTCAACCCATATTGTCATCATTGTTTTATATTCTCAGGATTCCGTCCGACCCCACCCCAACCTCTTTTTTTTCCGTGATGAAGTCTGGAGCCCAGGGTCGCTGTTGCCCTCCGCCCGGGTCCCAAGAACCTAACCCGTGATTTTGGAAGCAGACAGCTCACAAGTTAGGGTCTCAGGGAACAGGAGAAGCACATCCGTTTCCAGAGAAATTGCAGAGGGGAAAGGAGAGGAGGCAAGTAGAGGCTTCTGGGTGGGTGGGAGGGTGGAGTGGGGTGGGGAGAGGTGGCACCCTCCACACCCCCTCCCCGTCACGATCTTTCAGTCCCTGTGCCCCCTTTTGCCCCCTTTTCTTTGGCATCAGTATCTATTTGTTCTACCCGGTCCGGTTCTATCTTGTTGCACGCACGGGATGTGAGTTATCATTAAATATGAGCCGATTGAGGAGGAAAAACACACACACACACACACACACACAAAGCAGCTGCCTCAGTCACTTGTTCCTTCACTCACTCTCTTCACAAAGGATATCTGACTTTGGCATTCATGTCAACACTAAACTCACAAAAAAAACAAAACAAAACCTTTGATATTCAATCACGCCCGTACAAACAAACCCAATATGCAGGTATGGAATGCGCATCCAAAAATCAGCAACAACAACCCAGACCAGCACTGAGGAAGCATCCAAGACCCAGACAGAAGGGAGGAAAAACGACGACGACAACACCAGCTGAGGGCTCTTAGATCACGTCTCTCACTCGAAATAAAGCTACGGTTAGCTGGTTGCCTCCTGCTCGCCACTAACTAGCCATTGCAGCTGCTGAGGAAAAGAATCCTGACTGGCTGACCGGCTGCGCTGGCTGGACATACAGACAAAGTAGTCAGCCTTCTGCCCTCTCTCTCCCTCCCTATCTTTGTCTTTGGATGGTGTGTTGGCTGGCTATGCTGAGTGCGCTCACCATCAGCGACCGACAAGCAAACCTGCCGAGGTGCTGGACCCCCCGTCTGGAGCCGCAGACAGAATAGACGTGGGGGTGGGACTAGGAGTGGTGGTGGCGTGGGGGGTGGGGGGGATGGGATGGGCACACAGCGGCAGCAGTCGTTGGGGAGGGGGGGGGGGGGTGCGGTGGGGGGAGGAGAGTCTGTGCTCTTGGGTCCTAATCAGCATCTTGGGATGCAAAACAAACAAACAAAGCCTACAAATAAACCGAAAAAACAAACAGACAAAGGTGTCGACAGTGGCTGAGTGACAATGAGACAACAGGTAAACGGCTAAAAATAAAGGCAAAGGAAAGGGAGGCACCAGTGTTATTTCCAGCTCCTCTTTGAAGAGGGATCTCTGTACTACTGCTTTTTTCCTCAGCCAACCGCAATCCCCCATCAACACACACACACACACACACACACACACACACAGCACAGCACATGACACACAACAGCACCTTTTCTACTCACATCACACACCTACCCCTCTTCACACAGCAGGTATACACCCTCTCACAGTGAGACATGCACACACACACACACACACACACAAACACACATAGAGTAAAAGAAATAAGTTGTCACACTGGGAGGTATCCGTGCTGCTGTCTCAGACAGACACACAGTTCGTTCACAGTCAGAGAAGCACATCAGCATTTCACTTCCGTCACAAACCGAGCATGCACAAGAAACACACACGCACACATATACACACACACATACACACACACACACACAAACACACACACAATGCGCTAAGCTCTCAGTGTTTCAGCATGGCTGCAGCTCCACCGGTAATGAGTCCAGACTGTCCCGGCATAAATCTCACTGATGCTTCAAAATGTTTTTGTGTCGTTTGGTGCACTTTACAGCCGCTTGCATCTCCCAAGCCCCCACTCCTTCCCCTCGTCCTTTCCCATACACCCCCAACACACACACACACACACAAACAATGAGGCAGATTCCTGAGGGAACACAGTAGATGAGTAGATGCTTCCGGAATCAAGTCTTGGACACACCTCTCCATCACAGTCCATCCCCAACTAGCACCCCTCCCCCCTACCCCCACCCAACAACCACCTCACACACACACACACTCTTGCTGTGATTTATCTTGGCGGAGACGACCCAAAAATAAATGACCAGCACAGCAGTAGCAGCGAGACGAAGAAGAAGAGGATGTACCCAGCTGGGCTGGACTGAACTGAACCACGGTGTGATGTGAGCCAAACCAAGCCGAGCCGGCCCAGAACTGGGCTCTCCAGACGGGGCAGGTCAGTCAGGTGAGACGCCAGACAGTGCCGCTGCCGCCTCCGTCTCGGTCTCCATCTCCATCTCCGCTCCCCTCCCCCCTCCCTCTTCCTCTGCCACTGCCACCCCCTCTGCTATCCCCATCTCCTCGTTCCCTCGCCATCGCTTCCATGCCATCACCACCTCCACTGTCCAGCATTCCCAGAGCAGAACACCGACTCTCCCCCCCGCAGACCCCCACCCCCCCCCACCTCAGCCAGCCCCCATCCCCCCCACCCACCCACCCACCATCCCCCTCAGTCACCAAGTCCTCCAGTTTTCAGTCCCCCCATGCAGTGCTGCTATCTCTTACCCTTTCTACATTCATATCATAGCCCCCCCAACCCCAACAACACACACACGAAACAAGCCACAAAGCACCCTTCAGCGGAGAGAAAAAGAAAGAGCGAGAAAGAAAGACAAAAACGAAAATGAGAGCATGCTACATTTTCTTTTCTTCTCTTTTTCCAACAGAACTCTTTTCCCCTGCATCCTCCCTCCCTCTTTGCGTCCCCCGGTTAGCTACCTGTCTGGTGCTCAGGGAGAGCCGGTCTGCTCCTCGATGTGTGTGCCAGTGTGTGTGTGTGTGTGTGTCTGTGTGTGTGTGTGCGAGAGAGAGCAAGAGAGAGTGAGTATGTGTGTGTGTGTATGAGAGAGAGAAAGAAAGGGAGCCGGCAGTGAGATTCTGCAGTGACAGCCCTCCCTCTCCCCCCTCTCGTATGCTCGATCCACACACACATACACATACACATACACACACACACGTCATAGCTACACTCGGGTGCTACAGCACTGATCAATCCTATCTTCCTCCAAAGACACAAGACTGCAGCCCACTATAACCCACCATTTGCTGGACACTATCTCATTGCGACGCGTCACGTAACGTTGTGTCGTGTCGCCACCCCCCCCCATCTGTCTTTCCTCTACATCTGCCAGGCTGCCCCGAGACTCCCATTCTACTGTCACTGAACCGGAACCAGCAGTATATTGATACAGCTGGAAATTCACTAGAGACGATTTTGCTTATGCCGCTGTCAGCTCAGTGTGTTCGAAGTTCTCCCTTCGTTCCGGTGTATAATGTATAGAACAAGGAGAAAAGGGTGAGCTGAGGATTCACTCGCGAGCGTTAAACAGGCTCATTTGGAATTTATGGCAATCGTATCATGTGCACTAATAACGTGATACAGCCCCCACAAGAAAACGATCGCATTACGGCAGTAATATGAAGCTAAGCGACATAAACAGAGCCCTAATGTGTGCTTTAGCTATTTCCGCTCTATATCTATTTGACGAATCTTTTGCACCTGCCGATAATGCAGACATCCATCCTCATTCTCCGCTTCCAGACGTTTTCATTTGCCCGACCTCGCTATCCTGCCACACATGGCTTGGCTTGTCACAGCACGAGACATGTTTGATTGGCGGAGGGGCTTCTCCGTCAGTCTGGGGTTTTGCCCTGAATGACCCCATCTTAATCTATCCGCCGCCAAACCTATTACCCATCCGACCTGAGGTGGGGGTTGGGGTGGATATGTATGTGGGCGTGGGGGAGGGATGGGTTAGTGTCACGACCCCTGCTGAGTGACACCAGGAGGGAGAGACTGATGCCTGCTCACACACACACACACACACACACACACACACACACATATACACACACACACACACACACACACACACACACACACACACACACACACATACTGCAATGAGCAAGCAGCCACACCATACTGCAACTGCAGTGCAGATATCAGTGTTGGTGCTGCTTTCAGAGCTCGTATTAAAAAACAACCAAAACAATCTGAAGGAGTTTCACATTTCACGGAGGTTGAGTTCAAGGAGGTGAGCTGAAAGTGTGTGCAGGTGTGTGTGTGTTTGTGTTACCTTAGAACTGTATATTTATTTATGTCTGTATGTGTATGAGTATGTGTGTGCATGCATGTTTTTGATGGTCAATAACTGTACACTTATATCTGTAAGGGTGTATAGATTTTCACTCGCAAGCTCAGACTTGCCTACGTTGATGTATGGATCTCTATATATCTGAGGGCATAAGAGTGTGTGTGTGTGTGTCTGCCTTTATGCCTGTCTATGTGTTTGTGTGTGTCTGCCCGCCTGCCTGTATGCCTGTCTATGTGTGTGGCACCAACACGGCCCAGAGGTGGGCCGGAACTGGCAGACGACAGTTATATGGTTAGACAGTCTTATACACCGCCACCCACACACACACACACACGCACAAACACACAGACACATACACATACACCCGCACACACACACCCACAGACACTCACACACCAAATAGTGTGCATGCAAACCACCACGGTCTCACACATGGCCAGACAGCTGATACACACATACAGACAGACACAACCAGCCAGCCAAATACACTGCCAAATAGCACACACACACACATGCACACATATCCCTCCAGACAGCCTCATACACCATTAAACAGCAGACACACACTCTGACAAACCAGCCAGCTTTACACACTGCCAAGTAGCGCATATACGCACGCACACACACACACACACAAACACACACGTGTACACACACCCCTCCAGACAGCCTCACACATCGTCAAACAGCAACCAGACAAACACACACACACACACATACCCACACAGCGTCATCCAACCTCAAAAAAACGCCAGGCGGCAGACACAGACATACCACCAGCCAGCGTTACACATTGCCAAACAGCATACACAAACTCACACACACTGCCAGGTAGAATAAAGATGTAGCCAAACACATACACATACTCACACTTACCAAAACTATTTGTACACAAAAAGAGAAAAGCATACGCCCAATATACAGCAGATAGGCAAATGTCATGCTCTCAGACACAACCTCTAATATTCATGTCAGTATTATCATGTGAGTAACTTCAACAAATCCAAATATGGACAATTACATGCATTTACATTTGATAGATTGTTCTACAAATTTGTTGGAAGGGATATAGCTGCTGGTATTTTGGGTATGTTGTTAAAAATGAAAATACAGTCAAATGTTAGGAGAAGTGGGTTTGAAAGTTTGCCTCAGAAGGTCTGTGAGGATTTTTTTGTTTAGCACTTTAAAGGTTGTTGTTGTAGGCATTCACCTTCCAAGAGAATAGGAAGGCATGTCATGTTGGTTTCATGTGAGTATCACAGTAAAGGATGTTCTTAAAAGTAAAATGCAATGCACTAGAGTAAAAAAGTGGGAGGTCAATTTCAACCAAATGAATCTGTTGCCCTTGTGTGAAAACAAACCCTTTCTGGGCCCAAACAATGAGTCTAAAAACAAACCAAACACTCCAAGGCTGGAGGAACGCAATGCCATATGCATGACATTACACAGCAGTTTCTTTTGTAAAAAAACTTTCAGATTTATGCTAATCAACAGGCAAGGAACTTAATCTGACAGCCTTGAGTGACAGCGACATTTTGGTTTGAACAGTGGGGGGTTTATAGGATATTACAAGAACCAAAAAAACAAGGTCAGGCTCTATTTTCTGTTTTTTTTTTATTATTATTAATTTATTTTTATTTATTTTCTGTTCAACTATAGCTCACAACAGAGTGATTGAAATGTCAACATATGACAAATACACTCCATTTCACAAATACACTTCAAGTAAAAGCAAAAAATAATCCTCAAGGATAAATTACATCAGCACATGTGTGCTAGCAATAACAACAACATCAGGAAATGTGTTTAGTGAGTGTTGTGTTGAGTGTGTTTGTGATCTGATAACAGAAGAGGGGATTTAAAAAAAAAAAAAATTCACCATTTTTAAAAAAAAATTTCACAATTTTTTGGCGCATTTGTGTGTGGATGAAAGGCCAGAACACATACGAAGATGATATCCACATTTACAGATTCAAACCTACATGTGGCCAAGGCTTCAGTAATCATTAGGGTCCACAGGTAGAGTCAGAGTCACTACATTATCTGTAAACTTTGATGGCGATGACTGACCAACGGAGAGCAAGGGGGATAAAGCATGCGGAAAGGGGAATAAAGCATGTGGAAAGGGGAATACTGAGCATGGAAATGTGGGAATATTGAGGGTATGACCTTGAGGAAGGAGTTGCTCATGAAAATGTGCAGAAAAAAAGATAATAATTACATAACACTTTGAAGGTGTGGTTTGGTTGGATTTGTTTCACTGTGTGTTTGCATAGACAAGGGATAGAAGGAGGAAGAGATTGTGTAAGAGGACTATTAGCATGGCTCTTGACTGTGTGTGTGTGTGTTTAAAGATTGTGTAAGATGACTATTAGCATGGCTCTTGACTGTGTGTGTGTGTGTGTTTAAAGATTGTGTAAGAGGACTATTAGCATGGCTCTTGACTGTGTGTGTGTGTGTTTAAAGATTGTGTAAGATGACTATTAGCATGGCTCTTGACTGTGTGTGTGTGTGTGTTTAAAGATTGTGTAAGAGGACTATTAGCATGGCTCTTGACTGTGTGTGTGTGTGTGTGTGTTTAAAGATTGTGTAAGAGGACTATTAGCATGGCTCTGGACTGTGTGTGTGTGTTTAAAGATTGTGTAAGAGGACTTTTAGCATGGCTCTTGACTGTGTGTGTGTGTGTTTAAAGATTGTGTAAGATGACTATTAGCATGGCTCTTGACTGTGTGTGTGTGTGTGTTTAAAGATTGTGTAAGAGGACTATTAGCATGGCTCTTGACTGTGTGTGTGTGTGTGTGTGTTTAAAGATTGTGTAAGAGGACTATTAGCATGGCTCTGGACTGTGTGTGTGTGTTTAAAGATTGTGTAAGAGGACTATTAGCATGGCTCTGAGTGAGTGTTTGAGGATTGAGGAGTGGGGGCATTAACAGCCATGATGTTGTGTTGCTCTGCCTGACGGCTCAGCTGGTGGATGCAGCCCCCCCCCCCCCACACACACACACACGCACACAAACACACACATTCTGCTACACCTCAGTCAATCTCATTGATCTCCGACTGGGGTCAAAGGCCAAAGCTCTATCGACGACAGAAAGTGCTTCACACAGCAAGGAGGGGACAGCTCCAGACAGATCAATGCCCCCTCAGTCTGCCTAGGATATATTATGTTTTTTTATTTGTCATAAGACTGAGGCCCATTGTGCCACTAGCCACAACAACACCTGCTCCCAGTTAATAACAAAACAACCATACACAATATCATAAACAATATAACACAAAGCACACTGCCATCTTTCTCTCTGCAGCTTTTTACTTTACGAAGATGGGAAAGCATTTTTACATGTGAGGACTGAAAGCAGAGTGATACACACACACATACACACAAACACAAACACAAACACACACACACTCTTACACATACTCTTTCTATCTCACACACACTCACAAACAAAATCTTACATACACTCACACACACACACACACACAAACACACTCAGTGGGCAAAACACACGGCTGCTGAAAGATTCCTGGGTCGAACCTCAGGCCAGTGAATCTATAAATATTTCGCTGAGTGAGCTCCAAAATATGAAATTAATTAGGGCCTCTGATGTGCTAAACAGAGGACTCTGGTGGGGGTATGGCAGTGTGCGTGTGTAAGATTTTGTGTGTGTATGTAGATGTGTGTGAGTGTGTGTAACTGTGTGTGTGTGTGAGAGAGAGAGCCCAGCGTGAGGCCATGAATCTGCTGAAAGGAACTGAGACTGTCGGCCCACAGCACCATGGGAGCTGGCACTTTTCACCAACAGGGGACAAACAAACAAACAAACACACAAACACACATACACAAACACACTGCTTAACTGGTTTCAGTGGAATGCATATGTAATCATATCTGCAGGGCATGTGAGGGACATGCTTGTGAAAAATGTCATATTTGAATAGAACTCAGAGTACAGTTGTTGGCTACATCGTTTATCTCTCTGAGTAAAAGCAAGGCATCCTGTGTCATTTATTGGAATGGCAGTAGAGTTTCGCCATCACATAAATAATCCTCCCGTGCTTTGGCTAAAATAAATAAATGATTTAATTTAGTGAAGATTGTGACAATTTATTATTATCCTCCAAATCCTATGAGTTGATCCTGATAGAGCTAACGTGTGTGTGTGTGTGATTATGTGTGTGCACGCATGAGGGGGCCTTGTGAAATGCGAGTGTCCCCTCTCCCCCCCTCGTCCAATCCCCTGGCTTATTTGTTCAGGCATGACATAAACGCAAGCACAGCTGCAACCAATGACTTGCAGCTTCTCTCCTCAGCCAGCTGGACGGCACTTTTTCGCTGAGCCAGCAGGATCCTGCGACGGCACTCCTCTCTCTCTCAGGCTACATCTGGAGGAGCCATTCAGTTTCACAGGACCAGGAGGATGAGGAAGAGAAGGAGGAGAGGAAGAGAGGAGGCTTAAACAGCTTAGGGAGATAAATTTGGAGGTGTGTGACAATGGCAGTGGTGTCCCTTTCTCCTGTTAGCATTCTAAGAGGACGGTGGGTTCAGCAGAAACACACACCCTTGGCCCAAGCCTTGGCCCTGGCCCTACCTAGGTCTCCTGGAGAAACTCCAGCTTCTTCTCTTAAGATCTCCACCCTTCATCAGCATGAAAACAGAGCAGAGGCGGACAGCACTCAATGAACGTAAATCCCCTTCAGCTTGTGTAAGATGCTGAACACATACACACACACACACACACACACACATACACATACACATACACACACATACAATTGCACACATACAAGTATGCAAATACCACACACACACACTCACACTCATGTGCGAATATGAAAACACATACACATACATGCGTGTACACACACACACACACACCCATACACATACACACACATACAATTGCACACATACAACTGTGCAAATACCACACACACACACTCATGTGCGAATACGAAAACACATACACATACATGCGTGTACACACACACACACACACACACACACACTCATGTGTATATATGAAAACATTACACACATACACATGCACACACCAAGATGCATTATGATTATTATAGAAATGCACCAATAAAAGTCCCTCATTAAAACTAATTGTGTGTCACAAGCTGAGTGTGGTTACTGTACTGTATTATGTTCACACTAAACACAAAGTGTCACACATCATGTCAATCTGGGAACTTGCCTGAACTGCAAATATAGCTGCTAATTTGCTATGTCATTTTAAACCATTACTGTAAGTCTTAAGCCACTTCACATTTTATGTCATGTTCTTATCAGATGACATCACCTTCAACAGGTGATACCAGTTAGCCAGGGCTGTAGTGGTTTCAATAGACGTGGGGAAACTATTCTATATTATGATCATGATAAGGTGGACTACATGTTTTGGTTATTGTATAAGTCTAGCATAAATCCGCCTATATCCTGTTGCTTGAAACTCACAGAGTGCTGTCTCTAGGAAAAGGAATGAGGCAATTTGATACTACGAGGACCGAATAGCGAAACAGCAGCCAACGCTAACTAACGAGGACAAGGAAACTCTGCTTCAGTTTCAGTGTTCTGTGCCCCTATCAGTTGGCGTCATAAATTCAGTCTGTACACTGAATTTTCTCAATCCTCATCCTACCAAGAGCACTCAGTAAGCTCAAATCAACAGGGACATGAGTTGATTTATGCCAGACTTTTTTTTTTCTAAATATGTTCCAGTGGTATTAAATTGTTGATGAATGCATCTGTTGTAAATGTGGTGCCATTGGTTTGTGTCTGGTGCTGGTTAACAGACTTAGCAAATGTTAAAGTTGCATTTGGTGCATAAACTCTCATAGGACGTGCATAAACCTTATTTTAGAAATATGAGAGGTGTGTAAACTGTGTTTAGTTGCATCTAGCCTCCACTACACCCCTGGTGTAAATACAGTATAACAGAGAGGAGGCTTTGTGAGCGTTTGCATGGTCCTATAACAATGCTGGATTCGTATCGGAGTTGGAGAATTGTAGTGTACTGCATTACTGCAATAAAGAAGTGACAAGTTGTTAAGTTTGTCCTGTTAAATGGTTTCATTTGCCCTATTCTTCATTGTGTGGCTAATGAAACGCACTGACAGCAATGGCGCTGAGCCAGAGAAGCAGACCTTGGTTTGGTCTGGCGAGACTGCCTGCCTAATCCATGCAGATTTTTTTTAGCAGTGTCGTTTGCACAGATCTAGGACCTGTCAAAGCAAATTCCTAACCGCATATCACCACCATACGCCTTTGCTGTCGTGAGGGACGACGGACTGTATATCACGACAGCAACAGACCGCACTGCACATAAACACAGGCCTTCCCATATGGTACCGTCTGAATATTCCATTTCATACTTCATGTTTACACATGACCATCTGTAAATCATCCCACATCAACACAGATTTACAGCACTCAAAATGTGCACAAAGTCAAGGCCAGGGGAGTGGGTCAGAGATAGAGAAAGGGGGGAGGGAGGGAGAAAGAAGACTGAAGATGAGTGAGAGCAAGAGAAGGAAAGAGAGGGAGAAATGGTGAGACAGAGTGAGATAGAGAGAGAGAGAGATAAGACTAGCTGTGTCTGCATAAACACAACAATACAAAGGGTTATGTTTAAGGCAACAGTGTAAAGCATAAGGGAAATCTATCAAAATGGCTTCCCTCTGCTCAGAGTCTGACACATGGACATGCGGATGTCTGAATTTGTGGTTTCTCTCATACTAAGTAGGATTACTTTTGCAACAACAACACATCATCACCATGGTCTAAACTCAGCTCACGTCCCCTATTAATGGATGAACAATCCAACGCTTGGTAAATTCTGCTTCAGACTGATAGGAACAGACTAGGCACATATGGGCGTGCAAGGGCAAACAAGGGCACATGGAGACCTCTTTTATCCACAATAAAGTGCTTGATAGCTCTCAGTCTCTTTGCCTTAATAAATAACATGGATGAATTGCTAAGACACTATTACAGAAGTGAAAATTAGGATGACCTGTTATGATGCAAGTGGAGTTTGGCATCAAATTAGCCCACAGATAAGCCTGGACTTAATCTTCTGCAGTTCTATAACACAGCTGGTAATACTTAGCCTAAAATCTAAAATCCTTTGAAATAATATTGTATGCCTGAACATCACTGTTGAAAAATGTGGCAGAAGTGGCAGAGAGTGTTTCGCAGACGACACGAGTGTACTCCAGGGAAAGCTAGAAGGTTGTACAGTTAACTCCCACGGTGTAATTCTAAACCATACAACCTACTACCTCAACCTGGATCCACACAACTGCACTGGTCTTCTCTTCTTCAGGGCACAGTGATGGGAAACCAGTGCAACAGTTCACCCCCACACACACAGTCTGAATAAAGCTGTGCAGTATCCTTTCAGTGTCTGGTGTAAGTTCAAAACACACAGGCGAAGAAATAACTAGGCTGTGGATGCTAAGTTGTGCAAGGTGCTCTAGAAATCACAATATAATACTTTCATATTGACTTTCATACTATGATACTTTCATACTATGATACTTTGAGTGTTACATCAGTCATTGTCAGTCTCCACACCATGTGCACTGGACAGGTTAATGCATTGAAAATAAACACACACACAATGATTGGCACATGTGTGTGAGACTTTTTATAATGAGGCCAGGCAAGTGCCAATCGCTTTTATTGATCTCATTAAAATCAAAACACAAGGCCTCGCTTTATTGATATTAATACACTCTCCCTTCTCAGAATAACGTGGTCCTGTAATTAAAGACTGGAAACATATGGTTCACAACAGTAACATCTAAAAGACGTCCCAAGATTGCACTAACGCAGCGGTATGCTTAGCACAAGCAATTACACTGTTCCACACCAATTAAGCTGCTCTTTCTCTTTCAAGAACTACTTAGTATCATAATGAATGGACGGAAATTGAGCTTTAGAGAGATAAAGCCTGTTTAAAATTCTAATCCTGCACTGAAGTGGAGGTGAGCCAGGGACAAGAGACCGTATGGAGTTAAAAAAAAGAGACAAGAACAAACAGTGGTTGTGTGGTCGGAAACGCCACAGAGACAGAGACCCACAGAGGCGAGCTTGTGTTGCCAGAAGTGTCACAAGATCGGATCTACGGGTTTATGGCAAGTGGCTGCTTGCTGTAAAGAAAGAGCTTCTTGGTGGTGTTGTTCATAAAATCTTTTTACTAAGCCTCTCAGTCATCAGTCTGAATGGTAAAGAAACTCACAGGAAGAAAGCTGGCCAAGGTGTTCATACCATAAACCTAGGGACCTGGGTTCGATTCTGGCCCAAGGTCAAACCTTCTCCATCCCTCTCTCACACTCATTTCCCATCATATCTCTACTGATCCATCTGAAGGCAGCAAAAGCACCCCCCCCCCAAAAAAAAAAAAATAAATAAATAAATAAAAATAAAAACACAGCATTGTCATAACTCCACAACAGCCCATTCATCAATCACTGTGGCCTCTAATCTAATGTAAGCCTATTTGTTTTATTTTACTGAATGTTAATTTGATAAGGACTTAGACAGTATACATGACAACTGCACAGGACTTTGGAGTCAATCTTGTTAAAAGTGAGTTATAAGCAGAATCAGCAGCAGGCCTCATTCCTCCTGAGTCCAAATGGCCCAGCTGTGCAAGGAGACAGGGAAGACATCAAAATACTGACAGCTTTTTAAAGCAAATCATAAAGAGAAGAAACGTCCAGGCACTTACTTAGTAATCTGGACGATGACTGTGAGGCCACTTGGCTCCTCCGCGGCATATTCCCTTTCACTGTAAACAGATACGAAACAGATGTGAGACTTTAGTTGTCCAGATGCGAGCCTTTCACAGGGCATTTTTAAACAGGCTGAAACAAGTCATCAGTTGTGTGGTTATTAATATGAAACATTCAAAACGTTTCTGAGAATAAAAGTACAGAGAAATGTGACTGATGTGAGATGCCCAGAGAAAACACGCACACACACACACACACACACACACACACACACACACACACACACACAGACTGACTAACTAAAACAAAAAAAATGTTCTTGCAATGAACGAAAGTCTCTTTTAGTCTAATGAAATATTTTGACATGTTTTGTAAAAACAAGCACGGTGCTGATTGAATTTCACGCTTTGAGCAAAGGGCTCAGTCGTTTCTCTATGCAGCGGCGTCCTGACTGGCACGCTGACTCACTCTGCCTTCTCTGGCTGCCAGAATGCATTTTAAACGTTTTAAAGCTCCGCTGGCATTTTAAAGAGCTGCCTTCGACCGCTCAGGTGGAGAAACAGACCGTAGCTCTTACTCATAGACAAAAGGCCCCTGACAACATTATTTAGCTCTGAGGAAAAGCAGACAGCTTCTAGACAATTCTTTTTTTTAACTATTTTTGGGGCTAAATGAACTGATCACCTTCTACAACTGGCACCAAAGCTGGCAGGTCTCATACAGAAGAAAGGCATGCAGACATGAAGGACATGACAACAGACCAGAGAAATGGCGCAAATCCAGGGAGCCTTGATACACACACACACAGGCAGGCAAATTCTGACGCCTCAATTCACCTACTTCTCAAGAGAGCCAAGACGTAAAAGAATAGGAGCTCTCACAGGACCTGCACCCCCCCCACACACACCCCACTTCCTCACCCCCTTCACTCCAGTTGGCCTCACCTCACCTCTTCCCCTTGGAAGCACAACAAACCCTCTGGGCTGAGGTCACATGACTCTCTGGCTGATACAACCAACATTCCTATAAGCCACCAGGCAAATGCGGTAAAGGCGTCTTTTGTCTGAACCAAAACCTTGGCTCAGCTCTGCGGAAGAAAAAAACACTCCTCTGCAGGGGTGTGAGGAGAGGAGAGAGGGGTGATGGTGGTGTGTATGTGTGTGTGTGTGTTCTCAGGGAGGAGGGATGGAGTGTCATGGTAACATGTACCTGGCAGGCTTCCCATCATAACGAGATGACGACCTGCAATGTCCGACAGCCTGATGGAGCTGAATGCCACAACTGTCATTCCGAAGCTTGTTATGGACACTTTGATGTCAACAACAACAAACAATTAACTACAACAAACAAACTCAACACCACAAACAGACCTTTGAATTCAGGTTCTCAGGTATCCTTTGGTATCTTTGTGACACATACATATTCATGTGCACATTTGCACACACACACACATGCACACACACACACACGCACACACACACACACCAATGTCAGATGCAAGAGAATGTCTGCCAGAAGTGCGTCTCCCCCTGCTCCAGAATGCATTTGAGTTGTCTATGTCTAGTGTGTTTTTATATTGTTTCCGTAACTATAGCATATGTACTATTGCCATTCTTGGCCAGGTCTCTCTCAAAAAAGAGATTTTAGTTTCTCAAGGAGATTAACAAGGGTAAATAAAGCTACCAAAGGTAGCTTTGGTTTACCAGGCCATACATAAGCATATTTTATACTTATTTTATTATGTATTTTTTATATACTTGTATTTTGAAAACCTGTATATGTTGAATGTCTTTGAGTCAACTGAACAGCAGATCATTTACTGTTAAGTCATTGTGTCCTGGGTTTAATATTACCTTTGAAAATAGCATTCAACATTTACATCTTTTAATGATGATTATTTCTTGGGTATAGACACATTGTCCACTTATGTCCATTTGCTCATTTTCACACACACACACAAAAATGATTTTGGCAGCATTATTAGACAGTTTGGTAAATATTGGTTACAGCTTATGGTCAGCCTTCAAGCTAGTTTTTTTCTGCCAGACCTATATTCATGACAGTTATTACATTGTAATAACATAACAGACAATATCTGTAATAACTATGTAATAATTTTATTTTGTAAACATGCTTTGTAGCATGACCTCATCTAAGGTGTTACTCTGAATATTGTGACATAGTCAAAAGAACAGTCTCCCAAGCTCATGACGTATTATGTGTTGGTTTATCTGTAGTACTGCATGACAACAAAAGGAAATCATCTTATGTTGGCATTTAAAGACAGAAAACAGAATGACTAGGAACATGAAAAAGTAAACAACACTTCATGCACACAGACAGACATACAGTCTGGCAGCCTAAAATGCAGAAAGGTAAGGACAGACTCAGATATTCTCAGATATTCCTGTTCAGTGAATGTTGTATGAATGCAGCCTGCTCAGTGAATGTTGTATGAATGCAGATGTGTGCAATATGTTTGATCTGTTTTTGCATTGTGTATTATGTGTATTATGTGTATGCTGCTGGACACCTTAATTTCCTTCGGGATCAATAAAGTAACTACTCTACTCTACTCTACTCTACTATTCAGGAATCCACCAAATGTCCTTGCTTCATAGAAACATAGAATAGTGAAATTGGAAATATTAGAAGTAAAAAGTTGTGAGAGAAAGATATATTTGTTGTGCGTTTATGTCTTTTGTATAAATTCATCCTGGACCCTCTGTATGTTGCCTCTTTTGTGTGAAGCCATTTCCAGACTTGCTAGGAGCGTATGTGGCTAGTGGAGACATCCCTTTCTCAAAGACGCTTCCTCCATTTCTCGTCTCATCCACCCATGCCACAATAAAATATGATAAAATGCAAAAATTTGTCTAAAACTAAAGCATGCTTAAGAAAGGGGCACATTTCGCTTCCGAGGCAAAGCAAGAGATTGAAGAATACATTTAAAATCAAGACTGGCTGCAAATGTGCCCCATTGGGACAGAAGAAACCATTTCAAAGCAGACAGGGGGGAGGTAAGGAACAGACATCCCCACTGTTACATGACACAGTGGAAAATAAAAGGCCCCCTTGATGGGCCAAACCAAATGGATTCAGCAGAGGCTGCAGCAGTGGTGAGAAATGAAAACAACTGAATTAATATCTGCTTTTGCACTTCATGAGGAACATGTTTACATGTTGATAGTATTTCATATCAATAGCGACATTTCACAACACCGCTACTACCTATCATACAGTGCAATACACTTATAACCCTGACATGAAATAGACGCTGTCAGAATACTTAGCCCATTTATTTTTCATATCATAGATTAAAGTACAGAGATGTACCATGTTCAGTGTAAAAATAAAATGATATATACTGTCTCTATGAAAATAATGTGTTCCCCACAAACATGCCCCCACTCTATGGTTGGATTAGATGGAAATGACCTCAGAGGTCAAGGCAGCATTCAACATAGTTGGCCAAATAAATAAATACACAAATAAATAGATTGTTTACTTTTATTGAGGGGAGTTATCATTGCCTCAGAATTATGACCTTAGTGACCAAAACCAAAAAGCTGCATCCCTTAAAAACTCAAGTGGACTTAAGCAGAAAAGAAGCATTAAAACTGCCATTTTAAACTGGCATCATCTGAGTTAATACTGACAGTAAAAGACTGTGTGTGTGTGTGTGTGTGTGTGTGTGTGTGTGTGTGTGTGTGTGTGTGTGTGTGTGTGTGCTTGATTTCTCTCATAGATAGATAGATAGATAGATAGATAGATAGATAGATAGATAGATAGATAGATGGATAGATAGATAGATAGATAGATAGATAGATAGATAGATAGATAGATAGATAGATAGATAGATAGATAGATAGATAGATAGATAGATAGATAGATAGATAGATAGATAGATGGCTTAATGAAGGAATTCATAAAGTAAGGTGCTATGAGCACAGAATGTTTCCCAAGGACACACACACACATGCACACACACACACACACACACACACACACACACACACACACACACACACACACACACACACACACACACACACACACACACACAGTACATATACACACAGGGATAATTCACTATCTAACCTTTACAGCAATCTAACACTTTCACAGATGAATGCGAAATATATCAAAAGTAGTTCCCAAAACATCTCCAGACAGCTTCTATAACAGAATCACCACACGGTCTATAAGATGGCTCCTCCAAACACCACACAGACAATTTCTCTCTGGTGAATAGAAGAAAGGTGCCAAGTCAATACTGCCTGTATTTGCTCAAATGACACACTCTCATTTGAAGCAAGCAGTGGCAAGGCCTAAGATGTCTTTTATCAGTATAAGGTCTCCTGGGGTAATTTTAACAAATGACCTTGGTGCTGTTTGTCGCTGGAGGCTGGTGCATACTGCTGATGTCTGACCCGTCTGAAGAGACATTTGTATTTCTTTAGAACTAATTGATGGTTGCTGGTAGCCTCTGATGTGCTGAGTTCAGTTCAGAGTTGTTGGTAAGAGGACATTGTAGTTGTTCATAAGAGGGCATTTAGTTTAAAAAAAAAATAGTGTAGGGCTCTGAGCAAGAGTCAGCACTGACTGCATTAACTGCAGCAAACTGTGTCAAGCTCATGATCATCTACCAACTGCCATGGATTTGTTTTAAAAATCACAATAACACAATTAAATGGTGCCTAACATTTCATCACTGGTCACAATATCAAGAACAAATGCAATCCCAGCTTTGCTTATGCAAGAGGAATGACAAAAGAAGAAGGTAGATGGTTTAATCTGTTGCTTTTGCAAAAATCTAGACACAAAATGCATTGGGCAGAGAAAACTGCAGCAAATTTAAATAAGTATTTTTTTATTCATATATTATTCTGACACTTGTTTGACTGAAGTAAAATAGAATAAAACAGTTTCTTGACTCAAAGGAAAATACCTGATTTTGTTAAAAAAAAAATCTTTCTAGTTCATTCCATTCTAGTCACAATAGCATAATATCATCTGGGACACTGTCTGTTAAATTGGTCATCATTTTCTTACAAAGGAAAAGGAAAGCTCAGTGAGTCCTTCGGTAATTCATGCTATTGATATATTTTAAACAGAATGTAAAGTGCTTTTTCTGAATATGGGATGGAATGGATTATCTGCGTATATCCATCCATATATTCTATTAATGAGCAGGTATGCCTTTGTCATTACACTCTTTCTCTCTCTCTTTCCTCTCTGTCTCTCTCTCTCTCACACACACACACACACACACAGACCAAAATACGTAGCCAAGCCCTGACTACAGCAGACACACAAAGCAATCAATAAATTATGAATTCCAAACGTCGATGTTTTGAAAATCTAAAGGTATGTTCCATATGGCTGCATAAAACATTGAATCCTCAGATCGATGGCTATTGCATTACACTTATCAAGAGCGGCTCTTTTTAATAGACTGAATGAATTAGAGTGCATACTAATGCCACTGGGCCCAGACTGTAATCAATTTCAAGAAATGCATAGAGCTGTACACAGCTGAATTTATTTAGACAGAATGTCTCACAGTAGTCAAGGCAGAACAAAATACTGTCTGATTGATTTGGGGCAGTAAGGACATTTTTCCAGCTATATGTTTGCTATTTTGGGAAATCAGTGCATGCATTAACATATGGGAGTGTCAACTGTTTAAAACAATTTGATGCCTCTGTGGAACACATTTAAAAAGAAACATATACAACATTAAAAAACCATTCATAATTGTGAAAAATGGTACTGGCAGTTCCCACACATTCCATAATGAATCTGTAATAACAATAAATAATCTGTAATCCATTCTTAACAATAATACTGAATGAAAACAATAAAATAGAGGGTTTATACAGATATATAGAAGTCCACATATATTCTGAAAATATGTAAACTTTTACATGGGATTATCAGGCCTAGTTGCTTATATTCAGTTGTTACTCAAGCAGATTTGGAAATACATTTTCTTAAAAAAAAAAATTAATTAATTAATTAAATAATTGCTAATAATTACTAAGGGCTTTCATTCTGGGGAATTATCATTGCCTCGGATAATGGCCTCAGTGACCAAAACCAAAATGCTGCATGACATGGAAACTCAAGTGAACTTCTCAAGCAGCAAAGAAGTATTAAAACTGCCATTTTAAATTGGCATCATCTGAGTTAATACTGACAGTTTTTGCAGACTTGTTAGATGCTGCATGTGTCTAGCTTCTCAAATGCCATTAAAAGTATCATTTTAAACTGGCACTTTCTAAGTTTAAATTGACAGTAAAAAATTGTGAGTGTGTGTGTGTGTGTTGAGTTTGTGCAGACTTGTTAGATGCCATTAAACCTACCATTTTAAATTGCCACTGCCTGAGTTTATGTTGACAGTACAAGTAATTCTCTGTGTGTGAGTTTTCTTGGACTTGTTAAATTCGGTATGCCTCTCCTCACCAGCCTGTACTTTGGCATATTGAGGGGGTGGTGTGTGTGTGTGTGTGTGTGTGTGTGTGTGTGTGAGAGAGAGAGAGAGAGAGAGAGGATGCAGAGCACTCAGCAAACAGGAACTGACAGGGCAGCATCTCTGGCAGGCAGACAGGCAGCAGTGCCCTTCACCGCCACCCCCCACCCCCCTCCCCAAAAGAGGCCCCCACCCGACCCCCTGCTGGGATACATGTTCCCAGTCCCCTTTGTGTGTCGTTAACCCGTTAAATCCCACACAAGAGCCCATTGAGAGTGGTGTCACAGGCCCCAGGGGGCCATTTTGCCCGGGACAAAGATCTTAAAGGGGTTACACGCCAGTGCCACTGATCCTTTTGGCTCCATCCTCCCTCTCCTCTCCTGTCATCTCTCCCAGAATTCCCTCACAGCCTGCAGTTTCCCCTGTGAAAAACATATAGCTAGTTATAGTTATAGATAGATAGTTATTGTTTCTGATCTGTGTTTATAGAGTAGTGTAGGGACCATGTAAGTCCCCATATAAAATCTATATAATGTGTGTGTGTGAAGGTGTTTGCTTTGGAGCATTTGCCATGTTGAGGGTGACCTCTCAACAGATAGGGTTTTGTGTTCGTGGTGCTAACTAACCAGTGATGCATCCTGGTACTAACAGTGCTATGGATAACCTTCTCTCAACTTAACATCATCATGCAGCCAAGATGTATTTCTGTATGTGTGTGGTCAAATGGGTAGCATGTAACTAAGGCGCATACTCACACACATACAGAATCACATACACGCTCACACACAGTGTGTTGCAGACTCATTGAAATCTGTTGCACACTAAAGAGGGTAAACAATGCACCTCTGTAATTACTGCGGAGAGGCTCGGTGATAAACGATGAGGAGCTCGGAGAGCGATGGCTAATAACCCGCTTAAAAATAGCAGATGATGCAAACAGGTCAGCAAAGTCACGGCACAAAATGTCTCTGGGTATATTTATACCTTAATGGGTGCACACACACTCTCTCTCACTCACTCTCTCTCTCTCTCTCTCTCAGACACACACACACACACACACACACACACTCACTCACTCTCTCACACATACACACACAGTCACACTGTTAATGAGGCCTGCTAACCCAATTAGAGAGCGTCCTGATCACGTTAAAAAACCCTGAGTCTGGTCCCTAGAGAAGAGGCCCAGCTCGTATGACCGCAGCCACAAGTGTGGCAGAGGCCGCCACTCAGCAGGGCAAACACCTGAAGTGAACTGACCCCTCATAAAAATGTTCCAGCCCCACTCAGCACCCAATATCCCCTGGCTGCTTTATGGTTTAATGGCACTGCCTGAGATGGAGACAGATAAAGAGACATAGAGAGACTTGAGAGAGAAAGTATGTGTGTGAGTGTGTGTGTGAGGGGGGGCTATATGTGTGTGTCTGTGTGTGTAAGTGTGTGCCTGTGCATGTAAGTGTGTGCCTGTGTGTGTGTATGTGTGTGTGTGTGTGGAGAAAGAGAGGGTCAGAGAGTTTAAAAGAGTTTACTTTGGCAAAGACTTGCAAAACCTGATAACTATAAATAATGATGCTGATCCTCTCTTAAGTATTGGGCATCCACAGCTCCAAAAGCATTAAAAGCCTACTAAAGCCATGCCAGTACATTGTGTACAACACAGTAAACAAACTAGAATGAAGTATAATTAATCAATACATCAATTGCTTATATGAATGCTATAAAATATTTAATGGATTATAATACAACACATATTGCTTCTTACTGATATGTGCTTTGTATGCTCTTATGCAAATGATAAAAGTGGTTATGAAATAATTAATAAAAATGAAAAAAAGATAATCAAGAACATCTTTAATCAAAACCAAATCTGTGTTAATAACAGGCAAACTGAAAAAAATGTTCTGAGAAAATAATTCAGTACAATCTTTAATCTTGATTTTTAAATCTCTGTCACTCTTTGTTATTTTTCATAATTAGTTGACCATGTTGTTTGTCATTGCTTCCCCGTATTTGGTTTGCCTTGTTGCCAAGGGAATAAAAACGTTTGATCTCTAACGGAAATAAAGAGGCGATTAATGGCATAATACTGCGGAAGCTTCTAGAAACGCTCCTGCCACAAGTTAGGCCACGCACCAGTAAGCAGACCCTCATAAGGGCTCAGTTGTGCAGACATCCTGACATGCCTGCAAAGTGTCTGAGGCTGACTGAAGTGCTCTTGACTCTAACCAGTAGCACTCTCCAGTTGCTGGCCAACAATCAGCCCTAACGCCCCTTTAAGCAATCACTGCTTTAATCCCAAGGCATGATGCTTGGCCCGAAGTCTCCTAAACTTCCTCACCTTGAAGCCTGTTTGGCACCTCATTGTGGGCCCAAAGGGCAGCCTGGATCAGAGCGATACCAGAACCCGAACCAGAACAATGGCATCTTTAAGCAAACACACAGCAGACGGCCAAAGAAATTAACTACAAGCCCTTTCTTTTGTTTTAGATTTCAAGGACTGAATTAACTTGGTCTGTTTTAGATTTCGGTCACTTAACTAAGTTTGTCTGTTCTTGATGTCGAACACTCACTACATCTGTCTGTTTGGATGTCAAAGACAGAAAGAGACATTGAAGCAGACACTTCTCTTGGTGTTCCAAATATCTAGATATCAGAATCCGTCTTTCTGCTTAAACTTGGCCAGTCTATATACTTCTTAAGTTTGACATGTAGGAATGCAGAACAAAATGATTCCAAGCATGCTTTAAAGACAATTTTTACTTGTTCAAACTAATTTCAAAACAGATGTTATTTTTTGTGAGAACACCATTTATTGTTCTTCACATCTTCACATTAAAGTGCAATGTGTATATTTGCTATTTTGAGATCAAAAATATGTATGATAAAGCAAAATAAAATGAAATATGAAACAAAAGTTAAATCAAATGAAATAAAAATGTGAGGCGATTTGCAGGTGCAGTGATTATAACAACAGAAAAGAACAGAAGAAAAAGATAAGAAAGCAGAACATCACTGGAAGTTCATTTTTGGTTAAGGACTGCAGAACCCTAAAGACATGAAAGCTTTACTTCCTGCATGGGGGGGTTGAGCTCAGCCGGAGCTCTTCCCACGGTCAGCAGGGTGAGATCTGCCACTGGGAGCCCTGCCTGCCCTCCCTCTGCCTCCTTGTCTGCCCTCTCTGGCTGAGGGCTGAATGTCAGGCTGCCTCACTGGTGGCCATCTGTCCCCCTCCTTTCACAAAGGAGACCAAGAGTCAGCTGACCAACTGGACCCAGCGTTCCAGCACTGCCCCCGGCACACAAAAGAGGGCAAGCCTCTGGTTCCCAGCTGATACAAACACACACACACACACACACACACACACACACACACACACACACACACACACACCAAAGTACAGCAACACATACACTTACACACAAAGATTTACTCCTCATTTCTGAACATCATTTAACTCTCTCACTCTGAGTTCAACTCCATCAAGGTCAACTTCTTGTGAAGACTCTTGTCAAGCACACAGGAATAACCCATCCCACCAAAGAATGCAAAACACTTCCTAACACAGATACACACACAGGTGATAGTAAGTCCACAG
Source organism: Tenualosa thibaudeaui (assembly GCA_027481765.1). Taxonomy (NCBI): domain Eukaryota; kingdom Metazoa; phylum Chordata; class Actinopteri; order Clupeiformes; family Clupeidae; genus Tenualosa; species Tenualosa thibaudeaui. The sequence goes on from JAIFZK010000009.1 coordinate 18,959,628, forward strand.
ACACAGGCAGAGATGGATGTCTGCATGGGGAACTCCAACAGATACAACAATCAGCCGACACCAACTCTTCAGCAGCAACTCTTCAACATCTACAAAAAGAGCAGCAGCCATTCAAATGCAGGTTAACTGCAGCAGAAGAGTCAACAGAATCTAATTAGCCTATGACAGACATGACGAAATGCTGCTGTCATTCAGGTCGCTGCTTGACTCTGCCAAATAAGTGTGGCTAGGCAAACACAAGCTCTATGGTTATGACATAGACATCTTATATCTACATAATCTGAATCTAACTTGGGTCCTTCCCAGAATCCAGACAGTTGCTCTTCCTATAGAGGTCACTATAAAAAATAAGAGAACAAAACACTCTCACGTCAGTGAAGCATTTGAGAGGAAATCTCAGAGTAACTCAGGAGTAACTATTTGACTTGACTGCTCTTCTATATGATCAAGTAACCAGTTATAATTCTTCTGCACCAATTTTTTTAAACTCTACACTGCCATGTGTGTCATGGTTTTATTTTAATCTCAAAGGCGGCGTGGCAAGGGGAGTCAGAGCTGATCGCTGGCTCACGTGGAAGCGGAGGAGGGACGGACAGGTCCAAGTCGGTCAGCTCTTCGCTCTGCCGCCTTAGATGCGTGACATTGCCTTTGTGTGTGAGCTTGAGAACAGAACCTCTCCTCAATGGCTGAGGGTCCCTGTGCTTGGCCCGTCGCCATGGCAGCAGATGCTCACTCTCCCCTTGCCCTCTCCCCTTACCTCCCTGTCGGCCGTGGGCGTCGCCCCGGCGACCAGGACCAGGGCTCCGCCTTGCTCTCCCTCGCTCGCTCTTCACCGCTGCCACCGCCGAACTTGCCTCATCTTCAAAGGGAGCCCATTCCCCAGGTCACTGGACTAGACCTGTTTGCATGGTCCATGGAGCAGCCTTGATGCAACCAATGTTTGCTCTCCCTTTTACTCTCTCTCTCTCTTTCTCTCTCTCTCTCTGTCTCTGTCTCACACGTCCAGCCTCCCTGCCGGCCACGGAGGACAACAGCCGACTGACTGCAGTCTAGGGTGGGGGGGTCATCGGAGACGTGCTTTTGAAAAGGAGCCCATACGATTTGGCCATTGTGCCTTTTCATTCATCGATCGAATGAATATCGAACCCCACAGTCCATGCATGTGTGAGGCAGATAGCTTAGCAAGCATTTCTGTTTTTCACCTCCGTATGGACTTCTGATCTCCTTCCTGATCTCTCAAAGTTGATTTGTTTATTTCTAGAATTTTATGGCATTCTACTCAGCTAATATAGAAACATTAAATTTTCTTGTTTCATGTTATTTAAGGAAATTAATTGCTGATATTTATTGCTTAATTAATGATATTTAATTGAAATAAGATTAGGATTTAATTTTCTCTTAGGACCGTGGTGCTTTATTCCAATTACAGGACAAAAGGTCCATGTTTGTATTTTTCATATAACTATATATAGGAACCTTAAAATTCACCTCGTATTCATTTAAATTTCTTTGATGCTGTACATTGCTCATTCATTTCCAATGTGCTTTACTGGTATATTGTGTTTTTCAGTTGACCTCTCTTAAATCATTGAGGTACACTCATGCTGAAGCTTAAGTTTAACTACATTTTGTTTAATCATTTCCACATCAAGCTTTTTACTTAAATATCCACATACAGCATTAGCATTTTCATTTACATAGACATAAGTCATTTCTCTTTTCTCAATATCTGAGCAGCAGCTGTTGGTATAGGAGGACAAAATCGCTCATTTTAAGCCATCAGCTGTGGTTAAAAAGCACATGCACATTGTTGCCATTGTGTTTCCCCTTTAGTGTTGGGTATGCCTTTGTGAGCACATAGATGTCACCATCACTGCCAGGCTGTCCAGACAGACAGAACAAGAGTATGTGTCCATGTAGCTTTCTCCGGAGAGACGACCCCAAACTCCATCTGTCATTTAATGTTGCTGGAAGCTCATTAGCTGCCATGACACAACAAGAGTTTAGGGTAAAATTAGTAATTTCTTTTTTCATTTCTTACCCACTGGGTCAAAAAACTGCTTCTTTTACTGAGTTTTTGGCTACTTTTTTTAATTGATGATTGATTTAATTTGTTATATTCACTAACAATTTTACATAGTTGTTTTTTTATTATTTGTTAATTTATTAACAAATGTTATGATTACATTTGCTTTATTTTAAATTTTATACAGTATTAATCAGCATTGTAAAATATCTATTTACGTAATTCCTTGAACATCACTGCAAATCTTTGAAATATCAGATTCTTGTGACAAACAAAAACTTGATGACAAAGTAAGAGCTTTAGAATTTGATGACAGTTAACAGAAATAACGGTAAAGGCAAATGGTGTATGGTGACTGAATTTTGTTTTGTGTGTGTTAGAGCTTTGCCTTTGCAGTCCAGCACACACAGTCACCCCGAGGAGCCCTCCAACACCATCTGACACGTTGCCATGGAAGTTGCACGAGGGAGGAACGAGGACACAAAAAGGCCAGAGAACAGAGCAGACCCGAAGAGAAAGTGAGCAGATTCAAAGGCGAGAGACGGAAAAGGAGGCAGTGGAGTGAAAACACAATGTCATTGTTCTGCCCCGGATTGAGGAGAGAGAGAATGAGAGAGAGAGAGAGAGAGAGAGAGAGATAGAGTCCAGGGAGAGCTTCAGGAGACGGGGTGGACTAACACATCAGCACCCACACACACACCATCAGCTGGATGTGGGGAAACCAGTGAGGAGGACAAAATGCTCGAATTTCACAGAAAAGAAGAAAAATACTCATCGTGATGCTCTTAGCTGTGTAAATAAAATTATGTTTGCTTTCCAAAAAAGCAAGCATAAGCAAAGCAGTTAAAAGCAAAAGTATGGTGTTCATTGCCATCAGTTCCACACCACAGCTTTTGGAAGGGGATTTTCATTGGTAAATAGAGGGGTTTTCATTTCAGAATACAGCCACAGCACGAGATCCTCTTGATAAATTAAAAGAAAAACGACTTTATCTAATTACAGAAAGATGAAGCAATCCTGCCACACAGCAGTTTTATTTAATTGTTTTTCCAGGAGGGCAGTTCCAGTCATTGCTTAAATATACAAATATTTACAATACAATATATACCTCAACAAATGCATTGGAAAACATCTCACCAATAATCAAGCTAGTAACAAAAAAAATCTATTTTAAAAACCTCTTACTCTTTGAATAGGGATGTTAGATGTTCCCAAAAGGAATGCAAAAGATTTAGTCACTGAGAATCACAGACTGTACAATTACAATCAGACAATGAACAGTTAATGAAGGAACTCAAAAACTATGAGCCCCTGAAGGATGGACTGCGGCTAATGTGAAAACGTACTGGAATAATTACAGAGAAAAAAGGAAAGAGAGAGTGAGAGAGACAGTGAATGAGGGAGAGAGCGAGAGACTGAAAAAGCAAAAGTAAGAGAAAGAAAGAGAGAGAAATAAAGTATGATGGAGAAAGAGACTGAAAGAGATAAAAAAGAGAGTTAGTGTGTGAGAGGGTGAGAGACCAGAGACAGAATGAAAGTGAGACACAGAGAAAGAGCGATGGAGAGAGATAAAAAAAAGAGAGAGGTGGAAGAATGGAGTTGGGAAGAGGGTTACCCCACGCAGAGAGCCACCTGGGGCAGGAACAAAAGCTGCAAATGCCGCCAGAGACCATACAAGCTCAGTGCCTAAGCCTTTCCTGCGACATACACACACACACACACACACACACACACAAACTCACAGACACATACACTTACGAACTCACACAATCTCTGGAGCTCTAGAAATACATACACACATGTATACACACAAGTCTACAAACACACACTTACAAACAAGGAGTGCTGGCTGATTCTCCCATACTTCATTACTGGGTCTGAAACCATAGCCTAACAAGTAGATGCACGCACGCATACACACACACACACACACACACACACACACACATCCCATCCAAGGACTTTCCGAATGATCAGAGCAGTGAACTAAGTCATGTTCACATTTCTGGTACAATTTTAATTTACAGGATTACTTTTTTCATGCTGTCAAACTGATTTGGCTGCGCAATTTATGTAAAATAAAAAAAAAACTCAAAAAGTGTTTCTTTTTTTTAGAAGAGACAATTAAATAGAATCAAACTAATAAAATATAAATGTATACTATTTATACAGCAATTCATTTTACTTGTTGAGGTTTGCTTCAAGGTTTGCTTGCTACAAATCCTTGAAAAATATGTCTGACAGAAGCTTCACAGGTGAAATATTGTTGAACAGATTTGAGAGCTTCTTAGCTGCTTTGATATAAAATCGGTTAAACGTGTCCTTGTGGTAGTATAAAGCAATTTTATAATTTTTAAGCAATATTGTTTTAAATAAAAGGATTGAATATAATGGCAGATGTATCTTTTGAATAATCTAATAATCATATTTTGAATTAAAAGCCTTTTTGCTGATGAATATATCCATTCTAACATGGACATTCAGTCCTTTTTACGTAACGATACAAAAGCGATTTAACAATCACATGGGCATCACCAATTCTTTTAGAATCCCTCGTTGAGGTCAAAGCTATATTCACATGCAAAACATAGTGTGACTCCAGACCGTCCTAAATCCAGAGAAACAACACTCAATGTCTGCTGAATCATACTGAAAATCGACAGCCATACTGTTAATGCCCTGGACAATTATATTCTGTTACTGCCTAAAATTATAACAGGGAGGGAGTCTAGTAGTAGTAGTTTAGCTCTACAGCACAACACTCTCACAAGACTCCAATAAGCTGGCCTTCAAAACATAGAAAACATTGGAGCATATTCATTATTATTATTATTATTATTATTATTATTATTATTATTATTATTATTATTATTATAAATGTGGTTGTTGCATTAATGTGTCATTATATTACAGCAATAATTTTATTGTGTTGGTTTGTTTTCTCATGAGAACAGAAAAATAAACATTTATTTTAGAAAAAAATGGACAGAAATTATATTACTGAAAATGTCAAGCATTTCCATATAAACAAATCTGCTTAGCTTTTGTTCACATAATGCTGAATTACCATTGCATTACTAATTAAACAAAAGCATGGAAATCATTTACAAGTTTATGTTGAGATGGGATTATTGTGAGAGTGATGATTATGATTCAGTACATCCATGAGATTCAAACTGTTCTATCTCAAATAAAAGTGCTTAATGGCACTAAAAAAAGACCTGCTTTGCATTACATAAAAAACAACAACATGAAGTAAAAACATAATTTTAAAATGTTAAAACAAACGCTATCTGGTGGTAGCAGTATCCTCCACATTTCCACATTTTGATTCTGTACACCTAAATGTGGTATTTTGTTCAAACAAGTCATTGTTAAGAAGGGAAAAAAAGAAAAACAGACAAGTTCTTCTTTGCCAGAAAGGAGAGGACGGCACACTGCTCCAACCCGAACAAGAAAAAAATATATATTGGAAGATTGTAGGTGATGTTGATTTTGTATGACACAAGTTCATTACCACAACTTTAGGAATGGTATTTAAATTACTATGTGTTTGAAAGAGAGATGGATGAACAGACAGTTTGATAAAGAGAGAGAGAGAGAGAGAGAGATGAGAACAGAGAGAAGGAGTAAAGAAATGACTGTGCATTTGAAAAAGGAGAGAGACCATCTGGTTGTTTGTGTCATGTGTGTTTCTCTGTGTGTGTGTGTGTCTGTGTGTATTTCTGATCATGTGTGGGTATATATTTTTGATAACATGCGTGTATGTGTGTTGTTGATAATTTGTCAGCGTGTCTTTGATATTTTGTGTGTCTATGTGCATTTGTGTGTGTGTGTGTGTGTGTGTGTGTGTGTGTGTGAGACTTGTGCTTTGCGCCTGGGTTGGGCAGTGTCTTTAAGCAGTTCTGAGGTCAGTCGGTACACACAGGCCTCCATTCAAGCGCAGATCAAGTTTATGTGAGAATCTGCTCCCCCTTTGCCCCCCATTAGCATATGAATGCTTCATAAAATCACAGCCAGGGAGGGGGAAGACCCAATCACTGCGGAAATCACGCAGCGCAGGGGCCTGAACATTAGGAGAGAAGAGGAGAGGAGAGGAGAGAGGAAAAAGTTGGGTCCAGACTCACAAAATGGACTACTACTAACATCCACTTCCTGGGAGCAAATTGCATGTCTGCATACATGCTTTGCGCATTCAGCATAAAATACACCTACACTACACACACACAAACACACACACAGATATACACACACATATACACACCCTTTCCTGTGGTCTCCACACCCACAGGTCAATTCCAATGTTAGTAGAAGAGTGCAGGCTAAAGTACAGACACACAGACACGCATGCGCAGATAATCTCTGCACGGTAAGCACATAGACACACACACAAACACACACACACACAATGAAAATTCCTCTTCAGCTCGGAGACGGCTCCACAGCAACCACAGTGTGTCGGGTTCAGCTTCCTGCACAGCTCAGACAATGAGTCAGTCGGACGCAACAAACGCAAACACTCCGGCTGTGTTCACCGCAATGTTGCACATCGCAGCACAGAGCAGCACAACGACAATGCCACACCATTGCATAGGAACGCATCTTAAATCTTCAGCCTCGTTTCCCCCCTAAAACAACACTTGGTTGAGCAGAGAGGAGCAGACAGCCGGAGAGGGGGACAGGGATGGACAGAAAAGAGAGAAAGAAGGAGACAGAGGTTTGAATAGATGGATGGAGAGAGGAGGAGGAGGAGGAGGAAGAGAAGTGCGGAACTGACCTGCCTGTGCTGGTTCCTTTCCGCCGTGGGGCAGGTGAAAATGACAATGGCTGCCCTGGAGGTGGGCTGAGTGCTGCTCCCACAGCGGCCCCCCCATCTCTCTGTCTCCCTTCCTCTTTTTGCTCTCTCGCTCAATCTATCTTTATCTTTCTTTTCTCCCTTGCTCTGTCTGTCTCTCATTTATTTTAGTCTCTGTCTGTCTCTGCCTCTTTCTGTTTGTCTCTTATGTCTCCCTTATTTCTCTGTCTCTCTCTTTCTCTCTCTATCAGTCTCTCTCTCTCTCTGGCTGTCTATCCCTAGTGTTGCTGTTCTTTATTCTAGTGCTGTGGTGTGTGTGTGTGTATGTGTGTGTGTCTCTCTCTGTCTCCCAGGCTGCAGTGGCGGCTGCCTGCCTGCCTGCCTGCGTTAGACTGACTCTGCTCTGCTGTGTGAAGGACTGACCAGCCAGACCTGACTTCCTGTGTGCCCTTTATGGGGGGCCCAGCAAGGTAAGGTGATCAATTAAAGAGAGACAGAGGCAGCAGAGAGGAAAACAGAGTGATGGAGATGGGGGTTGGGGAGGCAGGGAAATGGGACTGAGGAGAGAGAGAGAGGGGGCGAGAAAGAGTGTGTTTTAAGGGATAAACATATAAAGCTATAGTTCTACCTTCAGCTGTTCATGATTACATGGACGTTCAACTGTAAGGCTTGATGGCATTCATGGCTTGACTGTCATTTTATGTGTGTACTTCTTCTTTTGTGTCTGTGTGTGTGTATGTGTATGTCTGTGTGTATGTTTGTGTGTGTATATGTGTGTGTGGAATAATCAACATTTTGCCATAGACAACAATTAGCAAAACAGAAAAGTGCAATCCATGAATGATTGGTCTAAATGATAGAAAGTGGATGTATGATAGAAAAATACAACTTTTTATTCATTTGCCAAATTCTTCCAATCTGGGATGCCAGTGATTTTGTTGTGGAGCATCAGTGTATGTTGTTGTTATGTTTCATGAATGGAATGGAGGTTTGCTTTCGTTTACTTTGACGTCGAACAACACTCTGCTAAATATGGGAATAATTGAATACATCTATTTAATACATCTGTATTGCTTTTAATAAATGTAATGAACTCTGTACAGCACACAGATATTAATGCTCTATGATATTATTTGTTTTAACATTAGCAATTAAGAGTCTTTAATACTTCACTTGAAATGAATTATTTTACACACTGAATATGTTTGACAATATTTTTAAAGCACAAATAATGAAAATTATATTAAATTTCATTGCAAAATAATGGAATCCATAATAAACAGAGTGAGTGTGTGAAATCATGCGTACACCATTTTCCAGTATAGTTACATTGCTTTTGGTAAAAGACATGAATTGCTACTGAAGGCAAATGCAAACACATGTCCTTGTTGTGTACACAGAAAACACACACACACACACAGACAAACCCTCATGCCTACCATCACCCCCTAGCCCTCCTTCCTCCTCAATGTTGCAGAATCTCAGAAGCAGCAGCAGCAGCAGCAGCAGTGATGGTGGCAGCCCCAGCAGCAGCCCCAGGCCTGGGGGAAGGCTGGCAGGTCGCTCAGCCTGAGCTCTATATCTGGATATTCCCCTCGTTCCTCATAGAGGAACGCTCCAAAATAGGACCCCCACCGCCGTTTGGGTGGGGGATCCTGTTACAGTGTGGTTTGAGCATTCTGACCAGACTGGTCCCCCACCTACACCCCCCCCCCCACACACACACACACACACACACACGGCACTTCAGGGGCACAGGGTTCGTTGCGTGTGTCTGGTGACAGACATCCCTAAGCAAAGCAATGCTCCAGGCAGCTCTGCTACAGAGCTCCAACCACAGTAGGGGCCCAGACAAACCAGGCTCCAGCTCTGCTAAAATACACACACACACACACACACACTCTCTCTCTCCCTCTAAACCTACCAACCTATGTACTGTACATAACAAAAACGCACTCATACACACAGTCACATGCAATCTGCAGACACTTAAACACTGCCTTTCTCATACTCCTCCAGCCTCACACTCACACACACACACACACACACACACACGGCTGCCCTATGCAGCGCTATCCTGTAAGTGACACCAATCATAATGCCGGAGAAGAAAGGCCTGAAATCTGTGCTGCTGGAGGCAGGGAGTGAGCTGTGGACGGGGGATTGAATGTCGCGCCCAGGCAAACACTCTCACTCGGAGAGGCTTCCTTCTCACACACACACACACACACAGGCTCTGAGGCTCTCCCCAGGGATCACAGCCAGACGGGAGCCTCTCGCTATCGCACGCGTCTCATATATATATGTATATATGTATATATATATATATATATATATATATATATATATATATATATATATATATATATGTGTGTGTGTGTGTATGTGTGTGTGTGTTAAGAGACAGATGTGTGTGTGTGTGTGTATATATATATATACACGTCTGTCTCACAGCCCCCACACATATATACACAAACATCTCTCTCGCTCACACAAACACACACATACACACATTCAGACACACACACACACACACACACAGACACACACTGAAACAAAATGAAACCCACTCACACCTATGGGCGTAATTCAGCAGTAATATGGTGATGACCGACATAAACACTCAGTCCCCTGAATGAACCTCTTTAGAACTCCATGAGAAAGCATTAGTAAGTCTCTAACTGCTTGAAACCCCCCTCACTAATAATCCCTCAATAGGTTATTATGACCAGGCAATGCTCCTACTAACACATCATCCACATACTACACAATAACAATATCCTAACAATAACACGTCATCCACATAATGTACAGTCACAATATCACAAATATATTATTTTCAACTACAGTCTTAGAACTCACCTCTTCTGCCCCCAAAAACATTTTACACGACTTGATTATTTCCACATTGTGCGGTTTCATGGAAGTGTTTGCAATCACTCTATTGACAAACACTGGGGAAAACGGCTGGCATTCGACAGCCGTCCTCTTTAACAGCGGTCCTCTATTCATTGGCTCCCCTCTTTAATTCATCCCGGGCACATAATTCCCTTCGCTCTCGGCGGCAAACTTAATAGGCCTCGCCGTCGGCCGCCCCCAGACCGGTCAATAGAAAACTAGACAACTAATGACTTCACGCGCATCCATCTCCAGCAGCTGTGCGCCTGACACACACAATGGCGATGGGGCCGTATTAAGTTTCCTCCGGACGGAGTCCAGAGACGAAAGCCGCCCCCCACCCCAGCTCCATCTTGGCCCTGTTTCTTTGCGTCTCAACCTGTCCCACACTGATCGCTTGAGCTTGTTATGCTCTCACTAAAGCGGATGCGCTTCACTTCACTGCTGCTTTCACACACTCAAACACTCGTATACACACACAACACTCACACACACACACACAGAGCTCACACACTCACACGCACACACAGAGCTCACACACAGTGCTCACTCACTTGCAACACTCTCACACACACTACATACATATGCTTTTTTAGCTTAAGAACAAACAACTTTCATGCGTTTTCTTTGTATCCCTCTTTATTTGTGTATTTTTTCCTTGGTCTGCTGTTTTTATCTTTTGTTGTTTTTTTCTTCTGTAGTTTTTAACTTCTGTTGTTTTTATCTTTCTCTTTTTTTCCCTTCCTCTGCTCTTTTAACTGCACTCATTTGATGTCATCATTTTTTTTTTCTCTTCTTTGTTCCTCAAGAATTTCCCACATGGCTAGCATTTTGTCAAAAATATTTTTAATCTTTTCATTTCTTATTTTGGTTCAAAATTGTTCAAAATGATGTTCAAAGTATGTTTTAAAATCTTGAATGGTAAATCTGAGTTTTTTTTTATTGTAGAGCATTAATCCTCTCATTCCTCATTTTGGACAGCTAAGTGGTTTGCTCCAGAGGAAAAAAAATAGATTTAAGAAAAATTGATTTAAGAGAATTAAGAAAGACAGAAAAAAAGAAAAAAGTAAGAAAGGAAAGATAAAAAAGAAAAGAGAAGAAAAAAGTAGAAAGGCAGCCAGAAACAAGTTGAAAGTGAAAAAAAGGCGTTATGATTTCAAAATGTGTAGGGCGTACCAGGGCATAAACCAATGAACCTACTTTGCGTAACATACCTTTCATTAAGGAAAGATAGGAGAAGATCCTGAGCCTGTGTTAAAAGCCATTGGTGGCTGTGAGCCCCTAATTGCTTCTCCCCGTGAGCAATCACTAAGCCCATGGAGATGTTACAGCTGCCATTGTCTCTCAGTAAATATTTACTTTGTTCTATTGTGTCTGGGAACCTTCTCTTCACATGCATCCACTTTAAACAAACCACTGCTCACTGCTGGACCATTACTGACTCCCCGCCCCCCTCACACACACACACCCCACCACCACAAAGAAAAGGGACGACTAATGAACACCAGCTCTGAATGTGCCCCCCCCCCTTTTCAAATACACACATACACATAACACACACACCCATACACATAACAGCATCCCTTCCTTTTCAACAGAGCCTCAGAGCCTGGTGCTGGCAGTAAAGGAGTTAAGAGAAGTCAGGCTGTGTGTGTGTGTGTGTGTGTTTTTGAGGAGGGTGTTGGAGGTGACCATGAGCAAATGTCCCGCGGATCCTAAACAAAGAGTTCAGACTAGACCCCGCCTACCGCCCCAACAGTGGCCCGTGAGAGGGCTAATGAGGAGGAAGTGACCTCACAGGGGGCCGTGAGACAGCTAATGAGGAGGAAGTGACCTCAAAGGGTTCAGACAGGACTCCTGTTATGGGCCAGGACACCATCACACTCTGCACAAATATGGCAACACAAAGACACATACCTACACACACACATAACTGCATGCAAGCAAAGAGGGGGAGACAGGGGGATATGCCACTGACCACCAACACACACACACACACACACATGCATACTTGCACGAACAAGGAGGGGAAAAAATATCACTGAGAACACAAAACTGACAGAATATCGCAAACACCGGAAAACACGCACACACATGCATATATACACACACACAAACATGATAGTGCATACATAGAGACTCACAGACAAGTGCACACACAAGCATGATAGACAGACAAGCATGAGCGCACACACACAAACACACAAACAAAGCGTATAGTCACACAGACCACATGAGCAAACATTTTATGCCATTTCTCCGGAAGTGTACACATTTGCGCGGGAACACACACACACACAGGCAGTCTGTCCTCACAGTCTGTGTTCATGATTGTTATGGCCTGTAACAGATTGTCATGACTGGATCAGTAGCCTTAACGAGGCCTTTACAAGCAGAGCATGCACAGGGTAGAAACATGAAAGGCATCTGAACCGTCGCAGATGAAAAGCCAGTTTCCACAGTAACAGAGTCAGCTACTGCATGCAGAGTACACTGATTAATAAGCACAATGACAGACATAAGAACTCGTCATCTGTGTACAAAAACACAAAAACTACCTGACTGTTTACAGATGCTGTATATATTCTCTGTCTGTGGGTAACAATGTAGAAAGATAGAAAAGTGCAGTTTCTTGAGTCATATGTAACTGAAGCTAGCTGCTTATGGGAAATACATTTGCTTATTTTCTGTTGGTCTACCTGTCATGAATTATTCAATGCTCCTAACATTTCCATCAGAAACATGAATAAATATTTATGTTCCTCTCCAAAAACTCAGTAGTAGAATGCCCTTTACAAAGCTTGTGCAGACAGCTCTGAGAACTATCTTCCACTGCCAGTCCAGTATCACTTCATGTCTGTATCCATAAAGCATTCAAGCATTATAAACATGAAAAAAACATTTATAAACCTTAAAAAAACATTTATCGCTCATCATCAACCCTTCATCAGGACACACATGCTGCTGAGCTGGCCAGTAACATATACCAGAATCCATAGAACATTCACACCCACACCACATCATAGCCAGGCCTGTGTCAGGGCAATCCTGGCCACATGCTGGCACTGCCAGCAAGTATGAGGTTAAAAACCTGTCTATAGCTATGGGTCTACCTATGACTTTAAGCCAGCACATTTACCCAATTGTAGTGGCTTCTTCATTTTTTCCAGAGCTATATGTCTCTACTAGGCGTATGTAAATGTCTATCAAGATATATCTTGGTAATAGCTGTTACATACGTAGCTATTAGCATGTCTATATCCTGCTTATATCTGTAAGCATGTCTATATCTACAGGAATGGCTTCACACCCGTAGTACTGATTCCTCACTGAGACTGTGATGGCACATGACTATGAGACAGATGAGGCCATTTTGGGCCCTGTGCTGGCTGTCCATCAGGCTGGGGGTCTTTGGGCTCTGGGGCGGTTGCCTCACCTTGCAGTAATGTCACAGGAGATGTCGGACAGAGAGAGACAGATCGCTGCAGAGGGATCGGCAGGAGCGACTCGACACAACGCAGACATGACATCATCCCTTTATGACTCAGTTCACGAGGGCCGCCAGGGCTTCTTGATGCTATCCTCCCCTGTAAGTCTGTGTGTATGTGTGTGTGTGTTTGAGTGTGTGCATTTGTCTGCCTGGCTATATATATGTGTGTGTGTGTATGGGTATGTATTCTGTAACAATTCTGTAGCAATGAACATGCAGTAAATTATGCTGCTACTACAGCAGTTTCAATATTTTGTAATACATGTTCAAGGTTACAAAAACTTGTTTGAAATAAAAGAAACATTGTCTCGTTTTGTTTGGCTTTTTAAGTGTTCCTCAATGATCAGCATTCCTGTAATTGAAGTATATATTGGATAAGTACACTGTAATAAACATTGTTATAATTACTTATTAGGGAATAATTGTGGCCTTAAAATATGCCTTATTCATTTCCTATGAGTGTAACTGCAACCTGGAATGAAGCTTGATTTTCTAAAGCTCTGGGTTCACATCTGTTTTCATAGCAATTAGCAGCCATGAGTCATAGTGATGAATATGCAGCTTTTAAACAGTCTCCTAAAAGGTCATAAAAGTGACAACTGGATCAAAGCATGTTAGACTTTTTTAGAAGATAAAACTACAACGCAATTAAGCTCTATCTCTCTCTGTCTCTTATTAATTTGGGGAGAAGGTCTGACATCTTCAGTGAATCGATCACAACCCCTTACTCTAGTTGTGCTCTCCCTTGAGTACAGACGTCCACCCAAACGACCCTCTCTGCTTCACAGACAGACATGGGGAAACAAGGTAAGGCAAGGGGCTTCAGCAGGGGAAAAGCAACACCGGGAGACACAGCTTATGGTTCTGACTAAGTGTGTGTGTATGTGTGTGTGTGTGGTTGCTGTCTCATGCACCTGGACACAGACATGAGACAAAGCAACTGATTGTGCTACCTCCCTATCCTCACAGAAAATTAAGCGTTTGAAGTCTTAGCATTCTCTAAAATCCCCTTATCCTAGGGGGCAAAAGTAACTAGCCATAATTTATCCCCTAAAACAAAGCAGCTTAGTTGGATTTGAAACCTCAGATTTACTTTGTATGAAACTAACAAAATAATAATAAAAAAAAACACACAAATATCTACAACCTGTTATTCAGCACAAAATATATAGTGAACATTTTTCACAGATCAGTGAGCCCCACTGGATTTCTCTAGTGAACATAGTGTCAGGTCAACATTGACCCTTAAGACAAGACAAGCTGATCTCTGATCTTGCAGGGGAAACGAGTCTGAATGATGGATGACTCTGGGATAGATATGGCTAGACTAGACACTGAAGGCCACAGCTAAAGGCCGGCCACCTATCATCAACACCCACAGGGTGAACTATAGTATACAAGAGTATACAAGTACTAAAAGATTCCTTCAACTGCTTTTAGCACACACACATACCCTCCCCTACCAAGACACACACACACAAGCTAAATTATGCTTTTATTTTACCAATTTACAGGTGTATTTCATTCTATCAATGTCGACAGCAGGAAGAATAATCTCAAAAAACACTGCAACACGCGCACACACCCTGAGCTGGTTTGACACAAAAAAGCCAGAAAACAACTTTGTTGCCACAGCCATAGCAACCCTTGTGAATAGGAAGGTAAGCAGCAATCCTGCTCCTTCAGTAGGTAGTGACCTACATACCTAAAATAGAGAACTAGATTGGGAGGACAGCCTTGGAGAGTATTTATAAAGGCCCGCCCGATGAAGACAGCCAGGCAGCTATCTCCCGTTGGGTCAGCTACACATGCTGGTCTGTTGTGCTCTGCCTGAACAGCAACCCATGGCCCTGTGACTTGAGGTCAGTCAGCAAAGAGAGGGAAAGAGAGAAAGAGAGAGAGAGAAAGAGAGAGAGAGAAAGAGAGAGAGATAGACAGAGAGAGAGAGAGGCAATGTCTCTCGTTTATCTCCTTCGTTTTCCATGTCCCCCGGCCATGTATTGAAATCCCCCTCTTGAAAGAAAAGCAGCTCAGTAATGCCTGTCCAAACATTTCATTCCTGAACTACAAGCCTGACGGAGGGACTGAAAGAGACAGAGAGAGAGTTGGTAGGGAGACGAACTTTAAGGTGTTAAACCTGAAGGTATCACCTCAGCAGATCACAGATGACAAGCTTATTTTTATACGATCTTTGCACCTTATGTCTAAGTTGGACTAGCCCATGACATGTACAGCATGATGACAGAGAGAGAGAAAAGGATGGTTGTTTAACTTCATTAATAAACTCAACGCTGATTAACAATGTACTGTAATGACTACACACATGAATGTGATCTCCATTAAACATTTATAGTGTGTATGTCTGTGTGTGTGAGTGTGTACTGTACATACTACATCAAAGCTAAGAGTGTGTGTTACTGTAGTATACATACTACATTAAAGTTCAGATGTGTGCCATTTCAGCCTATTACTACATCAGAAGAAAAAGTGGGTCTCCTTTGTGGACTGTGGTCAAACTGTAACCTAGTGAGCAGCTGCCACATCTGCCCCGTGTCCGCCCCACATCCAGACCAATGGCGCCCTACTCGCTGCCTGAATCTAGATGCTGACATTGACACTGAAACATTATGGCACTAAAGCACTGAAGTGCACCCAGTGCTTGACCCCAGAGCCTGGTTGTGTATAAAAATGAGTTTGGAAGTGGAATAAAAGCTCAATCTCAAGAGGAGAAGCAGGAGAGGGGAGGAAAAGAGACAAGAGGAGAGGGGAGGAGAGGAGAGGATGCGTTGAGGACACAGAGTTTATGTGGATGATGCAACGCTGAGTAATTTTGGAGAACTCTAATAATTGTGTCATAATAATAGCACGTCGGCTAAGAGGCCCCACATCAATTTAGTCAGAACTAGAATACAGATGATGCTCACACACACACACACACACACACACACACACACACACACACACACACACACACACACACACACACACACACACACAGAAGGTATACATCTGCCATTTGTGGAGTATGCACTTGACCTGCACACAGTTCAATCAAAGCACTGCTCAACTTCACAAGAGGCCCTGATCCTCTTCTGCACACCCACCAGCCAAGTTGAAGGCACGCATTTGAGGAAGTTTCTCTCCTAAACGACCAGAGAGCGTGACAAAGCCATCTCTACAGTATACTACAGGACAAATGCCACGTAAAGAACAAAGAATTATAGGCCTTTTTTCACATTTAAGAACTATTTTCTCCTTTGTTTAAAACATGTGCGCAACACACACACACACATTCACACACCTTGAGCTGCAGCCTCCAGTGTGATTAGATTTCAAACGCACAATGCCCTCTTTTAGGTGTAATCCCTGCTCCGGCTCAATCAAAACGATAAGAAGTGGCAGGTCTGTTCCCCTGCTGCGCGGGGGAAACATACAGACATATGTACAACACCATCCAAACTACTCAACTCCAAACAACTCTCTCTCTCTCTCTCTCACACACACACACACACACACACACACACACACACACACAAACAAACACACATTCACGCACACCGACACGCACTAGCACACACAACCACAGGATCCTAACTTGGCCGATCAAGTTCAAGAGTAACTGGGTCTCGACTGGGCATACAACTTCTGAAAGAAAGGATAAAAGAAAGGAGAAAGAGAAAGAGAGAGGGAGAGAGAAAGAAAGAAAGTAGGGTGCACTCACGGCAAATACTGGGGATTTTCCAAGGCAACTGAAGAGAAGAGTCCTTTTCTTGCCCTTGGTGCGTCGGTTCTGTATCCGCGAATTTCTGAAAAAGCTCAGCTCCTGTGTTTGAGGTAGGAGCAGGACTCTGCTGGAAGGGATGGCAGGAGCGAGGGAGCAAATAAATCAGTGAACGACAGAGCGAGGCCCCTTCGGAGAACAGAGGAGCGTTCGATCGTCCGTCTGTCTGTCAAACAGGCAGGGGAACCGGCTTCTGTGCCGCGCAGCTGTGCTCCTCACCCTCTTTCCTCCTCCTCCTCCTCCTCCTCCTCCTCCTGATCCAGTCCTCCCCTCTGTGCCTCCAGTTCACAGTGTGTGCGCACACACACACACACACACACACACACACACACACACACACACACACAGACACTCTCAAACCTCTGGTGTAAAGTTATCCCCTTGCAAACTCCTGGTAAGTACTGCAGTGCAGCCCTCAGTGTGTAGAGGAAGGGAAGAGAATCGGTGGTAGCAGGCTGTCTCTGTCTGTGTGTGAGTGTGTGTGTGGCTGCGTTCCCCGCACAGCGGCATTTGGAGTTTGTGTTGTTTCCCTTTACTTTGTGGACTCGCTGCCTGCCTTCGGGGGGTTGTGGGTGTGGGTGTGTGTGTGTGTGTGGGGTTGTATGGCGGAGTAGGAGGGGCCAGAGAAAAGCTCCTGGGCAAGGAAACTGCATCTAATCCCTCTCCGCAGACATGTCAGCCCCTCTCTCCCACCCACCTACACCCCCATCACACACACACACACACACACACACTCAAGCCCCAAACACCCCCCCGCATCCCACCCCCCTCGTGCCCAATAAGCACTGCTGTTGCCCCTTTCTCTTCTCATGGGGCTGGAATGCAAAGGCTGCGCTTCAAGAGGCCCAGTTAGACAAGGCTCAAAGTCACTTCACTGTGACCCCTGGGTCACACACATACACACACACACACACACACACACACACACACACACACACACACAAGAGGAGGGATATCTTTAGCGGGCAGTCTCTCAACAACATCTCTAAAGTAAGTGAAACATGAGTATTGAAGAAGCCTGACTTCTAATAGTGGACAAGACAGAAATATTAGGGAGATGTTTTCTTGATTTCTACAAATAATCTTCAAAAGGTCTTGTATTATTAGTTGGGTGACGGCTGTTTAATGTGGTGTGCTGGTGATGTCACCAAAATATATTATTTATTAATATATTATTTATTACTTCTACAGTCTTTTATTGACATAATTCTGTTAAATATAAGATGGTTCTCTTGCAACATCTGCTGCTAGAATTAATTGTGATTATTTAGACTATTTAGATACTGAAATTGTTAAGTATTCTGTCATCAGAAAAACATTTTTGTAGAATCAATAACATTAACAGATGTGATCAAGGCAGGGGAGTTGTCAAAATGTCAACTTAGTTCAAGTGTAAATATGCCAAACTGAAAGAGAACATATTTTTAATCTGTCTATGAATTTACAAACAAATCTCTCTCCCAGAAATATGCAATCGAGCTGTCACATATGAAAAAAGATGGTTAAAATATGTTGATAATTGCATAATGGTGGTTTGGCAACAAACATGCCGAAAAGAACAGCTTCCAAAAGACCAACACCACAACTGTGTTGATGGAAAGCAAGGTTCCTTAAGGATAATATTCTAAAAACCCACAAACACATGGTATTTGCTCTCTCTGCCAAGTAGCTCATAGGTCAAATACACAACTCAATATGCCAAGGGAGTTGGCACACGCAACACACACGCTTAGTTTTACCATCATGATTTGAGTGAAAAACACACACACACACACACACAAACAAACTGAAAAATAAAAATAAAACCTACACAAACAGCAACAAGACAAAGAGGCACTGACATAATCTGTGATTACTGTCTGCTTATGAGTTTGTGGTTGAGAGGGCTGCTTTCTTAATTTGTTGAAAGTGAGCCATTTCTTTTTTTTAGTATTTACTCAGATCCAAGGCTTCTCCTGCTTTGGCTTGGGCCTGGAAGGCCAACAGCATGCCTAAGGTCTATACTGCGGCTATGCCTCGAGCCAGCTTCAAGTAGATTCTCTTCTCTCACTCTCTTTCTTGCTGGGTCTGAATTTTGTGTCAAACTGTCAACTGTCCATCTTTCTTTCTTTCAGTTTTAACTTTTTCTTTTTGTCTCAATTCACTCTTTCATACCATCTCTCTCCCTCTGTAGATTTCTGCACTTTCTCATTCTTCCCTCTCTCTCTCTGTCTCTTACTCCAGAGGCCAGGGATCTGATGCTCTGTCCTGTGGAAATTGGCCCCACATCTCTCGGACAGCTCCAAACAATGGGGAACATTCATCGCTGCGCCAGTTCTATGCACATCTTTGTTCACGCTGGATGACAACTCAGGGACACAACCCCTGAAACCCATAGCGTTACATAATAAATCACATTAAATTGAGAATCTGCTTTCTCTCTGTGAGAGAGAAAGCCTGCATGCGTGTAACGTTGCTGGAGAGGACATTTCTAAATGCTGTCTTCAGCGTTCGGTGTCAGTGGAACCCTGTCCTCTAATTTGGACCTTTACTCACCTCATCTTCTCAGAACTAAAGGTTAGGAGTGTGTCCAAAATTAATAGAGGCCCGTTCTGAGAGATCTTAATTTAGTTGTTTACACTGGAGGCCAAGTGGGTCTGGCCATGCAGATGATGTTTCAGAAATACCACCTAGCCCAGATTCCAGTGCAAATCCTTCCCATGAAGCCCTGGAGAGGAGGTACTTCTGGTTGGCAGTCATCATCTCACAGCTCTACCAACTGAAGGGATGGACACTGAATGGATGATAACCCAACAAGGCAGCTGAGATTTCCTACAGATTTTTTTTTAAATCAAGATTCTATGAAATTGAATAAACGAATGAAGGTAATTTCAAATGTGTAAAAATAAAAAGTAATTTTAAATGTGTAAAAATAAAACAACAACACATTATAAGACATTATAACACAATCATAAATAAGTCCTTCTGTTGAATTAATATTTTATGTATATGTACTTCCAATCTAGAGGATGTTTGTTGTTGTTGCTGTTATTGATTGAGTTAATCATTTATTACTTCAATCATTCAAACGGACAGTTTCCCATACAAAGATACAGCCTGTAGTCCTACTAGATTACTTCTGTGAAAATCTCCAATCAAGGGGCATAAAGGCTAAAAAACATCTTGTATTAGATCAGGTATCAGGTAATGTCAAGCAGGTTTGTTTCTGGACTGCATAAGAAAAGCATAGTGTTGTTCCTACTTGGGGAAACAAGGATGCCCTGATGTGTCCGAATGAATGAGCACCCAACATATGAGCGTAATAATGACAATGTGAAAAATGGTATATTCAGCTGAAGACTTTTGTTGATGTAAAAACATTACTTACTGGTTGTAAAACTAAATGTCATGGGATGGAGGTGAATAAAAAAAAATTGTTGAATTCACATTTTTGCCACACAGTGCGCATGTGTAAATGGATCAGTCAGTTGGGCCAGATGGCTTATGGTTCTGGGCCAAATCTGGGCCAGAACAGTGCGAGCGCGAGTTGATGGCATTGGCAAGAGGGCCGCTGATTGGTTGGGGAGTGAAGAATGGAGTGATTGGATTGGCTGCTGGGATCCTGGTTGCCGTGCCGACTGTGAGGCAGCGTCGGAGACAGACACCAGCTTGAGGACTGATGGGAATCTTGTTCAGGCCAGCTGCGTCTCCATAGAAGTGGCACCTTCAGGGGTACTACACCCCCACCCCCACCAATCCAAACTCCTCGCCTCGGCTTCCCAGTACACCCTGGTGCGCCTCCACGGCTGGCTGCCGTGAAACATCAGGGCTTGGCAACGAGCCCAGAGCGCATTTTTCTCCCTGCACTCCCCAACTTTTATCCCGTCCATAAAGCGCTGCCCAGCCAGAGCCGCTCTCAGAAAACATCATTAGGCGCTAAGTGAACTGACAGCAATTTGAACCGATTTCTCCCTCTCTCTTTCTTTTCCCTCTTTTTGGTGAAGGAGGGGGTTCTTTTTTCAACCCTTAAAGGACTAAAGAGACGTCTGTTTGATATTCAGTTCAGGAAAAAGGACATTGTCGAACGAAAAATATCTTCATTGAAAGGCTATGAATAGCCTCCCCCCAAGTGTCCCGCTTCCCCGAGTTCTCAGAGCATCGCCTTCGGCATACCCCTTGGTACTGCAGATATTTAAGGTTTTTTTCCTCTCCTTTTCTCACTCTCCACAGAGGGCTTAGACAGTCTGTCCACGGGTTTAATAAAGAAAAGAAAAAATCTCGACCATTTAATGCGGTATGGGTGTCTGGACAATTTGAGACAACTTTGAGCTACTTTCTCTTTCCGCGGGGAAAGAGACCACAACTTAATGAACGTGACTGTGCACCAGACAACCTTGGCTTTGGCTACCGTCTCCTATAAAAATGTCAGCGAACATTGCTTCCATCTCACCAATTCCAAGTGTGCAGGGGAGGCCCAATATAAATTCGGCACATTTGCACTTTGAAGCACTCTACAGGAACCGGGCCAGGGTCTGGTACTATAGTAAAGGGCGAAACACGAATTTAAATAAATAAATACATGAATAAATAAATAATGCATAAAACACTTTGGCTATCCCATGGTAATTACACAAAGCCTCATAAACCCAAACTGTAGGCTAGCCTTTAATTGCGCAACTATGCATTTAGATATAACTATGCTCTTAGATATGCGGAAGAAACTATTCATTTTCTCATTTTTCATGAATTTGCACATCTCGTAAAATTACACTCATTTTGAGCGTACAAAAGAAATACTGCGAGTTACCCATAAGGATGAATGAGGCCTAATCCTAAAAATGATTATTATGGCCACCGTGCCACTCTATTGCAGTTTGTGCCACAACACAAAACCTGTAAAATGTCAGCGCTAGAAGTGCCAAAATAGTGAGTTTGCCCCACGGTGGTCCAAATGTGTTCTGCATTAAATATTCACAGACTCTTGGTGTTAACAGAGAATGAAGCACAAACAGGCACCAAGCTCACCTCTTTGCTTACTGTCCCGAGGGCAAACAAGGTCGTCGTGCCCGCTGCCGACGCTGTGGCTGAAGCCCTACGATAACGGTCAACAAATCAAACCCGGGGTTCAGACATTGATTTTAGACAAAATGCAATCCACCTCAGCTTGGAGGGACGCAGTGTCGGGTGTCACGGGGCGTCTAGACAGCCAGACAATGAAATATTGCCATGGAAACGACTGGCTGTTATCGGCGAAGTGTGACAGTCAACAAAGGGAGGAAGTCATGTTTAACAGATATTCTGTCTGACCTTTCCAAGCGACTGCAATCAACGCACAGAGCCAAAGGCATCAAATTGAGGCAATAAATTGGAGTGGGCCAGGAGGTTCGGACCGTCGGCGGGTGCGCGCGCTCGGGCTCCCACGTCTGTCTGGGGATGAACGACTCCCCTTGCCCAATTAAAATGACTTAAAGATTACTCTTACTGCCAGTCAATTATGAGACATCATCTCGACCATTTTGACAAAATGCATAGCACAGAATTAACCATAGGGAGAAGAGTTTGAATAACAAACACTTAACTATCCAGCCTGATTCTAGGGATCCTGGAATAGTTACACAGGCTTTTCTCAGTTTTTGAAAGCAGCACAAATAAAGTCGGCCTACACGTGGTGGGAAATGTCATTTCAATTAAATGAAACATTAACACAAACTTTCATCGTTGATCTCAAATCGTCGTTCACTTCCCATGACACGTTCCTGTGGTTCCTATGCATTTAACTTGGTCAAAATGATTATTAACTTTAGCCAAACAAATCAGGCACATTCCACAATAACTAATATAAACCAATACGTGGGGAAAGGGGCACTTGAAGCATGACAAGCATCACAATTCAGGTCAATGTTGCTGCAATGAATATTTATTTAATCAAAATAGACATGTGATACAGAACACATGTGTTTGGCCTAAAAGGACCATAAATAAATCTTCATTCTCTCAGTTTATTAACAAGCCACAGAGTGTCTAAAAAAATCTCTTTTTTGTTTTTCTGTTGCAGTCCTCAAGACCCACTCAACATAATTAAAGCCATTGAGCGATATCAATGTTTCCTCTGTTTATCAACACATCCGTTAGAAAACAAAAAACAAACAAAAAAAGTTGTAATACTGTAGGAAAGAGGTGGCAGAGCAGCAGGTTACTTTATCCTCCTCTTCTCAAGGAATGGGGCGACTGAGAAAAGGGCCAATGATGAAAAGGGTTAATCACAACACACACACACACACACACACAAGACACAAGCACTCCCTCCCTAACTCCTTCCCTCCTTCAAACACCCTGCCATAAGCATTTACTTTTAGTAACATACACACTCTCGCACATATACTGATCTGTCAGACGCCAGTCATGTAATTCCTGTAACATACAGCCACACACTTTTAGAGTCTCCATTCATTCTCACACAGATTCAGCCTTAATGCATATATGCCCTCACATACACACGTGCATTTGTGCATTCAAGTTCACTCTCCATCTCTAACACACACACACACACACACACCCCAAACTACTTATCTAACATAGCTTGTGCAGCAATGCACCCCTCATATTCTCTCAACATATTCACCACGCATTCTCTGTGGCATTGTTGTGAAACATAATCCCAATAATAATAATAATAATACAATAATAATAATAATAATGAAGATGATTAAAACTATAGCAGCAAAAGGAAATAACAAACAAAAGAGTAACAGCTAAAGAAACCCCTGGTTTAAGGAAGGCCTGGGTCCTGGGTGTACGTAGATGTGTGTGAAAATGTGTGTATGTGTGTGTGTATGTGTAAACGTGAATGTGTGTTAGGGTCCTGGGGGGTGGGGGTGGGGGGTCATCTGCAGGGATTCGTCTTAGGGAGGCCATATAACTTGGCCAAAGCAAAGGCCTGGATTTGTGTGTGTGTGTGTGTGTGTTTGTGTGTGCACGCGTGTGCTGGGCGAGGGGTTCATCTGCCGTCAGCGGGGATGCGACTGAGAGCGGCCATAACACGGCCGAAGCGCTCGCACAGCTCCTGCGTAGAGTACACGCCCAGCTTCGGCGGCTCCAGGAAACTCTTGATCTCTGTGGAGCAGTCCAGAAGCTTGGGCAGGAAGTCTGTCAGCTTCTCTTGCAGGTTAGCTGTGGGACAAGAGAAAATAGTTCAGTTTGTATGTGTGTGTGTGTGTGTGTGTGTCTTTCTCTCACATTCAAAGATGAAGAGACATAGAACCAGATATTTTTTTTAATTGGAACTAAAAGAAAGTGAGGCAGAGGGAGAAGGGGGAGGGGGGGCGGTGAGACGTACGCTCCATCTCTTGTCCGAGGTAGGAGCACCAGCGGTTGCGGACGTCCTCTACGGCGATGACGTCCTTCTCCTCCATCTCGTCGAGCAGCAGCAGGGGGATGCAGGGCACTACCAGCTCGTTCATGATACTCAGGCCCGACATCACCTCCGGCTCCTCGCCACACTCAAACAGACTCGCCGCATGCTCATTCAGTTTCTGACACACACACACACACACACACACACAAAGGGAGGGAGAGAGACAGAGAGAGAGAGAGATGGAGAGAGAGAGAGAGAGAGAGAGAGAGAGGGTGAGTGAAAGAAAGAACATGGAAGGAAGAAAAAAGTAAGGAGAGAGAGTGAAAGTACGAGAGGAAAGAGAGAGGGGGGGGGAAGAAAAAAAGAAAGAGGAGAGAGGGGGAAGAAAGAAAGACCCCATGCATACAGAGAAAGAAAGAGTACAAGTAAGTACAAGTAAGTGTGTGCACATTGTTTCCAAGACACATACACATTCCCACCTACACATACACACACACAGACACACTCAAAGTCTAAAAGAGCTGATGAAGGCCATAACATGAGTTTAAAAGGAACAGCTGGGCCGGCCTGTGATCAGTATTCCCACTCGGGCTGCATTGGCCCGCACACAAAGTGTCCTCTGTGTGAGGGGGAGGAGGAGGGTGTGTGTGTGTGTGTGTGTGTGTGTGTGCGCGCGCAAAGAACGCTCGGCTCAGTGGTGCCCTCAGACGGAACGGAACGGGACGGGACTGGATAGGACGCTCACGCTGACGCAGACACAGATTTGATCACTCAGGCAGCCCTCAGCTCTTGGCTTGCAGAACCAGGCAACTCTCAAGGAACTCAGTGACCCCACTCTCCACTCCCTCACTCTCGCTCTCTCTCTTTCTCACTGCAGCACTGGGAGATGGAACAAGGGAGGGAGGAGGAGGGAGAGAAGGGAAAAGACAGAGAGAGGAGAAAGAGAGAGGAGGGAGGGGAGAGAGAGAAAGAGAGAGAGAGAGAGAGAGAGAGGTTAAGAGTGTCGGCACAAAGACACAAAGAAAAGAGGAGGGAAAGACAGAGATAAAGAGGAAAAAAAGAACAAGGGATAGAGAGTGAGAGAGAGCAAAAAAGAGATAGCGACTTTGTGAGAGCACACAACAGACATGTAAAAGAGGATAACAGGACACACAGAAGGAGGTAAAAGGACAGACATAAAAGGAGAGGAAGACAGAGAAAGTTAGAGAGGGAGAGAGACAGAGAGAGAGAGACAGAGAGAGAGAGAGAGAGAGAGAGGGAGAGAGAGAGCACCAGGAGCCAACTGGAGTCGAGGCTGGTATTTACAGACCTGGGGCCGCTATTACAGAAACATCAGGATCTGTAAAAACATCAGAGTGCATTAGCTGTATAAGTGTTTGCAGTATTTTCGATTAGGAGGCGTGCGATGGGGTAAACGAGTGCAGCAGTCTGCCACTTCATGTCCTTCTCTCTCTCTCTCTGCCTGGCTTGCTGGCTTGCTTCTAAAATGGCCGAGGTTAACTGAGGACAGGACTGTGTCCATCTCTCTCTCTCTCTCTCTCTCTCTCTAATGTGTTTACACTTGCTGGCTGGCGTGGCCATGTCGTGCTGCACCGCTTGGCTGTATGCTGTGCTGCACTGCTGGCTGCCTCTTCCAGATCCAGTGATTACATTAGGAGCACAATGGTGGTGTTGGGTTACTGGGAACGGGAGTGGAGCCCTGCCTGGAGAGGAGTGGAGGAGGAGATGGAGAGAGGAGAGGAGAGGGGAGGGGAGAGGAGAGGAGGAGAAGAGTGGGGCCTTGCTTGGAAAGGAGATGAAAGAGAAAGGGATAGAGGAGGAGAGTGAAGGATGGGAGGAGAGATGGGAGAGAGCAGAAAATTGTGGAATGAGTGAAAGACACGGTAGAGAGAGTGGAGAGGAGAGGAGAGGAGAGGACTAGGGTGCATTGTCTATTGGACAGAGCCATAACAGACATGTCATAGGATCAAGGTGCATTAGCCTGCCAGTGGACAGTGCCATAGGCAGAGGCCAAAGACTGGAGTGGGACTGGTAGTCATGGGCATAGACCAAAGACTTGCCCAAGAGTGTGGTAGCAAATTGCCCAGGCCACAGTAACATTAGCGGCCTCAGGCAGATGAGTCCCTCGTTCTTAATGAGTTCCGCTCAAGGCCTCTTCCTGTTAAAAGGGAGCCTTTCCTCTCCGCTGGTGCCTAAGTGCTGGTGTTTCAGGCTCTGGGCTCTGGGCTCTGGGCAGTGCCTGGAGATTGTCTCAACATTTACTGGCACAACATAAATAGAGGAATTAAATTAAATGGGCAGATATCTGAGTGGCATGCTTATGGTACTGACTGGCGGTAACACAGATTAAGTGTGTGTGTGTGTGTCTGCGTGTGCATGTGAGAGACTGAGTGAGTGAGTATGTGTGTGTGCGTGTGTTTCCAAACACTAAGCAGATCCTGTAGCTGGCATGCACCGATATGATAGGGTTCCCTGTCTATCCTGTTGAGGTAAGAGAGGGTTATACAAGCCACTGTGACATAGCTTCCTTAAACATATGACTGAGGCACACGTTTCCCAAATACCAACCTGATGTACTGTACATGTGTCCTAAATATCATATCCAGGCATTCTTCAATACATATTAACATCATGTACCTGTGTGTTAAAATCAAATCTAGATTCATAAGATACTGAATCAGAATTTGATAATGAATGGCTTTTCTGAAATCTGACCTACTACTGTCCCTATAAACATACTGATAATACCTCACAACACAAACAAAAATACATCTCCAAAACATTTCATAATATTTCATAAACATGACAGGCCATTACACTGAATGGAATGTTACACCTACGGCGAGTCAAGGGAAAATTTCATCCACTCATCACAGCTACGCTTTTAACAACCTATGATTGGCTTCTTTCAACGACACCAATAAACTTCAGCTCTAATTTTGGCCCAATGAGCTGGCACTTCAAACAACACTTTCCCTATCTTACTGCACATGTGCCTTGTGTTGGTACACTAAATATGATAGAACAAAAAGTTTTAAGGGAACACTTGATAAAAACCTCAGATCTCTGAGTGGTGGTTAAAATCATGTCTTCCAGGGCACTTTGGGAATAAAATGGGTGTCATGTGTTGTTACTCAAGGCAGAAAAACAAAGTACAATTATGCTTCCTACACATGAGATCAGATACACAGTCACTAATATGTGTAATGTTATCTCAATATTTGGACAAGTGGGTGGATTGACTTGGCAGCCCTGTGATCCTTTATGGCTCATAATTAATTCCCTACCATGAGGCCACTTAATCTTCAGCCAAATACACTGCACACACAAAGTGTACAGATTACAACAAACTGTAGTTTACAAACAAAAAGACACTGTCAATGCTTTCAAACGATCCTAAATGACTGCAAAAACTCAAGTTTCCAAACATACAGACCGAGAGTACTTTGTGTGTTTGCAAGCTTGAAGATTCTGTTGTTTGCATGGCAACCCAGAAAAGCACTTACCAGCAGACACTCCCTGCGGTAATGGGTGATGAGTTTCTCATCATGACCCCGATATTGACCTTTCGACAGAAGCTCGTTGTTGAACTGGAACGAGTAGATGAGATAGACTAGGGCCTCCACATAGCTGCAAACGCACCAGCACAACACATCCACTTAGTCACAAACACAAAATGCACGGTATTTAGTAAAGAAGAAAATAGAATGTATGGAGCGTTTTAAGAGAGTTTCATTATTAGCATCATAGCTGTCCCCATTGGGTTTATGTTTCAACATTCCATATGTCTGTTTCATGTGATGTAGCCAAAGTAACCAAAATAGAACGTTCAAGCATTATTTTGGTTTTTACTGTTGAAACAGGCTATAGTAAAGAATAAAGCAGAATTGGTTTCCTGAACTAGTAAGTATGAAACGTAAAATAAGACAAACTTGCAACCCACTAAATTCATATCATATAAATATATCATACAGTGATACTATACTAACCAACAAATTACTACAGCTAATTAAGAACAGCAGACCATTGTATTAGTACATTATTTAAGACAACAAATTTTCACCAGAACAGTATCAGGTACCAACTACAGTTGTGTGCAACTCACTGCTTCTATCTACTGCCATCTAGTGGCAATGTAAGAAACGATCTGTAAAAAGCAGCATTTCAACAATTTAAAATATCCTTACTTTTCTTTCTTGTAGAGTTCCAAGCCAATCATAAGATATGTTGTTGTCTCTCTGAACTTCTGATACTCCCGATGCCACATCTGCTTGGACACAGACACGCACACACACACACCTCAGTTTAGAGAAGCAGCAGTAGTAATTTCAGTTTAATTCCATAGGGCCTGTGAATATATTATTGTAAAAGGATGACGAAACAATATACTGCAGAGATTAACACAACAAAATTAATGTGAACTGAACTAATAATAAGAATAATACACATCACGTCTGTAATCTCAATTCAAGACAGAAGTTACTGAAAATAATCAAGTAGATATGAATAACACAAAACACCTACAAATAGACAGGCCGACAGACAGACAGACATATACAGACACACTACCTCATACTCCTGCATGTTGACCTCCTCTGGTGTGATCAAATTCAATTTTGCACATGCCACCTGCATGATGCTCTTACACCTGACAGGAAAACACACACACACACACACACACACACACACACACACACACACACACACACACACACACACACATCAATAGAGCTCTACAGAGCAGAAAGACAGGCACATAACTTTGTATTATTTTAGTTATGTTATTGTAGTCTGTCCTCGTCTCTGCTCCTCTTCTTCTTTCAGTTTCTGCCTGACAGCTATGCAACATACATTAGACCACCTTAAAGATGCTTTTATTCTGAGACTCTGTCGACTGATACTGAATGCAACAGAAACTGAAAAGGCAGTCAGATGAAAAGAAGAAGCAGATGAAAAAAAACAAGTTATGCTTGGGGGGAGTGAGCAAGAGAGAGGGATGAAGTGCAAGAAAGAGAGAGAAATAAAGAGAGCGGGAAAGGGACAGACAGAGGGAAAGAAAGAGAGAGAGAAAGAAAGAGAGGGGGGAAAAAGAGAGAGATAGAGAGACAAATAAAGAGCCCGGGTGTAAGACAGAAAGAGAAAAAGAGAAAAAGAAAGAAAGAGAGGGAAATAAAGAGAGAGGAAGAGAAGGCTGGCAGTCATTAGTTAATGTGTAAAATGGAAGCGAGTGACACGGCCTAAGGCTGTGCGGGGGGCCCATGAATCATACTTTATTAGTGTGGGGGGGGGGGACCAAATGAAAGTAAACTAAATGGAAAGCGCTCTCTCCTGCGCTCCGGCTCTTTGCACACAGAAATCTAATTAGACCTCCCCAAACACACACAAGCGCTCTTATGGCTATGGATTAGGCACTCCAGGAAAGACAAAAACAAAACAACAGCCGACTAGCCCGGTTTTAATGACAGGAAACGACAAATGAAAACAGGAAATGTCAAATGAAAAGAACACTGAACCATGAAAGAAAGTTATCCAGCATGGACAATAGGCAATGCCCAGTGGCATATTGACTGATAATAAACATGATCGCCAGATAGACAGTGATTACTGTCCTCATTTAAAGCTCTTGTGCATCTTAAATGGATATTCTGGACTAAGTTAACCCCTAGCCCTTTTGTTCAAAGTCACTGCGTGCTGTCAGCATGAGAAGAACAAGAAAAATTTGTACAACATAGACTACGTTTACATGCACTTCAGCATCCCGAATATGAGACTTATCCCGGTTTTGATCATCTTCGGGATCAAATGCTTACATGAATGCAGAGAAATCGGGTTATTAATATCCCTGTTTATAGCATATCTTGCACGTTGCACTCAGGGGCCCAGGGGAAGGCTTAGAAACCGTGCACAGAAAATCATTGTGGATCATACCGTTCATCAAAGCCTAGGTTGCGATCGGCGAACTGTGCCAGCAGTGTCTTCTCCAGAATCTTCTGCGGCGCCTCATTCTGGATGAAGTAAATGATGACATGCTGCAGGCGATGGTCTCGCTCTGGCGGTGTGTCCTCCTGCGCTAGCCTCACCAGACGCGTGTACTCCACCTCGATGGCCTGCCACACCACACACAAACAACAGCATAGGCTCAATGGAGAGAAACAACAAATTCACACACACACACACACACATACACATATGCAAGCGTACATACACCACAAGGATTACAGCCAAAGCTCTTTGATGGTATGTTCAAAGTGGTTACATTTAAACGTGGAGTGTCAGCTCAGACCTTGCTCAAACTCCCACCGGTCCCAAATATTCACAAAAATCAAACATTTTCAGATCAGTAGTCGTGTCAGTATTTTACTGTGCACATTTCAATGACAAACTGAACACCGATAGAGCTGATCACCTCAAATATTATATTTGAAACTTGCTGACATCAGCTTATTAACAAAGGCATCTGTAACCAGGGTATGATGTCCAAACAATTCAAAGGTGAAGTTATTGATTACCAACAGCACAGGAACCTTGAAACCCACCACTTAGAAGTCTACTACAAACATGCTGGATATAGCAAAGCAACTTCAGCTACAGATAAACTCTTATTAGTATAGTTTAACACACTTGAGAAAACAAGCACAACTGATTGCAAACAGGCAAAGACATCCACAATCTCACTGATTCATGCACATTGCTAAATGACCCATGTCAAACGTTTAGGCAATCTAGAGAGTTTAACTAAAAACAGAAAGCATGTATATATAATTCTGTACAAGCTATTGGAGACCCAAACAAACACATTCTAGATGGCTCCAAACACAAAAGGCTGACCAGCCAGCCACAACATAACAACAAATTCATTACTGTAATTGCTAATGAACGACTGTTTGTGTGCCTGTCTACAGACAGTTTTTTTTTCCTCTGAAAGGATTACACTGTTTTAATTCATGTCAAGGTCTTATTTTCCATTCAATTTCACCAACGTATGAAGTAACAGGGACTGGAGGGTTTTTTCCCCTTTATTTTAATTAGATAGACAGATTTTCCTGGCATTTGGACAGTTTTTAAAAATCTATGATATGTATTTTCCATAACAGTGCCTGTGACCGGAATACCGTTTGACAACTTTATGGCGCGGAAGACACAAGTAATTCTAATGGTACAGACTTAGGAAGACACACATGAAGACAGAGAGAGTTGAGAAAAACAGGTGAGAGCATGCTGTGGGAGATGGGGGGGTTATGAGCCCCTCATGCAGGAGAATGCTGTGGGATGGGGGAGTTGGAGTACCTTAAAGAAGGCCATCTCTGGGCCGTACTTGTCAAATATTTTCCTGGTTTTGCCAACGGCCATAATAACACCCTGCAAACTTGGGGTCATCACAGCCTGCCCAGGAATGGAAGTGAATTACTACAGTACAGTTGGAATAGCACTCACCAACACAAGTGCGCACGCACACACACACACACACACACACACACACACACACACACACACACACACACACACACACACACTTCACCTTGGACATTCATCACCAAAAGATGTCTCTCTCTCACACACACACACACACACACACACACACACACACACACACACACACAAGGCTGTAATAACTCCTACATCAAAGCTAACAAAAACACTCAAAACATTCAATCCAGGGCTTCAATGGAGCAAAGCTGACACATTATGGAACCCAACAAGGGATTCTGGGAAATGATTCTGAGATTGGAGGACTATCCAGCTGGGTCCATCTGTGCCCTTTTCCTCTGATCAGAAGTGAGTTGAGGCAAATGTACAGCACATGTACTGTCTATGCGCTCACACACACATACACACACACACACACACACACACACAAACACACATGATGATGACGCAAAGCTGTGCAGCCACAATACACCCCCTCCCCAGCTTCTTGCTATATTCACACCCATATTCCCCATCTCTGTTGATGCCCAAGGCATGAAGTTCAAAGCAGCAGGAGAAGAACACTCCAAACCAACAACTGAGATGGACACAAGACAGCAAGCTTAACAGGACCTACAGCAAAGCGCTCCTTCTGTGAAGCCTCCAACAAGACCCTCCCTCCCCCAAAATTACAACACTACATGTGCCTCATGGTTTATAGCATGATGCACACTGCATTCACGTCCACAAGTTCGCATCTGGATGGGCATAACACTCAAGTCAATGGGTCGGCTTAGTGATCCCAGACTCCTCAGGTGCAAGACAGGATGGAGGGGGAGGTCACTGGTCACCATGGAGACATCTTCAGACAGACACAGGGGGGAGACAAGGGGGTAGCGAGGAGGAATATTGGGGGGGGGTTTGGTGCTACCTCATCATCGTACCCCTCCTCCTCTGCCTCAATGACGACAGCTCCTACTTGAGGGGTGGAGGATTCGGGGTCTACCCTGTCCTGCTCAGGGGGAGGGGGGAGCTGGGGGCAAGAGGCAGGTGGGGAGGGTACCTGAGCAGCAGAGGCGGAGCGGGGGGGATGGGTCGCGGATGGAGGAATGGAACTGGACTGTGGAGAGAGGAAAAGAGAGAAAGAAAGATAGACAAGAGGAAAAAGTGCACACCCACACAAGACGGTGATGGTTAGTGAGAACAGAAAGAGCAAAAGAAGACACAAAGACAGAGGGATGAAAAACAAAGATGCAAAGAAATACAGACAAAAGAAAGAAAGGCAGAGAAAGAGAGAGAGATGTAAATTAGGAAAGAGAGAAAAAGAGAGAGATGGAAAATAGAGGGAGAGAAAGAGAGAGAGAAAATGATGTAAAGAGAGATGATGAGTGGTCTGTGGAGTCACTGGAAGGCCGTGATGACAAACACAAATCCAGGTCAATGACCTCATATTCAACAACTAATCGTCAGGCCTGGAAAATGGGCTTGGGTTGTGAGCATGACTCACACACTCACACACACACATATGCACACGCACACACACACATAAAACCCCTGTTCTGAGTGCGACCCAAAGGGATGCTCCTCCAAACCGCCCCCTCAAGAACACTAAATCCTCAGAGTATGAAAGGCAATTTCTACAGGATCTACAAATGAAACACACTCCTACCCAAAGAGGACGTTAGATTAGAATTTAATTTCAATTGATAGGAAAGTGTATAAAAAACTGGCTCAGAGGGAGACAGTGGAGGATTATTTGGGACTACCATCAAAACAAGAATATTTTCAGAGTTAAAATTCTTTCTGTTCAAATGATGTTCAACTGATGCAATCTGACTCAAAACAACCAACTGACTTGAAGCTGCAAGTGATTTCAGCATCATCTTCCCTCAAAAACAAAATGAATGGGACAAATGTTACTTAAAATATGCTCAACATTTCTGTCTTGGGTGAAGGCACTTAATTACTGCAGTAAGGCCAAAAAATATAGTTGGCAGAAGTTCAAAGGTGCAATGCATGATTCAAATCAAACTCTCTTTTGTCAAACAGGAAATAAGGAAACAATGATGAAGGCTCTGACAAAACCATAAACAAATCCAACCAATCAGCACAGTGCTTCAGCAACACAAAAGGGAGGGGTGTGATTTGATTGGCTGAGAAGGCAGAACATCAATGAAGACTGACTGTGAAAACCAAAAGTGAATGGCATACTGCATTTTTTATGTCATGGATGAGAGGGCACAGAGTAAGGAGAGGATCATATGACACAATGGGTCAGACAAGATGATTGGCAGCCAATCACTCAGGGAGGCGGGGTTCATATCTATATCATATCTATATCTATATCATATCAGGTTAACTAATTCTGCTTTAAATGATCTCATTTAGAGGCATCCTAACCCTACCCCTGCTCAAGGCCGGCTATATGTGCAAGAAGGGAGTGTGGGAGCATTTATTTGAAAAGGAAGAGAGAGGGATAGATTTTTCCAAGATGTGTGTGTGTGAGTGTGTGTGCGAGTGTTCGTACCGCGTTGAGCAGGACCTCGGGGCTCTGGGTGCTGTGCTCTGCGGCTGCCTTGGCAATGGCCCTCTCCGTCTCCTCACGCATGTGTCTGGGGTCATCCGTGGGGGACTGCTGCTCCATGTACTCTGGGTCTGGCAGCTGGGCTGCAGTACAGGGAGGAAGAAGAGGGGGGAGAAGAAGAGGAGGAAGAGGAAGAAGAAGAGAAGGACTGGTGTCACAACTCATATGTCCATTTTCACTGATAGTCAGGCTGCCTGACAGTATTGGGGTTATTGATAGTATTGGTGTCTCTAGAGGTCACTCATAGTATTGTGGTGACTTGGGGACAACTGACAGGATTTGGGTAATAGGAAGTTACTGACTGAGGGTCACCGATAGCATTGACTGGGGGAGCGGAGGCTCTGGTTCCTGTTTGGGTTTAAACTCCTCCTGTGGTGTGTAATTTGTAGCAGGGATCCACCGCTCACTGAGTACTGCAAGACAGCAGGGGGCTTCTCCTCCTTTCCTCCCCTCCTCTCCCTCGCTCCTCTGCTCTCCTCTCCTCTCTCTCACTATGCCACTCTGTTTTTACTCCTCCACATCTCACTTCTTTCTGTTCTCCTCTTCTCACTCCTCTAATCCCCTTTTTTCCCCTTCACTTCCCATTTGCATTTCACCACACTCCTCTCCTCCATTTATCTTACCTTTCACTCACACATTCCACTTCTCTCCTATCCTACCTCACCTCTCTTCCACTCCTCCTTCTCTCCTCCTGTCCTCACTCTCAATTCCTCCCGCACTCCTCTTCTGTGTTCCATCCTCCACTCTGCTCCTCTCCTACTCTTCCCACTTTCTTCTCTTTCTTCCACCTTCCCTCTTCCCCAGCTCTTCTATCCTTTTCTTTCCTTTTCTCTTCCCTTCCCTCCTCTCCTCTCTTCTCCTCCAATCTCCTCCTCCCACACCCCATGAGTTGTGTTTGTACCCACTCACCTGTGCTATCTGCCTGTGCTGTCTCTGTGCCCGCTCCTGTGCCTGTGCCAGCTGGCTGAGCTGCGGCTGTGGTAGTGGTGGTGGTGGAGGAGGGTGTGGGGGCAGTGGTGCCCATCCCTTGCTTCTCCTGCTGGGCCTTGCGGGCCTGCAGCATGTCCCAGACCTTCAGCTCTCGCTCAAACTGCAGGTTGTCCTCCTTCACGTACTCCTGCAGGTCCGCCGGGAGCTTGGCCAGCCCTGTCACCATCAGCCCTGTCTCCACGTCAAACTCCTCTGTAGGGGGTGACGGTATGACACACACACAAGCACAAACACACACACACACACACATACGGACGGGCACGTGCGCACACACACAGACGGACGGACAAACACACGCACAGACAGACAGACACACACACACAGACACAGACACACAGTGAGGTGACAAAGCCATACTGGAGCCGTGTGGTGGTGTTATGCATGTGCTGTTATGTAACTGCGTTGCATAAGCCCAACGCGTTATGTGGGGCACAACAAACAGAGCCTGTTACCCTGCATTAACATTCAGCAGATGCTTACATGCTTTTTCTCCACAATGACTTATGACACAAGCATATGTCAAATCACTCTGTAGCCTGCTAGGTCTGGTAAAAAGCTTCTCTTTTTGTAATCTCTCTCTTTTGTAACTCTCTTAGGGAGCTTGTGGAAAATGTACCAACTGTGTGTTCACACCAAGAATAACTAAAGCAATTAAATCGGCAGAAGTAATTCACTTTGTATAGATGGCTGTAAGAGCGGCTACAGCGACTGAAACTACAAAAGCGACAAGCGACAACATTTGGGCGCCTAAAAGAAGTTGCTCAGCTCTTTGGAAATTAACCAAATTACCCACGTTTCGGCTGTAAATGAAATGTCAATGAGAATGTCATGAGCGATATTTTATGAGCTACAAAAGCGATTTTACAGTTTTAGCAGCTATTGGTGTGAACGCACAGTCAAGCTGATAAACTAATTCATCATCGTGCTGCCGCGTAGTGGACTCACCCTCGATGAGGAAGCGCTTCTTGTCATTGATGTACATGAGGCAGTAGGCGCTGGCGTTGCGGTAGCCGCCAAACGAGTCCCTCATCAGCTCCTCCCAGGAGGATTTGGTGACAGAGATATCGTTGTACTTCATCCAGCTGTTCTGCCGCGGGTCGAAGATGTAGGCCCAGTAGTGGCCCGCTATGGCCTGCCCCTCGTGCACCAACACTGCATGGAGCCGGTACGGCACCTGGGACACACACACACACACACACACACACACACACACACACACAGCCATTGCTTAAAGGGCCTCTATACAGGCTACATAAAGTTTGAGTTAACTCAGGAGTGAAAAAACACAGGCGAAACAAAGACTCCAGATGTCACTCCTCGACTTCTAAGACAAGGCAAACAAGTTGATCTTGTTTATTCTTAGTTCACTTTTATTTATGATGGACCATTCACATGTATTTCAGACCCTAGAGGTGTTGATATGAGAGAGTAGAGACAGATACCTGCATCATGCTTTTGTCTGAGTACATGAGCTCAATTGTCCTGTGGATCCGTGATATACTGCTCTGGAGATCTGCAACAAAATAACAGACAGCACACACTGAAAACACCCCACTTATCGGTACACACAAGTCAACAAGTCACACTGTGTGTGTGTGTGTTTGTGAGAGGGAGAGTGAGAGACTGAATGAGAGAGCAAGAGAGAGTTTATCTCTGATATCTGCCTGTAACTGTCTGGCACCCCTTCAGGATTCAAAGCTTGTCCTTGGTTTGTGTGTGTGTGTGTGTGTGTGTATTTATCTCTTTCAGTAACTGTCTGGCACCCCTCCAGCACCCTGAGCTCATCCTCTGTGATGTAGGGCCTGTGTCTGCATGTCTGACCTCTGCATATGTGTCTGTGTGTGTGTGCGTATATGTGTGTGTTTGTGTATTAGTGTGCATTTGTATCTCTCTCTCTGTGTGTGTATGTGTACGGCTTGTACCTCCATATCTGTCTGTGTATAAGCTCATCCTCTGGTGTGTGTGTGTGTGTGTGTGTGTGTATGTATATTTGTGCGTATCGGTAACTCTGCATCTGTGAAAGAGAGTGTGTGTGTGTGTGTGTGTGTGTGCAAATCCCACCTCGTGTGTCATTCTCCACCTCGCTCCTCCAGCGGTGCAGGCAGCCCTCCAGAACGCTCAGCTCGTCCTCTGTGATGTTCCGTGGGGCCGGGTGCATAGGCAGGTTGGGGGGCAGACAGGACTGGGTGAAGGGCTTGAACGGGGGCGCCTTCTGCTGTGGAGGGGGAGCCGGGCCCTCTACTGACCCCGAGGCACTCTGCTCTGCTGGGCTGCAAGACAACAGAAGGCTAGTTTAGTAAACTTGTTTCACACAGATCTGTGGTTGTTATTCAGTTATATCAGAGAGCAATGAAATTCAGCACCACATATCAGTGGACAGCTACTGAAAGATTGTATAAGTTTGTGTAAGGATGTAAGAGCACACTGACAGAAGACAGTGATGAAGATCAACACATCACACAACTGAAGTGGTTTGTTTAACCAAGAAATCTGGTGTGAATCAATCAGTGGCCCTGTTGTTCAAGGTCACCGAGTGCAGTCTGTAGGAAAACAAACAAGAAAATTTGATACAACAAAGACCAAATAGCAAGCTAATGTTAACTGAGTGGGGCATAGAAAAAAGAAAAATAAAGTGAGCTGCTGTGTCCCATTCAGTTGGGGTTACCTGCTGATTCGTTATTCAGTCTGTATTAGAGTTTCTCAATTTTTTCTAACCGACACAGCACTCTGTGACCTTGATCAACAGGGCTATGATTGATTCACACAGTTTCTCTCCTTTAACTATGAAAAAACTATTTGGTGGAAATTAAAGTTGTAAACAAATGCATAATAAACCATAGGAATGAATGAATGAACTCAACAGCACTGATTACCACAATAATTTGTACACCTGTACTTCAAATCAACAGCTACACTGAGACTGTATGCGCTAATGTGGAGTGACTGGGAGCTGCATACCTTGTGTGTGCTGGCAGCTGTTTTGCTGTTGCTCCAGCAGAGGGCGTGGCTGAGTCAATGTCGTCCACAGGGGACGTGCAGACAGGCTTACTGGAGGCGAACTCCAGGGCGTACTGCAGGACATCTGCCAACGGGAACCTCTTGGGCCCTGACCCGTAACTCAGATATCTTCACAGGAAAAAACACATCAAACACAAATGACCCAAACCCCACGGCAACAAACACTCACTGACACTGATGTCACACACAAGGAAAGACTAAAACCTTCATGGGCAGGATAGACTAGGATCCGCAAAGCCCAGAGAGCTATGAGGGATGGATGACAACATTTTTAAGGATTTTAATTAAATCATGTATCAAATGAATTGATGGTTTATCACTTGTTTAACTGTACCCCTTCATTCTCAAATCATGCACATTCCTTTTTAATCCTTTATTACCGTATCTGCCACATCTACAGTCTGTGTGTGTGTGTGTGTGTGTGTGTGTATATATGCGTGTGTGTCTCAGGGGTTAGGAGAGGGAGGTATATCCCATGTAGGGCTAACAGAGGCCTCTAAGGGGTACAATAACATACTAATGCTATAAAAGAGGCTTGTCTCTTGTCTGAACTTTGGGCCTCACCGCTTAAAAGAAATAACAAAAGGCGGTCAAACCCAGTGCCATATGAGGCCCAGTTCCGGGGTGGATCTGCCCCACAGTCACATACCTCTCCAGCCGCTGCTGCAGAACGGTCAGGTGCTCTTTCAGCCGCCTGATCTCCTCGCGCTTGATCCGCGTGATGTCCCTGTTTTTGTCCATATACCTGCGACGCGGAACATTGGTCAGCAAATCACATGGAACAGGCAGAACACAACCTATAGAGCACTCGAGTCCTTGCTCATCTCAAGCAATGCCCGTCGATTTGTCAAAGATAATCACTATAACAATAATGATAACGATAATGATGACATTGATATGCTCATTTCAAAAGACGGCTCTCTGGTGAAACACATAGAATACAGTATGATTTGAAGGGAATAAAAAAACATTGCAAAAAATGTGAACACGTAGCATGACTACAACATAGAGGACATCCAAACACACAAAACTGAGGAAGGCAGTTAAAGCAGCTAGGATATCCTAAATGGCAAGAGAGGAGCCATAAGGCTTTTCTTCTAAAACATGCCACATTCCACGTTCCACATACATTTTTGTGCTGTGAACGTCACATCGACAAACAAACAAACAAACTGATGCTTGGTGGAGGTCAGTCGTCCTGAGCTGCTGACCTGTCCATGTAGAGCATCGGGGGGAACTCCAGCTTGTTGTGGATCTTCTCTGGCCGCCCCAGGGCCTGGTTGAACTCAAACCTGGACAGCTCAAAGGTGAGGACCGGAGGCAGTTCAGTGAACCAGTGCTAAGGAGAAAAGAAGAAAGAAAGAAAGAAACAAGGAAACACACACGTCAGGGAAATAGATAAACAATTCAAAAACAACTCACAACAAACAACTTAAGTAAACTTGTCTCAAACACCATTTTTTTGACTGACTTCATTAACATGAGGATTACTTTAATCTCTCCAATTACATCTTCTTGGCTAAAATGTCACGGCTGCATGGCCTGAGCAAAGACAAGCAGAGTGGTCCAGAGCTGCATACAGCCAAAAGGTCCCATTATCATATATTCCCATCCATGGCTGCACTGCCATTTGGATTATCACTCAGACCCCTGGGCTCCGCCAGCCTCACCCCACTATGGCTGTTTTGAGTATGATCCACTGGCTGGGCACCCATATGTATGTGCCTGGCAGTGCCAACACAAGCTGTGGCGCCACCCGCAGCAGGTCATTTGCAGAACTACAGGGCCAAAACAGAAGCTGAGGGAATGGGCACGGACAGTACAGGATTTTGGAACTGAACGGAACTGTCAGTTTTCTAGTGCGGAATCTACACAACACGGGGTCGGGGCAGGAGATCAGGCTGCGTGTTTGACTTTCTCCCTGACTGCCCAGCATCTGCCGCTTCATGTCTTGCTGCCCATCTCTGACAACTTGATCCAATAAAAGCTAACATGGAAAGGGGTGACTTCTGAGGGCATCTTCTGAAGCTCAAAATGCTTCGAACAAAAGGTAAAGGTGCTTTCTCCTTAAATCAGAAAGGATGGTTGAGAGAGCATCTACTCCACACAGTCAGCTTTAGTATATGAATACAATCCCAGGCTGCAGTGGATGCTGGAACTGAGCCTGCCTGGTTTTGGCACAGCTCCGGACCAGATCCGGATGGGTTGTGTCGGGGAAGTTGGCTGCCCTCTGTGGGGTGAGCCGGCAGGAGGGGCCAGACAGATGGCATTAAGCTGCAGTCATGCCCCTAAGAATACCACTCCCGAGGAGAGGGCTGCCATCCGGCCATGGCACGGCTGCCTCGACTATCTGTTTGTGTGTGTGCATGAGAGAGAGGGACAGAGGGAGGGGTTGTGGGAGAGTGTGATGGAATGAGAGTGTGTGTCTGTTAAAGATTGTGTGTGTGTGTGTAGAGAAATCTGTTGCACTCTGAGGAGTAGGCTTGCACTGAACACATTTATTTTATTCATCTGATCTTTACCAAGGGAGAACTCTTTTTCTGCAACGCCCTGCACAACACACACACACACAAACACAGCAATACAAACACATGCTGCAGTACAATTAAATCTTTACTATTCAGACATTAGTACTATATTAGTATTCGCACATTGGTATTTGGTGATGGTTCGTGTTGAGAGTTTGAGATTTAGCCTATGGCTTACACCTTACAATTTGTATATTTATGCTTTTTGTTAATCTGGAAACTCAAGATGGTCATTGTTAATATTGGTATTCGTATTAGTATTTCTATTGTTGCCAGAACTACCATTATTTTACACATACCGTCAGCATTTTCATCTTATTTTAGAATATTATGCATCTAATACTATAATGTTTACAATATATGATGTACATTGCTTTGGACAAAGCTAACACTAGCCTATAACCATATAGATCAACAGAAATCTTTGTGCACAGTACACAGTACCCTGTTTAAGACCTGTTTCAGTTTGCATGAGGCTGTATTTGAAATTACCATTAAAATGACCCAATTCATTTGCTCATATTAGCATGGTGACACTAACTTGTCATAAACACATCCTACATCATGTATTAACCATTTTCAACTATATGAAATCATAACAGACATCCAAAGCAGTTGTGACAATCATAACGATACTAGTCACATGACTGGTTTCAAAACTAAGACCTATAAATTCCATGGTGACTCAGGCTGCAATCTATGGTATGTCCTGTGGGGTATTCAGTGTCTGATTTATGACTGGTGGTTCAGATGAGGCGTCACCATGATTCTGATTCAATGTAATTTCACTCTGAAGAATGTTGGCCTGATGACACTCTGGATTCCACACGTGTAGTCAGGCAGCAGTGATAGGCAGTCACTCACGCACACTCACGCACACACACCTTTCTGGAACAGAGCATCTCCAAAGCATACTTGCTCTACTGTTGCATACTCGTTTCAGCGCAGTGAAATGCTCTGTTGCTACACTGACTCTGTGCAGACTCCATGGCCAAAGATGCTGGCATTAACTGCACAGGTCACAGTAGATAGGTAATGTCTGTCCCCCAGAGATATACCACCACCCCCCCCCCCCACACACACACACACACACACACACACACACTCAAGCTCACCTCCTGCCCTGAGCGGGCAGTGTTCTCAGCAGAGTGCAGGGACTCAATCTCCCCCTCCACCATGGCTGCCTCCAAGCACTCGTGCAGATCCTTGAAGCCGTTCACCTGCAAAGGGTACTGGCCGAACATCTCTGTGTTCTCAAACTTCTTCCCTGAGGGGAGAGAGGGGGAGCAGAGGCATCTCTTCATGGAAAAGGTGTCTGAAATTGTTTTAGAATTTTTTTTCTAGCGAGTCAGAAGAATGCCTCCGAGATATGAAATCTTATCTCCACAGTACAGCTGTACAATAACTTAAAACATATACGCACACATACAATGTTCAACATAAACATAACATAAACAAATAAATTCAATTTGTTTGCAATGTGTTGCCAAAAGGACTGCAATAGAGTGGCATAAAACAAGATATGAAATCTGAGGCAGAGAAACCAGTGTCTTGTGTGTTTAATGATGTTCCTTCATGCCAATGATACTATTACCATTTACCCTTGTATATAATTTAATGGAAAAATTATCATTCATTTCATTGTAATGCATTATTAGTACAACAGCAAAACTTCATTTCAAAAATGTTCTTCTAAACATCCAAACCGGCCTGTGAATGTTCCACTCATGTGTGAATTGCCCCTCAGTAATGCATAAAAAGGCTCATTGCTGCCTGATGGGCAATTTCCCATCTGCTGACACAGACTATCGAGTTCTACTGCCCTGTCCCTATGCGGCAGCATCTGCACCATACGGGGCTCCAGACTACAGAGGGAAGGGTCTGCTGTTAACCACTGAGAGGGCTATTAACACACCAGAGCCCGTAATGACAACACTCCACCACTGCTGGCAACAGCTGGAAAAGATTGCTCTGAAGCAGCATCAATAAACAAAGAGTTTAATGTGCTAAATCTGGGAGAGATTATGGTGTCAATGCCGTTGTGACTGAAAATCTTGCAGTTTTTAAAATCTTTTTACCTCCCCCACTTTTTGTGTAGGATGACAGCAGCATAGTTTAGAATGACATGTAAAATGGCAGCAGTCTCTGACAGGGATAAAGGTCCTGAATCAAAAGAGGTCATGAGCATTGAAATGCCATTTAGTTTAATATGCTGCAGGTGCTGTTATTCACAATTTACAACATCATAAAAAATGTATCATTTTAATGTCTTAAGATATTCATAAACAAAATGTCCTGTGATGGTACCAGAGTAGGCCTAGACCCTGAGTCACCTCAGCAGATACCGTCACCACTGGCTCTCTGCCAGCTCTTCTCCCTTTCAGCATTACTCACTCACCCTCTAAAACTCCCACTGCCACAAACCGGCCGTAGAACAGTTCCACCATGGGGTTCTTTGGCTCTTTGGCTTCTCTGTGGAGACAGATTTGTGTGTATGAGAAAATGGTAAGGAAAAAGGGAGGTGCGTGTGTGTGTGTATGTATGTGTGTGTATGTGAGAGAGAGAGAGAGAGAGAGTAAGAGAGAGATCTGAAAACCTAAATCATCACTTGTCAGTTGTGAAGATTAAGGATACAACTGGAAATTAGAACAGGGTCCTGACCAAGGTCCAAAAAAGGCACAACACTACCACTGTCATAAATGTCAATAATCTCCATAAGAAAAAACTAATAGTGTATGCAGGAATGTGAAGAGTGAAACTGTGCATAGTGAACAGCACTGTCAGCAAGCAGCCTCCCTGCCCTGTCTCTTCTCGTCTGTCTGGCTCTAATAATACAACGGACTGAGCTCTGTTGGCTCTGGGTCCCTGTGAGCCACAGCGTCTTTGGCACGCGCCAGAGCTGCGATGACAACACGCCAAATGTCTCAGTGCCGCACCGACAGACGCACAACACAACAAAATGCTGAGCTGAAGTCTGTGCTGCAGGCCCCTTGCCCATTGTCTCGCAGTCTGCGCTTGGTCCAAAAGTACTTTGTTTTTCATGACTGCAACGTTTCTCTCTTTATTGGCTGTATCGTGTTTGAATCTGGTTTATACATTGATTTAAACAGAAACATCTCTGCTTAAATGAATGAATCCAAGTGTAATGCATTCACACTGAAAATGTAAAATGAGAGATGATTACGGAAATTATGTGCTTTAACACATCCAGCAGTTGGTAGGAACAGAGTCCTGAGTAAAGTGCACTCTACACCTAGAAGTCCACTGGAAAATATTCTTTGCATTCTGACAGGGATGTAAAATCATACAGATGCAGCTTGACTCATGCCTGTCTGAGCAGAAAGAGAGATGGACTAAAGTCCTGAATTTGTTCTGCAGTTTTATGAGTACCTGCTGACTCATGCGTATTTGAATTTACAATGCCTTCATTTATTTAGCAGCCGCTTCAGTGGGGCACATCTACATTTTATCACTTCCTGGGAACTGCTCCATGACCTTGGCGGTGTGGCAGGAACCTTGATGCAGTGACTGGACCGGACCGGGCCGTACAGCAGTGTGGCTAGACTGAGTAACGAGTGTCTATTTACAATACACATACCCAGGGCATAAAGTTAGGGAGATTACTATGCCCAAAACTTAAATGAAATGTTCCAAGTGTCAATGTATAAATCACCATTTTCAAATTTCACTGGCTCAGCCCATACCTGTGTTCAGGCACTGTGCCTGCAATCTTTCATCCCTGCATACTTAAAGGGACACTAGGTGATAGGATTTTATGCAATAACTTGCCGGTTTTCCCTTTAAAGCAGCGGAAAAGCATTCAGTCTCACACTACAGCTACCAGCACAGTATGTAATAAATACACTCACGGGTGAGTGAGTGGCACATGTACACATTCAGTTGCATTGGCATATGAGGTAAGACTACAGTCTTATGTAGACAGGCAGAGCTTTACCTCAACTCCTCAGCCTTCACCTGAAAGGCATCTTCCAACCAGTCCAGCAGCTTGTGGGTAAACTCACACACATCCTGCTGTTGAAAAACACACACACACATATACACACACATGGACAAGGACA
Organism: Tenualosa thibaudeaui; assembly: GCA_027481765.1. Lineage (NCBI taxonomy): Eukaryota > Metazoa > Chordata > Actinopteri > Clupeiformes > Clupeidae > Tenualosa > Tenualosa thibaudeaui. Next base: position 19,004,557 of record JAIFZK010000009.1, read on the forward strand.
TGGGCACACACGGACACACACACACACTCTCACTTATTAACTTGGCATGGTATACCAGTAATATGTGTTTGAGCTATAAATAAAGAAATGCCTAGGTTAATTATTTCTTAATATACAGTAACTCTGAATACAAAACGCACCATGTCAAACCATTTGCAAAATCAATGCATTCACCTCAGCTAATAATCTGGATGTTATGGTATAGTTCCATCTTGACATAAATACCTAATTTGGTGAACTGATAGTAAACCACGCTGCTCTGAGGTCCTTGGTGTTTGCTAAAACAATGGGGACATACATAACCTAATGGGGAGCAGCCATAGCCTAAGGCCAGTTACTTTACCTGGTTTACCTGAACCTCAACTTTGAGGACAATGGGCTGGTTTATTTTACCTGCTCATTACTAGGAGCCTCACCTTTCCCTTAAACAAACTAATAGCTCACCTGGTTTACCTGAGGACTGAATTTACCTGCCGTGACCCTGATCTTAACACCTCTGCTCTGAGGACAGTGGGCTTTTGTGTTTACCTGCATACGATTCAGACTCTCACCTTTCCATTCTTCTATTGTAATAGTCCACTGGGATTACCAGTTGGGCTCTATATTACAGACCCTTGGCTTGTCTATGCATTTGCTTAGACTCCTATCTCTAGACTAAGGATTACAGGTTTGGTTGTTGCCACTGAGCCTTACATATTTACACTAAGGTCTTTGCTACATTTAAGGCCAGTTTCCTGTACAGTCCTGAACAGAAGCAAAATTTCAATGGCAATCTCCAGCACTGGGCGTAATCTATGGATGATAAATCTGCCTGCTATGTATTAGGTCTGTCAGTCCTGTGCATTCACCTGTTGGAACTCTGATGCCTCAATCACTGCCCTAAGGACTGTGGGCGTAGTTGTTGCTACTCTTGGTACTGGACTTAATGATACCAAGTATGGTGGGGTTGGCCATTTTGCCAAAACTCAAATTACACTGAACTAAAAGCAGACTAAAAAACCAAAAAACAAAACAGTAAATCATTTTTTGCTATAATTGATTGTGTGAGTGTGTGTGTGTGCGTGTGTGTGTGTTCACCTGCTGGGACTCTGAGGACTGGAAGGCCTCCTGTAGGATCTCCACAGCTCTGGATGGGTCTACATACTTCCTGTTGGAGCCAACCATCAGCGAGAAGAGATTTCTCAGCTCCTGCATGAAAGGCAGGTTCCTGCGCTCCTGTGAAACACACACACACACGCCCATCATGTGACTATGCTCCCACATAAACACAGAGAGACTGGTCATGTGATCATGTGATCTCCCTTATGACTACTTGCCAGAGCATGCACACACACACAACCCATCTGAGATAATGTGCAAAATCTCAAAATCCTGAAACTGTCAAGAGAAGTGTGTGATATTTAGCATGCAAGCTCGCACGCTGCTTGGCTTTATGAAAGCGGATCTCCATGAGACCTCCAAATTTGAATTCACTGCCTCTCTCATGCCACATTACCATGCTAGCGTTCTGTTGACAAACATAAAATTAGGAGTTAGACATAAACAAGGGAGCACTATGGGAGTAAACCTCAGCCATAGACATGAACAGCATTGACTTAGACTGAGGCTCCATGACAGCAAAGGGGTTTCTAGGGATTTAAAAAAAAAGATCTTAATCAGGTTTTTGAACTAAGATTAGGTTCTCATCAGAGAGCTGCTTATATTGATAACAGATTACGGTCTGAACCCTTGAGGAGCTGCAGCAGACGAGAAGGTCGAGGATGAGGAGGAGGAGGAGGAGGAGGGAAAGCTGTGGGAATTGGACAGAGTGTTCAATCTTAGCCTGGTGGCCTCTGTGCTGCCTGCAGCAGCTTAGCCCAGATTAGAGGAGCAGAGCTGGGGGGGTACCACTGCTGGGTAGGGGCTGAATGCACAAGGGAGATGGACACTGCAGCTACAAGGAGGAGAGATCAACAGGGGACTGACAGATCCTGGCCAAGAGCAGATCATTATCACAGCATGGTATCGACAGGCAGAAAAGACCGACAAGAATGTCAATATGTGAACATATTTTTTTTTAGGGATGCAAAACGAATGGAAAGATGAAGGGGAAATGGATCTGCTCCAACTGCTCCTGCAGCAAGTTAATGGGGAAAACATAGCAATAATGGCCCTCAAGGAGAGGGATTGAATATGAGAAATATACCAAATATATTTAGCATCTTTAAGTAGAATTTTCTTCCCAGAAACAAGGGCAGCACCTGACATTTGGCAATACCTTCACACGGTGTCAGATAACCTAAAGAGGTTGTTGGTGCTGTTCATGTCATAGGAAATATCGTATGACTGCTAAAAAAAAAGAAAAAGAAAGAAAGAGAAAGAAAAAGTCTGACGCCAAAGCCAAGCTTATGTTTCCTTTCCATGCATAAGTGAATATGTCTGGCTCGTCGCTTTCATTTCATCCATTATGGTAAGATTGTAGAAAATGGACCAGGCTATGGGCGAAATTGAAGCAGGACAAGACAGAAGCTCAGGCTATATCATTTGTCATTTTCAAGTCTTTGCTCTGGTTGGTGATGGTGTTGAGTGATGTAGTGCGTTTCAGGGCCCGCGTTCCTGTCCCTACCTTCTGATTGCGCGGCTGGTCCTGAGTGCGTGCTGGAGGGGAATAGTGCAGCACCAGCCTCTGGAATTCCAGCAGGTTGAACAGCGACTGAACACACACAAGAGCAATAGGTCAGTCAGTCATGTAACACAATCATGATACACGTTTAATCAGCCCACACACACACACACACACACACTCTCACTGGCATTTCAGCTACTTTACTGTGGGGCTACTTGAGCTATGGTCTACATATTTGGTTCCTCTTCTTTTCTGCAGTTCCTGTCCAGTCTGGTCTGGCCTGGGGTGGCACAGCCCTGCGTCATTGGCTCTCTCAGAGAGCTGCTGTTTGAGCAACAGCTTAGACCTTTCATCTGCATGCTCCAGCTTCACGCCTGAAGCATCAAGCCTTCTGCTTCAGTTCAAAGCTCTCAAACACCAGGCTATACTGAATCTACAGGGTTCCTTTATTGGAGTTGGGTCTCCCTAAAAATGGGAGTGTATTCAGTGAGCTAAAACATTAGCATCACTCTTTTATGGCCTAGGATGCTCTCCTCTCTCTCTATCTCACAAGACCATCTGGTCTTGACCTCATAGTCAAAGCTCAGTCATTATCTCTGGCAGAGAAATTAGCTTTCAGCCATTTTTACACAGTTTTAAATAGTGAGCCCCATTGCTATTTATATTTTCCACATTACACAACTTCCAGTAGCAACGCATGTTCAGTTCATAAAATTTCATACAATTTGTACCCATGTATAACGTGCAAAGCCTAAAAGCAGACAATATGAAGATAAATATCTAAAGTGTAAATATGTATGTATCAATTGGCAATAAATTGAGATAATAAAAGTGTTGACTGAAATATTGATTATTTGTCAACAAGGCCCCACATGTTTACACAGCGTAGGCCCTATTTAGTTGACCTAAGCTGAGCATTGCCCAGAAGTGATTTCCCAAGGCAGAGATAGAGACAGCTCAGCTCTGAAATCTGTGGAGCCTGGGCCAGGCTCAGATTACACACAGAAGCCAAACAACATGTGACCATGTCTCCAATGATCCCAAGATGCATTACATTCATATTCAATTCACCAGCCCTGCAGGGTGGGACGGCAGTGAATCAACACAAACCAGGACATTTACAACTCTTGGTTTCGCGCCCCAGTTCATCAAATGGAATAACACCAATGAACATTTTAATAGAGGTGTCAGAAGAGAGCTTATTTCAGGGTGGTTTTAGCATTATGGAACAGTTGAAAATCTAAAATTTCATATAATCATGCACATGATAGAAATATGGGGTATTTTATCATTTAACATTTTGGAGGTGACAAATGATCTACTTTGCAAGTAATTTCTCTTTTTTTTTTTTAAAGGAGTTTTGTGTAAAGACTTCCAGGCTAAAAGATCCCAAATGGGACCACAACAGAATGTAAAGAAACAACTGTGTACACCACATTGTCCAGATACCCACTGAAGAAGGCATGCAACTCAACAACCTCCAGCCCAGCTTTCCTATGATAACACAATCTACCATGTGTGGCTGCTGTATTAAATATAATGTGAGTGAATGCAAAACTCAACTCCGAAAGTATTCCACGAGACCTTACAGATAGCAGCTTTAAATTCAACTGTCTGCTAACTTGACCAATTATTAAGACTCAAGAGGCATTGCACATGTAAACATCCACGTAGGTCCAGATAAGAGCCTCACCTGTATGACTGCACTGAACCAGCAGGTATTGCCCACGTTCTTCAGTCCCACAGGACAGCTGTCCTGCCTCTTTCTGTCGTAGGGGTTGGGAGAGTCTCGCCATACCTCTGTGTGTGACCTCTTCAAAGTGGCCTTGTTCTCTGCTATACTTGCTTCCAATATCCTACAGCAGAACAATGAGCAAATGATCACTTAAAATTACACAAAGTATTTTCATAACTACTCAATTATACAGTAATAGGTTAGGAGCATTTGAGGCAGTTCTCCATATTTACTGAATTAAACGATATTGTAAAACTAACTGGCATACATCCCCATCAGCATCCCACCATGCAGCAGTTCACTCAAGCACACACACACACACACACACACACACAGACAGTGAGAGAGAAAAAATACAGACTCACAAGCACAAGAGTGCACACACACAAATACACAAAAACACACACACACACAGACAGACACAAACACATCTAACCTGCTGATGGCCTGTTCCTCATCTGTGATACCAGTCTCCCTGAAGGCCCTATTTGACTCCTCCAGACTCAAAGCAATGGCTCTCTGAAGGTCATCCTTGTCGTCTCCAGTCAAATCGATCACGTCTGAAATAACAGACAGAAACGTGGTTAGCTCAAAAGATCACCAGAAGGCACCTTAAGCCCGTCATGCCCTTCCAGTAGGCCTTTCCTGAAGAGACAACATGTCAACATGACTTCACAGACATCAACTTCTCATTTCTCCAACAACAACATGCATCCCGATGCCTAGTCAGCCACTAATGCAGCCGAGTGCATGAAAAAAACATTCCTGATAAATTAGGTACCAGACTTCTTTTTGTTTCATAAATAACAACATCAACTTCAACTTGTGTCAGTGGAAAGGACATATTCACTTGTCCAAAGTATGACTAACCAGTTAGTCAGTGGTGTGTATGTGTTTCCATGAGGAGCATTCATGTGATGGCATGCTGCAAGGGCCAGCAAAGAGGATTTAAATGCCTACTTGTGTCCGCCTGGCTGCCCACACTGATGTATCGGTCGTTGCCTGCGATCTGCGCAGTTTGGTAGTAGGTTGTCTCGTTCAGGTGAGGGACCTTGGTGTTCTTCTCGGTCAGAAAGGCCACTGCCTCAGCCAGGTCACCATTGCTGACCTGTTTTGTCAGAACAGACACAGGCACTTACAACAATGAAAATTGTCCTAGTGATTTTGCAGTCGTGGTCATAAAAAATGAGCATGAGCTCTTTTCAGTCAAAAAGTTCAGAGTACCGAGCTAAAAGAGAGAAGTAACACAAGAATAGCCTTATTAATTTTTTAACGGAAAGCCATATTCCTAAGTGGGACTTTAGAACAGAGGCTCTCAAACTTCATTGGGCCGGAGACCCCTCATGGAACAGAATTTTTTTAAGGACCCCTCATAATTGCAAAAACAAATGTAACCATATAAGATCATAGCAATTTGTTCTTTCAGATGCTTTTATTCTAAAAACATATTTTGCTAATACCACAACAGTTTTAAATATGCATGCTATTGTGTCTGGCAAACTTGACAGTGCAGCAGCAGTTTTAAAATATTTTTTCTTGTTTTGTCAAATCTAGACCTACAGTGTTTTACAAAAGAGTTTTTTACAAAATGTGTTCTACAAAAACGTTTTACAGTTACAGTTTGTTTCACATAACTAAATCTAAGCCTACTAATGTAGGCCTACTGTGTTAAAAAATACTTTATTTCACAAAGTAATAATAACTTATATTCATTTTGCTTGCAGTTAACATTGATGCCCAAGGAAAGTGTTTTGACAGATTGATGAAATTTGTCACTAGTGTTATACAGGTGAGAATAATACTGGAACTATACTGACCTCTAGTATTTTTCTCCCCATAAGTCAAGTTTGTAGTTTTTCACAGACCCACTGGCAATGTGCTGCCGTCCCCAGTTTGAGAACCAATGGTCTAGAAGACCCAATGACTCAACAAGAAGGTATCTTACCTGCAGGGCCTGTTGCAAGAGTTGAGAGTCTGTAGTTCCGGTCACTTCCTTCAACTGGTTCAGTAGTGTCTAAAAGTGCACACAAATATCATTAAGTTATATTACAGCGCTACATTTCTTCATGAAAGAGGGAAATGTGTTACTGGACTAATGTTAAGGGAGAAATATAACAGAATTACAATACATAATTTACATTTACACATTTAGCAGACACTTTTATCCAAAGCGACTTACATTTTCTCAACTACCAATTGTTCAGGGCCAGTCTACCCTAGAGCAACTTAGGGTTAAGTGCCTTGCTAAAGGGCACAACGGTGGCAGCTAGGATTCAAACCCATGACTTTTCAGGCTACTGGCACACTATCCAGGTTCCTTAACCGCTACACTACCACTGTATTACAGTATATAAATTTAAAAATCCCTATCCATTTAACCCCACACCGAGTATACTACATAAACATGAATGTGTTTATGTGTGAAAATCACGCACACTACTTTCTGTCACCCTGTCTCTGTGTCTGTCTGGACAGCTTTCCAGATGAGTCTTTGTGAGGACAGTTGGGTACCATAAGGAAAAGGTCAAAGATCTTGCATGTGTGCAGTCATCCTATGGACTATACACAGTCGAGGTGTATATCGACGTGAAATTGTATATCCTTACTCTAATTAGTATTTTAGCTAATAAATGCATTAACAGAAAACATAAAATCGAGCTGTCTCTTCTATCATGCAAAGAACGTACAATGAGGACCACGGTCGTTGTTGACTAATGACCTGAATGAGTGTTTTGCTATTTATCTGCCTCTCATAGCAGACAGCAGCAAGTAGTCAACCATGGCATAGTAACTCACCTCCTTTAGTCAACTGGCTAATCGAGCACCCATCTCGTTTACAGAGAAGCCAAGCAAGGGGAAGATGTAAACAAACGTTTCACAACTGTAATCTGAGTTGGGACCTAACACAGGCAACGTGCCAAACAACGTTCACCAAGCCCAATGGCTGCCAAGCCACCGCAGTGTTAGCAAAACGAGCACACGTTTGTTTGACACATCAGTGTCCGAATGTCATTTCATTCAAACCGAGATCAGTTCATGTTTGCAAAACGCCTCTCAGCGCAGTTTACAGTGGAGATGGGCAAGAGAGGACAGTACAAAACAGACTATATAACAGGCTACGTTGCAATCATGCAGAGTTTTTAAAAAGGGGTATTAAAGAGGGAATGCAGAAGGCATAACAGTAACTTTAGTTGGCTCATAATGACGACAGGGAGGGTTTCTTAGACGATCTTTGTTGAGGGGTCGTTTAGACTAGCTAATTTAAATTGGATAACACTACTTAGCTGCGCTCGTTACCTAAGGTCAATCACGCCGAACTGCTGCCCAACAACGCTGGGTTATGTTACCTTGTAGCACACCATTTAGCCAGTGCACACCCAAATCATGACATGATTAAGTTAAATGTCAACCATACATAACGTCATTTACATTTACCAGAATGATATAAACCCACAGACGGACCAGTCCTGAAATCTACGGCTTTATTACACATGTACAAACAATGCTCATCGATACGACCACTGACAACTTATATAAATTATTATAATTGCCATTTGTTAGCTACCGCGAGCTAGCTAGACAGCAGTTTACTGCGTTGATGAACTTAGCTAGCTAACGTTAGGTAAGTTAGCTAACGTTAGATAAATAACCTAACGTTAACGTTACTATTCACGTTACCTAACGTGGCGTTTATGCTTAAAACATTCCCTCATTAAGATGCCTGCAGACTATAATATCCAGATATTATTACTGGACTTTAACCACTGGGTGAGGTACTGCCCACTTCAAAACAAACTTAGCCGTGCCGTTTGTTTATTTGGGCAGCACTGACGTAAGTTAGCAGCTAGCTACCTAATTACGTAGCAAGTAACATTAGCTGGTAAAGTTGTACTCTAGCTTGCTACACTGCGTGTTCCGTACGACAATAACATTACCAATAAACAGAAGCAGCACACGCAGTGCAGCCCATTGCAGACAAGACGTACAAGGCACACACTGGCGACCGTTTGGTTGGAAGAAATCACATTCAGTTGTACCATATCATGAAGAATTGCTAGCTGGCTAGCTAACTTTCCCTTGCAGCAGAGCATTGCGCAGGGTAAATAGCTATTGCTAGCTTGCTACTGTAACTTACTCATAAGCCTCCGAATTCAACATACCTTCTGCGAATGCTGCTGGAGGACATTCTGCTCCACGGTCATGGCCGGTTACGATTAATAAAAAATAAATTAATTAAAATCAGGTGTAAAATATGTCGTTTAACCAACTAAAATACGTTAGCTAATATGTCCCCCTACTTATCAGCAGTAGCGGGCGCCATGGGAAATACAGTCATGAGGGAAAATAGCTACTACTGCTGCAGTTGGCAGTTGATCCGTGTTCTATTAGTTAGGTCTTGATGAATGCATTACGTGAGAAAGATGACGTTACTGTCCCGCTATCCCCCGAAGCTACTCCCCTCTCGTACACATTATAGGCCATGAAAGACCATAAATCTATGTGTTGTATAAACAAAACACTCTAACAGTCTGGTTCACTGACAATCAGTTATTCATGTTAATCCTTCTTTAACTAATAGTAATAATAAATATAAGCGTCTTGGGAGTGAATGACGTTTGACATAGGATATGTAGGCTAACTCACTGAGTAAAATAAATATCAAGGCCAAGTGTCATGCAAATTGCACCTGCTTTGAAGAATGGATGTATACAGACTGTCAGCTGACTTACTGAGGAGTAGGCTATGCAGCCAGGCTGCTATACCAAAGGCATTTCCATACTGGACATAAGTATTTCACAAACAAAATGACCATGGGAATTGGATGGCCGACAAACAACAATCAGAATCACGTCTCATAACAAATTATACCAGTTCTAAGTTTCTAAGTAAATTTCTAAGTAAGGATGTGAATTAGTGACATATTGTCTTTTCCCCTTTTGAATCGTTATTCTGTTGCCAGGGTTAATTTTTTCGTGTCACAAAAAGTGTGTCATAAGATCCCTGTTTCTGGCCTGTCACCACAGTCTGTTTGCTATACCACCTACATGCATAGACTACTGCTGGCATATGATCCTCATTGAAAATTCTTTTCAGTTAAGATTAGTATGAATATATTCAGTGATCTCAAATCAGATGATCAGCTGGTAAGCCTATTTCTCTGCAGCACAAGTTGTAAAATAATGTCACTATCTGATTAAATTCATCAGTGTCCCTCTTACAATTTTTGTATAGTAACTAGCCTTATGCCACTGTTAACTTGAACTGCAAAGAAGTCATTATCAAATCAAATAAATTATGATTCTCTCTCTCTCTGGAGTGGAAAAGGAAAGGAAGAGGAGAACAATCATATATATATATATATAACCAGCAGATGGCGCTATCGGACTTCACTGCCACTACAGTAATGGCACTGTAGGAGATGTTTGACAATATGAGGGGACATGGGTTTTCAGGTCATTGAACAGTACACAAAAAATATTTAATCAGTGTAAAATTATACCAAACCCTGAATAGAGAGAAATGTTCTATTCTACTAGGATGAACATTATCACCTTTGTAAGTGATCACTGAACAAGTTGACCTGGAATGAAAATCACACTTGGCCTGGAACATAAACAGCATGGTCTAACTTGACCTGGAACATAAAAACATACTGAAGTTATAGTTCATGGTTAAAGGAAAAGTCCACAATTCTAATACTAAAAATTCACTGAAATGCTGTAAATGGTCCTCTAGTTGTCCGTTTAAAAGCACACTGGTATACAAATGTAGTTATATAAGCTAAACCATAAACAATCCCAAACAAGTAGGTGTGTGATTTGATTAGCTATTCAACAAATTCTATTCTCACATATGTTTAGATTGGATTTTTACAACAGTAAACTGTATGTATGAAGACACACCAACATTTAACCAGTGTCCACCCAAGCTAACGACCTGATACACACATACATGCACACACACACACACACACACACACACACACACACACACAGAACACAAAATATTCAAAACACTAAAATTGCGTGAGAGTATAATAGATGCTTCAACAGCAAAGGCACAGGCTCCACGAATTGTTATGTCAGAGAACACCATTACATTTGGTAGACCTATTACCATCCTACCAAATGTTAAGACCCAAACAATTGAGTGCTGACATAAAGTTTAATCCTACTTACTTATCTACATGCAAAATAGTGACTGCTAGTGATAGTGATGTTTTATATGACATCAAATGCTCACACACAGAGAAAGAGAAAGAGAGAGAGAGAGAGAGAAATTACTCATTTGAATTTTCCTGTAATGCTGACCTGTGATTTCATTTCATACAATTAACAAATTCCAGTTTTTAATGTCTTAATAACATAAAACTCTCAGCCGTGAATAATACACAAGATTAACAGCTCTCTCTGTCACTAGGGTTGGTCTTTGTTTATGTTGTCACATATCAAGTGCATTGTGTAACATGTACTGAGACCAGCGTGAATGCAAAAATATTTGGCAACACCATAACCACCAAAACCATAGGAGAAGCTGACGATAACTTCAAGGTCATGGGGTCAATAACCAGGGACAGAAACTACATGATGAATATGTATAGTATGTGTTCTCAATATTATTTTGGTGAAAAGAAGAGAAAAAAACATCTGTTAAAAGATTAAATGTCAATACGAATGTTAACTAATACAAAATTGAGGATACAAACAAAATATTGTGAATTAATAATTTATATATATTTTTTTGACAAACATTGATATTTTTATCTTATTAATGTGTTGAATGGATTTACCAGCAATCACAAAACAATCATTTTGACATTTAACTGTTGTAGGGAAGTCCTTCAAATGTTCCTTAATGCTTGAAATTGTAGATCCCTGGAGACGCCATGTGGGTCTTACAGAAAATGAAACCCAAAGCCTACTTAGGTTGACCAGGAGAGAAGAGACGCATTTTATTCATTAGTCTGGCACAAATTTCCCAGCTAGCTTTGTTAAACATTTTCTCAAACCATAAAATGGAACAAGTGTATAGAGCTCTTCATGTATGTTATGAAATACAAACATCATGTGTATGACCCCTCGCAGATGGATTGATTGAGCTCAACAAGCAGCAAAAGCCCTCTGTTGTTATTCCAAGGACAAGTAGGATAACGCTGTCTGTTGTCATATTTATGGGGATCCGTGTAGGGTTGGTGAGGAGATGCAGTTCACAGCTGCAGGTCAACAGTTGATCAACTGCAAAGGCCCTGGAGCTGTGTCTGGGAGAGGTAGGAAAGGTCATAACCTTTGAGGAAAGCATAGCAGAGTTCAACAGAGATGCCCTCTGTTTAGTGTGCAGCGCACAGCTAGGAGGCAAGGAAACAGCCAGGGGCAAAATAGAAGTCTAGTTGTGCTAAGGTTGTGTTATTGCAGATAAGATATTAATGCGATATAAATCAATCAGCTCTATTAAATTAATTTTATTTGTCTGTTAATCAAAATGTTTCTGAGCAGCAGACTATAATCAACAGCTCAAGCATGATCTATTATGTCTGCATATAGTCTTTTATTGAGAACTTCATTGTGCTAATAAGAGGTCAAAGAGAGTGCTGTCACCCTGTAATCTTATTTCTTAATTCCTTTTTTGTTGGGATGAATTGTCATTCAGCTGGCTCTGCTTAAATCATAAGTAGGCCTCTGTATGACATCCAGCATGCAGGCTGCCAGAGCAGGTCAAGATATCAAAGGCACAATCAGAGACAATTGCCTTATTGTCCAGTTTGGAGCAGTGACCTCGGTTTAAACTTGTGACTTGTTTGTATATTTTCTCCCACTGCTTTGCAGCCAGAGGAAGCAGGGGGTTACTGGCAGTTCGTGCGTGATAAGAATCTCTGGATCTCGGCAAAGTTCACGGAGAGGAAAGGTTATGCGAAGTTGAAGAGAAGAGGGGTCACTCATTACAGGATTAAAGGAAGGAGAAGTCAGAGACCGGAGAACAGTCAGAGTTCAAGTACTGCAGGGTATTCACACACACACACACACACAGACACATATACACACAATTGGCTCTGCTCGCTAACAACCCCAGAGAGGAGGCAGCTATGGAGTGGCTGCAGTTTGGCTCCAAAGGCACCGCTTAAGTAAGCAGGGCTACAACAGACCATAGAGTATCATTTCCACTGCAAATTAAAATTATGAGATTGAAGACCATTAAGTTATCATTACCACACATTTACTATTACTTATATTGTATAATATAGCAATAACTATGAGTATAAAATTAATTGAAAAAATCTAATAATCTTTGATAAAATGTTTGATTGAAAGGAGACTGAGCTTTATTATGCCCCTGCTTGTATTCTACAAGCAAACCACATACAATGTGTTAAAAAATACCTCCATTGTATTGATTTTTAGAGCCCTGAGGACATGCATCAGAAATATCACCCATCATCCAACGCAACATTACCAAACCATATGATCTTCCATAATCAATGTTCCTGTGGACTTACTGATATCTCAGGGTGCTGGCAAACCAATGGTCATGTTTTCATCACAAGAGCACACACATACTAATAGAATCACACATCACACAGTCTGTGAACTGTAACAGGCTTGGGGTCAGACCACCTGCTTGGTAACTCAGTGTGCCTGAGACAGAGAGTTCCACTGTTGAGTGAATCTGTCTTCTGTTAGTTAGCTGCTACTTGAGGAGTGATGGCTATGTCCCTGCTTAGAGCAGGTTAAACGTCATGCCAGGGCTCTCTGGCGTAGTTGGCTCATTCTAAACACACTGATCTCCGCTCACATAATTGAGGCTTTTTCCTTGCGGTGACTGTTGCCAGACAGCTATTTGATCCAGGGTGAGCTGAGTTTGTGTCTATATGCATTTAAGTCTCCCTTTCAACAGGGTACCTGCTGTGCCCCTCTTGGCAGCAGATGATAACGCCATGCCTTGGGCCCCCCAGCTGTGTGCCCATGGCCAGCGCCAGAGCTGAAAGGTTGCATAAGCAGCCCAGAACCTTCAGCCGAGCCATAATTCCTCCACATACTGATTTAATGCCTCAAGACTGAAAAAGTGCTTGGCTGCTTCTTACAGGAGAAGCTGAAGTGAGTTTAGAAGAAGCCGCGAATTCGGTTACCCAGATTTGCATGAGGCATGAGTGAAGTGCCTTGGGGCATATACTACTGCTGTCTTGATGGATTTGCTGCTCTTCTCAGGCTTGCTGGGGTACTGCAGGTTTCAGCACTCAACTCACTAACACAGCATGCTTCACAAGTTTAGGCACAATGGCAGATGCAGGTCAAGCAGCCTTCAGAGTTCATTTTTAGCAGCTGAAGGACTGGTATGAGACATTTCTGTCATTTCTGAGACAAACATTTCTGTTAAAGTCCTCTTCATACCCTGATTACAGTCAATCAATTAAATGCTCTAACATCAGTCACCTGAGGAACAGACAAGGCTATAAAACTAACAAATGGATGGCATTAAGTCTATCCAACTAAACAAGCGTTGCACATTCATGTGCTCAGAACCATCCGTGGCTTTGGAAGGGGAAAGGGGTCTGAAGGAGGAGCGGAGGGGGCTTTTTGATTGTGCTTTCAAACGTAGCTTTCTATTTTTTCAAGGATTTAAAATCCCTGCAGTAAGATGGTTGCCAGTAGTAGAATTCAGTAGTGGTAGAATATTTCATACAAAAAACATGTTAAATCTAACTGTTTAATGGTCTATTTTCGTGACTGAGCAATTAAATGGAATACAAACATACAGTAATTCCTATGATTTGCCCTTCTGTGGTAGGGAATAAGTTACCAGGAGCAGCTGCAATTACAACAACAAAATAATGTGTTCAATAACACAGCACATGCAAATCGTTTATTTTATTTCTTTATTTAGGTTGTCAGTGCAAATAAACACCAAAAATGACATTAAAAAAGAAAAGTATTTCTGGTCTCATTGAAATTAAAAATGTTATTCGCAAACTAAAATAAGTTTTTAAATGCACAGTGCAGGCCACCAATTCAGACTGAAGAAGGGCTCAAATGAGACAAATGCAAACAGTAACAGAGCCCTCCACTTTCAGACACACACACGCACACACAGACTCGCACACAAATAATGATAAAGTCACATTTGTCATCACAAATAATTTGAATGTCAATGATTGTATTAAACAGACCATTGCTGTTTTAAATAACAACCTGTCCAGGATAAAACATGTATTTTTATTTCAAGACCCAGCAATACCCCAAACCCAGTATTGATACACAGGTCCTTTCCATGCAGCAGCATGCAATAGGCAGCAGTGTATAGCAATTGGACATAACACGACAGGTTGCAGAATAAAGATTATCATTAGCTTACAACACAGAGACACATGCAAAAACATTCTCCATTCTCCGCCATGATATGTACATATCGAACAGAGTAGGTTTTCTGTACATCATAGGGCGTTTAAAAACTAGGGCATTGTTACTTTTTTTTTTTACTTTTACTTTTGAACAATACAAAATAATTGTCTTCCATAATGAAAGCATTATTTACAGAATATTTGTTAAAACATGTTCAATGGTTTAGACATATAGTTTTATGTACCTTTGTCTGTACATTTCAAAAGTTCACTTTAAGACTGCATGGACATACCTGGATGGGTTTTATCTGCACAAACTCAGTCTACATACATGCACACCAACAAACACACATGCATACACGCACACACACACACACATGCACACACTCACAGAGACACACAACCAGCCAACCAATAAACCAATAAACCAACCAATCAAACAAAAAAGATTTACTTAATACCTTAAGTAAGTTTACAGTGGGTATGCTTTTATAGAAGCAGGCCCAAATGTCACCATCATTCAAGGTCAAATGACATTTAACTTGAGACGTTTGATTGCCACAAGCCTGGAATGCTATACCTTCTAAAGTTACGGCATCTGAGTGTGTATATGAAAGCCCAAAGCATTCGAGCTGCTTCATATTTTAAACAAAGCACAAAACAACAACTGTTTCTTTCTTGCTTGCTTTCTTTTTTTTAAAAAAAACTGCTACAAGGAATTCATGCCTTTCAACTCCATACATATTTAAAGTATTCATGAAACAGAAATGGTTATGCTGAAACTGACAATCCCCACTCATCTCTACTCTATGTCTGCAGGGGAAATTATCATCAAGTAATTTGTGTGTCTAGGCTCCCCATCGCAGCGTTTCCCACTGATTACGGTGTGAAGGGATATCAGAGATGTTTTTCCTGAATTGATGATGCTATAATCACTGTCCAGGGTCTGTATACAAAAATGATTATTATTCTTTCTGCCCTTGGGGATGTAATTACACTAATGCCTCAAATGTTTTTTGTTTGTTTTAATGTTGTGCTTCATATATTACAATATTCTTAGAATTTCCCTTACTTGTAAAAAGGTGGAATGCCCTGATTGTGATATAAATCAAAGTGAAAAGTGGATGTCATATAAATATTTTAGTTAAGAAAATGATCAATATTTTGCCCTTTTCAATACTTGACAGAATAAGAGGAAACTTCAGAAATGAAAAGAAACGTTACAAGAAAGTATATCACAATACATACTTAGATTTGACTGATATGAAAAACTAAAGATTTGGATCACTGGCTTAAGATAACTGATAATATGGTACCTGATACAATTTTGTACCTACTCAGTTAGACATAAAATTGCATGTCAAGATTATGACAATGAAATACAAAATGTCTGCTGTTTAGAATTCAAAAGGCTTGGGTTTGGCTGTATTGGTCATATTATGAAACTTTGGACAGTCATCAGTAAATGAAAAGAAAAGAGAAAGCTAGAGACAAAGTAGGAAATGAATAAAAAGAGGGAGAAAAAGTAAAAAAAAGGAAAAAGACTAGGAATGAACTAGGTGCATCAGTAGAGCAGTAACCCTTTCAAATCTAAACCATGTCCACACACAGTTCATGTCTACCATGTTCTCCGATGAGCTCTTAAGCTGTTCTGTCAGCAGTCTGTGGGACGTTACTGTTATGGTGAGGAGCTCAGTCTGTGGCGTACTCGCTGCCGTCGCCTCCAGGATGTTCCTCATCTGCAACTGGCTCCTCTTTAACTTTAATCTCACAGTGTGGTGTCGGCAGCCTCTGATCCCTGGGCTCTCTCCTCACCTCACCTTTGCCCCGTTGGAGCATGTAGTAGAGGATGGGGTTAGCCCGAGTCAGACGTGGGGAGTCAGGACTGCAGTCATGTCCCTCCCTCTCCTCCTGCTCGTTTGCCCCCTCCGTTGCTTCCCGACCTGGGCTGTCGCACTCCTGCTTCACAGAGCCTGGGCTTGTTGTTGTCGTTGTTGTTGCTGTTGTTTGGACAACGGCATTGTTCTGTGGCAACCCATGGTAGAAACCGTTGCTGCTGCTGCTGCTGTTGCTGTTGCTCACTGGCCGATGGGCACCAGTGGGCTTGGGGCTCGGAGAGATGGCTGGATGCCATGGTGACTGAGAGGGTTTGCTGTAGTGAGCCTGGTGGGGAAGAAGACTCCCATTGACCTTGGCGTGGGGGAGGCCATGGCCGTGGACCGGACTGGACACGCCGCTGCCCTTAGACAGCCCCTTCAGACAGTTGTCCGACAACAGGAGCTGCTTCAGCACATTGAAGCTCTGGTGGCCTTGTGGAAGCACTTTGCTCACAGAACTCCTGGCTGGGGATTCTTCCCGCTTGGGGCTCAGCAGTAGTTTGCCGCCAAGTCCCTCGTAGGAGTCCGTGGGTCTTGAGCAGAGCTCACTGGTCAACTGCTCAGCCAGCTCCAGACACAGCCTCCTTCTTTTAGGGCTGGGCCCACTGTGGTAATCCAGCTGCTCCTCCTTTACGGCTTTGGAGTTGTAGTCTGAGGGTGTACCAGGCTTGTAGGTGCTGGTCTGCTGTCTTAAGAGCTGACTGAGGAGACCATATTTAGAGACGATATCGTCGGGACATGGTTCAGATTTGACATCACCCTGGTTCTTTGTGGGAGATCCATGTCTCCCGTAATGTCCATGGTTCCAGTGATACACTGTACTGTCATTATCAGAGGGGCTTGAAAAATGGCTATCTTCTTCTGGCTCTGTTTTAATTTTGATCTCTAGTGAGGGTCCATTTGAGTATATATCGGGGGACGGGGATGGGTGTTTTTCCGAGTGAGCACTCTGTTGTGGTGTCTCTGTGCTTCTCGTACCACTGCCTCGTTTCTCCGTGTGAGATGCTGAGCCCAGCAGCAACTGCAGCACTGTCCGCCTCTCCAGCAGACTCTCGATCTGCGACGTGGCCGCTGGCGATGTCACAGACAACTCTCGCCTCTGAGGTGTGAAACTGCTACGCTGTGACGGGTCTGCAAAGGGACTGTGGTTTCTTTGAGTCGGCAGAGGGTTCAGACACTCCAGTAAAGCTGAGGGCTTTTCTGGCAGCAGCCCCGGGCTTGGTCGCTTGTTGGGCCTGCGGTTTAGTAGCGGTGGAGATTGCTGTGGTGATGCTGGAGATGGGGAGGTGTTTGTGCGGCCACACTGTGCCAAGTTCTGCAGAAGCTTACTGGCACTGAAACCAGACTCTGTTCCTTTGTCACTGGAGTAGGACTTGGCTTTGCACAAATCCAACGGACTAGACTGGACCTGGGGAGAGGGAGAGGAAAATGAGTACTGAGATGGACTGCCACCCATGTCGCTGTTCATGGAGAAGCTGGTCACGCCACTCCGACTGACTCCGACCCGGTAGTCTACAGGGCTTTGTCTGAGACTTTCGGTGTACGGGCTGCCAATCAGTTTAAGTGGGTCTGTGGGCACGTTGTTGAGGGTTGCGTCACGGCATCGCAAATCTGGATTATCTCCGACTTTGTTTACCTTCTCATTGTTTCGTCGGTCCAACAGTAACTGCATGAGAGTGACCTTATGATGGGATTTGGAGTCCGGGCTGACATCCAGCTCCCTGGCCTCAGAGACCTTTGGTCCAAGGGTGTCTGGCTTCCACCTGTTTAACAGAGTCTCTGTGAGCTTATCCAGTGGGCAAGACAAGGAAGAGGAGGACGAAAACGAGAAGGGCGCTGATTCGTGGTTGGACGCCCTGTGGCTGCGCATGGAGAGGTCAATAGGGGAACAGCTGGAGTAGTAACTGTCTCCATCACTGCAGGATTTGGTGGGGCTGTGGTACTGGTCCAGATGACTGATCGAGACCCGTTCCAAGACCCGGTTGTCAAGCGGGAGAGAGGGTGCCCGGCTGGGAGAGATACACTCCTCTTCCTCCTCCCTCTCCTCCTCATTGTCCTCTTCCTCCTTCTGTTGCTTTGCTTCCTCCCCCTCTTGATCTTGCTCCTCTTCCGCCAGGTGTCCGTTCCTGGTAAGCTGCTTTTGGGAGTTGTGGTTGTTGAGCAGGAGCAGGAGGAGGCTGCTGCAGCTCTGGGGAGGTCTGGAGCTGTGCCTGTCAAAATGTCGCCTCTCCCTCGGGGGTTGTGGGCTAGCGAGGGGTGGCACACGCGGTGAGACCCCACCACTTCTGCTGTGTGGTGAGTTTAGGGAAGGGCTTCCCCTGGTTGAGCTCGCAGACGCAAGTGGAGACATTCTGCTCTGGCCGTTAAGGGAGTTCAGAGTGTCTGGGACCATTTGGGTCTCTCCAGTGCTCGGGGGCCTCTTGTCCTGTGCCTTCTGTGAGGCTATAGCTGCAAGCCTCTCGCTGGCAGACTGTCCGGCCAATTGTGCTTTTAGTACCTGCTCCCTGGAGTACTGCTTGAGGTGGGCCTCACTGGAGAGGAGCAGGGCTAGCTGGCTACAGGCCATACTAGGACGTGGTGAGGGTGCAGGGCTCGAGCGTGTTTTCACCAAGTTTGCAACAGCTTTGAGCCGTTCAGCACAGGACACGGCAGAGTCGGATGGGCTGGACTGGGCTGTGGTGCTCACATCTGAACGGGGCGACTCAGAGAAGCGATCCTGGCTGGCTCGCCGGCTATAAGGCATGCTGCTTGTGTCGTGACTTTGGCCTTTGCTTTTCCTCACCAGGCCCTTAAGACGGCTGGAGGCCGTGCCGTAGCCCTGAAAGGCATCATGGTCGTGCTGCAACTTTTCTGGGGACGAGATTCTCTTGCTGCTACCATTCTGTGCTTCTGGCTGCTTCTGGCTCTGCGAGAGAGACTGTGACATGGCCACACCCTGGAGCCTGGAGCTGAAGGTGGTGAGTAGGGAGGCCAGCAGTGTGCTCTCCCCGAGTGGAGAGCCATCCTGACCAACCCTTTGCTGCTGCTGCTGCTTCTCCTCCACTCTCAGGTGTCCATTTAGGCTGGCAACAGAGGGGCTCTTTCTCCGGTCATCCTCTGTCTCCCCCCAGGCCTCCGACCGCAGGAGCCGGGCCTTTTTGAGGTGTTGGCTGGCTCCTCCGCCTGGAGGGCTAGCCTTCTCCCGCGTCGCAGGGCTATGATTGGCTAGCGGCAAGCCTTGAGCCGCCGCCACCGCAGACGCTGCCACTGCAGACGCCGCCACTGCATGGTTGCGCCGTTGCTCCTCATTGCTGTTGCGGTCGGCCTCTGTTCTCCTTGTTGCCGTGGCGCCGGGCCCAGTCGCCACGGGATGCATTAGTAAACCTTCCAGATAGGTCAGAACGGCTGAATCCTGGTGCGTCTCAGGGCCAGCGTCCTCCCCATGAGTCATGTTCAACAGCAGGAGCGCCCCCTTGTGGTGTGGTGCTGACGCGTGACTACCAGAAAAGGTGTGACCCTTAGGAGTCGCGATGACATTAACCTCTGCACATGAAGCCAGCTGAGCTCACTGGGTTGGCCGTCGACAGCTGCTCCCTTATTTATTTATTTATTCTCACTCTGGCTCAGATGGTTTTCAAATCACTACCGCCCAGCGTGGCAAAGGCCATGGTATAGGTCAGCCAGGCAGGGAGGGTCGCAGGCAGTCCCCTGTGTGTGGTCACAGTCATGAGCCAACGGGTAGGGGCTTTTAAAGCAGGTTAACCCAGTCAACCCAGTGAGTCAGTGAGGAGTCAGGGAGACCTTTACTGATCCTCGTTGAAGCATGCCATGCCAGTGGGGATGGTTGAAATGTCTGCTGCTTCGCCCTTGGAGGGGGAATGTGGGGGTAGCCCTGTGCCGTCTTTCTGTCTTCCTAATCCAACAGAACACCATAGAGAGACCTGTGGAGGGGGTGGGGGGGGGGGGGTAGAGAGGGAGAGAGAGAAAGAGGAAAACATGACAAGAGTGTTGGTGTTTGTCACAGTGGCTCAGTCATCACATTCATTTCAACACTTTGGCTTTGGCACACTGATGACTGAAGAGTTTATTCCAACTAAGACAAGCCTGTCATGAAACTGTCTTGTCTTTCAGTCAGTGTCACGTATATTTATGCATTCAGCGCACCTGCTGTAGGCTTTCTAATGAGAGCCACCTCCATCCTGAAGGTACACCTTGTCTGGTGTTTCACAAGGTGGGGGGTGTGGAGTGGGGGGATAAAAACAGATCAATGAATACGTTAAGGGAAAAATAACATTCTTTTCACATAAACCCAAACATAATCCATAGACAGCCACACAGCAGCATGCAAATCAGCATCTGCTGCCCATCTCTTGGGTGCAAAGAGCTTTCGAGTATCAAGAAGCTAATTTCACATGCAGACTATAATTTCTGCTTGTATACTAGTTCTGGACAGGAAACTCAGCTCTCTCAGGGTCAGGCTCAGAGATATGTTCATATTAAGCAACATAAATTTGAATATTTTTGTGTGAACATTCTGTATAACAATAATGGTTAGTAGAAGGGCCACGTTGGTCCACAAAGAACAACTCATAAAGTGTGCAAGTTTTACAATGTGCAAAAAAAGGTTCTCACAGATTGCAATATGTATTAATGGATACACGATTCATGCACTGTTAGATATCTGCACACTCACACTCAGTAAGTGTGAGTTTTTGGAAGCATTTTTGTGCTTATGTATGTGTGCGTCCATGTCTATTTGTGTTTATGTGTGTGTGTGTGTGTGTGTGTGTTTAGAGTGTAGAGTGTGCCTCTGAGGAACCCATGCTGCCATCTATCAGAGTATGTGTCAGCTCTGGAGCATATGGCTGATAAAAGCCGCCAGGTCGCCACCCCCTGCCTGGTCTCTGCCACCCACAGACAAGCACCGGCAGCCCAGGTATCAACAGCCACGGGCCGGTAAACACGCCAGCCTCCACAACACAGACACACACACACACCACTGCCACTCACAGCCTAGAGCTTAGAGCTCAGAACAGAACAACACAAGGAAGCGGGAGAGGAGACGAGAGAAACAGGAGACACAACACAGGACAGGAAAGGAAAGGCAGTAAAGAAGAGAAAAGAATAGATGAGAAAAAAAGAGAGCATATAAAAGAAATAAGACAAGAAAAGGGGAAAGACAAGAAAAGAATAGAAAAGAAAAGAAGAGTTGGTCACAGGAAGTGACATTAGAGGAGAGATGGAGTAAAGAAAAAAGAGAGAGGAGAGGACAGAATGGCAGAAATTAAAGGTTGATTAAAGGGAGAAAGAGAGGAAAACTAGAAGGACAAGAGGAGAAGACAAGTGTCTGAACACTGGTCTCAGCACTGTAAGATAAATCACAAACAACTTTAAAGTAAGATAGTGATCAGGCCTCATTGTGTTCTTCTCCTGACATGCCATAAAAGTACATTATTGTGCAAAAGTGAGTGCATTTTATTCCAAGATTTTATTCAAACAGATGACTGAGATGCTGGTATCTGACAGAGGAATATGTTTATGTTTGTGTGTTTGTTAAATTTTAATTTGATTAAATTATATCTGATGTTGATGCAGATTAATGACAGAGATTCAAGTCACAAAGACATTACCTGCTCAGTGCAATTTTGAGGATGGGTGAAGGATGACTACAAATGCAACACACTAACTGACTCAGAACAGGAATCAGAATCAGACTCAGAACAGGAATCAGAATCAAAAATCTGAATCAGAATGGAGTCCTAGAGATGCCATTCTTGGTCATGACGTTCTTGGGCCAGTGAGCCACCCCAGTGCTGCTGAGAGTGTGGCTGTCAGAAGGCCTTTACAGACCCACAGTAGTCTGTCAGAGTCTGGCTCTGCCCTGGCTGCCAGCAGCTCTGTGTGTGTGTGTGTGTGTGTGTGTGACAGCAGATGTGGGTGTGTGTATGTGTGGCGCTTCCAGGGGTGGGAAATTGGGGTGGGGGGTGGACAGCATCCTGCCTGGCACACCTGTCATGCTGTGGCAGAGGATCCGCAGGGCAGGGGCAGCAGCATCGGGTGCGTCAGATAACGTGACACTGCCACGGGCCGGCACACATACACACACACACACATCTACAAACAAACACAAACAGAAGCATTCACACCCACCCACGCACACACAAACACACACAGACATACACAAAAGTACTCGCATTTCAGTTTCACACACACAAACATTCGCACGTAGACACACACGTACACACAAACAAAAGCATGTGCTTTCACACCCACCCACGCAAACACACACATACACACACAAAGTCCCCCAGCCATATCTCTGTCAGTACTGTCTAGCCAAACACCATCACGGAGCTACTGTCGAAGCTATGTCTCCACAAAGGTTAATTAATACAGAGCCTACACACCCCTCCAGCCCCACAGCCCCTCTTACATGGCAGAGACTCCAGTCTTCTTCCCCTCTGTCTGTCCCCTCTGGCTCGCATTTAATGTGTTAAGTGTGGGCCCAGGGCATGGAGACTGGGCTGCCACCACAGGTTAACAGAGAAGTGCCGGACGCTCAGCCGTCACAAAATTCCCAGTTCTTCCCATTCCCAGAGTTCAGTCTAGTCCACTGACAGGACGTGTGTGTGTGTGTGTGTGTGTGTTGCTTCTGCTTTAGAAAGTGAGTAAGAGAAAAATAACAAACTCAAATCCAATTACGGGGAGAGTGGGAGGAGGTGTGTTCATTGATAATCTGTCTGCACGTCGACAGGGTTGTGTATCAGGCGGCTGTGACATGATTAGTGAGCTGTTTTGTCACCTTCTGTCACACTGCCACACTTCTGGCGATACAAACGACCCGGCTCAAAACAAACACCCGTGTCACTTCGGCTTATTTCCGACGACGTCAGCAGAGAGAGAGAGAGAGAGAGAGAGAGAGAGAGAGGAGTACAGACCAGACCAAAGCACGAAACGTGTCTGGCATGAGGACAGTAATTAATTAATGAACTACGAGCCCAAGCCCAGACGGGCATGATGGACTCGTTTACGGGGCCAGTTGAAGCCACTGACCCAAATTTGATTCCAACAAAAGGCAACCTGGTAAAACTGGGCCATCTAACATCTCCTGTTAATCTTAATGGACAGGATTAAAACTAGTACCCAAATGGCTTAGCTAACTTAGAATAAATAAATAAAATGTGCCACATATTGGACTGCAAACCTATTGGTCTATAAACATACTGGTATGTCATTAATAGTGCTCAACTTGGGAAATGAATCCTGTTGTGAAAACCTTGATGAAGAACCTTAAATGCATCCTCGTAACCCAAAATGCATGAATAGAACCACCTCATCACATTAGACTACAGGAGCCATGTGGAAGACTTTTGGGTTAAAATATCTCAAAATGACCCAGATACAGCAACAGAATAGGAAAAAACTATTGTATTGATGTTGTGCCAAATATGTCTGAGCAGCACAGTGTTATATTCAGATATCCACTGTAGTTAGCATGCAAATCAACTAGCTTTGCACTGTAATGCTCTCTTTGCACTGGCATGAACTATGGGTCGCTGTATTAAAAACAATACAAGTTTGAGATCAAGTCAAAATTGATCAGAATCCATAAGACCTTACACACATAAAAGACTGCCTAAGCTTGACCATACATGATCAGCTGCAAAGATAAGAAAGACAAGGATAATGCCTTTTATATCTTTTATATAAAGGGATTCAATTCCTCAATGAACTCAATTCAGCCTTCTAAAATATGCACATATAGCCTACCTGGCACATACACAGACACAAAAGACACACATAAGACCTTACACACAGCAGGTTTCAAACCATTCTACATGTTTCACTGAGATCGAGGGAACATTTTCTGGGAGAGGAAGAGGAAGAATGCAGACAGGAGGAGGGCGTGTACCAGGGGGCAGTGTGTGGCCTGGGCAGACTTCATGTGCGGGGCAGCATATGTGTGACTCCCCCCAGCCGGCCTTAAGGATGCAGGCATAGCTCGCCGCGCCACTGGGCTGGGGTGAGCTGCAATGAGACCTGGCATGTAAGGGCAGGGAAACATGTGTATTACACAGCCACCCTCCGTCTACATATTGAAAATGACCTCACACATCTGTAAATCTGTCCTCGCCCAATACTCCCCAAGCTACGACCCTGCCGGACATGAAAGAGGGTTTAGGGGGAGAAAGGGGGGAGGGGAAGAAAGTGAGAGAAAGAGAGAGAGAGAGAATGAGAGAAAGAGAGACAGGGAAGGGGAAAGAGAGGAGGGTGAGACAGAGAGTGGTAGAGACAGACGAAGAGGAAGAGATACAGAGAGAATGGAGGAGCGAGAGAAAGAGAAGAGAGGGGGAAAAAGAGAAAGAGAATGAAAGAGAGAGAAAGCATCCCTCCCGAGCAACTGGGCCCCGAGTAATTATCCATTATCTTTGACAATGTCAAGCAATAACACCCAACAGCATTTTAAGTGATTTTGCTGGCCAGTGGCGAAAAAGCACGATGAGGACGCGGGGAGCTTCATCATCGGCGGGTGTCTTTTCACACACACACACACACACACACACACACACACACTCAGACACAGGCACACACTCACACACACAGCAACAACAGGAAGGTCACAACATTATCAGAGCCTCAGAGGCAATTTCCAGGCACAAGTCACAAGAAAATGGACTGTGTGGCCGAGGCTAGACCCCATGCAAATGTCAGAGATTTCATATCCAAAGCCAATCTACCATCGTTCACATGCCGAGTACAAGATTAATTGCAACACCCCCTACCACCAATCCCCCCCCCCCACCTCACCAAGAAGGGCTAATAAATGACTTCTATTGTCAGGGATTGTAATCCATTTAAAGCATTTAAAATGCATGATTAGAGAAAAGAAGAGAGCCGCCGTGGGATGCATGTTTAAAGTCAAGGTCACTCCCTTCGTCTGGGCAGGCAGGCAGGCAGGCAGGCAGGCAGGCAGGCAGGCAGGCAGGCAGGCGGGCGGGCGACTTGACGCAACAGCTGGTGTCCGTGTGAAGCCCTCCATGTTAATATAAAGTGACAATCTAGCCCTTGCTGTGTATATCACTAATATCTGACACGAGTCTGGCAGATGCCGTGCCTGAGCATTAAAAGGTAAGTCAAGGTTAAAGAAATTTACGGCGAGGATGGGGTGCTAGGGTGGTGGAGTGTGTGTGTGTGTGTGTAGGAGGGGGGTGGTTGGAGGCAGCTACATGCCATTATTCCATGTTATTTGAAGCTGTGCGGTGGCGTGTGTTGCATGCATGCACAGTAACCTCGTGCTGATATGCAGCACACCATTTTAAAAACTCTTAAAATATCTTCTGCCATTGTGGAAGGAGGCATGAGAAAAAGACTGAATTGTAGACCTCTGTGACCGTAGCCTACTCGCGTAACATAAAAGACAAACTCTGCCTAAGCATGACCATACATATCCATTTGCAAAGATAAGAAAGACAAGGATAATGCCTTGCAAGACTGGTGATGAAAAGTGATCTTTGATATAGAGGGATTCAATTCCTCAACAAACTCAATTCAGCCTTCTAAAATATGCACATATAGCCTACCTGGCACATACGCAGACACACAAGACACACACTCACACACACACAGAGAAAGAGAGAGAAAGTCAGTAGCGTGCTCATTATTTCTAATTACAGTATCAAGCACAACCAGAGCACAGAGTGACCTACATTGCCACAGTCAATTCCCATGAAGCTCCCCGAGTCCCACTTCGCTTCTTACATAAAGCTCAGCAGTGTTAAAATATCACTACATTTGATTACACTACAGCGTCATACCATGTCTACACCCATGATGGTACCAAAATAAAACTCCTGGGTATAGGTCTATACACAGTACAAAAAACAGCTGTGCCTCTCAGCCGTCATAATTAAGCCACATTCTAAGCACATGGATTTTTACTCTGACTTAAACATGTGACTGAAGACTAAATATTGGAAGGAAAATGTTAAAATATTTGGAATTGTGGTAATTAAACATTTCACAATTTTGGGTGATCCCACAATAATTTTAAATTCCGTTGTCGAGGTCTGAATGCCCCACTATTTCTCTGTCTGCCTTCCCCGTTCTCTTCTCTAGGCTCCACTCCATGTGTCAGAGATAAAACAGCAGTTTTTACATACATTAGTGTGTAATTTATTATGTCAGACTGTAGGACAACCACTTATAACTCATGCTGTTACGCAAGTCTTTGTCAACAGTAACTAGGCTATAATGAAGAATAACCAAATGCTACTACAACTCCCACTTCCGAGCTAATGGTCATTAGTCATATGTCAAATCGCAGAGGTAAGCGAATATTAATGTGGAATTGATTTCATGGGAAATATCATTAAATAATAACATTAAATATTTGCACATGGGCCACTGTGCAATTGCCTAACGTGCCAGACCAGTTCAAAGTGTAAATGCTAAATGCTAACTGTAAATGCTAAATATGAAACTTTGCAGTCCGGCACATTTATTAAAGTGTGATGCATCAATAAGCCTCCATCCACCCCTCAGCTTCCCTATCTAATCTAATCCAATCTTCTTGCTATGGGTTGCTTGTGCAGCAGCCAGTACTCTCTACACATGTTTCATGAGAACACTGGATCAACTGTGCAACTGATAACTGTTAGTTCATGTGGGAACACCACGAACCCCCCTTCAACCAATGACCCATATATGCTAAGCGAGAGGGGTCTCTCTACCCTACAGCTAAATTCAGTTGAAAATTGGTCCCCTCTCCCACAGTATACCATAATAACCCCCCGTGGGTGTCACGATTAAATTCTATACGGCCAGCTGAGACATACTGTTTGAAGCAGAACCGTCACGCGGGTGAGTGGCAATTACCCACGATTCCACGGTGCGCTCCGCAGCACTGCCTCAGCAGAAATGGCTTTAGCTGCCAGAAGTTAAAACAGACTTTAAAAAAAAATACCATTCAGAAAATACAGTGGCATAATTAAATGAGAATCGAATCAATTAAGTGCACTTAACCTCCAGAGGGATAAAATGATGATAATGTGCACCCTTTTGTAGCAAACCTCCGATGCCATCTTTCCAGTTGGCATCCCTGGCACTGTTCTGAGGCCAACACCACAATGGAGCGGAGCAGTGCAGTCGCGCTTTAGTGTCGTCTGCTTCCTCAGCATTTCAATACCTTTCCTGGGGTGGGTGTATAACATAACACTTGCCCTCACCCACCCATGTTTACATTCAGGATCTTGGATCTTAAGATCTAGGACCTCAATTTGTCACATCAGAAAAACAAAACTACTTTGACAAATTACACTTTACATCATGTGAAGTGGACTTTGTCTCTTTAACGTTGCTTTGCTTGTTGCTAGTTGCCTGTCAATTAAATCAATACCTTGAAGTAGAGAACCACACTAATACTTTAACTAGCATTATACTCTTTAGTTTATCTCTGTAGCACTCCTTTGCCTATTTGTGCTGCTGTAATCACCTACTTCCTTCCTTCCCACAGCACTATACTAAGCCAATGAGATGGTAACTAACTAGCGCACTACTTAACTATACCTCTACTAAATACTTCTTTATAACCAACATGGTACGTATTTAGAATGGGCCTAGAGGCCTCCTTCTCCCTTCCTTACTCACTTCCTTACTTAGTCACTGGTAATGGTGACTACAATGGTACCAATGTATTAGCTGCTAATACTTTCTCTCAGGTGATTATTGGGTATCCCTGTCCTCTATATCCAGCCTCCTTGGCCTTGGCCTTGGTCTGGTCTGACCTGACCTCGCTGCTGCCTGGCCCCTGGGCTGCCCGCCTGCCTGCCTGCATAAAAAGAGGGCAGGCTGACTTCGGCACAGATAACCGCTGCGGCTAATCAAGACAGCGTGTACTGGGGCAGCGGATTAGCCCACTCCACTCGGCTCTGCTGTGACCCGCTCACATCACACATGCTGGAAAAGCAGCTACGCACACAACAAGGTCAATGTTAAACCTGTGCTCACCACACACACACACACACACACACATATACACAAAGGCATTCAGGCCACAGGATTCAGGCCAAACTGTAGTTCTTTTGCTGTTAGCAAAGGGATGCAGAATGTGTACAAGTAAAGGGGGAGGGATATTTCAATAAGAAGCAAGAAAGAATTAAGTATAGGACAAAAACATCAGTAGGCTCTCTCTAATAGTACCCATTCAAGTACTATTGCTGTCGCTACTGCTGTTAACAAGTTATCATGTCCTTGACTTCCTGGCCAAAAGGTCATTTTGTAAGCATGTCACAAGAATGCTCTTATGAAAATATTGATATAAACTTTCAATGCCACGTTTTAGGAAATACAGCTTTTGTGCAGGTATCTGTTACTTGAACCTGATCAGACCCGTTTCAATCATGGGTTCAACAGAACAGATGCAGTTCACATATCACATTTAGTTTTTTCATATATCGGATTATCTCTGTATATATGATAAGTGCCACAATTCTTTTTGTTGTTTGTTTATTTACCTTTGAGCGTACTTTGAATGTGCAGTGGTTTAGATGCTTCATGAATAAAATAAATTGATTCTTTATGAATAAACTGATTGACACTGACATTAACATATCATGGAATGGATCAGTTTGAAGGTTGGATAATGGTCCTGCTAAAATCATAGGTTTCAGCACAGAGATGCTGGATTTTGCCTCATGAGCTAGGTCTACTTTTACAAGAATATATCTATTACAAACACACGAAACCCTGCTGCAGTGGTTATCTGCCAGAGTGCTCCAGAGAACTGGTGCTGATCTATGAGGTGCAATTAAATATTAATTAAATCGAATCCTAAATAAGAGATTCACTTTTGTATAGGGGTATGTATATGTGCGTGGACTGGTGCCTGACTATGAGACACCCTCTCAGGAGAGACCAGCGGCCATGGTCAAATACAAACACAAACAGCATCTATCCTGCATCAGCAGGAATATTTCCTTATGGGCGTAACGAGTGCCATTAATCGCTCTTAACTAGAGGACATGACCTCACCTTGGCAGTCTTACACACAGCTGGGGGGGAGAGAACAGAGGGGAGTGGGAGATGCGTTGTGTGGAGGTGGGGGGTGGGGGGAAGGACAGGTAGAAATTAAAAATCACAACACCCAGAAGTCTGCCATCTTCTGCTATTTTTGCCCTTAAAGTGTGAATACATCCAGTGGCAATGAAACTACCAAAGCCCACAGAGGGTAGGACATGGAAAGGGGTGGGGGAGGGAGAGGAGCAGAGGGAGAGAGAGATAGAGAGAGAGACAGAGATAGAAAGAGAGAGAGAGAGCAAAGGTTGCTGTGGATCCGACAGCAGAGCGCGGCGCCCTTGACACACTGACATAGGCCCCCGCGTCATGTGACATTTTATCATCAGCCACCTGGCAGACTCCCCATCTTCTCACGACCTCATCCTCCTGTGACCCAGCTTCACCGCAACACACACACATGCGCACACACACACACACACTCACAGACACACACGCGGACGCGCACACACACACACACACAGCAATGCAACTGCCCCAGTGCGGGCCCCTCCCTCACGGCTGTGCAGGAAGGTCGAGTGGGTCACTTTGTCCTCATCTGTAATCCTCTGCCATTCGTCAGCAGAGAGACAGAGAGAGAAAGTGAGAGAGAGACAGAGAGAGAAAGAGTGAACAGTGGCCTGGGGAGAGGAAGAGAGGGAGGGGGGGAACGAGAATGAGAGACAGAGAGAGAGGGGAGGGAGGGAGGGGAGGAAGGCAGCTTCGCTACAAGGGGAGAATGCCCAATTAGGCAGCTGTCACACAAAGCAGCAGCAGCAAAATCATTCCCCTATCGGAGAGGAGGCCAGAATGGGAGTGAGAGAGCGAGGGAGTGAGGGTGAGAATGAGAGCGAGGGAGTGAACGAGAGCAGCTGCGGGTGCCAATTACACCGATGCGTTAACCCCTTCTGCTCCACAGGGAGGGAGGGAGGGAGGCTGCTGTGTACTGTGCCAGGCTCATCACCCTGGCACAATCTCACTGGCACAGTGGCCCGTCCCCATAGCCTAGTCTCACCCCGCTAACACCCGCTTTAGCCTAAGTGCCTCAGACTGGCACCAACATGGCAATAACATCCAAACAGCATAGTGTCAGCAGATATCTCTCTCATTCTCTCCCTCTCCCTCTTTCTCTGTGTCTCTCTCTTCTCTCTCTCTCTCTGTGTTCTTCCATTGAAAATGCTTTCTCTTCAGAGCCCCAAAAGGAGTAGGCGGAGGAGTTACACACACACACACACACACGCACACACACACAGGTTTAATCAGCTAGCCATGAGTCCACAGCCTCTATAATCTCTCCCTCTCTCTTTTTCCAATAAAGCACAGGAGCTCCACAGGCCAGGGCATACACACACACACACACACAAACACACATCAAACAGGGTGTGCCCCAGGGATGGACGGGGACAAACTTATTATGAACAAAAAAAACAAACTGTGGAAAACCTTGTGACACATGGCAAAAAGTGGCAGACGGATGAACATAGGTTGGCTATGTTTGTGTGTTTATGTGTGTGTGTCTGTGTGTGTGTGTGTTATTTAGATAAAAACCCAAAAGAAGAAAACTGACTGCCGGAGCACTGCAGTGTGAAAGATATCAATTGGTGACAATTTCAGCATAATTGCGTAATTCATCTTCCAAATGCACATCTGTTTTGAGTAATGGCCAAACTGATCTGCAGAAATGAGCTGGATGCCAACCTGAGCAAGATTTATGCTCCGTTACATCACTGCAGTTATTGATTGTTTTAGTTGCCATGTTTTTTCATGTTTTTTTTATTATTTTATTATATTTAATCAAATATGAGGAAGGGAAAAGGCAATAAAAGATGTGTGATGAACAAATGAGTTTCTGAACGCATGACTCAATGAATTGCTGCCTTTATCAGCCTCTCCAGTCTCTCTCTCTCCCACTCTCTCTCTCTTCTCTCAGAGTGCCTTATGAGGTATGGCCAAACGTGCTAAAGGTTAAAGACACAGTAAATCCTGCTTGAGCCACAGCTAGCTCTCAAACCCATTACGTCACAAAACCTAGGGACACTTATCCTGCAAATCCTGTCTGAGAAGAAAGTGCAGTTCAGGGAAGCCAGGCACAGACGCAACATCACACAGATTGGTTTTCATTTTCCTCCCTGTGATCCATATCTGCACAATAGTGACCTCTACTAATTGCATAAGAGTGACATGGACAACTATCATGGCAAAATACTGGCCACCATGGGACAAGGGGAGAGCCAGTGTCCTCCCAGCTGACCTGAGGGTAGCACCAGGCAATGCTTCATGAGGACATCTTAAGGGTAATGACACGAAACAGTAAACAGACTGCTGTCTATGACAATGTCAGAAGGACACTCCAAGGCAGCGCTGAAGGACCACAGCACACATACAGACACACACAAACACACACACAGTGGTCACCACAAACACCAATACAAAGTCCCAGTGCTGCACAAACACACACAGTGAGCTCCAGTAAGGCAAGCACAGATCAATACCAGACTGAGAGGCTGTTGGGTTTAGATGAATGTCCAGTACACAGGAGAATGTCAGTCAGACTTACACATTACTGATAATTTGTGCTGTCACATCTCTGCACTGCTTTCAATATCAGTTCTCTTAAACTCTCTCTCCCTTTTCTTTCTGTTCGTGACCTCTCGCTCACACAGGCAAACACACACACACTCGCCACACATTTTTAGTGTTCTGTTATGTGACATCGCTGTCCATCATTTGAAAAAAATAAAGGTTGCTTTACTGTAGACAGACAGACAGGCAGGCAGCAAGACACCAACTGTCAAAATGACTTGCAAGAGTTAACTATAAGAGGGGGGGAGAGGCACTGCCGCTGAGGGGGGGGGGGTTGGGTGATGGATTTAACAGTACCCACCCCCACCCCGCTCACTCACACACACTCACACACTCCTCTTCCTGTTGTTGCTGAATGTCACTGGGTTTAGCGTGAGTGACCTTGAGCCTCATCACTGGCACAGTGCAGGGCTGCTTCGCCTGCAGGCGTCCTTGAACTGGATCTGCAAGACAAAACCTTCACACTGCCTGATAGACATCTCAAATCTCCTCAAATGTCTCTCCCTATCCCTCTATCCCCTTCTCTCTCTCTCTCTCTATCCCTCTCTCGTTCTTTTTTCTCTTTTTCAATCTGCACCGATGGCCTTATCGCTCCCCCAGGCGGGAAAGAGATTTATCAGGACGCTGTATCTTTAACCTTACCACTGAGCTGCGACAGACACAGAATTTCAAAATGTCTCACCAATTTATTTTTAACCCAGACACACACACACACACACATGCACACACTATCACACACACACAAACACACACTCACACGCGCGCACACACACGTTCACAAGCGCGCACACACACACACACACATATGTATGACATTATACATACAGTATCTATATGTTGAGGTAATACTGTATGCACTTACACAGTATTGCTATCTCTGCTACCTATCAGAGCATAATGAGTCTGCATGGGATGAGAGGTCCTTAAAATCTAAGCAAATCGGAGTTTCACAGCACACAGACCTTTGAGATCCATGTAATCAATGATGTTAGCCCAAAGGCAAATATATAGCCAAGAGTGAATGAGAATGAATAGAAGATCATATCTTTATATCATCAATCCCTTTCTCTGGCAGAAAGGAGCAGAGAGACTCTTTACCCTGAGCACAGTGTCCTTCACGGCTTTTACTTCTAATAAAACTTAAAATAACTCTGAAAAACAGGGGGTAGCGAAGGACACGGTGATAACACAGGAGGCCTAGCCTAGCAGCACAGGACAGGCCTTGAATGGAAAAGAGTGGAGGGTCTGTGTTTACAGCGATCAGTAGGACGGAAACACTGCACCACTTCTCCTCTCAAGTCCAAAAGTATGAGGTTAGACTAATACTGTGTCTCTGTGTAATGTGTTTGTCCCTCTCTAAATAGAAGATATAAAGGTATGATTTAAGGCAATACTGTCTGCGTGTCGGTTCCTCTCTTTGTATTAGATAAAGGTATGACTTTAGGCAACAGTCTGTGTGTCTGTCCTGACTAAATCTAAGATATGAAAGTATTACTTATAGTCTGTTCCTCTTGTCTGTCTGCCACTCTCTAGATATGAGGTATAAAAGTATGATTTTAGGTAAATAATATCTGTGTGTCGGTATTGTATCCCTGGCTAAATATAATATATAAAAGCAAGGAAGGTCTATGTCTATGTCTATGTCTAATACCTGTTGTAGAAAGAGTGAGGTGTGTGTGTATGTACATTTGTGTTTGCGTGACTGTGTTTGTGTGTGTGTGTTTATGTGTGAGTGTGTGTGTGTGTGTGTGTGTGGGGGGGGGAAACAAGCCCTCCCTGCAGAGTATTTACAAGGCTATGTTTACTAGTAACGTCTCTCCATAGATTGTCTCCCATGTAGCCTGCTGCTCTGTGGCTGACCCCTCCTCTCCTCCCGTCAGTATCGGTATCGCATGTCCTGCTGGAGGCCATCTGCTTCGGGCCACCTCGGCTGGCCTCTCCACAGGGTCAACCCGCCACTCAGACACTCTGCCAGGCCAGCGAAGCCAGCCAGCCAGCCAGCCAGCCATGCTGGTCATGATCAGGGACCACTAGCGTAGCCTAGCACTGTGGTACTCTGCTTCCCGCGGACTTCATTGGATTACTACATCTCACCGACAACTCCGAGGTGCCTGCGGTCACTCTTGTTAAGGACGCAGTCAACACTTTGTTGTGGTCCAGTGCCCCCTCTGGGGGGGGGGGGGCTCAGTCAAACAGACAAGAGGATTTCTGAGTTGATGTTGTGAAGCTGCACACAGGCTAAATAAAGATGGACTACTTTTAAAAAAGAGATTACATTTAGGAGACACATTTTAGGAAAAATACTACATACAGAGTGTTTTAGGAAAAATACTACATATAGAAGCTAAAAATGCCTGAAAAACCCAACAATAAATTCTTCCACCTAAGATTGTTTTGGTTGACACTATTTAGCATTTGATTGACTGAATAATGGCTATTATTATAAAATATTCTGTATTCTATTAACAAAAAATCAACATAATATTCAAAACAACCCAATGATCCTTAGCAAGATCCTGGGTTTGTATACAGTAGGCTATGTCCCACGAGTTCTGGTGAACTAATTCTAGCTGTTTGTTTAGCAGTGCCAGATCTTTCTTTTTTTCTTTTGTTTGTTTGCATATTAAGTTGCTTACCCCCATTCTTATTTTCTATAGGCTACTGACAGCTGTCAAGTCTCGGGAGGAACACAGGGGACACTGGGAGAATGACACTGACTGTGCTCCAGGTTACTGGGACAGGGTGACACAGTAGAAGACAATGCTCCCAAGGGAGAAAATTAGGCTGGGTTGGGTAGGGCAGAGCCAGGCTGGGTCATCTCTCCTTTTTCAGCGGCACATCTGATATCCATACCTCCACTTGAGCGCAATCCAGCAGGAATGACTGGGAACACAACAAGAGAGGAGAGGCTACTGGGAACGGCATTCATCTGAGACTGAGTGGAGTGGGTCGAGCTCTGATGGTGGATGAAGGAGGAGGGGAGGAAGACCTCTCTCTCTCTCTCCACAAACACACACACACACCTTGAGGCACATAATCTACGGTTCATTTGCAGCTTTCTCCACAATATGCTGGGGCGGTTTACAGAGATGCGGGCTTTCCTTTGCTGTTGACCCAGTTCTGTGCGTGTGTGTGTGTATCTCGTGACAAGGCCCTGCCTCCTATCAGACCCTGCTCCCCATCTCCGTGACGACAGCTCTGCCACCCTTCGTCTCCCTGAACTGTGAGGAAAATAGGTCGCCGTGACCCACTTTTTTTTTCTCCCGCTCTTTGGAGCGAGGAGTTCTGCAGAGAGAGAAAGAGAGAGAAGGAGGGAATGAAAGAGAGAGTGAGAGCAAGAGAAAGAGGACGAGATACTGAGAGTCAGGGAGATGGACAGAGAGAGAGAGAGAAAGAAGGAGGAAGAAAAATAGGGGAGAAAAAAACGAAAAAAAGGAAAGAGATGGAAGGAGAAAGAAAGAAAGAGAGAGTGGGGGAGAGAGGAGGGTGTGGGGGAGAGAGTGTGAGGGGGAGGACTGACAGAACTGGCAGGGACGGGGGAGGGGGGGGTGGGGGTGGGGGAGAGGCGAGTTCTTTCATTAACACTGGTGCTCAAAGAGCAGACTCGGCAGCCATCGCCAATGCATGAGACCCTTATCAGAGAGAGTGCGCAGGAGTGAGGCTCGTCACACTCCTTAATTAAATACTGCTCACCCACCAAATCTGACAGACTGGCTTCACACTCACATTTCCTCTCTGTCACACACACAGGCACGCATGCACACACACAGACACACACACAGAAAGAGAGAAACACACTCCTCACTTGCGCGCCTCCACAATGACTTCATCTCCAGAAGGTGCCGTTTTTCAAAGCGCACTGACTGTATTCGCACTAATTAAAAAATGCATAACTCAAGGGGACGGAGAGAAATGTACTCATTTCTTTTTAAACCCCCCCCCCAACCTCAAACACAGCACACATGATTTACAGCCTCCCCGGGCTCCTCCTTACTTCAGTCTTTTGCTCTGGGAGGTTCACAGCCCCTCTCTCTCTCTCTCCTCGACTGCAGTGACAACGACGATCGCAGACAATGCAAGGTGCTGCTGGTGTGGAGCGCTTGTTTTACAATAGGTGGATCCTGAGGGGTAATCCTCCCGGAATGTGATCTTTTGTTTCCATGCTACACAAAGATTAATGGTCAGATATATTGATCCCAAGTTGAGTAATGCCCACCCCCCTCGAAAGGTTACTACTTTGTTACATCCACTCTGTGTACAGTCATTACCGCTACACAAGCAAGCCCATTGTCAATTCAAGCAACCAAACAGTTGTGTAGTCTTTAAGGAGCATTATGCAGTTTTGGTTGTCAACAAAAGATAAATGATTCGAGACCAACAAAAATGACAAGGGTTCGGGAGGTACATTCAATGAACGTAAATACTGCATATCCTGATTGTTTATCTTAGGATGATCTCATGAGTTCTCATTTAAAACAAAAACTATGCTCATTCTGAAAGCATCATTTCTGAATCACATGCTACTCACCAAGTAGGCTATGATACCAAACATATACTATATGTAAATTGATATGACATGAAATGATAATTATGTCTAAATTTAGCTGTTTATTAGTCGATTTGGATAAATGTGTCTGCTAAGAAACCATAAACATCAAAAAATATTTATTATATGGGCAGAAGTTATCTAGAGGACGTGTTAGATAACTTCTGCCCATATAATAAATGTGGCCCATATAATAAACTCATGTGGTACACGTTCCACTGAAGCAATGGCTTCTAGAGTACTTCCTGTTGTTGGCACGACAGGAAGTGGATGGGTATGAGGGGAAGAAACACTGCAGGTGAGCAGTGAGAGAGATGAAGAGAGTGGAAGCACAGGTGTGACTGCAGCGAGCCAAACCACAACCGCTACACACACCTGATGTCCCAGTACTGATAACACTGAGCAACGACACTGAGTTTAACACTAAAGAGTGATGTGTTTGTGTGTGTTTGCATGTTTGTGTGTGTGTTTGCATGTGTGTGTTTGCATGTGTGTGTGGGTGTGTTTGCATGTGTGTGTGTGTCTGCAAGTGTGAGTGATTATGTACATATGTTTGTTTGGCAATACATGACCACTGTAAGAAAGAAACAACCCTAACTAAAAGGAAGTAAACACAACACACAGCTTCAGAGAGAAGCTGTTAGTTTGGTATCTTTCCAACCCAAACTTGTATGACATAAATATCTATTTACCCAAAATTAGACCAATGAGTGTGTCGGCCCTGCCCTCCAACGCCTAACCCTCTTTGGGTGTATTAAGGCCAGGGCCAACCCGCACTTAAGCATCAAGGTCAACTCCCATGTAAACACAGGTGTCTGAGGCACAACAAGCCCATCTGAGTCACTCATCATCTCTCTCTCTCTCTCTCTCTCTCACACACACACACAAGCGCTAACATACACACAAGCACTAATGCACACACACACCCACACAAGCACTAACTGACACACAAGCACTAATGCACACACACACACACACACACACACATACACACACCATGAGACACAAGTTACAGGGGAGCACACAGAAAAAAACACTGCTGATGCTGATCTGAAGTTATTAATCAATTTTGCCACAATAAGAAAACAATCAGTCTCCCAAAGCCTTTACTAAGTTGTTAAGGTTATGACATGATTCCCAACATGTTCATAGCAGCTAAGTATATCTTCTGTAAGTCACACTTTCGTAAGAGTGGTATGAACCACTCATAAGCTTTACCTTAACACAGTATATAGCTTAAACGCATGTTTTACAGCTTAAAAATGCTATGATGGTCTCAAGACTGCCACAGGGAATTTGGATATGATTTCATTCCATTTTGTGTTTTACTTCATATATAGGAAAAAATGCCAAAATGAATTTGCTTGTTTTTAATCCCTCCAAAATGCAAACGTCATCAAAACATGTAATACTGATGCACTAATTATATTGTAATTTCCATATTTTTTGTTGATAGCTGCACTTCAATGCCCATAAAAGAAATGTCATGCATGCTCAAAAAGGTAAAAATAACAACAATCAATGACAAAAAATGTGGATTCAGCTTCTTACTCTAAGACATAGTCAAGAACAACTAAAGAAGTAAAGAAGACTGAAGAGATAGTGCGAGGAACACACATAGAAAAATAAACTTTGGCAAGATATAGCTTTAGGGTCTTCTTAGCGTGCTAAGAGTGAACATTCTCAGGAAACTGGACCCAGACCAAAAATTCATGATCCTACTGGATATTATAAATGTTTTAACTGTGTTTCTGGATAATGAAGTTCCACAAACGAACGGAAGGGAAAATGACTTCAAGAAGTAAGTGACACTTAGAACTAGCTTTCACTTTGCTGTCACTGTAACTTGCCGGTTAATTATCAAATGATTTTTGGTTATTACTTAGCTGTTAATACAAAACTGTGCTCAACCCGACACCAACAAGTGTCTCATTTTTTTTTTTTTACGGACC
This sequence comes from Tenualosa thibaudeaui, assembly GCA_027481765.1. Classification (NCBI taxonomy): domain Eukaryota; kingdom Metazoa; phylum Chordata; class Actinopteri; order Clupeiformes; family Clupeidae; genus Tenualosa; species Tenualosa thibaudeaui. The sequence goes on from JAIFZK010000009.1 coordinate 19,043,214, forward strand.
GCACTTAGTCATTCAGCAAGGGAGCTTTTTTAGCCTGCCGGGAGGAGGGGGTGCAGGGGTGTATCATGTGACTTTGTCTCATTTTGGAGCATTGCTTAAAAGCTTCTTCAGCAACCAGGTCAAGGTCAGGTTATGGCCTTAATGCTGGGAAAGGAGGCTGCTGCTCTTCAGCAGGCTAGCTCCAGTTCTGCCCGGCCTCAAGCAGCTCACTGGAACGCAGGCAGGCAGGCAGGCAGGCACTCAGGCAGGCGGGCAAGTGGCCGGGGCAGGCAGGCAGGAGGGAGGGAGCATTTATCTTTGCTTTCCCCTCGGCTGCCAAGGACATCCTCAGGCTGAAAACATAGAGCTCCTCGCCTGCCTGGGCCACAACTCCACAACCAAATAACTGTGTGCATCACGCAGAGCACCATACCACACCACGCCACACCGGAGCAGACAAACCACTCCACCCTGGCCAAGGCAGGAGAGCGAGAAAGAGAGATAAAGAGAGAAAGAGAAAGAGAGAGAGAGAAAGAGAGAGGGAGAGGGGGCTCATTGAGATGCAGGGAAGTAAACACACTGCTGCTTCACTGATGAATATAAAGCACTAGGAGAAGGAGAAACAGGAGGAAGGGGGTGGGGTTGAGATAGAGGAAAGGGCTGGTCAAATATGCCCGAAACCACGCACAGAAACTCACAAAAAAACTTTCAACAGTTCCTCATTCATTCTATATCATCACTTTTACAAATCGTTCTCTTTTGGTGAAAAAAAAGAAACACTTAACTGTCTTGGGGTTTGACTTAACAGGCCTGCATGATCTTGAAAGAAACAGCTGGCAAGTGTGAGACCATACAGAACATCTTTGTGCGCGGTGAAAAGTGTCGCCCGTTTCCCAGCAACTGCACAACTTCGTTTAACCCCTGACTCATTTGTGAGTCAGCAGTGTGGAACCTCGGCTGACTGATAAACACCAAACAACACAGAAATTGGGGAGATCATTTTGAAATTGAGCCACCCGCTTTTATCAAGGACTTTACCTATAGGACTTACACTAGCCTACCTATAGGGCCCTATTTGAAATTATGGAAAAAGTACAAATCTGGGCAATAAATGAGGAGAATTCCAGAAGATCTGATCTTTTAATAGCATAAGCAAACATGAGCGGATGTGAACAATGCCTCCACTATCCACTCTGCAGCTTCAGTTCATCCACTACTACTTGTTCCCTGCCTCTGCCTTATGCTTGTCATTTAAATTCAGGCAATACATGTTCTGACTGCTTCGAGCAGCCATACTGACTATGGTGGATGTGCCATTTAATTCTCTTTATCATGACTAACATTATTCACAAGTGGCACAGGTTGGTTAAAAACAACTACTAACATGAATTACCACAACTTGAACTACAATTAAACAAAGCATCTAAACAGGAATTCTTTGAACTTGAACTACTTTTATCCAGACATTAAGCCTAATGTCACCACACCACATCTCCACACCCCAACTGCACGCACACACACACTTGAAACTGAGTGTTCATAAGTTCATATTCATGATTTTTTGGCCATGTCAGGAGCTGAAAACCCTTCAAAGTGAAGTTCACTATACCATCATGGCATGCATTCAGCATAAGAGCCAACAGTACCCAGCAGACAAGTTCTAGCTGTGTGAGACAGTCACAGATAAAACTGAAAGCTTTTGCAAGTGTCTCCAGCCTAAGGAGCAGAAGTCTGGCACAGTAGGCTAGGCTGTATGCAATGTCAGCTGGCTGCCTGCGCTGAAGTGAGATCATTACGTAAATCTCTCTCTCCTCTTGCACAGCTTACAGATCCAGCCTAGCTGCCCTTGCCACTGCTTTGAAGGTTCCCAAAAGAACGTCTCCGCTAAAGAAGTTTTGCAAAGGCCGACGAAGGCCACACAGCCTCCACCACCACCACCTCTGCTGCTGCAGTCTCTGTCCTGAAAGCTTGGATGTGGCCTTGCACTTTGAATTCCGGGCCAGACGGGCTCAAGCATCAATCCCTCAGCTTACCCTGACAAGCCACTAACCTTCACAAAGCCCTGGATCCAGCAGGAATGACTGTCATTTTGCCCAGCCCAGTCGCGCCGAGTGTCTGCCCCCTCACTGTCCTTCAGCCGAGACTAGACTATACAGTTCTATCTCTAACCTAGGAGGAATCAGCTACAGCTTAGTGGACCAAGTGCTTCCACCAGAGCACTCACTCACGCCCCACTCCCTCAACAGCAGATGGTGCATTTGAATGAGACCTCCGTGACCCTGTGTTCTCTTGCCTGCACCACTGTAACCTTGCAGATGACCAGGAGTTATGAATATGAACATTTCTCAAGGTTATCTGCATTTCTAATTATAACTCTCATTAAATGCAACAAGGACATGGAAGCCCAAATACTGATAACACCTGAGTCACATGCATATGCATCAGCCTATATCCAGCACCTAGGCTAAAAGATAATTACTTATAAAAATTTCATATTGTATAGGGCTATGAATGTTTTATGTCTACTCAGGCATTTCCCTCTTTGTAAATGTGTCAGCCAGAAAAAAAATCATCCTTGTTTATTTGGAGCCACATGCCCCGCTGAACACAAAGAAACCATTTTTAATTGACTACAACCCAGAGCGGCGTTCCTAAATGCACGTGATTCGAATCGCAAGAGTATCGACAAGATGCGACCTCCTTGCAATCAGGGACAATCAGTTCATTGGTGTAATTGAGAGGCTTGTCACCGGTCCAAGGCCAGACTTCCACGTCATGCAGCCCATGAGGGATGAGAGCCCATAACTCACACAACTGACAATACCTCCCCTCCATTCCCCCTTCCTGATTCATCGCCTCTCGCTGGATTCCAGGGCTGAGGCAATAAACATTAACCCAGCTTTTACTTTCCACATCTCAGTATCATAACACTAGACAGTCTAGGCTAAGGATACTACACTATAGAGTTGCTAAATGCAGCACCCCACATAGAAAAGTTTGAGATGAGATTATACATTCTGAGGATGTATATAATCATGTACAATCCTTACATAATAGGGTACATAAGAAACAAATATGTTTTCACTTGGACTTTTCCATATGGGACCTTACCCTTTGTAAATTGGATTTTTTTTTTGTCTATGCAATCTATGCAATGTTTTGCCCTCAAATTGAGCACAGCCTGTGCAACATAATAACCTTTCATAAAGATGGCACAAATCAACTAACTTTGACTCTCTGAATAATGACATTCTGAAGAAACTGTCACAGAACTAAGCCCACTCCCCGGCTGGATGGATGAGAGAGTGCTGTTTTGTGATGTTAATCACTTTTAATGTGTTTCCTGTTTGTGGAGAAGAGACACAAATATCCCCCGACACACACTGACAAGGAATGCCAGCTAACACAGCACTGATGCCCCCCACCTCCCAGTCAGTTGTTTAGGTGCTACTTCCAAGTGAGCATCATGCAAAACTTGACTTTGAAGTTGTTTTTCTTTCACAGTCAACACCTCCCACTGGTTATATCACCCTCAAGCAAACAGGTTGGCAACAGTCTCTCAGAGCAGTGAATTAACATGAACAAACAGGTCTCCCACGCTAGATGAGACCAATGAGCACATTCTTTCCCAAGACAATAGTTTTACTTGATGCTTGGACTTTTCCTGTTCTAACACAAGATTACACCAAACAGTTACAAACACATGATAATAAATATATTACTGAGTAGTTCATAATATATTATTAATGTATAACAAAAAGTTATTTTTATAAGATTATTACCTAATATTATGATTACATTATATATTAGTGAATCTTACAAATGTCAGCACCCACCTCAATGTCTAGTAGCACAAGTTATTTACCACAGAGGCATCAAATTACAGTAAAGTCAAGGTTTTGTAGGGCTACTCATGCAGGGCAGGTCAAGGTATACACTGTATTAGGAAACAAACTAGGCTAAACAACAAAAGCAGTGTTAAAATTAGATACAACCGAAGTATTAAAAGGACTCATCGCTTAAAAGGTCAACTGGCAGTAAACTTGCACTAGAACTCAATGATGCAGAACAAGCACAACAGAATTAAACTAAGGGCAGGAGAAACAAAATGTCTCCAGAATTAGGTCTATTCAACTGTAAAATGTGTTTCTAAATGCAAGCATCCAACAGCAAAAGGAAATCAACATAACCAACAAGTGGTTAGATGGCCTACAAATCTGAAATGTATCCTGGTTAAAACCTAAAGTCTTTCCAGAGAAGTCAATGACCACTCATAGACCAGAACAGGATGCAGTGCCACTGAAATAAGACTATATCACACTGTGTATTTTAGAGTATGAGTCTCTAACATGTAAATGTGACCGAGTTCACTACAAGTGCAAGCACAAAAGCACTGAATTGGTGTTTGTGTTTGACCACTCTTCAGACGAACATCTGCCAGCACAAAAAAACAAAAGGGCACTAACTGTTTCCATTTACACATCAACACACACTCTCTCTCTCATCACACAGACAGCCAGCCATCAACTCAGACTCTAACACTTACAGATCTTATCGGGTAGCAGAGAAACAAAATTAATTAAACCAGCACAAACACATTAACATGGCTGTCTGACAGATTTCAACTGTCAAACAAACTGAATTATGTCGTCTAGAGTGGAGAGAGAGAGAGAGAGAAAGGGATGGACTTAAGCCACAGCTATAATACTTTGTGTATTTCTTTTATTGATCACTGTAACCCAATTTGGCAGTTCATACACACAAACATGATTTACATGTAAGCAGGGCTAATTGGCAGCTGAGGAGGAGGTGACTGAAAGAGCACCTGAGGGGAGACCTTGCAGTGACCCTTCATTACAGCCTCCCGTGACCTTTTGACTTGACCCCTTGACATCCCTAATCTCTCCTATTGACTGAAGACACAGGAAACCTCATGATAACCATAAACACAAGTCACTCCTTTAATCCATTATGGGCTGTTGTTGCGGTTAAACCAGTAATCACAGGTTCGAAATGTTTAAAGAGGCAAACAATTTATTTTAAAGGGGGCTAGACATGCTAGATGCAGACATTAAACAAGCGGCCAAATGAACACATATGATGGCCTACTTCCAAAATACCGAGACAAGCATTAGCTCTAAATATGCGCTTGACCATCCTCTTGACAACCGGTGAGCTACGTTGCCGCTAGTAATCCAGTGTGCGTCGTAGAAATCATCTCAACTCACTTGATGCCAGGGGACAGGTCTTTACAAGTATAATTTTAAAAGGTAGCAATGTGAAAAAAGGCAAGTGAAAAGTGCACTTCTCACATGACATTGACAAAAAACGTGACTCCTTTTCCATGTAGTGAAAGAAAAATAATGTCAGTCTCAACATCATCACCCACTCCTTGTATAAGGAGATGCACCACGCGGAACTGGATGCAAAGGTCGGAATGATTCTGTCCTTGGAAATCATTATCGCTCCAGGGACACAACTAACATCTTGTTTAGTTCAACTAAATAAGATGCAACAAAGGTCTCTCTAGTGCTATTTCACATAATTCTTCGGTGTATTTGTACGCATTATTTCTCTGTCGACAGCGTGCGTATTCACACAGAAAATGACTACCCAATTTAAACATTCATTCTACAATTCATATATCTTATACTACTTTATGGAAAGGCTGCAGTCTACATTTTGCGTTGTCGTTAGTGACAACGTATTCGAGTCTATTTTTTGAAAGATTTTCCAGGCGGTTTGAAACATTTATATTCTGCTCCACACGTACCTGGTTCCGCTAAATAGACATGGACAGTATCGTTACAGTCGAAAAGGCGCGAGGTCTGTGGACGCTGGGGAATCCTTCGGCAAGTCTTCGGGAAACAATGTGAGTCCGCATACGTATGCTCCCTAAACATACAACTATAAAAGAATAATATGTTAACGTTACAACTCCAAAGAGTGGATTTGTTCTGGAGAACAGGACTCCTCGATGTGTAGTCAGGACTGACGGAATTGTTTATTCTCGGAATCCCCTCGCTGTCGAGAACTCTGCAATGAACACTCCCCCTCTCCGTTCAGACAACACCCTTAAAGGCGCAGACGCAGTTTTGAATGGATCCTGCGCATGGATCCCAGAATGGCCTTTGCCTTACCAACTGAGCATAAAATGAGAGTGGCACACTGTGTTTCTAACTAAACGTCTCAGAAAAAAGAGAGAAAAAATGTTACCTTACTTCAAAATTAAAGCTATGTTCAGAACTGAGGCAAAAAATAAAATAAGTCTGATCAATCAAAAATATGTTTTCTTTTTTTTGCAAAGTGTGAGAGGGCAAATGAATAAAAAACAAACCTGCTTGAACCTAGCGTGGCCTTCGCACCACCTCTGTATTTGTTAGTCTATGTAAGTTCTGGTCCACTGGTGGACTTTTGGCACTGTATAAGTTTGCCATTGCTAGCACAAGAGAAGTGTTTAGTCTACACCAGCAGAGTGGGAGACAGAAACTCTGCACATAATACACATCTTTAATTGTTGGTTAATTTCTACTTCATAAAATTATTTTCCTGTTAATCAGACTCCATCCCCCATGCCCAAACAACTTAAATGAGATGCCCAACAGACACCATGTCATTTTACTGCCTTTCTTTTCCATTTGCCTTTCCATTTCCAAAACAATTTTTAATATCTTAGGTTTGGCATTCTTGCAACAAATTGCCCACGTTTAAGGTTCACAGAAAGTCGTTGGTTCAGCGATTTAAGCAGGATCTTGCCAAGATGACCTTTGAACTGACATGACCCTCCATCTTTGAACTTTGACCCAGAATGCCACATGAATGGAGATACAATATCCTGCCTTTCATTCCTCCCCCATCAGAACTTTGTGACCTTTGACCCCCTGACCCAGAGTTTTTCGCAGAGATGTGCTTTGTGGACCTTCCACCTTTGACCTGAGAGAAGGCAAGCATGTGTGTGCTTTCCTGGTAAAGATCTTTGACTGATTCTCAGTAATTATGCAGAGAGAGCCCAAAGTCCATGCCACCCCCAGATACACTGCCATACTTTTATGTAACATCATACGGTCAATAAGGTTGATTATGGACAGTTGATTTCATAGATTTCATTTGACTGGCAAAATGAGGAGTTACATTAATAACATGACACACACATAAATAAATAAGATCTCTCTGACAACTTACACTGACTGAGAGTATGTCTGTTTTTATTTTAAGACGACTGTGAGCATATTGAACACAAAATGCACAGGGTTCAGAGGATATGTTTATGCTGTAAGACAACCATTCAACCACACAGACTTATGATTGTATGTGATGGTGATCTGTGGAGAGTAAGTTGATGCTCCCTCTGCAGCTGATGAGGGTTCATCCTACGGTTACTGGGACAGATTATCTTCTGAATTTAATTCACTAAAGAACTTATTTCTCAGACAGAAATGAAATAATCTACCACGACTAGGCCAAAATACTGTTTAGATTAGATTAGATTAGATTAGATTCAGTCAAATAATTCCTCCCAAAACGTGGCAAACATACAGAGCAATATATTGTTATTAAAGCAAGATGGGACCCACATCAGGCTATGCGGATAGGACATGGGGCTATAAGTCCCGTTTAGACAGAGACGCCAAACTGTCTCTAGAGGACGTGGTCAGAGTGTCAGTGAACGTTAACCTTTGACCTCTGAGCTCCAGCGGCCATCTCAATCTCTCATCTGTGCCTAGAGGAGGACGAGGGGCAGGGGTGGGGGGAGGGGGAGTTCCCGACACATCAGGTGCCTGATGCACTGACCCTGACCCAGCGAGTATTGAGAAAGAGGTGCAGACTTGAGAAATTACTTTGGACTTTTGGACTTTTTGGGGGTGGTGGTTACAGATGCACGAGTGACCACTGGCAGAGAATCCAAATATTGTAAAACTGAGGTTACAATTTTAATAAGGATGACCATTTTCATTTTCACACTCATTTCATTTTGGGTGTGGATGCTTTCTTTGTTTAGAGAGGCCAGGTTGGTGTAATAGGAGAATTAATACCCTTTTCAGACAGAAAGAGGTTCCATTGATTTAAGTGAAAAAAGTCTGGGAGGAGACTGAGGTTGTCCTAATAACCTGACAATAACAATTAGGCCTGAAATTAGAAATTAGGCCTGTTGACAATACAAAACAAGTCTGTAAGCACCACTAGATAGAAAAGAAAGAACCAGAAAACCTACGGTGCAGCTAGTATGTACATCACTGTCATGGCTTTCATGATCAATATGCTCAAATAGCTGTGATCAATGTAGCAGAGAAAGAATCATGACCTATTTATTAATAGCTCCATGCTGAGGACTTTGATGTGAAAACATCAGCGCTCTTGGTGACTGTAAAAGCATACTAATGATGTGTACGGATTGTGTGTGTGTGTGTGTGTCATGCATCTGTGCTCTCAATAAATTTAAAAGTAGGCTAATCATGTGTACAATTCAAGCATCCTACACATCTATAAGTTCAGCATCTTTATGTAAAGCATACTTAATGATGTGGCCTATTTCTGTGTTACTGTAATTTCATCAGAACTTCCGCAAATATTATTCAGGGTACACACAGCATGTCGACTGAGTCCTGCTAACATCAACTTATGTTACATATTACGGGATCTAAGATAATGCATGTAATTTCCTATTAGCTTGCTCTTGTTTGTGGAAACATATGGGGGAAATCCAGAGCTGATTTATTCAAGCGTCTGTTTATCTATTTATTTATTTATTTTTCACAGGGACCACTGAAGGGGAGACAAAACGTGATCTCAACTCCGTTTCTCCCCGATGCATTTGTGTCACAGGGCTCATTTTTCGGTTTGGTTAATCAAAGATGATGAGTGGTTTGACTTGTCACATCATGAATAAATTAAATGTGTGGAAATGGCTCCCTGGTGAGTGACAGTGAGGGGAATATTTACGTTCCCCTCTGCCTAACACACACATATTCAACATTTAACCTACATTACAGGGCTTCAGAAATGCCTCAGATGTCAATATACTGTGTGTGTGTGTGTGCGTGTGTGTTTCTTTGCTCTGGTACCATGTGAAACCTGCTGCTGCTTGGAGAGAGACTAGTCGTGGTTGTCTCCCCCATGTGTTGCCAGTGTATCTTGTTGACCTAGTTTGAGCTCTTTGGTTAATCCCTGCCTGGTCTGCGGGTGGTCTGGGAGGAGTTCGGCTCTAGTTCCCACATTTGAATATCAGATGGCAAGGGCACAGTCTTCCAGCAAACAACAAAAAAAGAAGAAAAGGCCGAAAAAAACACAACACAGACAGGCATTTGAACGTGTTGTTTTGCTCTTCTTACACATACAATATCCATTAGTGTAGCTTGCTTCTCAGAGAGTCTGATATTACCTTGGCTGTTCTGTGATACTGCGATTGGTTTGGCTTAACTGGCCCATTCACTGTTCCTTATCGGGGGGCACAATCAGACATGTGGTCAAGCAGCAATTGAGACCACTTCCTGAGTCATTGTGAATCCTTTGTACACACACCATGGAAATGTTTTGTGCAGTATTTTTTTTTTTTTTTTTTTTTTTAGAGGGGCCTATTTCTCAGGCCTCTTTAGAGAGAGAGAAAGAGAGAGAGAGAGAGAAAGAGAGAGAGCTTTGTGGGGCAGTCATTTTGACACAAAAGCATAATTTTCATGCAAGGATCAGCAGCAGCATTTGAAAGAAGTCCATAATGCTATTATCATCACAGAATGATAGATTATTATTCTGGAAACATAGATTACCTGGCCATAAACGACCCCATTGTTTTGTGTTAGAATATTGAACTAATAAGATTTATAGCCAGCGTAACTTAACAATGCATCGATTTTATGTCTAAATGTTTTATTCATCCTGACAGGAAATGACCCAACGGTACAATAAATGAGCTTGAGAATGAATTGAAATGGATGAATACGAGTCTTTTTGTGTCACCAAAAAAAGAAAAGGAAAAGTGAATAGGAGATGGAACCACACTCCTCTGTCACCACAATTCACTGCCAACCGAAAAGAGTTGACAGTAATTCATTAACGTCCATGGTTGTTGACAAGAGGATAAACTCATGGAGTTGTTGGACACAGCTTGTTTGGCTGCGCTGGGTGACTTTCGCAAACTCCTCCAAGGCTTCCATCACACAGACAGAGTCTTACCTATGGGGAGACTCAGATGTCACTGTGTACCCTCACACACACACACACACACACACACACACACACACACACACACACACACACTCTCACTTACAAACAGAGCAGAGGACAAACAGACAGCTCTGCAAGGTTATAGACTCCGGCTGTTGTCCCCCCCCCCACATGCAACTAAACCGAGGTGCGTATGTGTATGTGTGTGTGTGTTTGTGTGTGTTTAGGGAGGGGTTTGCGTGTGTTTGTGTGTGTTTGGTGGTGGTTGGGTATTGTAAGAGAGAGGTGAATGCACCCCCACCCCCCCACCCTCTAGGCACGTTCCCCTCTGGTTCCCACGGGGCCATTGACATTCAATCGTCCCTGTTTACTCATTATCAGATCAGCATGGAACAGGCTGAGGCATTTTAACGGGCCGCCCGTTGCCCTGATAAGTCGGGTGTTAAAGGGGAAACGTGCCTCTGTGTGTGTCGCCGCATCGCTATGTCTGTGTGCCTGTGTTCACAACCCCACCCAACACACAAACACACACACACACACACTGCACAAACCATAGCGCACCACACTAAAACCTGCGGCATCTCTGTCTGGGACTGCAGGGTTAGTCTGAGCCTTAGCGCATCAGGAACAGGTCGGGCGTCACACTCACAGCTCAGAGTGAGAATGTATGTGTGTGTGTGTGTGTGTGTGTGTGTGTGCGATCGGCTGCGCTAAGGATACACAGACACGGTATGAGAACCGAACATTCTTCTCCATGGATCAGCTCTCAGCTGTCAGGAAGCATCTCTGCTATGCCAGGATCATCACTGCATAACAGATTATCATTGGGACAACAGAGATTACCTGCCTATACTAACAGTCACAAATGTTTGACTCCATAGATCACACACATCTGGCCTGACAAGGTGTCATCTAGGATCAGCAGAGGATGCATGATGGTGTTGGAGGATTCAGACAGGTTCATGACCAGATTAGAGGTGGCTAATAATGTCAGCCGCCTCCATGACAACATGACATACCATAATTAGGTGTGTGCAGTGGTGGGGGGGTGGCATAAGCACAGTGTCACATTAAGTGATGCTTGTTTACACACTGAGTTGACAGTAAGCCACTGACCACCCATAATTAATGTTACCTGAGCGTTCCCTCTACGTTTAATTTTGGAGTTAATTTACAAGAGCTGATGATCGGTGGCAACATCTCAAAGCTGCTACACTGAATTAAAACCCCAAATAATTTCAGTTTCTACATAGGCCTTATTGGTGTATGATTCTTTCTGTACCAGTATGGTGTTACTCTGTAATGAAAGTCAAGCATCAATAGCATGTCACCATCTTCACTTCTCATTCATTCATTCATTTGTTCATTTATTCAGGTTTGGAGCAAGCTCAAATGAAACAGCCATTAACTTCGACTTACAGGCCTAGTAGGAATGTATTTCTGCATCATCTACTGCCTAGATGAGTTTTAAGAAGCTATCCTTCACGGAAACACATTTTGACATTTGATATTTGATATAATGACTATTTGCCTATCCGTGGCTATGCAGGAGAGTAGAAAACAGGTAGATGGGGACATTTAGCTGTGGCTTTTGAAAGGCAGAGAGGTGTAGATATTTCTCTAGTTCACTGAACAGAAGCAGGCTTATCAAGCTCACTGCCTGCCGTGTAGGCTGAAGGACATACAGTACCTCGAGAGGAAAAAAAAATGACTTTAGTCACACACCACAGTAGTCCAACCAAAAGGTATTGCAGGTTGAATCATGTGACTCATATATCACTGAAGTGAAATATGACCTGTTGTTTCACCATAACCTCCACACCCTGAGCCAAACGTATAGCTTGGGTAACCCCCACAGGGACAAGGACCTTCTTATTGTCATGTCATGGATGGATAGGTTCTGACCCAGGTTCTAATGGGGGCAAAACTATGTTTTAGATGGCAGGCCCTTGCTATACTGCTGTCTTCAAGCGATGCAGGCCATAACCCATATAATTGCCCAGATACACAGGTTTGCTGGACGTAACAGGGCCTAACACAACTTCCCTGGATCAAGGAAATCAATACAACACCATTCCAAAGTTAGCTGTATGGCTGTGGATTTACTGATATTTTATTTAAAAAAAATATTTTAAAAGAGTGCAGACTGGATATGATCATTTGACTGTGATCATCTCAGAATATTGGATTCATTATGGGCTCAATTGTACAATTTCACAGTGTCTAACACAAACACAGGAGTATATGAATATACTGATTTGGGATTTATGGGAAAAGGCATTTGGCCTTGTGCAACAGACTCAAAAGGATGTCATTGTTATAAATGGGACTTAAATAGGAGCCGTCGGCCTTGTGCGCTCGTCGATAGCATTCTTGACCCACATCAGCCAAAGACAGATGCCCTTGGATTCTTCTGCTACCTCCTCTCCTTATCTTCAACTCTGAGCATGCACAAAAGAGAGAGAGAGAGAGAGAGAGGGATACATTTTAATCTTCTCCCTCAGAGAACATTAATGTTACCAAGCCTTCACATTGCGCTTCGATAGACTGATTGTTGTCACAGAACAAAAATACAAGGTGACTCACAAATAGCGGTATATATCAAATGTGCGAAGATGAGTTTTGGAAAAGGATTTACTCTGAATTTAAGCAATATCAAATGACCTAAGCACTCTTGGTTATATACAATACCTATTTGAAAACATGATTTTTGTTTGATCTTTTGTCTTTTGTTTGTAAGAAGCAAATCATAATGACATTGGACATCCTTGCTCTGGCTATAGGAGAATCTAATCCTCTTGTATATCCGTGATTCTCCAGGTCAGTAATATGTCCTTCACACAACCAAAAACTGGCAATGCTTCCTTCTGTCTCTCTCTCTCTCTCTTTGTCTCTTTCTCTCTCTCTCTTTCTTTGTCTCTCTGTCACTCAAATGGACATGAGTTTGTGTGTCTCATCTATCCCCATAAAACATGCATGCACACATTCAAAATACAGTCTCTCTCTCCCTCTCTCTCTCTCTCTCATATATATGTCAGTACATGTGTCTCATTCATCCTTATGCCCAAACATCAACACACATACAATAAATACAATCTCTCTCTCTCTCCCTCTCTCTCCCCATTTCCATCTGGTGTTGAGCATAGTCATCCAGCCATGTAGCATTTTGAAGCCCCTGTCAGAGGTTCTGCTCTGCCTGCTGCTGTTCGAGCTGCACTCTTTATTCAAACAGGGCCGTAACCACCGGATGCTCACTGATTGCAAAACGTCTCTAAACATGAAGCACTTGGCTACGCACACATGCAAGACAGATAGCCATCCGTTCAAGTGTGAAATGTTTTATGCAAAATAACGTGCAGTGTTGCCAGGTGAGAGGGGAGGTCTTGATGTATGGGATGCCTTGAGACTTGCTGCATTTGCTGAAAAAGTGGCAACATCAGCAGCTTCAGGGTGTCAGTTATGCAATGTCTAATTAGAATGAGGCACAGTGCCAGAACAAAGCTCGCTGTGTGACAATCCATCTGAGATTTGTTTCTTGGAAGGGGGCATTATGCTTTTTGCACTAAAAATTCTAATCATCAATATGCTGAAGCCATAGCATTCCATAGTGTTACACTATTGTACATTGCGTGCCATCATTGCACAAGACAATCACCATGCACCTAATTATGTGCAACTCAACTGTTGGAAGTTAAAGTTACAGAAATAAATTATTGTTGATTCATTGCATGTGTGAATTGCTCAGTTGCTATGTGACATTTTGGTTTCAACCATCTCCCATTTGGTTACACTTTATTGCAAATCCTCAGACACAGATAATACCTACATACAAAGATGAGCAAACCATACTAAGCATACTGATAAACTAACTGCTGAAAAAGTGAAATTCGAAAGGCTTGGCTTGTCCGTTTACAGTAAACAAGTCCTTGTTGGCTGAGCTTTATAGTTTGTCATCCTTTCACAGGAATATACTGTGTGTGTATATGTAATAAGTAATATGCTGCCCACATCACATCCCTCCACTGCTAGTCAGGAAAGCATACATGAATCCCTCACCAAACACACAGGGAGTGCTAATAAGATGTCTAGAAATATGACTTAACCTCTTGCTCCTATGAAGAACATGGTGTCCTCCTCTGTTCTTGTGGTAGATCTTTGGAGGACACATTGCTAACTTCTTGTAACTAAATAAGATTAATCTGAACAAGTCACCCCAAGGCTACTACTCAGAAAACTGAGGTTGCTAGTTTTATTGGAATCTGGTGGTCCCATCACTATTATTGTCAATATATTTCTCCTATAAATTGGGCTTCTAGGCCAGGGAAACTCAGAGTCATAAAGAAAACAAACACACAAAATTGTCTCTATTATTTTTACCCGTCGTATGGGTACACCATGTCCTCTGGTGTTCAGAAATAAGGACACAGGTTTGTCTGCTGTTTAGAGGACACCTGTGCTGTGTTCCATAATGCGGAGTTGGCCCATCTATTGGGAGGTGACAGCACTGAAGGATCTGACATCCATAAACCCAACAATATGGTGACAGCTTCAAGATAAGCAGACAATCCTGGCTGCAGAGGAGTTAAAGACACCCCCATCAGTGTGTGTGTGTGTGTGTTTGTGTGTGTGTGTGACAGAAAGAGAGAGAGAGAGATTGTGTCTGTTCGTATGTGTGTGTGTGTCAGAGAGAGAGAGAGAGAGAGAAAGAGAGAGAGAGAGACTGTGTACCTGTTTGTGTATGAGTGTGGTTAGTGTGTGTTTGTGTTTGTGTGTGTGTGGGGGGTGTTATTAGTATGTGTGTGTCTGTTGGATGCCTTTATGCCTGTGTGTGTGTGTGTGTGTTTCTTTTCAGCAGATTTCAGCGCAAAGAGTATAACCTTTGTGAATTATTTAGTTTATTGACCTCTGCAGGGGATTTAATCTGAAGGTCGTTTCCCGCTGGCGGAGCGGCGCGCAGAGCTGGCGGGTCCTCAGGTGACGCAGGCAAGGTCGCACGTCTCCCTCCGGTTAATAATATATTTGTCACCCGCTGCGTGTTAGGCACTCGCCCCGCTCCGCTCCTCTCCTCTGCCCCCCCCCCCCACTCTGCCACTTGATTAGCGCCACCAATAAGGGCTGCCAAAGATGATAAAGTAGACGTTGGCTTAAGGAGATGTGTCAACTGTCCCCACCATCTCTTTCCTTCTCTCTCTCTCTTTTTTTTCTCTCTCCCTCCCTTCCTCTCTCCCTTGCTCTCCTCTTTCTCCTCCTTTCTGACACTGTTTTCCCCAATCCCCCTCGCTTTCTCATCTCTTCCCCTTTTCTTCTATCTCTCTCTCTCTCTCTCTCTCACTCATTCTTCCCTCTCTCTCTCTGTATTCTCTGCCATCGCTCTACTTCTCCCTCTGTCTTTCTCTCTCACTCCCTCCCTCCCTCGCCTCTGTTGGTGTTTTATTGTTCTGCGATGAAGGTTAAAGCGACTGCTGAACAAACAGAACGTGGCCAGGGCACAGCAGAGCAGCGTTGGGCAGAGGTGGGGTGGGCAGCGCCTGCCTGCCTCAGAGCGCCCGTCTGCCGTTGCCTCTGCCCTGACTCCTCTTTGGCGTGTCAGGGAGGTGGCCGCGTCATGCCACAGGGGCGCACGCCTCTCACACACACCGGGGTGAAAGGCAGGCTAATTCCTGACCAAGCTGTCACAGATAATCATCGAGGAAAGCTATCGAGCCTTATGAACGCCACCATTTTGGCTCCGCCATAGAGACATAATGAGGCAGAGAAAGAGAGAGAGACAGGGGGAGAGAGAGAGAGGGAGAGAAAGAAGGGGGCAAAATGAATAATGGATGCATGATAAAACACATTATTGTTGGTTAGCAAATATTATCCAGTGCCCATATTGCACTTTAAGCTGCGTGAACTTTAAGCTGCGTGAAAATGGTGATGCTTTAATGGGGGGGTTTGGTTAAATCTGTGCGTCCATTGAAGAGCAAAAGTGCTACGATATTGATTTGATTACATTAAAAGAAGTGATAATGAGAAATGTGTGAGGAGGCAGATGACAGGCAAATAACTGTGGCTGAGCTGAGTTGGGTGACTCCTATTTGTCCTTTCACAGTGGAGGCTGATTTGCATTGAGAGGTCACCACAAGGTGAGCTTTATCAACAACTGAGAGACAGAGGATAGCAGCTCTGCACGAAAGAATACACACACACACACACACACACACACACGTACACACACGCACATGTGCAGGCATGCACACACAAGCATGCACAAACACACACACACTCATATGCACATGAACATGCACATGCACACACACATACGCTCACAATCACAGACTTACTCGCACAGGGTGTCTCTCTCAGATGCACACACACGCACACAGATACTTGAGTGTGTGGCACTTGGTGCCAGAAGCACAGAGACTTAATTTGATGAATGACAGTGTGATGGACGAGAGTGTAAAGAGGCTTATGAGAACACACACCCGCTTGAGTAGAAATGCATTCAAATCAATCTGAATGAAAACCTATGCATTTCAGCTCTGCTCCACATTCACTGTAGAAAACCAATCAGTACTGGCACACACACACACAAACACACTTTCAAAATGGTATTTCATACCTTGTGTCTTAGTGAAAATGTATATATTTTATAGTGATTTATTTTAAAATAAAGTATATATACACTATGAACATTTGTGCACTTTCCTAACATTTCATCTACACAAAATAGTTGCCCAGAGAGGTATATAACCTCTGGGGAGTGGTGTCTGTTAGTGCCTAGGCTATAAGCTGGAGGTCATCTAATCCAAGGATGGGGTGTCAGAGAATGCTCGAGTGTCTGGCGTGAAACTGCCATCACTAGAGGCAGCGGGGGCCATATTTCAGTGGGGCTCAGGAAGAGTTATGACTCTGGGGTGCCGAGATGGAGGCGGTACGTTTATCTGACCTGCTCAGAGAGAGAGAGAGAGAGAGAGAGTTTGTGCGTAAACAACTCACTTTTCTCCTTCACCTAAGAGCCTCTGTTATTGACTTCTCCTGTCGTACTGGATGGAAATTCTTCAAAGATCTAGGCAAATATGTTCCCCAAATGAAAGTGTTATGTAAACATGTGTCAGTGTGTGTGTGTGTGTGTGTGTGTGTGTGTGTATATACCTATAATAAATATGCATTAAAATAATTTGCTGAAGAACTTCATCATGTGATTTTAAGGTAAATCCACACAGTGCTGTATGTACCGCTGCACAAGTCTGTATGTTATAGGTCCGTAGTCACCTGTAATATTATAATAATGTAAAGTAGCTACAGCTACAGTATAGAATGTATTTTTGGCTTGCCTGCAAAGACATACAGTATTTTGGTGACATATTCAAGCATGCTTCTAACAAGACAATATTTCTACTTTCTACTATTAGATAGATGATGAGCTTGTAATTTGACTTTTTCCACTAGTGTTTTGTTTATCCATGAATTGTTTATTGATAGCATTCCTAATTGATGAAAAAGTCACTTTTTTCCCAGTTAACCCAGCTGTGACTCAAACATCTATCAACCAATCAGAGTGCCTGAATGTTTTATCATTTAAGTGACCAATGGTGGCAGGTTATACAGAAAAAGATGATTTTTATGCAGGAACAAAATATTTCATCCTGTTCAGAATGCCTTAAGGACACAGACAGTCTGTCCTGCTGATAATATGTGAAGGTAAACAATATGTTTCACTTGTTCACATTCAAGTTTCGTTGCTTCACAAGGAGTTTAAAGGTGCCCTGCCATACATCTATATGGTATGTAACTTTAGTTGGGCTGAAAATGGCATAAGGAGTAAGGAGGCTCTAACAACACTATATTCCTGTTCAAAAAGCCCCAGAGTAAAGCGCCTCATTTTTCCGCCTATGATAACGAGCTGTGCTCTGATTCGCTGCTGTCATGTCAGCGTTGCAAGGCATGTCGAGTGAATAGGTCATTTACATTAGTTTGCTAATGTCAGAATTGCAAGGGATGAAGAACTAAAAGTGTTGGAATATTACATTTCAGTGGAAATGAAGGAAGACATAAACTATGATAAGTACATCCACCAATTGCTTGGAGAATGTAAGCAGGCACTTCACAAAAGTAAGCTTGCAATGTGTAGGGTTTCACAATAGCCAACATAACAAGATAACTGCTTTGTTATTGTTAGGTTACTGTTACAACCACAGGTTAAAACGTACAAAGTTACAAAACGTACAAAAAATAATACGGGCCTACTCAAAAAATTAACTGCAGCTATTTGTCCCTAACCTCCTCATATTCAGCATACTAAGAACGAGAAGTTGCTGTTATCTTTATCTCTGTTATCTTTATTTCATGGATATTCAGTGATCTCACACAGTTAGGATTAGGTGGGGTGGGCGCTAATCAAACACAGAAGAGCATGGAGTGGGTGATAGTGCAGTGCCATCCACTAGTGGCTCAAGCTTGGTGTTTCTTACATAAAATGTTTTGACTGGCCTGATTTTTCCATTTATTTCTTTCCACTGGCTATTGCAAACAGCAAAGATTTTATTACATTTTCACATGCACAATATAACTCAGACTCATATAGACCATATAATCATAATTCAAAATCACTGTAAAAACGGTTTTGTGTGGCAGGGTACCTTTAAGGGACACAGACAAGCCTAGGAATTTTTAACTCTGAAAATCCCCCTTCAGTCATTAATGTAATTTTTGTAACTAACACAAACTTAACCTAAATTCTCACCATCAACCTAAATTCTCACCAATACATGGATTTGTTTGAAACCAAAGAATAGGAACCAGCAATGGAAATTTTCTAAGAGGTAATACATGTGATTTTATACGGCAATACTTAGTGTTTTATTCCACATTAGGGTGACGTTGTCATCTTGCAAGCGATGTAAATTCTTGAAGATGCCATAGGTGAAGCAGAAAGAGCTTTCATTTACCACATAGAGAGTCATTGAACTGTCAAAGTGACTACACAGCTGCTAAATTCACCTAAAAACAGCATAAAATCTTGCCTATCTCTTTTAAGCTGCAGGGGATACTATGTTTATGATGTTGCAGAGAGAGCATAGTAGACACGGCATGCATCTCTGTTTCCTTCAGCACCCCTGGTAGAGTGACATACTCATTAACACACTTACTTACACACACACACACACACACACACAATCGATGTAAACCAAAAAAATGAATCTGTCCGCATTTCACTTACATCAGGTTACCTTGCTACAAGGATACATTGGCAGTACTCAGCATGCATATGTGTTTCCTGCAGGACTCCAGGATGCAGTGGCTGCTGTAGCCTTGTGAAGGGCAGAGCCATTGACCCTGTGATTAAAGCTGACTTGAGCAGACCTACACTATCCACCACAACCAGCATCACCACCCCACCACACCCCACAGTAGTCCAGATCAGACCTGACTGCACTACACTGCACTTCTCTCTCACTCCCCAGTCTCAAACCTCATTTGCAACAAGACGGCCCATTGTAATAGCAAATAAAACAATATTGATTTTGCCACTAACAGTCCAGTGCCTGCTATTGATCAGGATCAAGCACTTATCATTCACAAGCCCCCGAATGTGCTCCCGGTAACCAGGGCTTGCAGCCCTCAGTTATTAGCCTGTCCTTTAAGAAGCTCATTCCCTAGTAATGCTTCAATAATACTATTCTAGTGACCTCCAATATCTCTTGTAGGTCAAAGGTTAAAGGTCATGAGTAAGGCAGATGTTCTTGTTCTTATTCTTAACTTCTCTATGTAATGATTTTTCAAAAGCAATTCTTTTTATTCTGTCTGGAACTGGCAGTGTCAAGTGTCTTCTTATGTTATCTAGTACGATTTTGAATAGTGATAGAGTAGTAATTTCAGCATAGCATGTGGGGCAGGTAGTGAGACATTGTTTGTAGCCATGGGAAACAGGAGGCTGTAAATAGATGGCAGGTTTATAAATAGTATAATAACATATATGTTATCACCAATAACATATATGTTTTTGGACTGCCATTTCACTACCTGAGACAAATTTTACGAAATGGCAAAAACGGGACTGGTTCCAATATGGATTTAGAGCTACATGTGAGACTGTTACCTAATGATGCAGGATGCAGGCGCTGGGATGCAGCCAGAATATTCTTTGACTTGGCAGGCAGCACAAGCAGTTGCCCAAGGTTCAGCCATCGACCTTTGAACTTCAGGGCCCTGGTCAATCAGCTGATCCTCTCTCTCTATTTCTCTTTTCTCTGGTGGCTGTAGTATCAGAGAGAAGAGAAATCAATGCAGAGAAGTAATCTAGACGCATGGCTGGATGGATGGATAGATGGATGGATAGATGGAGAAACAGATGGAGGAGGGAGACCCTTAGGCTTTCTCTGCACTTCTCGGCTCAGATGAGTTCAACTCGACTCAACTCTACCTGAGCTCCATTTCATGCATCGCCGGGTCCAACACAAACACACACACACAAATGCACACAAACATACACACATGCACACACACACACGCACACTGTCCAAGTCCAGACCTTGTCTCCCAGACAGACAAGGGGGGGGGGTCTCTGAGGGGGTTCAACCCCACTCCTCATTCCCTCCGTAGCAGACATCTCCCTTGGGGAAGCTCCCTCAAGGTCCTTCAGGCTCAGCTGGAGACTCCCTCACATTGATCCACTCGCTCCCACAACACCGCTGTTGCTGTCGCGCCTTCGATTTTCACACTGCGCTCCCTTAACTCAGAGCAGAGTTGGCTCAACTCAACACCAACATGGCCCCGCAATTCCACCTTAGAGATAAAGGGAGCTGTGGGACAATATGTATCAAGGAAATAGCCACAGGAAATAAAAACAGGATGCTTGGCTGTAAAATGGATCACTCTTTACAAGTCACATTTTTATTTTCTTTTTGTTTGTTCCGTTCCTTTGGTAGGGTTCTGGTTGTCAGTAGAGTTGATATTTGATTGATTCCTTGAATAAATCTCCAAGTGCAATTTTCACAAACAATTATTGCCTAAATAATTATTGACTTCAAATAGTGCTCATTGTTTCAAATGGAAATGTACAATAGAAACAGAACACAGTAATTAGTTTAATTTCTTTGTCTCTGGAGAATGTAAAATCAATACCTCACAGACACACACACACACACGCACACACACACACAGACACACTTTTCTGCATAAAGAACTTGTAGCCCAACATTTCCCTGATAAAGTCATTGTTGCTGCTGATTTCCATTATATGCATGGTGTTTTGGTGTGCATGTTTAGCGTTGTGAGCCAGTGGTGGTGATGTTAACCCCAGGATGACCGCTGAGAAGTGTGATGTGCCGGGTCACGGTAGGAGGCAAGAGGGAGCCGGGGGGTGCTTATTTGTCAAATGATTGTAAAATGCAAATCGTCAAAGGCACTCGCTGCTGTACAAACAAATGCCCCTGGGTGAGGTCACCAAGTGTTCCCAGTCAGGGGGTGGGGGTGGGGGTGGGGGAGGGCAGGAGTGTTACGGGTGGAGCAAATAGCAATGGTGTTTTTGTTCTTAACATTACTGTAATAAAGTTCTCCATGTAAGAGAGTGATTCTTTCATTTAGAAACTTCATCTGTCTCCTCATAAGGTGTCTTCTGATGAGCAGCAATCTGCAGATGTTCTATACAGACTTCAACATAACAGAGGTTCTGTAGTGACGCATAGCTTATAAGCAGCTTCAACAAAAAAAACATTACATGAAGTATGGTAATGCACAATTTCCAAAGCACAAGGAAGGTGTTTGCTTGAAGCTGTGGTGTTCTTATGCCCTGGAAACCATGGTCTGAAGGTAATCTCTTTTAGTTTTGACCAGGGCAGCAAAAAACATTTGTGGTTTTCAATCTCAGACCGTAGCCACAACACGCAGGTTGATTAAAGTCATGCATCAGTGCAAACTTTCTGTGAAATACATGTTCTATGTTGACTCTAAAATGCTTTGAAGTTAACCTTCCTCCCTCTGGTGTCAAAACGACATAAATATGAGCAATTGGCACTGTTAACAGAAAAATACTACATTTTTTTTCCTTGATTGGTTACCTAACAACTGAGCAATAAGCCAATAGGTTATTATATCTGGAGGTAAACACACATCCCTTTCCTAAACGTTACAGCCCCCATGACATGACAAGTGAGTATTAGTGGACTGCTGCCCCCCTGAGCACCACCCTCCCAACCTCAGCCTCCTCTCTGCCTAGGGAAGACTGATGCTTTAATGTGCCATTGAAAGGTCCTGCAGAGGTTCACGTCCCATCACTGCAGTGTGTGGATGATGACTCTAGCACTGCTGTGTCTGCTAGAACAACCCAGATCCCTGTAAGTGGCCATATACTGTGCACACAGCTGGCCAATTAAAAAATAATCAAGGTCCAAGTGCACTGTTCACAACACTGAAAATGAAACAATTAAATCAGTCAGTAATGCCAATCATAATCATCAAAATCACTCATTGACACGCATTTTTTTAAAAATCACACAACCCCCCCCCCCTTCATATTGTTTTGAAATATATTATGTATCCAAATCATACAATTTTATATCATTTGGTGTAAAAAAATATGTGTGAGAGCTTTGGCACAAAGGACGTATCTGTACAACATTTAGGCTAATAAAAGGATCTTATGAGCCTGATCTGGGACAGATCCAATAGATTTAGTCCAGATCCAATTCAGATTCGGGTTTTAACTGGCCTACACATAAATGAGTCTGGTTCCCTGCCTTGGCCCAGTGACTTGAGGACAGGTGCGTGTATCTCCTTAGGTTGTCTCTGGCGGAGGCAGGTTTCTGATATACCTCAGGGTCACCCGCGCCATGTCCCAGCGATGATTCATCCATTTTCCACTCTCTCTCTTTACCTCTCTCTCTCTATCTACCCTCCTGTCCTTCTCACCCTCCCTCCCTCCTCTCCCTCTCCTGTTTGTTCTGTTATCTCACTCTCCCACTCACTACTGCTCCTTGACAAGGGAGGGGCCCGGGGTCTGGTTCTCTACTTCCCTACATGCACCTGTTCATGCCTCTCTCTCTCTCTCTCTCTCTCTCTCTCTCACTTTCTACCCCTCCTCTCTTTCTATCTCTCCCTCTTTGTATCTCTTTCTCTCCCTCCATCTCTCTCTCTTTCTTCCTCTCTCTCTCTCTCTCTCTCTCTCTCTCCCAATGTGTTGCAAATCAGGCCCTCGACATGCAACTCACCATGGGGGGGCCGCTAAGCCATGAGCAACATGATGATTCCCATGAAGCAAACACGTCTGTCATTCACTGTCTCAGCTGGCAGTGACATTACAATCAAGCAATATAATTATCCAGGTGAAGTCTGAACAACACAGTCAGTAATGCACCAGCACTTTGAACGACAGCTTCAGTAATGCACAGGTACTTCTAAGCCACCAAGAGCAGATAAAAGGTTTAGTTTAAAAGAAAGAAAAGAAAAGATGGCATAAAGCAGGATAGGAATTAAATTAAAGAGATTTCTCATTGTCTGCTTGCTATTTCAGTGAGCGTTGCTAGGTGGAGCTGGCACTGGCAATATCACAGCTACTGTATGCCATGCTGAAAATATGCAGTCACTTTTATCACACACCAAACAATGGATGAGAGGAACATTTCACAAACAACGTCTA
This sequence comes from Tenualosa thibaudeaui, assembly GCA_027481765.1. Classification (NCBI taxonomy): domain Eukaryota; kingdom Metazoa; phylum Chordata; class Actinopteri; order Clupeiformes; family Clupeidae; genus Tenualosa; species Tenualosa thibaudeaui. Next base: position 19,066,972 of record JAIFZK010000009.1, read on the forward strand.
AAAATGGAAAATTTAGTTGAGGAGGTGTCAAAACAACAAACTGAAAAAAATACGATAACTAACTAAATAAATATATAAATACAATAATAATCCTTCTGTGACCCATTTCCGACCCAGCATGAGCGCTGTCACACAGAATAATAAAAAAAATGGCACTATTTCTTCAGGTATATAAATATATCTACAAAGCTTCAATCACCTACAAAGGCCTTGTTACCATGGAACCAGAGGAAAATTAGGACTCCTGAATAATCAAGGGCAGGGCACCTAAACAGCCCTCCTTCCTCCACTCCCTTTTAGAAAGAATCATTTGGTTTCCACAAACAAACATTGCCCTCTTTCAATTCTCAAGCCAAAAGCACTCTCAGGTACTCAGAATCACAGCCACCATGACCACCTCAGAGGTAGTTGGGAGGTTGTTGCATTTTTTTAACAGGGGAATGGAGAGTCTGTATTGTACAGTATGTTTAGACTCTTGCCATTAGATTGCTTCTTGGTTGTACACCACATTACAGCTTTTTTCAATTGTTTACACATAATTTTGAAAACTGGATGCCTTTCTTCCAAATACTTCACACAGATTTACGAACACCACACCAAATTTGCATAACTCTGAGACTTTGCAAGATGAAACTCTCATATTTATAAAAATGCTATTTTTTTTATTTCACTAACACAGTTTTCAACTGATCAGTCAGCTACACACTACTGTTGTAGTGTGTGCTGGACTTTTGTTTTGAGTTACAAAATTTCAAACTGAGAAAAGCTTTAATTGGGTTTTTAGTTTAGCAGACTTTGTGAACAGATCGGCTACAAGAAGCAAAGTGCCAAAAGAATCACTGTTAGTGTGTAAGCATTCAGAAAAAAAATGTAATCTAGCAATATGCACTCTTAGATTTTAATTGTGCTGTAGCTTGAATGTTTATCCTCTTTGTAAGTCGCTTTGGATAAAAGCATCTGCTAAATACATAAATGAAATGTTTTGCACTTGTGTGTGTTCAGACCCAACAGCTGTGTTAGCTAAGCTGGTTCATGTGTGCATCATTTTGGAGGGTCGTGTTTTTAAACTGCAAACACAAGACCTTATCAGTGATTTCTGTGTGTAAAGTGTGAACACATGTCTAGTGTTTTGCAAATCACTGTGTGTAGAGTTGTACAAAGTGTGAAGCATACATGTTGTGTTTTGTTCCTTTAGAGTGGAGTTTTGCTTATTGTGTGATATTTTTTAATTTTAGAGTGTAAACAATCATAAAAAAACTAGGACTATTCACTTAAAAGGCAAGGAATATCAGTTACTGGTATGTCTCTCTGTATGTCCTGTATATATCTTATGAACAGTTTATCTGACTGAATCAACCCTTGCCAGTTGTAGCTCTGAGGTGCAGTAGGTGTGCTAACACAGAGAGACTACGGCAGTGAACTTTCACCAAAGATCACTGAATACTGATCAAGATAGAGCAACATAATACGTATGTTACAATGGGAGCAAACGTGAATAGTTCCAGTCTGCATAAGTGGGAGTGTCACATTACGTCACAAAATAAACTTTTCAATGATCTTCTGTATCAGTGTTTAAGGGCACAACTTTGGTCTGCATAACTTTCACCCCCCTCTCATTTGCAAAATTAGAACACGGAACTTAACGTTTGTGCCTCTCACTATGCTTTTACCTTTGTATAAAACCATTCAGCAGATTCTGACCTCTACAATATACAGGTGCATTGTTTGTAGCAAGCCAATAGGCACGCTGTGTATGGATATGCAGCTTGGTCAAATAGATTTGTGAAGATTCTTCTGTGAATAAAGACATAAAATGTGGAACACGTGTCTAGTGACAAAAGTACTATGACACTTTGAATTGCGATTCATATGCCTGTGTTTAATATGAAAGAGCTCCCTTGTGTGCCGAGCCACTCGAGGCTGCTCTTATTTGTCTGAGAGTGCTTAGAAAATGTGTCTGTATACAAGAGGCCATTTTGACCCCTTTTTTTTCCTGCAGACCCTCAGGATTAAAAAAAAAAAAAACTAACTCTAAAAAACAACCCTACAATTCCCAGCAGGAGCCTCAGGGCCAGAAGGTGGCTGGTGTAATCTCAGTCCTCTGTGGTGTATGGTGGGTGTGTGTGTGTTTATGAAAGAGAGAGAGAGAGAAAGGTGGATGTAGGGAGTGTAATCTCAGACTTCTGTGGTGTGTGTATGTAGTGTGTGTGTGTGTGTGTGTGTGTGAAAGAGAGGTACACCTAGTGAGGAGTGTGTATTCTTAGCCCTTTGTGGTGTGTGTCTGTGTGCGTGTGTGTGTGCAGTGGACATAGTTAAGGGGGGTAGTGTAATCTCAGGCCTCTGTGGCACAGGGGTACGTCAGGTCAGATGGGGACTGACAGTCTGGAGGAGGGAAATTTTTTTTTCCCTTTCTCTCCGAATGAAAGGTCAGTCGATGGCATCACACAGCGGATGACTCACCCCTGTCATGTTACTCAGCCCCAGACACACACACACACACACACACACACAGGAGCTAAGAAGAGGACATTGAAGGGTGTGTGTGTGTGTGTGTGTGCATGAGGTGAATGTAGTCGGGGGGGCTGCGTGGGTACATGGTCTTGCCCTCCTGGCACCTCATCCCATTCCAATTTCTGCCCGCGCCTCTTTCTCTTCCTGTGGGTTTTCCGCTTGGTTTGGCACAGAGCTGCCCTTGTGTGTGTGTGTGTGTGTGTGTTTGTGTGTGTGTGTGATCAGACGGGGCTCAGGAGGCGTGTTCCAGCCCTTTCCGTTGAGATGTCAACGGCACACATGCATCCTCAAGGTCAACAAACCCTAATGAGCAGCCACCGGGGAGCGGTGTAATTATCGAGTAACAACGCACAGGCTGAAATGAAAACCTCATTATTCCCGACGCAGCGCAGCGCGGCCACGCATCCGATACTAGGGCCTGTGTCTGTGCTGCCTGCCTGTGTGTATGTGTGTGTGTGTGTGTGTGTGTGTGTGTGTGTGTGTGTGTGTGCATTTAGAGCCTAGTGCTTTTGAAATAGATATCATTCCAGTCACTGTCACTGTCCTCGCTCTCACATTGTGCATCCTAAGATGCCACCATTCTCTCTCTCTCTCTCTCTCTCTCTCTCTCTCTCCTCTTTCTCTGTCTCTCTCTGAAGATGGTTGGGGTAGATAGGAATTTTATGTCCTATATATCCTATATATGTCCTATATACAGGCTATAAGAACCTATATGTATATAGGTTCTTATAGCCTGTAGGAGCACTTTATATGAAATGTTTTTTTCCAAGATTTTGGCTTGGTGTATTAAGTAAGTTTATTATGTAAGTTTTTTTTAACTTTATTTTTTTTAAGTTAAAGCCTCTCTCTCTCTCTTTGTCATTGGGTGTGCAGGAGAAGCTTTGGTGGAATTTGAGATAGATGAGGGTTTGATATTTACCATATAAGTGACTACAGCCTGTGGGAGGATCACTGACATGGAATGTTTTATTGTTGACTCAATGTATTAAAGGGTTTTTAAAGTCTCTCTCTCTCTCTCTCTCTTTCTGCCTCTCTCTCTCTCACTCTGCTCTCTTTATCTCTCTCTCTCTCTTTCCATCTCCTGACTTTCTTGCAGTGACTGCTCTGGCTCTTCATGGTCACGTACTTGAATAAAAGTGTGCTTTGCCTCTTTATTCCAATGAGGTGTTTACACATCCATGGCAATGCGGTGCTGCCGGTGTTGTGGGCAGAGCTGGCCTTGATGAGAGGAGAGGAGAAGAGATGTGTGTGTGTGTGTCTGTGGTAGCAATCACTCTGTGTTTGTTGCCCGCCGACCTGAAGGTCATCACTAACGCCAACGGAAAAGGGCGCATCAATTTCCAGAGTTCTCGTGAGGAACATCGTGTTTTCTCCTCAATCACCGGGGACTCCTGTGGAGTGTTGACTTTCATTGTCTGTTTGCGGCATGTGTGTGTGTGTGTGTGTGTGTGTGTGTGTGTGTGTGTGCATTAATGTGTGCACCTGTGCGTATGCTTGTGTATACAGTAAATGTGTGTGTGTGTGTAAGTATGTGTGTGTTTGTGTGTGTCTGTGTGTGTTTTATGAAGACCTTGATTTGTGAGACACATGAGCAAGTGCATGACCAGGAAAGAAAAACGTTTCTCCTGGACTTCATTTGTTCAAATAAATGAGGATAAGAGAGAGTGTGTTTCAAATACTGTGGCTGAAACACTGCAAACAGCACCATCACTTACTGTTAAATTCACTACTGAGCTTCTTAATAGCAAAGTGAGCTAAATGGATACCAAAACAATGGTGTATCCTAAAGACTGACTATGCTAGTGTGGGGTATAGCATAGTCTAGACTTTTACATAATGAACGTATTTGTTAAAAATGTAAATATTATTATTAATGTATTTGTTCTTGGATTGTTAAAATATGTTTTTACTGTTTTTGTGTCACTTTAATATATCTGTGAAGCACATGAAACTGTGTGAAATGTGCTAAATTAATCAATTACCCTGCCATGCCTTGGTATTTTTGGACCTACTAACTGGTCCCCAAAGCTGCATGAAATGCTAAGTCTTTCTTGCTTTCCTATTTGTAAATTAGTGAACTGCTGAGGCCAACAGTGGGAGCGTGATTGTATTGCCTTTGTTAATATGCTGTTCCTTCCTTCAGACAAGCACCTTAATTAACTCAGCAAGCTGACAGAGTAGCAAAAGAAGAAACTCAAACTCACACCAGCTCCTAATAATTACAACGGAAAAAGGCGCACTCGGATGAAAGGGATTTTGGATGAAAAATCACTTTGTTGCACAAGGCCTGTTCTAATCCTGGACGTGCATGTAAGTACTTTGTAGATGCTGTGGAAAATGTCATGGCGTTAGCCCCGCAGGCTTGCACACACTGTGGTTGTCCTATAAAAAAAGGTTAACAACAGGCAAAAAATAGACTAATTAAAAGGGAGTGAGGCTTGCGAGTGCTTTGTCACCATTAACCCTGAGCGCTTTTACAACGCTTGCTGCCACACGCAGGGGTAATTGGGCACACTGGCCCCCCGTCTGTTGGAAATGAAAGGGCAGTTTGTCACGGCAGGTCACCAGGGGTCAGGGGTCGGGGAGGGGGCAGGGGGAAAACCTGAGAGAGCATACATGGAATCACACACATAAATACACACACACACACAAACACTTTCTTGCCCCCTCAAACAGTCTTACACCTTTAGCCACACATGGTCTCAAAAGGCCCCCATGACCCTCCAAAGCACACACAAACTCACATACTCACACACACACACAAACAAACACCCAAACACATGAAAGTCCTGAACTCTTATTCCCGTCTCTCCTCCTCCTACGCACAGCAGTTCAGATAAGGAGACGGTTCAGACGCTAAAGGACAGCTCCGTGTCTACAAGACACAAACTAGCCTCCAGCTGAAAGGGCACTGTCGGGCCGGGACCGTACATCAAAAGCCCCCAGTGTCCCTCTGTTCCATTCAGTTCCGTTCCTTCCCTTCACCGTGACCTTTCGAATGTTACGGGGTGAGCGGAGTGCTCAGCCCAGCGTAGCCAGCGTAGCCTGTCTGTCCGTTGCAGGTCAGTGCGGTCCAGTACGGTGAGGCATAGCCCCCGGGGTCGGCCGTCTGTGAGTGACATTTCAGAGGGAGGATGACACAGCCAGGCCCTGGCCTTATGGCCTGACGTGGGTAGTGGCACCCATGCTGCTCTAGACAGGGCAGAGCAGGGTAGGGCACGGCAGGGCATGGCACAGACAGCCTGAGATGAGATCAGGCATGTGTGGCATGTGTCAGACTATGTGGGTTCCTTCTGAAGCGATGCAGTGATGATAATTGTTTACTTGTTTATTCTTTCATTCATTCCTATTATTGGAGAGGGCCTGCACACCCTGGCAGAGAATAGTGCAGGTGCCGCTACATACCTGGACAACTTAAATAAAGCAAACGAAAAGCCCAACACTACTTACTAAAGAGACAAACCACCTTACTGTAATGATAAACTGTGTTAAATGATAAATGATAAAATGTTTCAGCCTGACTGAGCTAAACATGAGTTTATCATCAAAATGGTTTGTCAGAAAGGCAGCAGAGCTGTTTTGTGTCACTGCATGAAACAAATAAAACATAAAAGAGTCATGCTACACTCAGACGTTGTGTGCTGAGTTTCAACAACAACAACAACAACAACAACAACAGTAACACATTTACAGTGCTTTTCTAGGCACTCAAACTGCTTTACAGTGAAGAGTAGGGACCTCTCTAACCACTACCACCATGTAGCGCCAACTAGGCTGATGCACAGCAGCCACTACAGTGTAAAACTAAATAATAAAATAATATATATATTTTTTCAGAGTGGGAATTACAGGTAGGCTACTGTGATTGATTTGTAAATCTGCAATGCTAGCTATGCCACTAATAGCCAGGAAAAAATTGGATTGAGGTCTTTGTAATGTCTGTGCTGCGTCTGCGTAAATCTGCATTGCATAGCATTGCTTGCTGACAGGAAATGGCCATCAAACACACAATAAAGATCTGTTAGGGCAATATCCCTACGCACATCCCTCCAGACACACTCATTATGTTATCTGCACATGCACAACCCTCCGTACACACTCTTTACGTTATCAAATGGCCGCTTATTCTAAGTGGTATAAAGTGTCAGGTCTGTGAAGGGAATGAAGAATTCAGAGGCCCTCTGTAAAGTGGTCTCACCTCTGCTGAAGTGAGGAACACTTAGCTCTTAATGTTTTAAAGTTTGCATAATCTAACAGCCTGTCTGAGGAGCCCGCTCCAAGTCAGGGAATCCTGTTAGTGTTTCAGGAGGAGTGGAAAAACAAGCTTAGCACTTTGGCTTCCCAAAAACCAGGCTGACGATGGTTCATGGCCCCCCCAGTAACTTGGGAAATGACAGCCCACAGATAGGGGAAGTCCAGCAGGAATGAAAGGGGGACCTAGTGGGTGCTGGACACGAGAGGCCAAGGGGTAACCTCTTTCACTTTGTCCTCTCTAGTCTCCTCTTCCTGTCACTTCTCTCTATCTCTTTTTTGCTGGTCATCTCTCTGATCGTTTAGCTTTCTGTTTTTTGTTTTTTTTGCATTGCAATTTTTACTTTACATGTCCTCTCAACTTTCTTTTTCCTCATCTTTCTTTCGTTCCTCATCCCCCTTTCCCCCAATCTATCTCTATCTTTATCTTCCTCCCTTTCTCTTCCTGCGTTTGAGCACAGTGCTGACAGAGCAGCTGGTTGTGAGAAAGCTGCTCAGTAAAGGGAAGAGGTAGCCTGGGGTCACCAGAGGTCAGTGCACTCACATACCTTTGCCAACAGGGTCACAGTAGGTCAGAAGCAGTGGGGGCCGACTGTTTCACTTTTTCACTCAGGGTTCGGCAAACGTTCAAGTGGTTGCAGCCAAGGGCACCAGGTTGCGACCCCTGTGTGAGGATTCAGGGCATGCAGGTCACACAGGTCAGAGATGGTATTTGGGAGCTTTGAGGGGTGTAGAGGACACAAGGTCTCACAAGCAAACAGGCACACACACACACCATACACCCACAGAAGCAAACTCCCCTCAGTATCAAACTCACCCTCACACCCACTCAGGAATTCTGGTCTGCTGCCAAAATCTTACCTGGTAAAACAACTCAGTGCACTTAGTGAAAGCCTTCTGATAAACTTCAATATCATGACATACATGATGGTACTGTGTGTGAATGAGTAAAGATGCAAGTCAATATACTGGACATATAATTATAGATGTAACTGTATGCTCACACCAAGAGCTACTAAAACTGTAAAATCACTGAAAGTAACTCATCACAGACCAAAGTGCAAGAGTGACAAAAGTGATGAGCGACAAGGTTTGGGCGACTAAAGTGACTAAAAAAAGTGAAAAAAGCTAAACTTTAGACAAAATAAACTTATAAACTAATAAACTAGTTAATAGTGTTAAACAATTAGTTATGACATGTTTTGGCTGTGAATGATATGGCAATGATAACATAAGCGATTAGAGTGACAAGATCAAACACAGATTTTCACAGGAATGCTGCATGAGCAACAAAAGTTATTTTACAGCTTTCGTAGCTCTTGGTGTGAAGGCACAGTAGTAGCTCTTGGTGTGAAGGCACAGTAGTAGCTCTTGGTGTGAATGCACAGTAGTAGCTCTTGGTGTGAACGCAGTTACACTGCTGATTGGTGGTCTCTGATTGGTACTCTGAACTGTTAAGCTGTTCACATGCTGTCTGTGTCTTTCAGAGGAGGATTCGTCATGTGCTCTCTGACTGAGATCTGTGTGCTGTGGTGGCAGACATATTGATTCCTGATTACGTATTTGTGTATTTGACTGCACTTCATTAGGCACTGCTGTGTACTCTGAACACAACAGGAGAGGATTGGAGGCAACACACACACACACATCTGTTTCCATGTCATCATCACACAACTCATTCTTACACTGTCAACATGATGTGCTCATGACAGGGGCAGGAGCTGTGCACGTTAAAAAGACATATTACAGATGGTCTGTGTGAAGACATTTACCATTTGTTATTACAGTGTTTCCAAAGCAAGGTTCTAACGATTATGAGATCCCTCAAACACATCCATATCCATTCAGTGTGCATCCGTTCATCTTTCTGACATGACGTTGCCCTTGGGGTTGGAGACAAGAGTGTTTACTTGGGTGGTTCAAGGCTTTTATGATGATGATGATGATGTCAAAGACCTTGGCCTATTCTGGCAAGGACAATGTCAGCCATGTCCTCAGTTTTTCATATTTGACATTTTTCTGTTATTTGGCGGCTTCAAGAATGTATCCCTATAGATTTTTTTAAAAAGTCATTACTCACAAAAGGCTGCTTTTTTCATAGCCCCAATTTCATATTTTACACGCATGGGAAACTTGCTTGTCGGCAACAATAGATTGTCAGGTTTGTACATCTTTGTTTCTCATGTATCACATTAAGAATTATACTCATATCAAAAATCAGAAAAAGGCAAGTTATTCATTTAAAAGAATGCTGTATTTGCTGTTTTGCCATCATTGCTCTGATAGATCTTGGCACTATCCTAATGTGCGCAGAGGCAGTTTGAAAGACAACCTCTGATTCTGCCCCTAGGATTGGTCATGTCCAGACTATACATTTTTGATGTCATAGTCTGGCTTGTCAGGCTAAGATTATATGGGATTTAATAAATATGAGGAAAGTAATGTGCATATGAATGTATATTATACTTAAAATTTAACAAATATGTCCAAAAATATGTGTAACTCCTTTTACCATATACAGTGAGGTAAGTTCATTTTAAGATATAAAGTGAAGCATAATATTCTTATCTTATTGTTATTATTCCGTCCTTAACTGCTGCCTTTGCTTACCTGGACAGTGAGCAAGCACTCATGCTCTTTTGTCTTCTGAGAAAGAAACAGATATACAATAGCGCCATCATGTGGTAGCTCCAAAACACAAACACAGTCCTGATATTTGTCCCACTCCATAACATTGCATATTATAAAATCAAACTGGTTATACACACATAATGTTCACACATGTAAAAATGTTTTTAAAAGCCTGCTAAGCATTAATAAAACATTAACAAATGTGTTAATATAAATGTAATATTAAATAAATATATTCATAAGTGTGTGTTTATCTTCTAAATTATGGATGATACTGCTCCATTCAAAAGAGTCACTGGCAAGCAGAAAGCATCATGGAAGCAATATCCAACTGTCTAACTGCTAAAAAGAGAAAACTGCTCTTTCAGAGAAGAAAGAAGAAGAAAATAGCACAAGTCTAAACTTCATGTCCATTATCAAATCCATAAAGAGATGCTTTGTAAATATAATCATGAAACTGGTAAAGTCTTTTTTCACCAATATCATCAACAGGAATAATGAACAATGTTTGTGTGCTATTTACATCAATTTGGAAGCTAATCCCTCACCACAATTAACACCTGAACTTTTCTCAGTTAATAAATGCAACGACTTTGCATATTTCTTCAAAGGCAAAATTCATAAAATACGACAGGATATAACATCTTAGCTGCAAATAGCTCAAAATCTGCAAACAACTGTGACACAGAAAGAGAATTTCAACACAATGTCAGAATTTAGCCTGATTGATTATGAGACTCTTGAAAAAACTGTACAAAATCTCAGTTCTTCAACATCTGAATTGGACATTTTGCCCACCAACTTTTTAAAGTCTGTTCTTCACCTCATAACTGCTGATGTGCTTCAGATCATAAATGCTTTTTCTGCGTCCCTGAAAACAGCAGTTGTAAACATTGAAAAACGTATCTTCAATTAATTAACTTCCTTTTTGATATCAAATAGCTGCTTTGATAACTTTCAGTCAGGATTTCATGCTAACATGCTTCACAGCATAACAATGCTGATGTTATACATGACATACATCTTAAAACTGAAGGCAAAACATCTGTCCTTGTTCTATTGGACCTCAGTGCCGCTTTTGACACTGTTACTGCTACATCTACTGGGTTGGGTTCACTGGTATAGTAATCAACATCGTTGTCCTTGACTTGTGGTGTCCCCCAGGGGTCAGTCAGTCAAACCATTACTATTCAACCTTTATATGCTCCCACTTGGACAAATTATCAAGAACAACTCAGTCTTCTATTGTGCTTCATCATTGCTTTATCAACTAATAATTATGCCCCCCTTGAATGTCTTTATGTCTTAATGTATTGACCAAATTAACAACTGGATGTCACAAAATGTTTCTCAGCTGAACACAGATAAAACAGAAGTAAATCTAAGTAAATCTAAAAAAGAAAATCTATTTGGGAACAAAAGACTTGAGATAAAAAGAGAAAAGAATTGCCACGATTCTTGACACAAAGGGCATTAAAACAAAAGAAACTGTTAAAATCTTGGTGTTTTCAGTGACGGCAACCTAAACTTTGATAGTCACACTAAGTCAGCATTGTATCACCTAAAATACATTGTAATACAAAGAGGAATCATGTCAAAAAATATTTGTAAAAACTAATCCATGTCTTTATTTCCAGTGGGGTTGACTACTGCAATGGCCTTTTCACAGGCCTGCCAAAAAAGGCCATCAAACAGCTTCAGCTGATTCAAAATGTGGCAGCTAGGGTTCTCAGAAGAACAAAAAAGAACAGAGCACATTACTCCAATACTAGGGTCCCTTCACTGACTCCAAGTAAGCTATAGAACTGATGTTGAAGCACTACTGCTTGTGCCTCTGAATAGGACAGGGCCTAATTACCTCTCTGATATGTTTCAGCAGTTTAACCTAATCAGATCTCTCAGATCGCAGCAGGAAAATCTGCTGGTAAAATCTGCTGTTGTGTGGTGAAGCAGCCCTTAGCTACTATGCAGTTCAGCTATGGAACCAACTCCCAGAGGACATGAAAGGCTTCTACTGTTGTCAGTTTCAAATCTAGACCAAATACCTACTGTTCTCAGATGCTTTCTGCTAACTGCAGAAAGCAGATTTTTTTTCTTTGCTTTAATCATTATTTACATAATTTTATTTCCTATTACTCACTGTTCTTTCCCTTTGAACTGCCACTGTGTATGAAATGCGCTCTATAAATAAACTTGCCTTATCTTGCATTCACTCTATTCGACATAAAATGACACATTAATGATGATACATTAAGTGCAAACAATGATTCAAAAAATCAGTCAACAAAAGGCTTAAGCCATTAGATCTTAATAATCCTGCTGCAATCATAGATCAGTTCACTGAATCTTAAAAGCAATCTGTCACAAAGACCACATAGCAAACAGTTCCAAGTATCATCAGTAGCTTACTGCAGACAGTAATGAGCTCTGTTGTTGCCATATGTCCCCTGTCTCTAAATGGACAAACAATATAAGGCTGCTGAATTCCAGCTGTCTGAGATTAGTGTCTGTGGAGATTTATTTGGTTATGATTTATTTGGTTATCAATCAAATTTAGTAGTTTTTTATTATTTCAAACTAATTAATTAATTTAGAATTAGCCTAATTTGAGCTCATATGTGTTAGATGCTCAAATGTGACATACTCAGTTTTTAAGTATCAAATGCAGAAAGGTACAATAGCATGTAATTTGTTTTGTTATACTTATCACGTTGCTTATTAAGTCATGTGATTTCATCAGTCATGTGATCTCTTGCCTGCTCTGCTTTGTTTATGCGACTCAATTAATTCACCTGTTTAGAAAGAGTGGCAAACAGGCCAACCTTTAGCACTAGGGCAACAAAAAAATGTCACATCAAACTAATCCACTGCAATCTCCAGATTGACAATATCAACGGCATCCATCATAATAACTAATATGAAGGACTTGTATGGCACTGTATGTTTCACATGGCCTTGAGGTCATGCATTGCCTGGGCACAGTGTAAAGGCCTCAAAAGTTCCAGGACCCTGGCCATCTCAAGACTTCACCACTAACAAGAAATGGTATGCCTCAAAAGGTTATCACTTAACGTGAATAGGTTGTGTTGTTGAAACAGCTATTAATATTTTATTTTTAATTACATAAGTAGGCTACACAGATTTTCTTAAAAATGGCTATCAATTTTAATGGTCATCATTAATTAATATTTTAACTGACTTGTATGAACACAACTTTGAACTAGGCCTGTGGCACAAATTAACAGTGTCAATAAAAATGGAGACTATTCTATTGACACATTTCTCAGCCCAGTATACTAATCCTCTCAAAAACACAAGCAAACATGTCCCAGCAGACAACAGCAGCGGGTCTGTATGTGGTTGTTTGTCTGCAGTGTGAATCATTTGAGGGGCTACTAGCTTAGTGGTGCTGGCCATCTTGGAAAGCAATGGCTCCCTGGATCTATTGGATTATGGGAAGGGATTTTCAACTTGCATTAATCTCCACGGACACAGACACAGGCGGCCAGCCACCAAGGCTGAGGCATTTTGTTGTGTCAACACATACACTCATGCTGCTGTCTCCGTTATCGCCGGTGCTACCGTTACCGTCTGCTGCTACCTTGGGCTCCAGCAGAGATGAACCTCTTCTGCTTCAGTTTGGTGAGTTTCTCTCTTAATTTACCACGGCAAGACGCGCCAGCTCATGAGGAAACACTGCTCCATCTGTCGCGGTGACTGATGGTGTGAAAGTGATGAAGGTGATAATAGGGCTTTTGCACGGGGTGAGACACAATGGTGATCAAATTAGAATGTTTTAAATTTTGTAGGCCTACTGTGCGAAAAGTTAAAGTTTATTCTGTGGGCTGAAATATAGGCGTACTTTAAAGGAATTTAAAGTTTAAAATTGTTTTAATCGGATGTCGTCGGATACCCGGGAACCTGTGAAAAATATGTTGAAAACGTACACAAAACTTAAGCATCAATATATATATATATATATATATATATATATATATATATATATATATATATATTTACATAATAGCTTTTTAAAATAACTTAATTTGTGACAATTACATTTGTGATGTATAGCCCAAATAATACATTTATTGAATGATCACAGTAAGAGGCTTATAAAGAATGTGCAATATGTTGTAGATAAATGTGGGAAACAACAGTAGCACGTGTGTGTACTGTCTGAGACAGACAATAATCAGCACAGTTTAAGCCTAATGAGTGAGAAGGCCCGAGAGCTTCTTAGGCTAGATCACGGATCACCAGGTTATGGGGAAAGGAACATGTCCTGGTAATGGATTATCAGGACCAAGTAATCAGACATGCTAGGGCCTTCATCACATACAAGCGCGTGCATTCACATATCACACAGCTCACGCACCAGTACCCACTGATGCACTCACACATACACACACACACACACACACGCACACACACAGATCGCTCTCTACAGTCACATGTGAAGCAGGACATTTGAAATGTGCATCACACAGTTACACGTCCATGCTTAGTATATTTTACTTAAAAAAAAATTTCTCTTTCCAAGTATGACTCATCTGATTGCAGGTGCGGACTGGCAATCTGTGCCGTCGGTCTTTCAGTTTGTCTAGGCCTAGTTCTCCAAAACTGTACATCACTTAAGCCCAACCTACAAACATGCATATCAGTTACCATTTGTCTATTCTCAACAAACTGTCTGTTCTCAATTATGCTTTCAAGAATGTCAGCGCAAGGAACAATTAAAAACGCTGTCACCACCTCTCCCACTCACGTAACGTTTCCTCTCTGTATGTGAAAATATGACAGGCATAGCAGGCTATTGTTAGGAAGTAACGTGATCAATAAGTTATGCGTGTGCACCTATAGGTGGCCTTGTGGCCCTATATTGGAAAAAAGTCCAGGGCCTTTTTTCAGTCCCTGTCAATCTCTGTCTGATTGTGTCACAGATGTGCAGTAGTCGGTCTGGTCATCGGCCATTCCTAGCTTCCCCATTCCTGTGATCCTTAGAAGTTTCATTTGTGTGCTGTGGATGGGGCTCAGAGGGTCACAGCCCTTTCATCCCCCACATCTGGCGCACACTCTGTGAACATGGGATTTTATGTATACTACACAGTATGTGAGTTTAGAATTCTTGAGAGTATTTACCGAGTTGATCTGTAATCATGGCATAGTCCAGGCTGAAGCCAGCATGCCACTCGGTAAGATTGATCTCTCCAGATGTTCTGGTGTGTAGTTTCATATGTGGTTGGGTCATAGCCTCCCTCTAACTGGCACAATTCAGTTGGCAAGAAGAGCTGGCTATCAAAATAACCCTGAACTTGATCCAGAACTTGATCCAAGTACAGCTTACCAACAAATCTTAAAGGAAACATGTCCAAACATGTCACCTCACATACTGCTACAGCTAAACAATGTAAAAACTAGAACAGTGGTTTCTGCGAGACATACAAAGCTGCACAGCACACAAACACACCATTGTAATACGTACACACATACATTAATCATACATGTTTTTGTACTTGTTTGCTGTCTAGGAGGGTTCAACAGACAGCCTGTATCGACCAGTGGAGCACAATAGTGGCTCCCAGGAGAGTGGCATCCTACCCAGCAGGCTGAGCAGCCCTAGGACCTTGCAAGAGAGCGCTAAATGGTGTGGCTCAGACCCTTGCATCTCCACAAAGAACACACAGGTAGGCATACTGGAGACATATTGGCTGTGAAATAGTCACCATTAAGTTACTGTTCAAATTTCGAATTTCATCTCTTGATTTCAGATTTGAGGGGGTTGTTTTTTGTAAACATAGTGGATCTTGAAAATGTAAAATGTAAAGCAAGTACATAGCAACTTCTCAGTGCTATGAGTTGCTCAGTGTATCTAATGCCTGAATTACAAGGCAAGTGCTTAAATAAAAAGGGCACTCTTATGTTGTGTTTTGTCCATCTGTTTCAAGTGGTTATTTTATTCACTATGCCCCTTAGGAGCAGAGTCACACATCGAATTTGAAGAAGGTGAAACGAAAGTAAGTTTGCACACATCTCACAGGCCGGCTAGTGTGTCAGTCAAAGCTGCGAGTGAAAGTTCACAGCTAATCCTCAGTAACGTGAAAGCAAAAGCATGCCAAGCTTTAGCTAGCCTCTCGATAATGACTTAAGTAGAGGCCCTTAACGTGCTAGCTATTACTATTTGTCCCGCACAGTAAGCCTCCAACAGGCCCGAGAGATTGAGTCACACTCTTAGGGGCAAAGTGGCTTTGGGAGCATCATCTACACATAGCCTATGTGACACCTGTCAGGTGTCAGAAACTCTTACAGCTTCAGAAAGTAAAACAGGCAACAGGTCTACCTGTGCTTTTGACAAAATGGGAGAATTTCATAGCAGCCATTTTTCCAAAAAGTCGCAGGGTAAGCACAGGTTTTATTAATGACAGCCAATAAGATTCAGATTCAGTGTAGCAGGTGTGGCTGCGAAATAGGACGATTTATTTCACTCATTAGCTAATTAGCTGGCTGTAGAGTTATAGAATCAGCTGGTTTAATGAATAGCTGGGACAAATAAGACATTCACTCTCTGAATCCAAAGTTTACATCAGTAGAGACAAATTAATGTAAAACAAGCCTTGCACACATATGTGGGTCATTCAGGTTCAGAAACTATTTATTCAACTACAGTTTTACATACTGAATTTGAATCTTAACTGACGATCTGTTACGTTTCCGTGGGCAAACTATATTCAAGTGAAGTGTTGATGTCATTTCTAGTAAAAAAAATAAAAACTTCTTGGTTTTGCTGAGGTGGTGTCCTCTAGTCCGACAGCAATGATGGAGCACAGGTGTCCTTAATGACATCCAATAAGGATCTGATTCTGCTACACTGAATCATACTCTTATTGGCTGCCATTGAAAACTCCTGTGACTTCTGAGAAAAATGTTTTGTTGTGAAATGAATCTATTGACCAACCAGCCTGAGGTGTATGTGCGTAAATGCTGGCTAGTGCCAGGAACATGTATGATGCAGTCTAAGGTGCTGAAGTAGCTGGTGAGCTTTTTAAAAGAAAGCGCTGGATAAAGATTACATTAATTGGACCAAGCACCAGGACCGTTGGACCAGCAGCCTAGAATGTGTCACTGGCAAAGCTACTTTCTGAAAATCAGCATCAGTGCTTAATACAATAAGGCCTGGTCAGATTTACAACTGGTGATGGTATGGGGAAGTGCTCAAGGGCAACATGTTCCTGTTGTTTGACTAGAGGAGCCAGCTGCTCACACCAATGAGGTCATAGTGGTTAGTGTGTTCAATAAACACGTTACGCTCGTGTCCACTTTGTGCTGTTAAGTGCATGTCTCTAATCCTCATGAAGGCTTTCAGAAAAGAAAGCATGTCTTCTGATAGGGACAAAAGAGCTTATTATAATGGCCGCAAGAGTACATGCCCAGTTGTATTCACAGTATATGCAAATAATGAAAGGATGTTAGTCAGTGTGACACTAGATGATGAATGTGGACTTTTTTAGCCTTAATTGAAGATGATGAAGGTCAGAGCATGAAAATGAATGATGGTAAGACCCTGTTGCTTGACTGCTATGGTGTCCACAGAGACTAAGCCATGGGTTTGATTCCTGGGCAATGTTTCACTGAATGTTATGTGAAAAGGCACACACTTTATGGTGAAGCAAAGCACCTTCTGTGCACTGAAAGCCATTATTTGGATGGTGTGTGTCATGTATGACAAGATGCAGAGGCTGATGCAGCCATATCAATAGTAACTTGAGGTGCTTATTATGGTAGTTTATATCGATAACTATCTTTATTATTGAGCTGTCTCTCTGTTATAATGTCTTTATAGACTGTTTTCTGTCTAATCTGCTGTCATTTTTTCTAATCATTTGTGGGCCATTACAGGTCACACAATCCAGGAGCAAGGTTATCCAAAGACAACGAGACTCTAGGTGGGTCTGACCTCTGACTTTTAATCTTTGACCTCAGTTGTTCCTCTTTTTTTTGTTTTGTGTTTCAGATCAAGCAAATTTTTATTCCACTGTAGATCTTATTGAGGGGTTAGCACTCCTAAATGCCTAGTGAGGTCAGACTGTGCCAAATATACTGTGTATATGTGTGTGTGTCTACAACTTGGGTCTGTGCATGCTTGTGTGTATATGTGTGGGTCTGTGTGTTTCTGCATGTTTGTGCGTGCGTGTGAGTGTGTGTGTGTGTGTGTTGCCTCTTATGGCTGTTTGTGTGTGTTTGTTCTATGTGTCTGTTTGGATTTGTAGATGCTTATGTGTGTGTACGCGTGTGTGTATGACTGTGTGTGTGTTACTAACCCACTTGGCAATGTGCTTTGCTTTGTGAGCTCAGTTTGGCTTATTTTGACCTTGCCATAGTTCAGAAATAAAACCCTTAATGGCTTCCGCATGTGTCTCTCTCCTCTCTACCCTCTCCACTACAGATTGCAGCAATGCCTACTGGCAGATGTCCAGACAGAGAGAAGACTGGATTCAAATCAATCAGGGTAAAGAATATATGTTATGTCCAGTGTCTTATGTCTGTATATACTGTATATATATATATACAGTATATACAGGGATCCTGTGAACTCTGTGGCAGCAGGGGTCAACGAGGTCATATGATAGTGGGCAGTTTGATGGTGCAGATGAGGGACACACACATTACACAAACACACACACACACATTCATGCACACACGCACACATGACAAGCACCCAAGCACTGTGTCACACTTGCACACGTGTAGACATGCAATCACACACATACACACACACAAACACACAAAAGATGTCACAGACTTGAATATATACTCCCCCCCCCCCCCCAAAACACACACACACACACACACACACACACGCACGCACAAGCACACACAAAGGATGAATGTAGGCACACTCTCTGAATGTATTTGCACACTGCTGTAATGTACACTGATAGCCACATATCCATGGACATGAACCACACATACATAGGCTTGTTGCCTTACAGTAAGCAAAATGTGGCAGAGAAGTTTTGAGTTGTTTACTGTGTGTTGTCTTGTGTTGTGATTTACAGCGCTGGAAAAGGACCTTCTTCAAGCAAGACTATTCCCAGAAGAAGACAAAGTCCATCAGCTCACCTTAGAGAGGAGAGAGAGAGGACATACTGTCCAGGTGAGATAGCGAGTGTGTGTGTGTGTGTGAGAGAGAGAGAGATAGAGAGAGAGAGTGTGTGTCTGTGTGAGTGACCGGGCATGGTAAACCCACTGTAAACTTATAACACAGTCAGGGGCTCCATCTACTTTAGACCAGATTCTGAATCGCCTCTTCTTGCTGAGATAGAGGAAATGTGTGTCATCTCATTTCTCCTACTAGTCTTATCAAGCAGAAATCAAGTTAGATTGAGTCATCACTGTAAATATGTCATCAGAACTCCCCTTTGACTCAGGCTTTGGGAATTGTTTAATTCTAGAAGTTCATCAGGGAAACTGCTTTTGCTTTACTCTATCCATCATGAGTGTCTTGTGGCAACATGAATAAATACCTCAATGAAACAGCAAACAGTTGAAAAATCGATTTTTAGTGTTAGTATTGATAAAATACAGGTATGGTTATGGGATGTTTGTTTACAAAACTTTATACTAAGGATATGGTTATCCAGCAATTATAATGCAGTAATGTTAACATCAGTGCTAACATTGACTCCAGTATCTGTGTTAGTGATGCTAACATTTTCATTTGATCAGCGCTGTGTAAGCAGGATTCTCTGGGGGCTTGTGTATGTCATGTACTGACATATAATGTGGGGTGTTGGTCCATTGTCATTCAAGGTATTTGAAGAGATTTAACTTACAGTCGTTCAGTAATTCCAACATAATGCCTCACTTTACTACAGATGTTGTAATGTTGTTTTGCATAAATCACATATTTAGGTTGTGCGCCCCCTAGACTGATTCATGGGTACTTGCACACCACATTACAGTTTCAACCACTGTCTTTGACTGAAAGCAAACCTCAATGAAAATCTCCATGGAGAAAGGCATTTTTTTCTAGCACTAGGCTCATTGAATGTGTTGGAGGCTGGAGGTGGAGAAAGCCTCACAAAGCCCAGTTAGATCAGACCTGCAGACGAGAGTCTGCTCTGGTAGTGCTCTGTCATTTCCCAAGTCCAATGAATAAGAGCAAATGGCAAAAAGTGTGTCACCCTTGCATGACACAATCATCTCACGATTGGACTGTTCATCTTGCTAATGCAATGCATTAATCTAGGAATCATTCAATTGTACGAGTTGTCGCTCAATGTCACCTTCTCACACACACACACACACACACACACACACACACATATACACACACCACATAGACCCCACTGATACACTCACACCTACAGGCATGGCACAGTAAAGCATAAACTACATGTAGAACAAAGAGAACTTTTGAACTTTGTCAGTTACATTTTGAGGCTTTTGCTGGCCTTTAACTGTGCCAGAAGAGTAATGAGCAGATGAGAAACATGGGCGGGGTGATGCAAGGGAAATAAAAGGTGCAATACATCACTGAACATCTCTGAGGCCCTCCTGTTAGTACCAGTAATATAAAAAGCCAGTGTTTGATCAAAGCTTTTTATATCGCTAACAGGAATGTCTCAAAGTTTTCTTTCTGTGACTGTATTATGTTCATTTTGAAAGGGAAGTCAAACAACATCCTCAAGATATTTGACAGATCAGCTTACTGTACATGACCATGCACAAATCTATGTAATATCTCATTAACGTAAGCAACATGGCCTCCTGGTTAGGCTTCAGGCTTGTAACCAATGGGTTGCCGGTTCAATCTCCTTCCAGTGGACCATGGCTGAAGTGCCCTTGAGCAAGCCTCATAATGCTCCCTAGGCATCACTATAGCAGAAAGCCAGCTGCTCTGGGTTAGTGTGTACTTCTTCACTGGTTGTTTCACTAGTTCACAATTGGGTTAAAATGCAGAGACAAAATTTTCCTCACAGGGTCAAGAGTCTAGATTGTTCTTATTATACCCACAGGTTTCCTCAAAAATAACATGTATGTGTTTCATCTCTTTACATTTTTTCTTGATTGCTTTAATGCAGTCATCACTTCAGAATCCATGTTTTCAAATCAGCTAACGCAAAGGCCTAAACAGGAGCAGCTCTAATGGTGCAAAAACATTTGAAACATGCCGCAAAAGCACATTTTTCACAATAACACAAATGTCAGGTCAGTGAGTGCTTTCAGTTAAGCAAAATTTAAAATGCAAAATGCTTTCAAAATAAGCACATTCTGCCTTAGGATTTGTTATGTCTGTGTCATTTATTTGGTTATTGAAGGTGTGAAAAAGAATCAGAATATTACAACATACATTTTATTCTTTCCTCCTACACTTACAGTAAAGTAACTGTCATTGACATTCAAGACCCATAATAAGCACCTTGGCAAGTATACTGTACAATACAGTGCACTTCATATACTGAAGTAACTTTCCAATTTTCATTGACCTTCCTTTTTAATCAAAACATGGATACTATTACAATTACTGTGTACGCTTTTGGCCTCTTTGACCCACCCTAGCAAACACCAAGGTGGTATCATATGCATGAAAAATGATTGTCGATTAAAGACTTTAGTAATTTATATGTCTGCGGATGATATCTTTTTGGCTGTGAATAGATGCTTATTAGCAGTTCAAGCTGGTAATTCAAAGGAATTTGGAAACTTTTTATGAAAGCTATGTCAAATGTTTTGAAAAACTATGAGAAAAATACATGAAACCAATGAAAACGGGTTAACACAATTGGAAGTGCAGGTTTCTGGTGTGCTGTGAAAATGAGGATGAAGATCAAGTGGATTCCAGTTTCATTAAGTGCCTCTTAGCAATCAGCAAATACTGTAATTGTGTGTTATATGTCTCACAGACAGTGAACTTTGATGCCTGGAACCCAAACTGCAGCTCTTCTGATACTTGGCAAAAGGATTTGGTGAGTGACTTCAGATTTTGTGTCATTGCCAGTGTGAAGGTTACAGACAGGGTCAGAGTGTGTGTGTGTGTGCGCGTCCGCGTACGCTTGTGTGTTTGTTTGTTATGGTATGACGCATGGCTGACAGAGCACAGACCTGCACACTGTTAGTTTCCTGTGGAGGGTGTGAGTATTTGTGTGTGTGGGTGGGTGCGCGCGTCCATGTGGGTGTGTATTTATGTGTTTACAGGGAGCTTGCAGTGAAGCGTGTTAAACAATCCAACCAGCCATCAGTCAAAAGCATGAAGCAATCACTTAGTCCAAATGATAATTATTCGGAATGAACTGAAGCACAGATGGTGATGTTAGTGTGTGTAAGTGTATTTGCACGCATGGGTATGTGTCTTATTTGTGCGTGTGTGTCTGTGTGTGTGTTTAATCCCCATTTCACACGGCTGTGTGTGGAAGCATTGTGGAGCTGTTGGCACAGGGCTTACGCTGCTGTTCCTTTGCTGGTCAGAGTGCATCTGCTCTGGATGTGTTCCTCACGCCAGGTCACTGGACAGCACTCTAATCACCACTACTTACCATTCACCTACTATTGACACATACACACACACACACACACATCACACCACTGCACAGAACTGGAATCACTATTAGTTACTCTTTACTCACGCCTTACACACACACACAACACATCACTGAAGAGAACTGGAATCACTATTACTTACTCTTTACTCACACCTGACACACACACACACAACACACCACTGCGCAGAGCTGGAATTACCATTACTTACTCTTTACTCACACCTGACACACACACACATACACAACACACCAGTGCACAGAGCTGGAATCACGATTACTTACTGTTGACTTGCTGCTAACACACACTGCACCAGTGGACAACCGTATAATCATTGCTTACAATGTACTCACTGGCTACGAGTTGCTAAAAAATTAGACTGACCACACATGGCACGGTTACACATGCCACACACGGCTAATAGGCATGATCATATGTGTGTTAGATTGGGTGGGTAGGTGTCTACAGTTACTTGCTGTCTACACTGCACAGTGTAAAGTGGTTAACAGTGGTTAGTGTGCCTGACCATATATTTGATAGAGACTTCTTGATATAGATTTCTTTTGTTTTTCTTTTTGAGGATGGTCTATTCTCATGTTGCATGCAATGTTAATGCTGATATTGTGTTTGGCATAGTTACCCTAATCTCCCCCCTCTACCCAACACAGATTACAGTACACCCTGATATACCTGCATAACACCTCTGGGCAGCCAGTGATTATTCTTTAGACCTAGGCATAGAATAAGGAGCAAGGAGAGTAATGGCACGTGCCAAGGCGCACTGATAATTTCTATAAAGAAAGCCTTTTCTAATCTTGTGAATTTATACTCATCTTTTTAATGTCTTTCTGGCTCAGCTGATTCATAGCTCTAAAGTTAAACACTGACAAAGAGTGTAGTGTGTTGCATTATCATGACTGGAAGCAGGTTGGCTTGGAAGGTACTCAGGGGCTTATGGGATAGATGTGTGTACGCAGGCCACAGGGTGAAGTACAGGGTGAAGAAAGGCCATGAACTCTCCACGCGTGAGGTCAAACCAGCGAGTAATTCCACCAGCAGGGGATATCCCTAAACACACACACACATACACACACACATAGGCAGTACCCTTGCCTTAATCGCTCCCATGCCCACACGCCACTCTAAAGCAGTACCAGTAATTGCCCTAATTGCCACTGATCAGTCCTCAGAGGTGGAGGGAGAGACGCCAGAGGCCTGGGGAACTCTGAAGAAGATTCAGAAACTAGTCCGGGTCAAAAGAGGAAGTCAGAACAGTGCAGAGGAGGGCAAGACTCTCCCAGACACCAATGAAAAAGGTGAACTATTTAAATTTTATAATGAATGTTGATTATTTTTTTATTGTAAAACAATCCCATATATTTAGATATCTCATAGACTCATGCCATATATGGCATGTTTAAGAAAGACTTGGAGTTAACCTGTTTGTAGTATACTGTGGCATGATCCATCCATCCATCCATCCAGGTCCCATGACAGACGCTGTGTTTAAAGAAGGCAGTCCTGTCATCACATGTATTGGCCTGGGCAAGAAAGCTGAGAGAAAGGCAGGAAAAGAGCTCAGCGTGCAGCAGAAACAGCAGCAGCAGCAGCAGGATAAAGTGCGCAGTACCTTGGATATGGACATGGAGGCGCTGTGGAGCCCCAGGCTGCACCATCAGCACCAGTGGAACAGCACGGAGATCAGCCCGATGCCCTGGGACAACACCTACCACACCTGTCAGAGGGCGCGCGCCGACCCACACCTGTACACCTTCGACTTCACACTGCCACGCAGCACAGACTGGGACCGCTTCGAGAGCCTCATCCAGGAGCTGGACCGCGGGAGGGGCAGCAGGGGAGATAATATAACCCCACAGCGTGCCGTCCATTCTGTTACCCACCTAGAGATGACCGACAGCATGGTGAGTCTGGATTCAGGTTTTGGGATGAGAGGGGGACCTTACATCTGATGCTCCACTGTTCCTGGATCAGCCAGATCAGAGGTTGTCAGTGTGGAGTACTTGGATTTATCTTGGGTACATATAATAAATCTGTCATTAGACTCCCAACACTCACCAGGACAGAGATAAAGTATGAGTAAAGACTATGCGTGTTATTGATCTGTCAATAGAACCACTTTGCATGGAATTGTCATTTAAAGCTTTGGTAAGCTAACCCAATAATAAAGCAAAACAATTTATTATCATCAACCTAAGGACAAAAATCGAAACCCCAGAAAACTATTTCACAAAGACAAAAAAGAAAATATGTATGGTAAATCAAGAGCATATATAATATATAAACTAAATATAAATATTTAAGCAACATCAAACTATGTATGGACATGAGTGGGGCCACTGTTGCTTGCATTCAGGGGTTTAAATTAGTAAACAGATTTTGCTTAATTGTGAAATTAGCTTTAAAATTTAGACTTCATACATGCTCTTTGCCTGGCATTTAAATTAGGAGCCCTCCTGATGAAAGCTGTGTATCTGTGCTTGGCTTAGCTTAATTAAAAATATATATTTTAAAGTATATATATATATATATAGACTATATATTTATTTCTTTATTGTAATAAGATGGGGAATTGAGACAGAAAATGAGTGTAGGGAATAAGAGTGGCCCTTTGTCTCCATTGGCACCTGTCTGTTTATGGTACAGTTCTGTAGCCAACGGCACCACAGTGCCCCCTATAAATGCAAACTGTACAGGTCAAGAGAACTGGCACAATTGCAATTTCAGAGAGACACAACTGGCACAATTGCAATTTCCACAACCTTCCACAAGGCTAATTTAAAATGCCATCTCCTAAATGGTCATATCATGTCATGGGATGCAGTTTGTTTATGGATTGGGCAGCTGACTAGACTGGCTTTCAAAGTTACAGAGTTGATGCCATTGCAGCTTCATCAGATTAACCTCCCAAAGCACCTCCTTATGAGCAGCAGTCATCACACCTCTGCTGGCCGTTGAAGATCTCTAGGCTACGTAGTTTTTGGCATGACAGTTATGGACATGCATGCCAATAGTTGTTAACATAACTGACATAGTTTTATTTTTTAAACTGTCTAACTGTCTTTTAAACTTATCTTTTTAACTTTGAGTATATCTAGAAGGGAAATATCTATATCTAGAAAGGAAATATAGGAACTCTGCCTTATGCAAATTGCAACAGATTTAGGTTAATTACCCCCACAGAAAGACTTACGTTTATCCTGTAGGTTGTATTCTTGTTAGCATTGACATTGGTCACTGAAGCAGTTTTTTTTTTTTCTGAAAGTTGAAGTGCCTGTTTTTAAACCTTACTTTAAGGAAATGGTGATGTGATGTAAAACCTGCCTGATGTAATACAAACGGAAAATGTAGCTAACCAAGGACATTGCAGTGTCACATACTGCGATGACACTCCTGCAAAGAAAATGAACGAGACTGCATTAAAGGAACCATGTTATGTACTTTATTTTCTTGTCAAAGTAAAGTGTAAAAAAGAAAAAAAAACTTTCAGAGAAAATAATTTTAAGCACCTTGTTAAAAATAAATGCAATATGTGTCTCTAAAAAAAAGTTTATCTAATTGACAAATTGTGATGTTTTTGTAAGATATGTAAGATTCTTGAAGTTGCACGTAGGCCCCCAATAAAAAAAAGCCAGAAACTGCCTTTGATGAGAGATAAAGTTTGCTCAGCCACTCACATCCTGCCTAAAGTAGAGGAAGTATGTGTGTGTGTGTCTCTCCTCTTAGCCTCTCAACTGTCACGACAAGTTTTAACACCTCCGGGCACACACACACACACACACACACAGCCAGCAGCTCTTGAGAAACAAACTTCATGAAGTAAACAAAAAGCAAACTAAACCAAACTGAACATGCTTCATAGAAAACCGTCAAATGCAGCAGACAAGCCAAAGAACAAACCAAGGGTAAGGTGACATTTATTTGAAAAGATAAAAGATTCACATTTCATGAAACTAGACAGACCGAAAAAGCAAATAGAAACTAAAGTAGCTGTGGGTCAAGTGACAAATATTTAAATCATTGCATGACAAAATAATGGGCATTGAGATCATTGATGGAAATAATTCTACTGAGCTGGTTGTATTCATACCAGGAGCGGTATGAATGTTTGCTGTCTTGATTTGACTTTTATGGTATCTGAAAGGGTACACTACAAAGTGAGGTTACTGGCTAACCTGGATAACTGCCAGTGTAACTGCTGATCTCCAAACATGTCACTTCAGTAACAGATGCTCAATGCAGTGTTCTTTTGGAGATCAGTGGTTACTCCCAAAATTACCCAGGTTAAGCAATAACCTGGCTTCATAGTGTACACTTGAAGTATACACTTCAAGAGAAGCAAACAAATGAGAGTGCAGTGACTCAGGGACTTGGGGAGCTGTAATCAATGCATATTATACATCGCCCTGCTCTTCAGTCCATGCATATTTTAACACCGGGATTTTACGTCTGCCTCTATTCTGCTAAGAGTGATGCACTTTCTGAGTAAGTGAAAGTGTCTGTTGTCCACTTACAGATGTGTTTGAGTGACTGTGGTTTATCTTGTTTTCAGAGGTCATCCAGCTTCGGCAAATTTGACACGTTCAGACATCAGGCTCGACAAGCCAAGACAGAAGAGAATGGCGGTGCTGCTGTGGTATGACCAGCAAACATTGTCTTTGTGCTCTTGTTGAACTGGGCCAGATAACATGGGGAGGGGTGGTGGTGGTTGGGGGGTGTTGAGGTGTGGAGTTTTTAAGTGATTTAGTGATTTAATTACGCTAATGGATATATTGTCAAATATTTTCCTAGCAAAGCATTTAATAAGTTAACATTTTCTCTCCTGTATATAGACTGAAGTACACTGCTAAGGGGAGAATGGATGAATGTTGCAAGATGCATGTGGCAGTCCATCAGCTTCATCTCACAGTGTGTGTGTGTGTATGTGTGTGTGTGTGTGTGTGTGTGGGGCGGGGGGGCGCATGTATCTGCTCTGAAGCCCTCAGCGGAAGCTCCTGAGACAGTGGACACAGACCAAACAAGACAACAGTACACCATTGGTAAAAAGATGAAGGCCATCTCCATGACGATGTGCAAACGCATGGGCAAGAAGTACATCAAAGCCCTGTCAGAGGAAGCGGTAAGTAAGTCCAACCAGTCCGCAACCGTAACAACACTTCTGTTCTTTGTCAGCGCTTGTCACTAACTGTTTCTCACTGGCATCATAGTGCCATCAGTACTAAAGAAACAGTAGTGTGTGTGTGTGTGTGTATGTGTGTGTGCATGTGTGTGTGTGTGTGTGTGTGTGTGTGTGTGTGTGTGTGTCAGAGTTATAAACAGCCCAGGAGAAGCAGGTACAGGCACAGGATTACACACACCTCTCATGTCTCAGTTATAAATGGTAAGGAAGCTCCTGTGGGGATTAAAGTCTTTGCTCCCTGGTGTGTGTGTGTGTGTGTGTGTGTGTTGGAGGACCACGCCCTTTTGTAAACTTGGATACTGAGCCGCTTTGGCACATGTGGAATTAAGAGTGTCACGACAAAAGCATGGGGATTCTTAGTTGAATTCACTTTCTAAGCCACACACATACACACACACACACCACACACACATACAAGCGCACACACATACAACATATATACATAACAAGAGCCATATTACATACTGCATGTGTCCTTCAGGGAGAGGACACTGAGGGAGGCCATGAGGCTGAAGGGGATGCAGAGGCAAGCGCTGCTTTAGCCAAAGCCTGCAGGAGGTCCAGCAACTCCTTGGAGAGCCTCTACAGCCTTCACAGCGGCCAGAGCTCCTCCAGTAGGTCTCCTCACTTCTGTCCACTCCCCTCAACTCTGTCCACTTACCTCACCTCTGTCCACTCAGCCACTGCAGATATAAGAACCTCAGTCACAGTATTCTAATTCTAATTTTGACCATCAGAGCATTCTGATTCTAATTGTAGGTCTAGCAAAGATGCTTGAATACTGACCGCTTTTACCCTCCTGATTCGGCTGTGGTATAATCAATATATCCCACAACTGTGGGAACACACCTCCACCTCAAGAATAAGCAACATGCTGTGCTGCATCTCTTTAATTCTCTATAATACCCTGTCTAAAAATATATATATACTGTAAATGGATAAATATTTGATCAAAATTAGCAATTAAACACTGATGTAATTCATTGATCACTAAGTCAGTCCTTTAAGCAATATAGCATCAAAGGCTTCTGGTGTATTTGTTATATCTTTATCTCAAGTTGTCTAAGTAAACTTCTGCTGTTGTGTGTTGATATTCTTTATGTGTACTCGCTGATATATGTTGATGTGGTAAATGTGCATTTTCTGTTGTGTGTAGAAGTGTGTACTGTGCTCTTGCTGTGTGTATTGGTGTATTGGTGTTTCATGTGTTTGCCTTGTACCCAGGTGGCGTCACCAGTGGTTCGGAGGGCTCAAGCAACAGAGACAGCCTGCGGCTGGAGGAGGAGGTGCCCTACACAGGAAACTTCTGTGGCAGAGCCCGTGTCCACACAGATTTCGTGCCTAGTCCGTACGACACAGAGTCCCTCAGACTTAAGGTAGGCAGGCATGTGCAGAGATCTTTGTTTTTCTTTTGCTATTTCCTTGATGCTGCAAGTGTTTCTCCACATAAATCATCTGTTTTTCAATAATGCAATTGTTACATCTTATTACAAGTTAGCCAGTAAAATAACTAATGGCATACAGATTAATTCAAAGTAATTTTTATATTGTTTAATTAATAATGTCATAAAAGTGACATTTTCCATTTCTTAAATGTCTCACTTTTTTGGCAGGTGGGAGATGTGATTGACATCATCAGTAAGCCACCAATGGGGATATGGACAGGTATGCTGAACAACCGGGTGGGCAGCTTTAAGTTCATCTACGTGGACGTGCTGGAGCCAGAGAAGGAGCCAGAGCCCCGGCGAAGAGTCTTCTCCCAGGGCAGGTGCAAGAAGCCAAGGCCCAACACCCTCCTAGAGCTCCTGGCCTGCCTCAACCTGGAGGTGGGTCCTGAAAAGAGATCCTGTGTTCTGTGCTCAACCATCAAGGTCTTATTGGATTGGGCAAATTTATTAAAAAAAAATGTATTAACCCATGTCCAGATCAAGTAAACCTCACAACAGGTAGACCCATAGGCTACAGATCGGGTAGATCCATACTAGATTATGTCTAGTTCAGCTAGATCCATTCTAGACCAGGTTCAGATCAAGAAGACTCAGACCAGGTTTAGACTGGATCATGCATCTGCAGCAAGTGTTATTAGACTCATGCCAGATAGCCAAAGGACAGATGAGAGCCTTATGTGATTTATACCTTGTGAGTTTGCGTGTTTGTTGTTAGTTGTGTTATCGGTTACATAAAACTTCGGTGTGAAAATGTTGTTGTGGGAGTATTGTATTGAGTTTACAATTTTGCAGACTCCAAATCCTTTCATAAGAATGTGTGGGTAAGCCAGGATCAATGAATGCAACCACTCCATGTAGCATCACAGACATGTGTTTGTTACTGGTGTGCAGGGTGTGCACCATGACATATCTGATAGACTTATCAGATAGGCATATAGCTTTTTCAAGATTTTTTGATTTATCTGACAAAAGCTAAACAGAGCTTTATGTGGAAAACCTGACTTTTGGAAGATTTTTTTTTGTCATTGTGGTTTGTCATTTGGTTCATGAGGCAACTTGCACTGTCTTGTCTTTCTGGTGAAATGCTGATGTTGAGAAGAAACTTTCACAGACCAGCTCACAGTTTGTATTCACAGAAGCATGCCTTAGCCTTTGATGATTCATTTCTCAAGTTTGGTGTTGAAATGCTGATGTTTAAGTAGATTACACAGGCTGTGTGGTTTTGTGTCTACAGGAGCATGCTTCGTCGCTGATGCTGAATGGATACCAGACTGTGGAGGACCTGAAAGAGCTGAAGGAACAGCACCTGATCGAGCTGAACATGATGGACCCGGAGCACAGGCAGAGGCTACTGGCCGCCACTGAATGCCTTCATGAGCCAGATCCCAGTGAGTGCAGAAGACAGCTGCTTAGAGAGGAGCCTTTAGTTGCTCATGGTGGAACTTTGGCATTGCATCACTTTTTGTTACGTTGTACAGCTATAGAAACCCAGCTTCAGACAATAAATCCTACCATGTGTTGGTTTTACGGTTGCAGGGGACTTCAGTCATTTTCTGAGATGCCTGTCTGAGCAGCTGTGCTAATTAGAATGAGCTAGTGGAACAAGATACTTTTCCACCTCTGTTGTGCCCTTCCTCGGGGACAGTTTAAAAAGTACCTCAAAGCACATCTGTTCTTTGCTCAATGGAAAAGTTCAGTTGAGTCAAGTCCAGCATGCATTGCTTTAGATCAATCAGTGATCTCAAAGGTGCTCTGGGACATCTTTGTCTCTGTTGCATGTTTGATGTTGGATGGGAGGCGTCACAGAGTAGGAAGCTTACCTTAAATGCGTGTGCAGACTCTGCTCCTTTCTCTCTGTCCAGTACGAAATGCAAAAGACTCAGCATGCCACAAATCAAATGCACATAGCTTGCATATAACATTAGCATCGATTTGCTAACAACACAGCACTGTGACGTGTGGTTGAGATGCTTGTGTCGTTTTCTTCTAAAAATAGCTGGTATTAATTTAAATTCACTCTTTCCCCCACTGTTGAGATGCTCTCTGTGATACTAGCTGTGGTACAAACCCGAACATGATTGATCCACCCCCATGTGTACCACGTGCAGAGAGAGGTGTTCTTTTCATGAAATTCTGCACCTGCACAGTAGCTGTTCCATTTTAAGTCCTCAGGACATTTCAAATTTCTGTGTTAACTAGGGACATTGTTTTAGAAATTAAGGGAAAAGTATTTATTTAAAAATTGTCCATCACCTGGCCATTTTGAAACAATGGCTGCAACAAGCGATGCAAAGGAAGGTGTGAACCCTTGGTAAATGTTACTTGACTGATAGTTCAAATGTCCTAAAATGTCCAAACTTTTGCATGGTGCTCATTTCCTGTTATCTGTGTAAATTCATTCAAAATGTCATATTTAACTGTGCACCATTCGGAAAGCCCAAAGTTTGCATCTTGTGTCCAGCTCAGGTTTCTGTATCTTTTTGAATTGCAGGTTTTTAATTTTTTTTCTCTGACAAAAAAGTTCATAAAGCAAGATTCTGCTGTAAGTCAGGTAAACATTCAGAACAAAGCATATGACAGACAGGAAATGGTCTTGGGGTTGGTGTGGTTTGCACGCTAGCTAACATATCTCTCATCTTTTCTCATGTTTCTGAGGCCCTGAAGAAGCGCCCTCGCTAGCTAGTATACTGAAGAGGTCAGATTTGAGTGGGAGGAAGGTAGAGGTGGAAAAATTGCTAAACTAAACTTGTTGTTGTGGACCTAAATATTTTTGGTTTTGCTTTGTTGTAAGTACACACTGTCTACTCCAAAACAAAAAAAATGTGTTTTTTGTGTCATAGATACCACAAAATTAAACATTTTTGTTGTTGTTGCTTCTGTTATTGTAGATAACCCAAAAGATGAGGAGGAGGACAAGGTGCCCATGTCTCCATCTGAGGCCCTGAAGCTCGAGCTAAAAGACTGTCCACGTGACTCTGGGTGCTATATCCCTTCCGACATCTCAGACAGCAGCAAAGATGACACGGTCAACCTTGTAGCACTTAACACCTCACCAGTGGAGGCCTGATGACACCATAGCATCACTTACTCCACCCCACCATTCTCCACTCTTTAAACAAACACACATACACACACACACACACACACACACACAGACTTTGACTACCACCCAACCACCAAGACACACACACACACACACTTCCCATAAGATGCACAAAAGACTGTTAAGAGCCTACTGGCCTGTTCACTTCACATGCTCATATGCTGTGTGGTCTCATCAGCAGGTCCCTGCTTCAGCTGAAACATGATTCTTCACATCAACAGACTGTTGATTTTTTGTGACATTTGAATGTTGTACAGTCTATGCTTTTCTGTATTTCCTTTCTAAGATCTCTCTGCTGATGGATGGCCATCTCCATTCTTTGCGTGTATGACGTAGAAGCATTCATTTTACAGTCTGTTAGAGATCTGTTTTTCAGTGTGTCTAAGTTCAGGAGGATGTGTTCAGAAATGTGTTTGTTTTCTTGATTAGAGACTTTATTTTGGTGTTAAATGTATTACAAAACACACACAAGCCAGTGGTCACCCGTGGGCATGGGCCAAATCAAATCAGGGCCAGATCTGAGCCGATGTCAGTGGACAACTGGGAGAATCTAACCTCCTTGAAATTAAAGCTTCTCTGTAAATATCTCTATGACTTTATTGTCTTGGCTAGCCAACTGCATGGCTCAGACCAACCTGTTACATTTTCTGTATAAAATAAATCTGATGTCTGGTCATGTAGATATCTCAGTTTCAGTGTGGTTGAGTAGTGAATGATGTATTGGATGAGTATGGACCCCTAATGTAGCCATTTATCATTCATCAGTTAAAACCACCAACCATATCGCAATTATCTGCTTTTTGACACGTTTTTTTTTACACATTCAGATAACGCTGATGCTTAAAATACCTAACTGGGGTATTGAGTCAAGGGACTTTCCATCTAGAGTTAGAATATTTTTGTATTTTCCACCTTTATGACTTCTAGCATTATCTACCTACTTAAGAAAAAGATAGGCATAGATCATGTTATAATTTGAACATAGAGTAGAGATGCTTAGTAGCCTAAACAGATCACTGGATGGGCTATGTGGGAACTACTTTAACATCTTAGACTCAGGGGACATTTCTTTAAACACATACAGGTTGTAATGCGTGTTGATGTGAGGATGTGTTTAATAATGAGGTGTAGGCATTTTCACACATTTTTATTTAATAAAACATTGCCATGTGCAGCTTTACTGTCCTCTAGAGATGCTGAGTGGAAATGTTAGGCTAAGTGACCAACATCCTACACTCCTTCAGTAAATCTTGGCTATCAGCTTAGCTTAGCACACCACAGTGACTAAATACTCATCCCTCTAGTGCACAGACCAGCAAATTATATCAGCAAATCAATATTTGTTTGTTTACGACTGCTTGTAAAGAACAGCAAACAGCAGATTGAAACACTTGAAAAAAAGATGCAGTACAGTCTGTCACATTGTCTTAAAAATAAATCATACATGTATTTCTCCTTGGTCAACCAGGAGGAGAAATGTTCAACATAAACTGGGTTTATATATGCTGGTTGGCAAAATGCTCCAAGAAGTTGAAGATCCTAAAATATTTGATAACACTTAAAGGACATTGAGCAAATTACAGTAACAGAATATTTCAATAAAACTTCCAGGAAATGCATTAGAACTGCTTAACAACCAATAGGTGAAATTATTTTCCAGTTGCCTTCAGTAAATAAATAAATTCAGTATGCTAATGCAAATATATTTTCAATTTTATAATCTACATTCAATTCAAAAAGGCATTTACTGTTAAAATACTTAAAAATAGACCTCAACTCTTTTTGCCTCCAAAAATAAATTCAGCATTCAGAGAAGCAGCCTTTCCAGAAGGACAATACAGCGCAACACTTGTAAGTTCATACACACATTCATCCCCGACACAAAAGAATTATATATTGATAAGCACTGAAATTATGTAAATATTTAAAAGTGGCCAACTATAAATGAAGCATACGGCAATATACAGTATGCTGAAATATACTGTATTTGCAATGTACTTATTGGGTCATTTGCAAACATTCACATATGTTTAAAATTTCTTGTAACGAGATATTTAAAATTTGATTTCATTTGCGTACGGGACATTGGAGCTTCCTGTTATCTGGTCCTTAATTCAGTAATGTATTTGTAAACCTCCTATCATCCCTCTCCACCTGCCAGTCTCGCCTCATTCTGCACTTCTGTTTAATGTGCTGTTTACATACAAGCAAGCAGCCAGGCAGGAAATGTCACTAAAGCTGTGGGAAACATTGTGTACTCACTACAGAGATATTGATACACACTTTTAAGCATGTGCGCGCACACACACACACACACACATCTGTGTATGGTCCTTGTTTATGCAGTGAAGTATTTCAATACTGAAACAGTATTTATACCTGCTCTAAACATGATAAAAGATAAACAGATAATGACAGTACAGATAAACAAGCCTATATGCAATGCAAATATTTTTTAGCCATGGTACAAGCAAAGGAACATAGGTTACCTATAAATCAACAATGTAAATTTACTGCTAACTATAATTGTAGCTTCTTTAACAAGTAAAATAGCACAATGAGGTAAAAAAGAATGTGTGTGTGTGTCTGTCTGTCTGTCCGACTGTCTTGTGTTTGTGAATAGGACTACTAGAGTTTGTGTGCATATCTGTGTGTGCATATTTGTATGTTTGTGTATATGTGTAACCATGTATGTCAACACACCAATAAGATAATATGTTACAGATGTACAGTGTTAAAAATCACATTAATTGAGTTTCACATTCCAGACAGATATGTCTGTCTATCAGAGATGTTAAGTGTTGCTCTGCTTCTTTTCCTGGAAACAGCAGTATACTACATGCTAAATGTAACAAATAAAGAGCATTCATTTAAGACACTTTAAGTTCACTTTTTGCAATACCTTACAATACATTGTTTACACAGATGTTTAAATTGTTTTCAGTGTCTCCTACATGTCTACTTCTCCATACAGGAATTACAATAAAGGCAGCAAAGTGAAAGTCTGTTACAAACTGATACAAATGTCAATAAAAATTCAATTAGTTTCACCACTCTGCTTGTTGAAACTGATGAAATGAAATCAAAACACAATAGCCTTTGGGGTTTTTGGAACAAAACTACCAGGTTAGGTTAGGTTATGCACAGGTTATGACTGAACCAAAAACAGTCCATATATATTCATAACAACACCCAACCTCAACGCAGATCAAAAAATGATCAAAACAAGTACAGTGTAGAGACATACAGAACTATAAACAGCTCCGATACACATTTCCTCAACAGAAAACACACTAACCATCAGTGCCACAAAAAAGTTTAACATGGTAAATAAATCAAAATGACAGTCTGCAATTGTTATCCACTCGTGTTGTTTTCAAGTTCAGTCAGGATGGTCCTGTCAGCTTTATGGTTGGTGTTTCAGCGGAGGAGGCCACCATGTGTGTAGCGGACATATCCGTTCTCCGCGTACATCGACAGCTCATCCGTGCTCCCCACACCATTGTTTATTTCTAGCAAATCAAAGAGGAGATGTGTTTAAAGCCTGACACTGCTCCTACTGACCAAAGCCAACACAGCTAATGACTGTAGTGCTAGCTCTTGAGATTTCACCATGTGAAGTATTCGTCCTCTTGGGTTATATAAATACAAATACACAAAGGGTATATCAGATAAAAAGGGCCCAAAGTAAGAACAGATTGTCCACACACATGTAAATGGATTCTAGACCATACGCCCACCCAGAAGAACAATGTGAGAATACCTTGAGCACTGAGTGAAATGACTCTTGGGATATCTAAAAGAACTCTAGAAAATCTAATCACATAAGCATAGATGACCTATAGGAAGCATATGCAGCAACAAGAGAGCATCTACTAAAAGGAACTACAGAGTATCTGAAGAAAGAACCACACAACTCAGACATCTGCTGCAGGAACCACAAAAGACAGTAGTATGTGTATGCCTATTTCACAGAAACACAGAGTATCTAAAGAACCACAAGCGGCTGTAATATATGTGTATGTCTGTACCACAGAGTATCTAAAGAAGAACCACAAAATGTAGACACCTAAAGGAGATCATGAAACATAGTATCGTAAAGTAAAAAAACACAAAACTTAGGCATCTAAAGGAGACCATCTCCAGGAAATGCTGAGTATCCAAAGAAGGAACCACAGAACCCATATATTTAAATAAGACCATCTACTGAGGTTCCACAGGGCATCTAAAGCAGGAACCAGATTACTGGGGCTGGGCCTCACCTGAGAAGATGAGCTTCTCCTTCATGATGTTGACATCGCGGCTGGGTCTGCGCACTGCACTAAGCATGATCTGCTCAGGGTTGTAGCTCTGCATCCCACTCATTTTCCACCTAGAATGGAACACACACACACACACGCAGACAAACATTGTACAGCAGGGTCAGTATCATTTCCCTTGAAAAGGCTTCCTTTGTTGGTTGAGAACTCACTACGTGGTGTCTCTTTCCTAGATCAACTCAACATACTGACCAGTGTGTAGGAAATCACATGTTATTTACAGGAGTTAACAATAGACTGGCACAATCTACAAATCATACATTATAATAGTGAAATTGTAATTTACAAACATAAACATACAACAAAAACTTACAACATTAAATAAAAAACAATAATAAATATGAATATAATGTAAATATAATATAAAGTCACACATCCACAAAACAATGCTATTGATGAGCTAATGCTATTTACTTAATTTGTAAAAATACTGACATCTGGGTATAAGAACCAAATGAAAAAAAAAAACACACATAAGACTGAGAACCATGAGAGAACCCTCACATAGCCACAGCACAGCATCAACACAGTCACCAAAGACACCCAGAGAACGATTACCACCTTGACTAAAACAGTCAATTACCTGATCATGTGATAGCTGAGCGATGAGAGTTTGCAGCAGAAGAAAAGAAGCATGCAGTTGAGGCATGAAGCAGAGGAAGCCAGAGAGGATGGGAGGAGAGGAAGAGAGAGAGGAACGAGAGGAAAAAGAGCAGAGTGAGAGAGAGTGAGAGTAGAGTTGAGTTGAATGGAAGCAAATGTGTTTCAGCTCTCTCAAGCAAGCTGCATACAAGTCCTCACCTCAGAGGACAAAGAGAAAAGGTCAGTGGGGCATTGTGACACTGCCCACTCAATGATAAAGGTCAAGAGAAAGACTCACAAAAAGAAAGAGAGAGAGAGAGAGAGAGATAGTGTGTGTGTGTGTGTGTGTGTGTGTGTGTGTGTGTGTGTGAGAGAGAGAGAGAGAGAGAGAGAGAGAGAGAGAAAGTAGCAGGAGTAATACTGTGCAAGTAACAGCCAGCACAGAGGTGTTTATAATGGTTGATAAGTAAAGCAGGTCAAGCATAGGTAGCATCTACTGTGAAAACTATTCAAAAACGCAAAATGCATGACCTTTGGAGATGTCTGTTAGTTGTGTATAATACACTGAAACTTACTTTTGATGTACAAATATTGCAACAACAGCAGCAAAGGAGACTAAAATCGAGGCTATCCAGATCAGGTAGTATGCATTGGGGCTCTGTGGATAAAAAAGGAAAAAAGCTGGGCGTCACCACACCACTAGGTGTCACTGTAGTCTAAAAGTAGAAGCTACTCACAATACAGCACACAAATGCTACTCTCATTTCATAAAACAAACAAGACAACGAGGTAACATCAAATGAAAACAACATGCATGTCTATGGCCTATAACAACATATCCTGCAGTTCTCCAATTTAAAGTTTTTAAAACATTCACATTGTTATATTAATGTTTGCCATAGGCCCCATTACCCAACATCCCTCTTCCTAACTGAGAGAGTGATTGTGCATGTATCATGAAGTCCATGGGAGCCCTACCAGGAGCCATAAGGGGTAAGGCACGTCTTTAAGAATGTTGGGGGCTTCTGAGGAGACTGATGTCACGCCACTGCACCAGAGTACGGAGTAGAGCCACGGATCATTCACTGTGTGCACGTTCACACTCACGTTACTACCCGAGTACTGCCTGTCAATCAAACACACACACACACACACACACACACACACACACACACACACACACAAGGAGACAAAACTTTTAGAAAACTACATGAACTGCTACATAAACAAAACTGTCCAGGTCAAGCAACAACAAAAGCTGCTTTATTAAATTAAATAGGCATGGCTGTAGTTGAGAGTGACAGCTGTGATGCCACTGTGAGTGATGTGTGCAAGTCTGTGTATAAGTGTTTGAAGTGCATGAGTGTGTATGAGTGTGTGTGTGAGTGTACCTAATGTCCGGCAGAAGGGCCTGGCTGTAGTGGAGAGTGACGGCGGTAATGCCTTTCTGACGGAGCTCCTTCAGGCTCAGCTTCCTCTGGGACGTCTGCTTTAGCCGTGGGGAAGCACGACGCACCTTCTCTCTGTCCTCCTCTGGGGTCCACATCACCTGCAACAAGACAGTGTGAGAACACAGATCCATAACACACACACACATACACACACCACAAACACATACACACAACGTCACTGTCAGCTGTGACCTTCAGGAAGCAATCCAAGGATAACCACTTTTTGTATTTCAGCACAGCAGCAGAACACATACCATATGCCCACATGCCTAAACACACTCCTTTGCTGTGAGCAACACAGCTCTGTAATATAGATAAAACTCACATGTTTACATATACACACCCACATACACACACACCCACACACACACACACACATACGTACACATGCACACACAGACACTCATACTCCTTTAATGGAAGTAGCATAACTTCATAAACCCCAGTCTGACACAGAGGGGAATGATAGAGGGGTGTAGTTTCCTGCAACTGTCTGTGTGTGCTCTCTGGGGCATTGGGCCCCACACTAGGAAATCACCCTCACCATTGTGTACCAAAAACAATACAGTAACACACAGCACCAGAGTAGACAGCATTGCAGGACATTCTGGGCTTTACTGGGTTATGTGTTGAACATGTCTAATTGATCCAACAGATGTAATACGCATAGAGGTGATTGAGGACAGGGTATTTACTGTATGTCTGGCAATGACAGTTATCTTAAGCATTCAGAATTCTATCTAAATCTAACAGTCAATAAATACTTCAATCTAAATATGCTGCATTGATCAGAATTCAAATTATTTACTGTGATTTCAGTTTTACCCATACAGTTCTTGTAACAATCCCCATAACTATAAATAAACAACAGTATAAATCAGTATAGGGCTAATAAACAAAGGTATGTAGCAATATAAAGCTTTAAATAAATGTATAATGTATAAAGTGGTATTCACAACAAACAAAAGTATAAAGTGTAATAAACAGTTTAGCATGTTACAGTGTAAGCATGTCACACTACCGGAGGTCAGACCTTGTTTAGTGGGATGCCAGATTTCTGGATCACACGGAGGGTATCATTGATCCAGAGGTTGTAGCGAGGGTGTCCAGGTGGGGGTCGGCGGAGGCTGAACACCACTGAGCTGTTGGCTTTGAGGGCCACACGCAGCAGGTCAGCCAGGCTGCACACAGTCTGGTTCCCCGCTCGCCGACGCTCACGAGGAGACATGGACGACACTGTCCAGAAGGGGTCATCCTACATGGGCCAATCACAGTGTGGGAACCAACACAGACAAGACAAAAACCCACTTAACTTTTCTTTAGGTACACTGACCTCAAGTTATGAATCTGTCAGTTTACTGTCTGCTTGTCAATGTGTACAGAAATCTACCCAGAAAACATTGCAACATAAGACTACATAAAAATCGACTTCTAGTTCAACACATATTACCGATACACAAATACTTGTGCATGAATATACAGTAAGCAAAGCAAGTTTTAAGAGTATAGGCTACTTGTTTGCTATGCACATCTGACTCCTGAGTTGGAACAGGAGATTGTACCTTGAGGAACCAGAGTCCTGCATTAAGAGAGCGTAACTCAGCCCAAGTGAAGAGGGAGGCATCATCAGACTGTCTCTGGGGAAAGAGTCTCTGAACGTCTGTGGTGCGTCTCAGTGTCCGGTCTCGCATCAGGAAGGGCACACCATCCAGACTGGGGATAATGGGAAAAATGTATTGTTGTATTAATATTACAGCTTTTTTCAATCGCTACCAAGCTTTACAATTAGCACATATTAGTCTGTTGTGACCATACAATTGGCACATATTGTTTTCACACAATATGCAGTCAATGAACGCAGTTGAGTGCTCAGAAAAGCGCTATATAAAACCTATGTATTATTATTATTATTGTTATTGTTATTGTTATTATTATTTCTACAATGCTTACATTTTCTATACATACAAGATCACCCCCACACCAAAATTGTATCTTTTATGTCTTATTTGCAAATGCTTACACACAGTGTGCCAGAAATGTCAATCTAAAGATGATACATTTTGATACATTCCAGTAACCTTCAAAGCTATGCCAAACTCAGAAAGAACTTTAGGCCTATGCATCTACTACAGCAATTCTTGAAGAATTTCTATGGAACATTCATTATGTAACGTAACACAACTGAGTCATTTTAGAAATTGCACACATCACTGTTAACACACAAATCTAATTGGTGGTTAAAGTAAACGGAAGCAGGATTTTGTCATGGAAGTCATGGATTTGAGACATGACATGAAAATGAATGTAGTTTCAGAAATGCCATGAATTGTTCAGTGAGTCATTGTACAGTTCTATATATTTGATGATACTGATATATACAAGTATATTTTATGATATTGATATATTTGATAAAATGTCACTGCATTATACTGCTTATCTACAGTTTTACATAACAGTGGTACAGTACATAGAGAACATGACCACGCTTTCACTACCTCAAATCTAAACACAATCAAGCCCCATTGCAAATAAGATTTGTTTGCATCATCTTAAATTAAAGCAAAAATAAATAAATAAAAGATCTAAACAAACTGCCCATGTTATTATAAATCATATCACTTTGGCCAACACTTTCTGTTATGGTGGAGTAAACCATTTTCTCAAATCCCTGTTAGTCCAGATAGATCACAGTTTATGTAAACATCTGCCATATGTATGCATACCTGTGGAGTTACTCATTCAGCACAAGATTCCATGAATACCACCAAAGTCCACACACACATATACATACACACCACAGAGGTTAAAGAACACTATCAGCTAGGTAACAGACACTAAAGTCTGCAAGTGTAATAGGAGTCTTTGTACAGTAAAGCACAATGTTAAAAAACAGCTCTTTACTTTCGACTCAATTCTTCACTTTGGACTCAAATAATATTCTGGTGATACCCTACACTACCATTTTAGTGCCTCCAGAAATCTTAAACATGAGCTGTCAGAAACAAGGGAGGACTTCAATGGTGATTTTTTTTTTTAAATGGAGATGTTTGTACATGATACCTTGAGCTGGCATGACGATGCTATGTACTGGTGCCATTTACTACAGAACCAACCGGTTGATCATACACAGAGCACCTTGTTAAGTATTGCTGCTAGCCAGTGTTTCTGTGTACCATTGTTCTGGCATGTTCCCATTGAAATTGGGCAATAACGTAGCTCTCCCAAACATTACAAGACACAGAATGTGGCCTTGGTGAAGACATGAACACTTCAGGCTACAGTATGTGCACACATAGGCATAGAGTAAGGTTTTAGGCAACCAACGTGAATGGCATGCCTTCACCATGGCCAAATCTTCTATGTCTAAATGATAAAGCTAAACTAAAGGCCAAATGCTATATGTCTTGTGACTTGCGAAAGATAAGCAAAATCATAATTTTTGACTAATTCTGCTGATTCTGCAGGAAGTGTCTCACATAAAATGAGACCTGTTCCACCATGACATGGAAGTAGAAGAAAGCTGTATTGAAGCAAAGCATTAGATGAACCCATCTGTTGCTGAAACAACCACTGCCAGTAGCTAGCACTTGCAGTAATGTTAGAACTAGCACTGTATTGGCAAATAATTAGTTGACTAGAGGACAACTAGTAAGTCGGTGGTGGTAAGATCCCTCTATTACCTGATGGATACGTCTGCCTCTAGGGCGCTAACACCTTGCTGCAGGGCTTTATTGAAGGACAAGAGGGTGTTCTCTGGAGCCAACTGGAAGGAAACATGAGAAAAGAGCAGACGTGAATGCCTGGGGCAAGCTGATGGACAAGCATTAAGATAAGCTCAAATTGAATATGATTCTGATGAGCAGTTGTCTACTACTATACCTACATTAAACTTGTTCAATTTCAAATAATTTTTAAATATATTAATCCAGGTTTGATAGATTTAAAAAAAATCTTTAAGAGAAAGAGGGAGAGACAGAGAGAGACTTCATCAAGGAATAAACCTGTCTACTATTACTTTACTTTATGTGTGAACCTCCTCCTGCTTGTGTGTGTGTGTGTGTGTGTGTGTGTATGTGTGTGTGTGCGTGTGTGTGTCTGTCACTCACCATAGGAGCTCCTCTCCTGCCGATGACCAGAGGCCTGGGCCTGAGGCTGCTCTTGTCCATCACACAGGGGGAGCTGATGGCCAGAGGCACCAGATAGAGTGCAAGCAGCACACTCACATACACCACCAACACCACCATCTGAAACTCTGACACACACACACAGAAAAGTCCTGTTACATGTTTGTTTGTGTGTGTGTGTGTGAGTGTGTAACTGAGGTCCTCTTGCACAGTCCAACCACAGGCTCAAACCCGCAACCTAATAGCAACATCAGATTGGGAGTCAAGCGCGCCAGCCAGTCAACTGAAAAGCCCAGGCTGCCAATCAACTGACTATCAAATCGCTCAAGGCATCAGGAGGGAGGTTTGCTAATGTTCCACACACACACACACACACAGCAAGGCGAGCTGGCATCCATTGCATATGCTTGAGTGTCTGTGTGTCATACAAAAGCACTTTTAAAAAGCACATTTCGGGATCCTAAGCACACTTTTAAAGAGTGCACTTTTCTGTACTTCTTTTCTGCCTGGGTGTGTATTTGATGAACTCACTTGATCTCTCTCCACGCACCACAAACCCTGCAATCAGCCATGCAAGGGCTGTGACAGTGACCAAAGCTCCAATGTGCAGGAACGGGCCTGTGAACTGAACACACAACACATAACACTCAAACCATTACAGTCATCGCACAGTAGCATGTTACACCGCAATTAGCTAAGAAAGCTATGACCCCACAAGCTGGACTGGGACATCCAAATCAGGGGTTCTCAAACTTTACTCCACTGGGGACCCCTGACAGACCTCCACAGTCACAACCTCTACAGTCAGACAAAATGCCAGTGATACTTCACATCTCTGGTTATGATGTGTGTGTGTGTGTGTGTGTTTGTTTATGTGAAAGAGAAAGGGAGAGGGAGAAAGGCAGACAGAGAGAGAGAAGGTGCAAAGCGGTGTGTGTGTATGAATGTTGTGTGTGATCCCTGACAGGTGAGAAGCATGCGTACCTGCAGAGAGATAAGCACAATGTCCCACTCTTTCCTCCAGAGGTCGTCGATGGACACCACACCTGTGATGGTTGTGAGCAACACGGCCAGCACACCCACCTGAGGGAGAGAGAAGACAGGTACAGGTGAGAGAGACGGAAGGGGGAGGATGATCTATGTCAGGATGGGTAATGGCACAATTCACAGTAAAGATTTTACTACTTCCACTCCTATACTATGTGTAACAGTAGCTAGCCTGTTGATAGCTGTGCACTGTATATGGTAGTAAACCTCCCTCCTAATGCCTCAAGAGGTGTGCTAATGTGTAAAACTGGCACCCTAGAGTTTTAGCTCACTAGCTAGCATGATGCATGATTTTAGCTCACTAGCTAGCATGCTCGATACCCATTCTGTGGTGCTACGAGTTGCAGGTATGGGGTATGAGCAAATGCAGGACTGAACCAAGTGGTGTAACACTAGTTACACTTGCCATGTACTGATGTT
Organism: Tenualosa thibaudeaui; assembly: GCA_027481765.1. Lineage (NCBI taxonomy): Eukaryota > Metazoa > Chordata > Actinopteri > Clupeiformes > Clupeidae > Tenualosa > Tenualosa thibaudeaui. The sequence continues at coordinate 19,110,596 of JAIFZK010000009.1, forward strand.
TATAGCAACTTTAGTACCAGGAAATATGTATCTAAAAGCAGATATATCAGTGCAATACATTACTGTTACTGGACAGGTGAGTGGAGGTGCTGAAGTACCTTGTGGATCCAGAATAGGTTCATCTGTTGTCCCAGTGCTATGTGACATAGTGCTAACCCCTGAGGATTTAGGACAAAAGCCAATGTTACATTGAATGAGAAATCCAGATTGTTTTTGTCAACTGTAAAAAAGCATATCTTAATATGCATTTACCTCTCAAATGTAAGACAAAAAAATGGAAACACATTTAGACTGTGGGGAAAAAACATGAAGCAGGAAAACGAGAGCAAAAGCACAGCAGAGGTATCTCGGCCAAATAAATAATAGCATTCAATGATTAAATGGTCATTGCTGTGATACTCACCATTAAGAGTGTGGTGTAAGTGAAACCAACAACTGTTGTGGTAAGAATAGGCACGGTGCCATCACTCCATTCTCCTGAGCGGTTATACAACAACCTGCACAAACACAACAGATACGAGGACCGGCTTAGGTAAGGTGTCTCACAAAACCACATACGTTCTTTTGTATGTAGCTGAGCATGTCTGCCTGGGTAGATGGATGAATGGATGGACAGATGGATGGATGTCGAGATGTTTTTTTCTTGCTTTTCAGTTATTAGAAGCATGTACATTTGACTATTCAGCTTATTAGATGCATGTACAACACCATCACCAAAGTTTGTGAAAGTTGACACTTTCAATGTATTTACTACACAGAGTGCAGGGCATATGTGTAAGGGGAGACAGCACCTTACCAGTTAAATTCATTGTAGTCATTGTGGGCCTCCCACCAGAAGTAGGACCACACCAGCAGCAGAAAGAAGGAACAGCACAGGATGAAGAACCACGTGCATTCCCACTGTGAAAACAACAAGAACAACAGGATAGGATGAAGAACCATGTGCATTCCCACTGTGAAAACAACAAGAACAACAGGATAGGATGAAGAACCACATGCATTCCCACTGCGAGAACAAGAAGTTCTTGTGTTCCTGGCCTGGCTCTAGCCTGGTGCACCAAACACTTTCACATCATTTCACTTTGTGCAAAGAGTCTGGAATCCCTCAATTTTCTTCCTTGTGGGCAGATACTTTCTGTAAACTCTAAAAATATCGGGCATGCCAGAGCCCTCCATCCGCTGTTTGCCCAGCCAAAAATTTGTTGGAGGAAACCTAAGCTAATGGAGAGATCCCTGACTGTGCCGTAGAGAAATGTGATATTGAGTGGAAGCGCTAGGTGGCTCTAACCTGGCTAGCCCGGCTCAGCCAACAAAACTGAAACTGAATCAAACTGAAATCATGTTTATACCTTGTCAGTCAACCTAACTTTACGAAAATGATCATCACCAATCACAATGGTTCCTATTATTTGGCCTGCAAACAAATCCACATGGATTGGAGAGAATGTACAACATTGTTCCTATTTTTTTTTTTAATCAGCGAGTGTAGGGGGAGCTCCGGAGGTAGAAAAAATCACAGCCTTGCCTGGAATGCCTTTAACATCACATATTAATGGATTTGCACAGTTAAATTCTCTTCTGCCGTAAAACAAGCTCAGCCAATTCTTCTACTGTTGCTTTGCCATAAAAGACTTAAGGTCAATATTGTTTGTTTTCTTTCCTTTCTCTCCCTCTCTGCACAATCCCCTCTCCCTCTTGCTTTGAAGCCTCCATCTCCATGTGCTTGGTCTCACCATATCAGGTCGAGAGCTTAGGGAAGGTAAGAACAAGCTGTAGGGCATTTGCACTGACAACAAGACTGATAGACCTCCACAGGATCTCTTTAACAACTTTAGCACTATTAATAGACAAGTCAGGCTAACAGGGAGTATGCAGACAGCCGTCTCCTCTGATTAGGCTTTTAAAAAATAACATGGCAGACATTTTTCATGAAGATGAAACATCAAACTTTAATGAATTCTATTTTGGAGATTCATAAAGATTTAATGACACCATTCATCATTTTGTACATTTATCCATTGTCAGGAGTGTTTTAAGACACCCCTTGGTGAGAATCAATATTAGATGTCTTGCTAACTTTGGTATAGGATATGAATTAGATAACTTCTCTCCATAATCTCTACATATTACCAAGCGTCAGAGAGTGGGAGGCAACTGTGATGTCGTAAGAGGTTGTGTATGTGTGTGTGCGTGTGTTCACCTGTGCTGACCACCATAAGAAGGATCATATTTAACTGGCTCCCAAGTCACCCAAGGGAGGGTTGTGGGTGTGGTCAGTTATGTGACTCAAGGCCAACCCTTAGGGACATGTGGGAGGGGAGCTAATGTAAATATTATCAGTGTTCTGTTTACGTTTCATGTGACGCCACACACACTTCTGAAGATGATAGGGAGTATTTCTAAAAAGATTCCCAGCACTGCTGAGGGCCTCATCAGGACAAACAGTTTTTAGACCAGCACAAACACAAACTTTTTCCTTCACAAACTGTGCAGCCTATATCTTTTGTAAATGTATATCATATTTACATATATCTTATGTAACAATATACATCTGAACAACCCATTAACTTATAGAAATAATATCTGCAAGGGTGCACAATGTGCTTGCTGTCATATGAACTGTGTGGATACAGAATGAGTGAGGAGATGAGGAGAAGTGTCTTCATTGAGAGCGAATGTGGCCCACTGTGTTTATAAATACCCAGGTAAAACGGATCAGTGTTAATGCCTTTAAGTATTGCTGCAAACACATGTACTGTGCAAACACAGCTAACTGATACTAGTATAAAGCACCCTCACTTCCACACAGCATTGCCACTGGTCAACATCATATCAGTTCATCATATCAAGCATGTGTACCTGCAGAGAAATGAGCACAATGTTTCCAACAATGAGTTTAAAAGCTGCAGTAAGGATGTGTTTGGCTCAAAAATTACCAAGCCAACTAGCTAAAAGCCATGCAAAAGCCTCACCAACTCAGTCTGCACTGATAACGGCTTTATAACATGCTAACTCGTGACATTTGCACCAGTAGCTTGCAATGTTGTACCGACTGAGAGTTTGTCTTACATTTGGGGTGTGTCTGTGTGACATACACTGCAGAAACTGCAAGGGGTTATGGTTAGGGTTAGGCTGATCCTATGGTTAAGCCCAACTGCAGAACCTGCAGAAAACATGGAGGTATGTGTGGCCTAAAAGTTGGGGAAGGTCAGACTTGCAATCTCTCCTTTCTCTCAGGATGCAGTTCCTGGAGTGGGCAGGTAACTGAACACCACCTGATCCCCAGGTGCTTTACTGGAGTTTCTCACTGGTGTTTGCTCCTTGTGTGAGTGCACTCCCTGCTTCCACTGGATTTGTTCTCTCATTGCTCCTAGAATAGGATCTGACCTGTAGGATAGTAAAGGTCAAATGCAGAGGACATGCGGAATGTGCTGAAAATGCTTGTCCACACTGTCGGCTCTGCAAGTTTGGGCAGGTTTACTACCACAAAAGTCTTTGTAGTTTTGACATCTCAACTGAGATGAAAGGATATTTAAAAAACTTACAATTATATAATTATTTTTCTCTTTTTGAGCTGCCCAGCATTGTATTGCTCTCTTGAAATACAGCATCTATAGGAAATTCACACTTGAAGAAGCCACTCCAAACTTACAGGTAAACTATAACACCTGGGAATGTGTAAGCTCAGCCTTATTACTCAGAGCTTACAAAAACTATAGGTTTGCGTACACAAATGGCTCACATGTAAAATCTCACTTTTACCCACAGGAACAAGCTGTGAAACAAATATGAAATGAGAACATTTCCATGTGAGCAGTCTCAAATCTCAAATCTAAACTCTAAACTCAAAGCTCAAATCTAAACCAGTCTGCTCTTTGACTCTCAGTAGCCAAATATACCTAGACAATGCTGGGCCTGTCGCATCTCCCTTAACGTATATTAAGTACAACTTCTGGGTTTCTCTGAAATAATAGACTGTTTCCAGAGAGTTTGATCACAGGGCCTCCATTTTAACATTCCATATGTTATGTAACACAGTGGAATTAGTTTGGGAACCAAATCGAAAGTACAAGGATTGTTTTTGTTTATATAGCTGAAACTAGTCTGTGGTGAGCTAGCGCTCTGACCATAGCAGTAGCTAGCTGTGAACAGCTCTGCTTAAATCTCTTGGATCCGTCACCTGTGGTAAAGGGCAGGTAAGGATGTTCTAACTCTCTCTGAGCACAATACCTACTTATCAATACAGGATTTCAAGGAAAGAGCATTAGCTTTGATTTCCTGCCAGGGGTTGAGCCCATTTGAGCAAACAGATATGATTGGACCTAATGATAATTAAATAAGAATGATGCCTGGACCTAATGATAATTAAATAAGAATAACAAGGTCTTTACAATAATGTTTCCATTACAATAACCACAAGATAGCCATTATCCATAAAACAGGTGTTGTTCAATCATTCTTTGATGACATACATGGCAAAAAGTATCCAGCTATTACCAGAACCAGTACAAAATAGACCATCTTCAGCCTCTAGCTATTACCAGAACCAGTACAAAATTGACAATTCTTCAGCTGGGTCTTGTAAGTTGTCACTGCTGTGTCCGATGTCATCTGATCTATATCACCTGATACATATAACATTCTAAGATGACAATACCTATAACATTCGTTTACAATGATTTGTTTACTGGACATGTTGGGTACACCAAAGTTATATGTCAATATTGTAAACTATGGGTTCCCAGCATCTAGAAACTGTCAGATGTAAACTTTCATATGTTTGCATAAGTAGCGCAATTAGCTTGCATTACAACAGTTGCCTATTTTGTCAATGTGGCAGCATCTGTTTGACTGATTTGAACCCATACTGCACACAACCAAAACATAAAACTTTGGTGTACTCAATATTTCCAGGTTTAAAATAGGGCTCTATGAACTATTACACAGACTAAAACACCAATCCCTATGTGATATTATCATCAGCATTCCTACTGACCCTTAAACTTCTGTTTCAGTGGCTGAATTCCAATGTTCTTCGTCCTTACACCTAATTCCTAAACCCTAAAAGACTACTGGCAAGAACTTACTTGGTTGATTGGTTGATTCATGCCAATTTTCCTTTAAGGGTTCAGGGCTTAGGGTGGACCAAGATTTGGAATTTTTGGTTTGGAGAAATTTTTCAGCTAAATGACATTAAGATAAACATGAACGCTGAGATTTAATTTTTGTATTAGTTAGTTAGTAATTAAGGTGTGTGGCTGAGTCTGTACCTTGGAGGTGTCATCTTGGGAACGCTGGTATCGTTTCCAGCGGCACCCGTAAATCCCAGTGAGACAGGACAAGCACGGCTGCCTCTCGTAGACCTGCAAGGGCTGGTGTTTCACCATCCTCCCTCAGTCCCACTCGCACGCCACTGCGTTTGCATCCCACAACCAACGACGACGCCTGCTACAGACAGAGAACAGAGAGAAAGACAGAGAGAGAGAGAGAGAGAGACCAGATCTGTTGAGTCACCAAACCTTAAAAGGTTGATTGTTGTTTACATTATATTTCTGTTCACATTAAGCAGCTGGCCATGCAGGTTGAGTCCTGTTAAAAAGCTGTGAAAAGCCAAATATAAACTCTCTCTCTGACAAAAGTGTAGGTAACATCACACCATGAAGTGTGCATTGGTCACTGTGTGCAGTTTGACACGCTGTGCTGTGCTATGCTATGCTGTGCCACTTTGCTGACGAGGGAGCAGATGGTTGGCCATTTTTAGCTGTTTTGTTTGGGGAAGATAATGTCAGTAATTAAACAAGGGATCACAGGCCGTGCCACTTCATTTCACCCCATCCATTGCTCAGGGGCGGAGGCCAAACAGACGTGTTAACGATCAGGTTCAACGTCGCACCCTCCAACCCCCCACACACATCCCCACATACACAACCCCAGCCCACCACTGGACACACCACAGTCAGCAACTGGACAAATGGCTGCTGCTGTCCCTCTTCACTGAAGTGCTAACAAAGACAGTGGTAAAACTTCTTCATTTGGTTCAGTCAGCAGTGCAGCCCCTTGTAGGGGTAGCAAAAGTGTGTTGTGGGGCGGGTCCAACAACTAGTAACAGAAACATGACAGGTAAGGGGCATGACAAACAGGAGGAAATTTGGAGGGGTTTTTAAACTATTTGTTGGTGACTCTTCAAATGAGAACAATCAGATCCATATGCATGCAAAAATAACATTTACTTGTCGTTATTTTGCTTTTGCTGGGGTGATGGGGAGCAGATGGTGCTTGAAAGTTAAACATCCTCTAATGGGAGTCAAGTCAAGTCAAGTAGGGATTTATTGTCGTTTCAGCCATATACACAGTACATAGCGAGACGAGACAACGTTTCACCGGGAACAATTGGTGATACACGTAACTGTTAAAACACAGTATGGACAAGACAGATACGTAATAGTGCCCACATACACTATTGCGGGAGAAAAATAACATTACAACACAGTTGTAAACGATATGCAGGTCAAATACAGGTGACCTAAAACAAACACGCTAGACAGGGCATGGCTTTTTGCAGAGCACTGTGGCTAGTGGTGTGATTTGTAAAGAATGATAGAAAAAGAACAACTTGAAATTAAGAATCTGAGACTTTTTCAACAGGGTTTACCCAAGACCTCTGAGGTTTCTGAGACAGAGATAGTACTGCCATACTGACATACTTTCATGTCATGTTGTGTTTACACATGTGATGAAGTACAAGTGGGACCACTTGTTTATATTACACCCACACCATGCAGACTTGACCAAATCTGATCAAAACTTGCAAAGCTTTTCCACTTTGTGCAAGACTTAAGTTTGTGATCCTTCAGTTGCTTACAACTACAGGCTAAAAAACCCAAATGTTGCTGTCAGACTGACAAAAACACTTTCCGGGGCCTCAACATGTAACAGACTGTACGAATTCAGGGTCAATGAGTGTATTAGCGGACATTCACAGTCCTTATGGCATATCTGATAACTTACTAATGCCCATTCTTATTCTATTTATTCTTACAAAAGTTTATTTTGTATGTTTGTTTATTATGCTTGCCCAATCATATATAATAGGACTGGATGGTCAGTTCACATAATGGTCCTTTCTCACCAAACCTACAGTGCCCATAAGGCATATAGTCTGCATAAGGATAAACAACAGCCCAACAGATGTTAGAGTCTGTTTCTGATTTGCACACCTGTGTAAGCATTCTCTCAAATGCGTTTTATAGGTTCTACACATCAATCAAAAGACAGCTATGTCTTTTATTGAACTTCCCACTCTTCTCAAAAGTAGTGACATATGTTCTCTAAATGAACTGGTCATCAATAACCTGTAAGAGATGGCAATTGTTGATGTGAAAGTGTAGAGAGGAGGAACATTATGGTCTAGGATGCTAAACCACTTCGCAGAAAAAAAAACCCAATTCATTTAATCTGTCTGGCAACAATGAAAAACAAACATACATCATCAAAACATTTCTGGTAAACACAGGTCATGATTTCTAATCAGACATAACATGTCGCTCTAAATGATGTGCAGTATAATGCTGATAGCATGTCTTTAATGCATGTGCATGAGAGCTTAGAAAGAAGATAATTATTCACTAGTCAGATAATTGTATAATGCATTTTTTGAGATTTCTTAACATACAGTAATGGTATATAGATTTCAGTGTAGAGTGTGAATGGGTTTAATTGCCCCTCAAATTCAATTGAATAATTAGGGCATTTTTTTCATGGATAGTGGTTTAACTTTTCTTGATGATTGCAAGTTGCTTTAGAAGGGATTAGCAGGAGCTAACCTGGTGGACCAGACTCTTTCTCTTCACGTCACTGTGCAAAGAGTCAATAGGCATACATTTACTTCATGGTGGGTGAGCACTTTGCTTGAACTATCAACCTAGGCTACTGGTTCTTCCTTTAACTTCTGTTTGCTAATTGGTTGCTAGAAAATCTAGTTGGGGAAAGTGAATCCTTTGGAGAGTACCCTGACGTAGTCGTGGAATATGATACTGAGTGTAGTCTTTTCCCTTTCCTGAACATGGTGTGCCTCTGTCTCTTTGGATAAAAGCCTATAATAAATTCCACTCACTTTACATTATTGGGATTAATAGTGTGCACTACAGTATTGATGTGTGTTTGCCCACTCTAAGGGCTGAGTCCTCTACTTGGTCAAGTTCAGCTACGAGACCTGGTTGCAGCATTTATGTTTTATAGGCTTACATGGGCATAGGCTTTGTAAGCAACATTTAGGTTTTCATACTTTGAAAAAATACCTGTATGCATGTATGCATTACTAGATCTGTGTATGCATTAATCATCCTGTGAGTGAACAGAAGTAAGGAAGTCACAGTAAGAGCATGAAGGTCTCAGTAGTAACAGAATATGAGACCTCATGGTGCAACAGTAGCACATCTGACTGCAGATCAGACAACTGCTTGTTCAAATCACACTGGGGTCAATGAAAATACTCTTCATTTCTGAAATGTGAGGGTTTTTTTCTAAGTCACTTAGGATAAAAGCATCTGCTAAATATTTCAATATAAAGAGAGATAGCAGGAAGGCCTAAACTGCATTGTAAGGACTCTGGCAGGATTCCAAAATACCTGCAAGGTCTAACTCATGAGGACATATTAGAGTAATTAATTTAGTTTAATGTTGTCTTTATGGCAAGCCAATGGCACTAGTCATCCTGAGTCTCTCTGAAGGACACAGGCAGACATCCCAGACCACTGGGGTCTGTCCACACACACTAAAAACCTGTTGACATCGATCAATGTCATCCCAAAGGCTTTGTCATGATATTCTGTATACTTGTACTTATTTCAAAACTTCCACCCAACTTCCAACCCTGTTCACTTCCAAAGGCATCAATCAGCAGGACTATTATGAAAAACATGGCTATAGAAAGAAACACAGCCAGACGTCTCTATCACACAGGGGTATATTCACTGTAATAATGTTGGTTGTCCTGGGGACAGACAAAAATTCTTTGGCAGGCAGCAGATATTTTGACTCCCCATAATTTGGAAGCTCTCGTTCCAACTACAAAAAGAATTAAGTCAGTGTGTGGCAATGCCTGTACACATATTTGTTAGGGATTCTAGCTCATTCCATTACTTCCATGTACATTTTAAAAATAGTTAACTTACAATGTTGTCAGTACTTTTTAGAGCTTGTTACAAGGATTTAAGTTTGAAATGTACTACTACTTTCCAAAGGTCTGGCTGCATGCCGACAGCCTAATTAAGGATGCAATCAGGACATGTGAGCATGAGCATTTCAGGAACAGAAACAACAAAGAGACAAACTAATTCTGTTGAACTAACTTAGCTAAGAGCCTGATTCTCACGATTTGTCAAAGCAAGCATGACTAGCTGTAACAAATGGTGGTGACTCTAGACCACCAAGTGGTAGGTGCATATATTGTGTGGTTCTAGCCTGGGTTTGTCTAATGCCATCTGATCTTGCCCTGGACTGGCCATAATCTGGCTGTGAATTACATTTTTTTAATGTTTTTTCCTACTGGTGCTATATTGGTGGGCCAGGATCAAAATATTAAGACAAAGAACCACCCATCCACTATCAAACTCTTTATACCGACACACTCAGAAACCAAGAATGTCATGTTCAGCCACCAGAAAATCACTGATGAGGACATGAAAAAAACACATACAGGATTTCTGCCTGCTTCATTTTGAAAAGTACATTTATGAAAAAAAGTGGTGTTGTCTTGTATCTGTAACTCTGAGCTTGACTGAGTATTTACCTTTCATGACTGAACATGCAAAATGGTCTTTATTGTAAAGATGAAGCTGTTCTGAAGGCACACTATCTTATACTCCAAACAACCCTTCTCTGAGGATTTAGTGCATGGTAAATACATATAGATGATTTTCACCACTTTTTGAGACAAAAAGCCTAAACAATGAGACAGTGACCTTGATCACAGGGGCTAAATAAACAATACAAGAGTTTCTATTTATAGCTGATGCATTAGGGATGTGACATTGTATTCATGTTGGCTGTACATGCAACAACCTATTTTGTTCTGTAGGGTTGTTATCTCTGAGTAACATGGCTTCCTGCATGGGCTTCACTCCTTGGGGACAAATGCTCATGTGAGACAGAGATAACACTCTGGTCAGGCCATCTGCTCGACCACCAGTCCTCTTTAAACAACCCTGCGAGAGGTGTCTCTTGGCCTGTTTTCTTAGTTAGAAAGGCAACCATATTTGCATGAGGGCTGTGTATGCAATGTATTAAAATTATGTTAAAAAAAGAAACAGAAAGCAGGCTTTAATGCTCACTTGTGGTCACCTCTGTCTCACAGTAGACAGTCCTGTGTTAAATCACAAACCCCTGAAGGCATCTCATCAACGCCCTAGGTCGGTAGTTCCACTAGGCAGTGGGCTGCCATCATGTAAAGACAGAGTGTGGGGATCAGTAATTATGTGCTCTGTCTCCGGCTGGGCAGGAAACAGCTAAACTTTAGTCATCAGTCTTAAAGGGGCCATGCTGATCAGCTCTCTAAAACATGTCCCTCTGATCATCCAATGTCCAGCCATCATCATCATCATCCTCCTCCTCATCATCATATTTGTCAAAATCCCAACTATCATGATCATTTTCATCATCAGGACCATCAACATCATCCACAATATCATCATCATCATGTTCATCATCAACGTCACCGTCAATTGATAGCTCATTAGAATAACGCTAATGCAAACACGGCCAATACCAGTGGATTTAAAGAGAGGTGGGAGACCTGTGTTTTTTTAAGCAAACTGATTTTTGCGAGCCTATTACGCATGAGTTTAATCATCTGATTGGGTGCTTAGCAACCGCATTGAGCGGCCCTTATTATGGGAATGAGGAAACCGAGAGCCAGATGTTCTTTGAATAGAGGAGGATTCAGTCACTGCCGTTTTGCCTTCACACACACAAAAGACACAAAATTGTCCTCAGCGCATATGTCAGAGACCTCTGAAATCAGAACAGCCTCTCTCTCTTTCACACATACACACACAACGTACAATCCTTTTGGTCCTTCTTCTTGAACTTTTGTAAAGCTGAAGCTGCAAACAAGTCCTCAGTGCATTCATTAAATACACACACACACACACTTATTGTGTGCTCTACACCCGACCACACTGTTTAATGGAAAAAAAATATTCTTATCTGCAAAAGATCAACACGTCTTGTCATTAGCTATTGATATGAAACATGATTTGACCTAAACCTCTGACACTAAGCAACAATGGATAGATTCCTATGATGGGTGAAGGATGATGAAGGAAGTTTTACTGTGTCATGGGAAACATGATATGGTTCATCTTCACTTCCATACTCTGGCTCCTTTATGATGTGTCACATTGATTTACGAAGCATGACAGCCATCTCTGCTTACGTAATAGATGTCTAGATTAATAGGGGTAAGAGAGACCCCTATTTTAAGTTAGGCAGTTCTTCATCTTGAACCCAGACTTTCTTCAGTTAACTGGACACTGAGATCATTAATCATATCTGATTTATTTCACTAACTGTCAATTCTACAATAAAATGAGCCATATGAAGAGATTTTACAACAAAAACTATCCGCACCATATGACTAGCATTTTGTCAAATGTGGCGCACCCACATTCATTTTGATAGACCAAAAAATAAAAGTGCCTTTCTCAGCCGTGCATGAGCTAAACCAACACTCTAATCTCAGTGATTAACAGCACAAAAGGGCCCAACCAGACCAATAAACGCGTCTGTATTGAGCATTTCCAGGCTAATGAAAGTGGGCCGTGATGCAGTCTGGCAGAGCAGAGGCTGGGTGAATTCCTGTGCCCAGGGGAGAGCTGGGTCAGTGCTAGGGTTGGTGAACCTCCGCCAACCTGCCCAGCTAACAACGTACAGTCCGCATGGAGAGGGTACAGTTCCACCCCAGCCTGTGTGCTCTATAAGCGGGCATGGAGGGAGCATAGTTTACCCCAACCTGTGTTCCACTGGGGGGTATGGAGGTGACATAGTTTACACCAGCCTGTGTTCCACTGGGGGGTATGGAGGTGACATAGTTTACACCAGCCTGTGTTCCACTGGGGGGTATGGTGGTGGCATAGTTTACCCCAACCTGTGTTCCACTGGGGGGTATGGAGGTGACATAGTTTACCCCAGACTGTGTTCCACTGGGGGGTATGGTGGTGGCATAGTTTACCCCAGTCTGTGTTCCACTGGGGGGTATGGAGGTGACATAGTTTACCCCAGACTGTGTTCCACTGGGGGGTATGGAGGTGACATAGTTTACACCAGCCTGTGTTCCACTGGGGGGTATGGTGGTGGCATAGTTTACCCCAACCTGTGTTCCACTGGGGGGTATGGAGGTGACATAGTTTACCCCAGTCTGTGTTCCACTGGGGGGTATGGAGGTGGCATAGCTTACCCCAACCTGTGTTCCACTGGGGGGTATGGAGGTGGCATAGTTTACCCCAGTCTGTGTTCCACTGGGGGGTATGGAGGTGACATAGTTTACCCCAGCCTGTGTTCCACTGGGGGGTATGGAGGTGACATAGTTTACACCAGCCTGTGTTCCACTGGGGGGTATGGTGGTGGCATAGCTTACCCCAGCCTGTGTTCCACTGGGGGGTATGGAGGTGGCATAGTTTACCAGTGTTCCAGAACACTGACTCTCACACAACAGTCATCAAAATTCTTCAGTAGGCTATTCCTAAAAAAATATCCTAAACTTTGATGACTGTAGCCTAAAATATTGTCCTATACTTCAATACTGCAATATCAAAATCAAATACATAACCCCTTTACAACCAAATAATAATAGAAGGGGCAGAGTTTACCCCACCTTCTATAACACTAACTGTTGCAAACAGTCATTAAATACTTGGATCATTTGCTAAGGGTAGTGCTGACTGATGGAGCTATCTGTGAGCTAAGAAGCTGTCTCAAACTTTGAAGAAACCAGATTGAGGTAAGTCATTTGCTAATACAAAGGTCCTAAAAAACTATGATATGCTAACAGTACAGCAATGAGATATCAGATCAGGAGATGCTTTCCCATAGAGGCTGCCTTCCATATCAATGCAACATCACGGCTGCCATAACAGGACAAGGGAGTCATAAACATCCATCCCTTAACTGCTCATTTCTAAAGAGAGGCACATTTGCATTACAGAGACATTAAATGCATGTGTCCACAGAGACAACTATGTGCCTACTTTTCTACATTACATGACACATTATTATTACACAGATGAAGTTATTTAAGGTTCAACAGTTACATTTCTCAACTTGACCACCTCTTTTAGATTCTCAAAAGTGTCTTGTTTGCCAGATAATTATTTTCAATTCTGTATTTAAGTCATACCTGTCATACCAGACCATACCGGTCTGTTTCATTCTGTTTATTTCAGTCTGTTTATGAGGCTAAACAAAACAAACACTGACCAAACCAGTTGCCTTCCCTGTAGAGACAGGAAAGCCTGTCACAGACACAGAGAAGCTTTGCTCCAGACCTCATGAAAGGGAAACACATCCTTCCATTGGAGTTTCCAGACGTTTGACCACTGACCAGCACAGCCATGACGCGCACGCGCATGTGTCCTCCATGGGACATTTCCTCTAAGTGTGTCTGTCTCTGAACCCTAACATGGTCCAGATGAGGCCAAGAGCAGTGCCAAAGTCAGCGACCCTGTAATCTGTCTAGTGAACTTCCTTCATCATAAGTGATGTGTGAACCACAGGACTTCTATTGTGTTGCTGTCAATAATGCCCTAAGTAGACCAAGACCAGCTGTCATTTTTGCCACTATCTTATTATACCTGTATATGCGTATTATGTAAGTATGGAAGTTAGGTTTTCACAGGGCATACTTTGAAATATAAGCATTGTTATGGCTTGACAAAGTTTCACTGTTGTTCTGAGATGTTTGAACTAAGCTTGAACTAAACGAAACTGCGCACAGTCTTTCTTTTGGGTCCCATCTGAAAATTCGTAGATCTGATGACTAGAGATCCGCTAAGCTTCAGAAAGCTGAGGAGCCCGGGTCAGGTCAGGGCGCTCTCCACCTGAGCTTTCTCCCCCTGTGTTAAATGGCTTCTACACACCTGACAACTCTCAAAGAATCTACATAACAGCGATACAAATCTGTGGGAATCTATGAATCAGTGTGTGCGTTTGTGTGTGATCAGCGCGCGGGCCGAGGCAGAACAATGTGACACTGCGAGGAGGTAATGGGAGTTAATCCTCAAACATGCGTAGCCTGTAAACACTCACCTCCACACCTGTTTAATCCTCTTCACACAAGGTTACCAAAACGAGTGCCACAAATGGCAAAACTTCAGCAAATTTCCACGGAGAGTCGTTCTGAGAGGCGACACCAAACCGAGGTTTTGTACGAATTATCATGAAATGTTATCCCAACAGGTTCAACTGTCAGACAGACGCTCATAACGACTTGCACGAACTGCTCATTTCAATAACGATCGAATACAAAGTTTAGCTGCAATGTCAGCTAGGAGTGAGGATTCTTATCCTCTTGACGGTGATTTAAAGGTAGTTTCCCCGTGTTTCCAAAGACTGGTTGCAGAACTGGGATTCATCAGGCGCAACTCTCGTTACGAGCGACTAACCCATCTGAAAACGTGTGGGCGGAGCGGAGGAAGAGCTCGCTCGCCACCAGAGGGACACGAGTCAGATACTCATTTAGAGACGAGTCCGGACACCCGTGCTAAGGTTTAGGTAATAACTCATTACATGATGTGGGCTACATTCATTGAGCTGTGAGTGTGTGTGGGTTCCTCTTGATGCCATGTCCTCTTCATGAGTGTTTTGTTCTTTTCCCCATTGTTCCAAATGCTGGTAATTTTCAACATTTTCCCCCAGATCATATCCATAAGGTGTCACTGAACACACATCAGTCTCATTTATATTGATTTGTATTCATTCATATCGACGTGACCCACGCATCCATATGGTAGCCTATCTCTAAGTATAACTGGTTTGGGCTCACAAAGTCAAGACAATCAATTGCTTGTGCACCCTCAAGATGGATAGTCTTGACTAGCCGTGGATTAGCCGGACTAGAGGAAGGCCAACGGCTCTATTCCAAGAGTGACTTGTGGAGATTAACCCTTTGCTCAAGGGATTATGTAATGTCCTAATCTGCAGTCTTCAACAGTGTCTGACTCTGTCTGCTCCAAAGACAGACACTGGTGTTGAGTAGTGGTAGTATCTGGTATGGCTATGCAGCAAGATAAGCTGAGTTTCTGAGAAACATTTCAAGTTTTTTAATGATTATTTTTTATTACTCATCTATTCAGAGGACCAGTGTCTGTGTGGAGTGATCCAGCCATGGGGTTAGGCCAACCATAATTAACATGACATTTTCCTCTGTGAAATGGCAGCTTTTACATCAGATCAAATGCTTCACAGCCAAGACTTCAGACTCATTAGGTCTGTCAGTGCACTGCAATAATGTATGAAGGGAGGACTTTACATTTGGCACCATCTAGTGGGCAATTATTTGTGTAGGAATGATTTGCTGATTGATGTAGTAGGCTGTAGTAATATGGGTCATGGGTTGACATGGGCAGTGACGAACATTTGCACATATTGCTTCCTGTTGTAAACAAATGAGTAAATAACCCGACCAAACCAATCAGCTTTATTTCAGAATCATCCACTAGGGGATGCTATTTCTACCTAAAGTAAACTACTTCTTCAGAGCTTTCTGATGTAATTTTGTTACTGATTACACAGTTTCACAGTTACATTAACAATCACTTCAGCATACAAAGCACTTTCAGTCTAGACCATTTTTCAACCACTAGGCTAATCCACAACTCACAGTCAACCTTCACAAATTGGCCAAAAATAGTCCACAATGTAAGTACTATAATTCCTTTTCATTCAAAATTCTTTTACTGTTTGCATGTATTATGTTAATGCCAACACTGCAAAGATTTGTAAGTAGTCTATTAGTATTATCACAATTAAGATGATTCCTTGGGTTAGTCTTCCACAGATCCAATCAGTCTTAATGTGCATAAGCCCTAACTAACAGCGCACATCAGCTGCAGCAACAGCACTTTGGTCTTACATCATGTGAAAACTGGTACCAGCATTCCAGAACTCATAGGAGGATTTAGCTCCGGTCTCGGTTACTTCTCAGGAAAAACTTAAGGCTCACTATGGCTCAGCAAGTAACTGTCAGCCAACAAGCTCAGGATATTCTTTGACAAAATGTCTGAGCATGGGTACAGTGTTCACATTTAAGTTTCTTTGACTGTCTATAGAATACATTAAATTACTGAATGACTGAAATTACATGGCATAGGCCTACAGAGGATACTTACATAGCTTTCATGAAATGAGGTAATTTGAGAACACATACGCAGGAAAGAAACCTATGGGGATCTAAAGACTTTTCTATTTTCCCACAGTATGAGTGACCCATATATTTATTAAGACCCACCCTCTGGAGGTTTCTTCATGAGTTGGGTAGACGGGCCTGTGTGTAGGCTGCATAGGATTTACGGAATTTACGGAAACACATCCTGTCCACTGACCAAGGACGGACAAACTCCATCACTGGACCCAGCAGTCTCGGAGAAGCGAAGCAGCTTTGACATTGTCCCAAAAATACCATTGTGATCTAATTTCCTGAGAGAAACACAAACACACACACACACACATACATATTCACAAAGACAGACTTACACCACTGTCTAGGTCAAACACACACACACACACACACACACACACACACACACACCTAGGACAGAGGACGGAAGGACAGAGAGAGAACAAGAGAGAGAGTGTGGAAGAAAGAGAGCGATGGCCCACAACACTATGGACATTGTTAGAGCTCAGTCAATTGCTGGGTGTACCCTGGATCATTAGGACTCAATCCAGCTAACAAAGTCTTCATTCAAAGACTCCATCTTTTTTCCAATTAGCCATTTCAAAACACAAAAGAATTGAGAAAGAAAATACAATTTGCAACATCCATTACAGCACTTCATTCTTCCAGGCTTTCCCTGTGTGAGTATTAGTTTTACTACCCAAAGCAGGCTTCAAACCTGTGTGTACTACCCAAAGCAGACTTCAAACGTGTGTGCACATGACATCCCACCCCTGTGGAGAGGTCAGAGCAGGGCAGGTTTGGTCTCGTCTACGTATCCCCTTCAAATCAGGGTTTTAGGCTACCTCAAACGTGGCAGGGTGGGTGGGGTAAGGGGGGGGGGGCTTAGGGAGGGGAGTGGGAGGTCCCGGCAAGTCAGAAAATTTCACAGAGGTTTCCTGTTGGACTTTATCTGCATCTGAGAAAAGAATCTTCACCATTGTTTTCTTTGTTACAGCTTGCACTTCACACACAATTATTAGCTATGTATCTTTCTTACTATCTTTAGAATAAGTTACAGCAAGATGTTCATGACAGGCTAAACACAGTGTGGTATTTGGCTGCAAAGCTCTGACTGCCTTAAACTGTGAGGCACAGTGATAAATAGAAACAGTGTAAATGGAAACAACTGAAAGACATTAAAAAGTTGTGTAACATTATAAAGTTCATACATAAAATTATACGAAAGTAACTTAGTAAAAAAAAGTATTTTTAGTCAAAACAAAGACCTGGTACTGAGAAGGGACAGGCAGGCTTTAGGACCGGGGGACCAACATGGGTCAGATTTCTGTGGCAACTGGACACCATGGGAGGGATTTGTCCTCCAGACATGCAGAACTAAAGGAACTCATCCTCAAATTTCTGCCCCAACTTCCAGAATTTTCCTCATCCCGGTATAAAGTTCGTGGGGAAAACCATCCTGCCTGATGGTTTGCAAGTGGATGCAAAGGAAACCCAGATAATAAGAAAGGCCTGAAAGGTAAGGAATATGCTTTTTCTTCAAGTTGGAAAAGGCTTTATATAAATTGAGGTGTGGCAGAGCTTGATTCTTCTGCTCAGATTTTCCACATTTATGTAAAAGGGTTTAAAATGCATCTATGTGGTGAATGTTATAAATGCTTATCATGCTTATCAGAAGGTAGACGTGGCACTTTGCATATATTATGTGATTCAATACAGAGCAATCAATGTTCAGCAAAAGCAAAGGATGTCAAAGAAAAAAACTTTTTTACATAGTTGGATCAGTAGAAACAATATCTAGGATAGCTATTCATTTGCATTTTAAATTATTTCTATGATCTTTTTCTCATTCACTTAAACCTTCAGTAGTAAGTTCCACGGTAAGTTAGGAACAGCTATCTCTCCAAGTCATCTCCCCAGAACATAATTTATTATTAGGCCAAACTCTGGAACCAAATCCATGGAACACATTACAGTAACTCATCCTCTGTTTTCTGGAGAGGACTAAATATAGAGTAAATTAGACTTTTTATTTGGATTCATTCGCTGCAACTGCAACCACTGGTCTGACTGAGCTCTTCCCAAGTTGGTTAAGCTAACAGGAATTCCAAAGGAATCAGTGGAATGCCATTGAAACTGAGTGCATCATGTGAATTAGGTTAGGCCAGGCTTTTTTCCTTGCAAAAGAGATCATACAGCTATACTGTACTGACCTGCTGTTAACACACAGGGCACTGGTCCGTTAATGTTGCCCATGGAGAGAAAAAAAAGGACGGGGGGGGGGGGGGGGGGCTATTCATGAGTAAATATATCAACTTGCAGGAAAAAAAAAGTTAAACAGGAAAAGCATACCATACATGCCACTTTTACATGCGGCTGCACTTTTACATGCGGTCTATTGTACGAGATGGCATGTTCTGGCATGTAAGAATGTAATCCAAAGCTGGGGAAGTGCCTTGAAGGCCACTGCTTAGTGTTTGAATGGTCTAGACCAGCCAGGCATGTCCATAGTTGGTATTCCTTTAACGCGGATGCTACCTTAAGGGTGTGAAAGAGAAACTAAGGAGAGCAAAGCAGAGCAGAGCGGAGCTTTGCTATCATATCACCAGTATCTTTTACAAGCAGTCACAAAGGACCTCAAACAAAACCACTGGAGGCAATGTACTCATTAAGACTTCACTTACTGGGCAATCGTTGCTGATGTGGCAGTTACGTAACTCGACTTACTCACCATTGGCTTGGAGTCCCTCCATCAGCATAGCTGTTCTATAATTACACAGCATTCTGCAGATGATCTGAAATAAAACTCAAGGCAGAGACAGTTACTGGGCTGAGGGCTACTGTCTTTAAAGAACCACAGATACTGACCATTCAAAAGTAAAATTTGAAGAAATTACTATATTTCACTATGTACACAGTGAACAGTTTTTAGTAATCATATTTATAATTTCCACTCCATATATATCCATCTCTATTTAACTGATCAGCTTTTTCACTCACACCATATTTGGAGCACCAAACATAAATGTGCCCTAAAATAAACTTTTAACACTCACTGCAGTCAGAATGGCGGTCAGTCACAACTGTTCTTGAGCCTGTATGTCTTTCCCACAGCTTTCCCATTAGCTGCAGTCATGCATGTGAAGAGCCTCATCGTGCTGTTGGCACTGGTCCTCTCTGTCTCCGCTGCGGAGAAGAAGAATGCTGCTGCTTCTGCTGCCGCTGGTACAGTGAAGAAGGATGCCCCTGCCAAGGAGAAGAAGCCTTTGAGCAGCCATGCCTCCATCCTGGCTGAGAACAGCGTAAATCTGGCCTTCAACCTCTACCACAACACAGCCAAGGAGAAGAACACTGAGAACATTCTCATCTCCCCCGTGGTGGTGGCCAACTCTCTGGGCCTGGTGGCCCTTGGTGGGAAGTCATCCACAGCCTCTCAGGTGCAAACGGTGCTGAGCGACAACCGTGTGAAGGAAGACCATCTGCATGCCGGCCTGGCCGAGCTGCTGACGGAGGTGAGCGACCCTGCCGAGCGCAACGTCACCTGGAAGATCAGCAACCGACTCTACGGGCCCAGCTCTGTCAACTTTGCTGATGGGTTCGTCAAGGGCAGCAAGAAGCACTACAACTTTGAGCATTCGAAGATCAACTTTCGTGACAAGCGCAGCGCAGTGAATTCCATCAATGAGTGGGCAGCCAAGTCTACAGATGGAAAGCTTCAGCAGGTCACCACAGATGTGGACAAGACAGACGGAGCCATGATCATCAATGCCATGTTCTTTAAACGTAGGTTCTGTTTAGTCCACCAGCTAACATTCAACAAACAATTAACAATCAACATCAGTACTACAGTTATATGAAGGCTTTTGATAACTTATGGCTAGTAGTTACTATACATAGTTAGTTATTAGTCAGTGTTAAATGTCTTTATTATAGTATCCTCAGCTGAAACTGTACTGTGTGGTCATCTCCTGCCTCTGTTGTGTTTTTACAAACAGCTCACTGGGATGAACAGTTTCACCACAAAATGGTGGACAACCGCGGTTTCCTTGTGTCTCGCACTCTGAAACTCTCTATTCCCATGATGCACCGCACTGGTGAGTCACCACGGAGAATCAATTTCCTGAACTTTTGAGTTGTCTTATCTGCTTATGATCTAATCCTGACCCCGGGTAGACTGATTTTAAAGTCGTTTTGTGTGTGTGTGTGTGTGTGTGTATATATGTTTCTATTTCTATCTATTTCCACAGGTATTTATGGATTCCATGAAGACACTGAAAACAGGCTGTTTGTCCTGAACATGCCCCTCGCCCACAAAAAGTCCTCTGTGGTGTTCATTATGCCCTACCATGTGGAGCCCTTGGAGCGTCTGGAGAAGCTCCTGACTCGCAAACAGCTGGACACATGGATGAGCAAACTGGAGGAGAAAGCTGTGGCAGTTTCTCTCCCGAAAACCAGCATGGAAGTCAGCCACAACCTTCAGGTACAACCCTACCACATTCAAAAAACATTAATGTAACATCTTGAACTTAAAGCAAAGACATTTTTGAAGTCATATGGGCTAATTGCCTATTTTAGATGTTGAACAGTCTGGCCCATGCCTGATTTAAGCCCTGTAATACTCCATACTCAAGTTTGTTAAAAAAAAAAAGCCCATCCCTTCTACTTTACTGCATTAGTACTACTTTACTGTAAAAGTGACCTCTTTGCAGAAACAACTTGGTGAGTTGGGCCTTACTGAGGCTGTGGACAAAGCCAAGGCCGATCTCTCGCACATCTCAGGCAAGAAAGACCTGTACCTGTCCAACGTGTTCCATGCTTCGGCCATGGAGCTGGACACCGAGGGCAACCCCCCCGACACCAGCATCTATGGCTCCGACAGGCTCAAGAGCCCCAAGCTCTTCTACGCCGACCACCCCTTCATCTTCCTGGTGAAGGACACAAAGACCAACTCCATCCTGTTCATTGGCAGGATGGTCCGGCCTAAGGGAGACATCATGAGAGATGAATTATAACCTGTGTGAGCATGTGAGTCTGGGTGTGTATGTTTTTGACTGTGTGTGTGCATGTGTTTGAGTGTGTGTGTGTGTGCGTGTGTCTGAGTGTGTGTGTGTGTGTGTGTGTGTTCTATAAAAGAGAGACGGGAGCCGAACACTTTCACCAACACCTGTGTGCAGGAGGAACAACATGCTTATATTAAGTGTGCTCCCCAACTATTTGCCATAGCTTTAGTGTATGCATTCCTCTCAGGGATTCTCTGAAGACTGAAATATGCAAACCAATTTCACTGAAAAATGCAATTATGCTCAGTTTTCGAGAATGTATTGGGGATCCTACATTATCTGTTGAAGTGAAAATAATTTCACATGGTTTTTTGAGATCAGGGTTGCTTATGTTGAAATCATTCCATGTTGAAATAACCCACCTGCACTGAAGCAACCTGTGTTTTTCTCAGTTAAACAAGCAGAAAATCCACGAGGCCTTTAAAAGAATATGTTTGTTCACATGTTTCATTGGTAGGATGACATTTTTAAAAAGTCATGACCATGTTTTTCCAATAAAAGATGAAACGAAACAGATACATGGTAGCATTCCTTCCAACTTGTTTGTTTAATGCGTTTGTCTTTCATATTTCTTTTGAATATACGTAACAATAATGCCCATAGAGATATTCACTATTGCACTATTAAGATTATACAGTACATTCAAAAGAAACAGCCACACACAAGACAAGACATATAGAGACCATAAAAAGGTTCTGTGTGCAAAAATAATGTCGCTACCATTTTGCTGGGGCGGTGGGGGACAGTCTGGCTTCGAGAAATGCCCTAGCCTCTGAGGTTGGATATGACAGAGAAAGTTTGAGAACTACTTAGCTATTACTTAGAACCAATCGAGGCGTGCCAAGACAAGGCTGGGCAGTCAAGGAATGAGATCGATCATGGGGGTAACATTGAGTGGGTCCATTCTGACAGTGCCATTGTGAGAAGCAATAGGTCACAGGGCTTCTAGGAGGGAGAGTTGGTCCTGGCGTGGGCCTCCTATGAAGTTGGTCACAGACCACTCAGGACGTGTTGGTGACAAGGAAGTCAGCCAGTGGGATGACACTCAGCAGAGATGATTGTGATATATGTGGAAAGAGGAAGACAATGAGTTAGGCCAGTCAAGGTCAGGGGTTCTCAAACTGAATTGGACCAGGGACCCCTCATGGAACAGAAGTGTTTTCAAGGATCCCTCATAATTGCAACAAAAATGTAACCATATAAGATTATAGCCATTTCTTCTTTCATATTTGAACTCTTATTCCAACAACATATTTTGCTAATACAACAATTTTAAATAAGCATTTTATTGCATTTAGGCAAAACTTGACAGTGCAGGAGCAGTTTTAAAAGGATTTCTTTTTTTTGTTAAATGTAGGCCTTCTGTGTTAAAAAATACAGTTTGTTTCACATAACTAATAAAGTAATATTCAATTTGCTTGCAATTAATGTTAATACCCAAGGAAAGTGTTTAATGTAATACATTTGTCACTAATGTTATGGTGGGAATAATGAGCAAAATGCGATCTATACTGATCTCTAATATTTTTCTCCCCATAAGACAACTTTGTAGCTTGTTCACGGACCCCCTGGCAATGTGCTGCAGACCCCAGTTTGAGAACCTAGGGTCTAGGTCTAGGTGATTCACACTTCACTGATCATATGTGCAGATGTAAAGAGGGGGGGGGGGGGGGTGTACAGCACGACATGAGAGCTCTGTAGCGGCACTAGGCTACAGCAGCATAACTGTCAAGATACGGCTCTGATACTAATGACGTCTTAGTGCCATCTAGTGTCAAATACTCAATATTGTTTTTGCAGTTAAAAGGGGGCGTTGCTGTAGCCTGGTCCATTAGCTGTTTAGGACAGTGGAGGCTACTGAAATCAAGCTGAGTTCATTCAGTTCATTCTTCCACTGAGATCATCCATTCGAATAATGATAGGTCTCTACAACATCACACAGGACTAGTGTTTTTCAGACGTGTGAGGTGCTTCGCTGGCCAGTATTCTTGCTAAATGAAACATCACTGCATCCTGCACCACATTATGGCTGTTTTTAATATGGTCAGATTACTTGTGTTTCATTAATTGATTTAATCCATATTTATTTCTGTTTAAAAAAGTTTTGATTTAGAGATGAGAGGATTGCTGCTTTCAACATCCAGACCATCCGAATAGACATCCAGACGCACTCATAGCAACCTGAAAATCTGAATTTATTGCCGTCGTTACCATTGTCATTCAAAAAACTGTTTTCATTCAACTCACCTGAACCACACAAAAAGTCCACATTTCTGCAAGTTTACTCTTTTGAGTTTATCACCTGAAATAGTTTAGACTATAGGTTTAGACCTAATATAAAGTAGCCTATGCCTCTGACAAAAACTACAGCATGGCTAATTTGGCAAGTATCTGATTAAGTCTGTGATTAAGGTTAGGATGGAATAACCAAGGAAAGGCAAAAAAGAAAAGCCAATTGGCATATGGGGACCTTAGACAGGAGGCTGGTTAAAAAATATGCGTATTGATAATCCTTGATTGATAAATTTCATGGTAGGCGGGGGCCATGCCTATAACTAGATAATAACAAATAAGCTTTCATTCATCATTAACGGGGTATTACATAGACTAGGTAGCAATTAGCCTACGCGTCGAGAAAAGAACCAACACACGTGTAATTAAAGTCCAGAAGTCCAACATGTCTCTAGCCTACTGTACGCCTTGGCAATCTCTGGCAAAGGTGAATGTACGGCTGTAACAGGCACGGGGACAAGGTGGTTTTGCCCTTCCACAGTAGGCCTCAGTTATCGGTTCATATCTACTGGTGGCATTTCTGGTCCTTCAGGCTTAGCTACAGCATTTCAACCAGATCTTGGGGAGATAGCAAATGTTTATAGCACAGAGAGGTGACGGACTGAAGGCTGGAGAGGGGAACAGCCAGGGAGTGCTGACTAGCCAGACAACCTTCCGGGAGCGCTTAACCATTTGGAAATCGTAAAAGAATCAGTGGTCTTTTTGACACTGAACGGCCTCTTTGCCATCTTTCCAAGTGGCATTACTTACATAATAATTTTTGGCAGATGTATGCGGGATTGCTTAGCGTCAGCATGTGGGATAACACCTGCCGTTGCGTTCAGGTTGTGACGGGGACAGTGTGGAGACAGAAATCCGTTAGGCAACTGTGAAGGGATCCAGCCCCTCCCTCGCTTAAAAAACAGCGTTCTCTTTCATCATGGCTCCTTCGATGGACAGGCAAGGATACTGGGGGAAGCCAACATCTACACTTGATTGGTGTGAAGAGAACTATGTCGTGTCATTCTACATCGCAGAATTTTGTAAGTAGCCACGCTTGACATGAAGGTGTCAGAAAACAGCTTCGAGTGCATTTAGTAGCTACTACAACAGGATATACACGGATGTGTTGCCGTGTCTTCAGGCCGTGTCTTTTTAAGAATCTAATAGCTGTCACATTGAAATCTTTTTCACGCTCTTAAATCACGTTTCGATAGATGAAAGACAAAACGCGACTAACTGGCCTGCACTTTTTCCCCAGTAGTTAGGTTAGGCGTCACCTTAACAAAAAAGGCACCGTGCAGTAGCATTCTTTCACGGCGAATTAGCTCCGAGTGCAAAGTTAACACTACTTGATTCATGCGAATTAGTAGTCATTGACTGTGAACCACTTTTCGTTTGGAACTTCTGAATTATCCGTCCAAAATTAATCATGTTAGGATGGCAGAAATCAAAGTGAATGTTTTGCTCTAGCATTAGCTAACCCCATTCATAGGACGAGTGAAAGGTTAAATTAGAAGAGAAGCATACGTCTTTGGGTATATTCGCTTTCAACGGCAACAATAAAGGTGTGCAATACAGCAAGCCTACGACGGGTGACTTAGAAATGTTTAAGAATACATTCTCAGTGTGCACTGTATTCTGCGGGAACTGATGCAATGTGTACCAAGGGTGACACAACCCAGATACACATAGCAGACCCCAAAGCGGGTCCCACCCAGAGCTATCCTACTAAATCACATTTTATCCTGGAAAGCATCAAAGGGAATGTCCTGCACAGCAAGGTACTTTGCACACACGCTGTTGGGACACTCCAAAACAAACATTTCATGTTCATGGCCGATTAGATATGTGCAAAGTTGCATCATTGAAAGTGTGGAGTCAGATAGCAGCCAGCGATGTAGCCTACTCTTAAACACGTACGACCTTGATCCGAATCGGGACAGATTTGTTCAGTTGTCAGCCCACTAAAACTCTACAGTCTCTTATAAAAATTATTAGACCTAACAAACAGGAACAGATCGGTTCCTAATTCAGGCTGGCCACTTGTTATTTGAGAAGAGCTTAAAATAGTTGTAGGCCTACAGTAGATCCTACTGTACACACTGCACATGTGAGATCTTAGGTCTACTTGAATTCTAGGTCTTGTCTGTGATTATGCCATTTTTTGTGTTTATCATTATTAGTACTTGATTCAGTCCTTGTTTTTGTTTACAATGCATTCATCAGGGCAAATGTAGAGGTGCAATGAACTATAATTTAATCATGGCCTCTGAATCACAGAGGTTACAAACTGTTCCCAAGAGCATCTAGAACTGATTGTAGATAGTTTTTTATTGCACTTGTTGACAAAACCATGGGGATGGCTTGCAGAGGAATGTTTTGTACATACATGGTGGTGCTTGCTTTGTAAACAGGGAAAGAAAGAGAGAGTCAAAACAAAGCTGTAGCCAGTAACTACACTGGTTTCAGATGTGTGGTGTCCAGGGCTTTGTGTGGGCACACTCAGTTTTCAAAACCTCAGCAAAGAATTACAATGGTTGACATGGGCCTACAGCATCAATGGAGCCCATTGTTTAGTAGATGGGTTTCTTAGCTTTTATTCATGACCACTGTAGTGGAAGGATGGACATTTTCTGACATGGCCCAGTATTTTCAGTCTGAGCAGCAAGAATGTTGCCCCCCTTCTTGTTCACATAGCATACCATGTATGTAACCACCCAATTATTAAAATACAAATAAATCACTTTCCCATTAGCATTAGTGAGATCCTACACTGTAAATTTTGTACTAGTACGTAAAAGGGAAAGGGGTAGACCTGTCAGTGACAAGCATTTGTCATTTCCATTAATACAACCCGAAATGAGAAGCAAATTGTCATTTATTAGCCTACTTCCTCAAGTAGTATCATCCCATAAATGTCAGCCAATATCCCTTCAACCTATCCTTATTTTATATGTTCTCATTCAGTGTCCTGATCAGCCTAATTTTCCTCTCTCCATGCAGGGAACACTGTCAGTAATCTGATTATGATCCTTCCCCCCATATATGGGGCCTTACAAACACTCAGACATGGCCTGGAGCTACGCTATGTCTGCTCATTCCTGGGACTTGCTGGTGAGGACTACACACATGCACTTATCACTATATACATTAATCCCTTAAGGCCAGCTGATGGATAGGTCCTTAGCAACTTATACTGATGAATAGCATTCAAACTACAGGCCAGTGGCAGACCTCTCAGTACTACCTTTACACACAATAGAGCATCAGCAGCAGATGATGAGCCAAGGGAAGTACTGAAGAGACCGTAGAGGAGGCAGTGAGAAGTTAGACATGTGAGGTTTGTCATCAATGTTAGAAGAGGAGGTACACAGTGAGGAGCTGTGTCTTTAGAAGTGAGGAGCTGTGTCTTTAGAAGTATAGAGAGAGATAGTCCTACCACTGGCTATTTGTTTGAACATCAGTGAACTACAGCAAACTTAAATCAACATTTTGATGCATGCTTTTATCAGGCAACAAGGATTTGGTATCATCCTCAAATTCATTTTGTATACATTCATGTGAAGGACACATCTCCTGTAGGTGAGACATTTGAGATTTTAATTGTGAGACAGTCACTCTATTTTACCCAAGGGAGAAGCTAGACGCCAGTGTCTCGTATATTGCTTTGGCTGAAATGCAATGAAGGTTTAACAACAAGGCCACAATGACAGAGGTGGAAAGAAGCAACAGTTGAATGACTGTCTTTCATGTTGCGAGATTGGCCACAGATAGTTTAAGTCATCATGAAAGGGTAAAAATGACTGCCCTTGGAAATTTTCAGGCACATTATTTGTTTTTAAAAAAAATAGTTCTTGCAAATGTCTGCTATTAAATTTTACAGTCATTCGATATTTCCCGGAATAGATGAGTATAGTTAGTTGGCAGCCATGCATAAGACATTTGATATGTGTAAATAAGACCTAATGGTGTGTATCAGGTTTTAGCATAGCTTTTAAGCAATGAATTTACCACGGTGCAATAGTTCAGTGACTATTAATACTTTGTAGACAAGTAGATTAACTGTACAGTGTATGTTACAGACTGTCTGGCTGTCCAATCAAATAATAAAATAAATGAAATTATGAATGAATGAATGAAAAAAGGTTTTGGGTAACAATTTATAATAATAAACATT
Organism: Tenualosa thibaudeaui; assembly: GCA_027481765.1. Lineage (NCBI taxonomy): Eukaryota > Metazoa > Chordata > Actinopteri > Clupeiformes > Clupeidae > Tenualosa > Tenualosa thibaudeaui. Next base: position 19,138,497 of record JAIFZK010000009.1, read on the forward strand.
AACATGTCATTAACAAACCATTATTAGCAGGGGAACAAATCATTTTAATGTTTTGTTGTCATATAGTAATGCTGTACAACTCATTTATTTAAAGGGTTATATTGTAAGGATCACAAAAAATACAGTACAAATCATTTGGAAATGATACTATAAACTCCATCAAACTATCACATTAGGACACAAACCATCTTTCATATATATCTGTATATTTTGGAATTGTGATTAAGTAATGATTTGATATCGGTTTGATAATGGTTTATTAATGAAAGTTATAAAGTGTTAGCAGATTTTGCACTGATGGAAATTGAAAGTCTCATGTTCCTGAGCATATAACCACAGCTGCACTGGACTGGGTCTGTTCCAATCCATATTATTCAACTGCTGCTGCTAAACTAGTAAATATACTATTAATTGGTGGCAGATAAAACAGAAGTAGCCTACCCTTGCTAGTTGTGTGCTAAAAGGTGTGCCAAGATCTGCAACAGAGTGAGTCATTTTGCAAGGCTCCATGGTTCTGGTTGTTTTGCTTTCAGTCTTTGTGAAAAACTGTATATTCAGCGTCCGATTTTTCTCACTCACTTATGTAGTTATAATAATAAATGTAGATTGCATGGCCCACAGAGAAAACATCCATTTAGCCTGCATGTGCAGTCTCAGCACTGCACAAATTATTGATTTTTCAAGAAGTTGGTTGTATTTGTTTTTGTTAGCTGTTGGCATCGGCTCCTGGTGTTTCCATATGACACTGAAGTATGAAATGCAGGTAAGTCTCTCTTTCCCTCCCTTCACTCCTCTCTTAGGCATTTGAACTCTGCACTCTGTTGGTAAGCAACCTAAATGCAATTAGAAATTTGCTTCTGTCATTCACTTTACTCTCTAACACTTGGTGTTGTTGTTGTTTTACAGTTGCTGGATGAATTGCCAATGATCTACAGCTGTTGTGTCTTTGTATATTGTTTGTAAGTGGTTTTCTTTCTATGACTGAAATGTATGCTGTTATGACTGTGTGTATTATTTCTGTAAGTGCTTTTCCTTTAGTGATTGACATGTTCCCTTTCAGAGTGTGCGCTGAAATGTGTGTGTATGTGTGTGTGTGTTTGCCCTTTTAGAATGTGTGCCTAAGAAATAGTAAGATGTCTGTGTGGAATAAAATTCTTTCCAGCCATTCAGATATCATGATGGAACATTGAAAGCAGCATTTTTCTGTACATTCCATGCAGTTCAGATGTTTGTCTTATACTGTATTTGTTTACATTTTTTTGAATCAGATAAATGTAAGTACATACAATACGTGCAGATGTCAAGCATGAAAAAAATACGGTCTCAGGCTGAAACTAACCAGCAATATACAATAATTTCCCAATTATTAACTGAGGTTAATACATTGATTTTTCAAACTTTGTTCATCTATGAGGTTAATGCTTGAGGGAGGCCTATACGTGGCAATTAATTTTTTTTCTTCATTCAACTCATGAAACTCCTGATTCCGATTCAGTAAGCAATGTTTAGTAAACTCCTGTGAATACATGGTGAGGTTGATGCATGACTACAGTCAATACGCAGGTTTGTTTTGTTTGGTTTGTTTGTTTTTTCTTAGCTTTTATGAAACACTGACCTGAGGTTTATATATTGTGAGGCTCATATCTGTGAAATTACAGTAATGTTTTTGTTTTTGTTTGTTTCGTTAGCCATTTGCAGATAGAGATCATAATCACAAAGGAATGATCTTAGTTTTTTGTGTTATCGCAGATATGAATGCTTCAAGCAAGAGAATGCCATCAACTATATCCCAATAAGCCTTTTGCTGCTATTTAGTATTTCAGTGAGTTTGGTAAGTCGAGACTCACAAGATACATTTATAATCTTGACTTTCCATAAACATTATACAGTAGTATATTCCTTTATCAATTTATGTTTGTTTAAACATTTCAGGTATACTTGCAATGGAAAGAGCCCGTCTTTCACCAGGTAAGCAGAACTTATGTTACTGAACTTGTAACATTTGAAGATAGAAGTTCATGTGTAGTGTCGTCATGCACAGTTTCAGAGGAAGGGAACAAATATCTATTAAATATCTAATATTGTAACATAAATAATAATTGTGAATGTCTTTTTGAATGTATATGCATCTTGGAGGTGATATAAGTCTGTCTCTCTCTCTCTCCCTATATAGACTTACTTATATCATATATTATATATATATATCTCCCTCTCTCTTACCCTCCCACCTTTTCTCTTATTCTTTTCCTTTTTATTTCCCTATCTGTCTAAGCCCATTTATGACCCATGACAATTAAGCTGAAATAGGTTGTGTAATTGGTGGTGCTTTTATTTGCATTTAGAGGGAAATGGGACTTGAAATGGGTGTTTTTGTCTGTCAGGTTTTTTAAAAGTCTCATGTGTCACAAGGTATCGTGTGACTTTGAAAGAACTCATTAACTGAGAACTTCCTTATCTGTGTGCTGATCTACTGTTGTTTCTATGCATGGTATTGAATTGAAGCAGAACTAATTTGCGCAGTAATGTTATTAGCTTTAGTTTTTGCAGGATGGTAGGAACATATTGCTTAGCACAATGTATGACATACAGAGTAAAGCCCTTTTTTTGTGTGTGTGAGAGAGAGAGTCTGTAAATCTGTACCTAAGGATACCAACAGACCATAGGGTTTTCACTACACTAAACATTAAAGGACAGTTTTTTTACATGTAAAGCCTTGTTTTCTGATTGTTTATGATGAAATACATGATTGTTTGTGATTAAAATTTTGGAATGTTCGGTTGTTGCAGTAGCACCCCCCTACCTACAGAATGGTTGCATAGGTGTACTGCTGCAGTCTCTCCTAAAACACATTAAACTTTCGTTTGTAAAGACGTGAAACTCATTGCTCAGTAATGTTCACTGACACACTGACACAGAAATCATTGCAAAGTGTGACTTCCATCAGCTTGTATTGCTTCAAAATCTTAGGTGGAAGTTTACATATGGGTATGATGGGTTTGAAAAAATAGGTTGTGTGGTGGTAGAGTAGTGGTTAAGGAACCTGGCTAGCGTGCAAGTAGCCTGAAAAGTTGTGGGTTTGAATCCCAGCTGCCACCGTTGTGCCCTTGAGCAAGGCACTTAACCCTAAGTTGTTCTAGGGGAGACTGGCCCTGAACAATTGATAGCTGACAAGTTGTAAGTCGCTTTGGGTAAAAGTGTCTGCTAAATGCGTAAATGTTGTCAAAAACTTGTTGAAAACCATACTTTGCAGCGTTTTTTGTGTCAGCGTTACTGACGACTCTTGAGTTTTGCATCTTTACAAACTAAAGTTTAATGGGTTTTAGGAAAGATTGCCGCTGTGCACCTATGCAGCCATTCTGTTGTTGAGGGGGAGGGCATGTGCTACCGTAACAACTGAAAATTCTTAAAACAGAGGCGTTTATCAAAGTTCTCATCTTAAGCATTGTATTTCATCATAAACAATCTGAAAACAAGGCTTTGAGTGTAAAAAAACAACGAACCTACCCTTTAAATGTATTCAATAACATGCTAGCTTGTAGACCTATTGCGGTCGGTCCGTAGACTCACAGGTGTGTGTTTATGTGTGCGTGTCGAAAAAACAAACATACACAAACACAGGAACAGGAAAAGCTGGGCTACTGATGTCATTATAGCAAAAGTGGTCAACCTTGGGTCGATATAGCATTACAGTTTCACTTTTAGCTTTACAGAGTTGTGCTCTGTTTTGTTTTCTTACTGTAATTCACTTCAAGCTGAAACTTTCTCTGCAGGTTATGTATGGAGCTCTAGTAGCCTGCCTAGTTATTCGGTCTATTTTCATAGTTACATGGTAAGTGTTGGTGTCACACACATACCAGGCAATGACTTTGAGACATGTGGTGTGTATGCAAATTTCATAATACATACACATACACACTTATTTATTTATTTATTTCCCAGGGTTTATCCATGGCTGAGGCCTCTATGCTACACATCCCTGGGGATCTTCCTGCTCGGATTTGTGTTATGGAACATCGATAATCTTCTCTGTGATTCTTTGAGGTAAATTATTTTCTAGAATTACATATCTAATAGGCTTAAAAGATAAAATGCACTAGAGTTTGATGGACTTACCCAGCATCCCAGGCATTGATTTTGAGCTTTAATGGTCTAATGGTCATTTACATGTTATTTTGAGTGTTATTCCTCAGTTATTTATTTGGGATAAAAGCATAGGCTTATTTGGTATATTCAAATGTTAAGTGACAGGCTTACTTTACAGACAAATGTCACTCTGAACTCTGACCTCCGCAGGGCCTCTCGCCAAACACTGCCCCCTGTCGTTGGAGCAGTGACACAGTTCCACGCCTGGTGGCACATTCTTACAGGACTGGGCTCCTATCTGCACATTCTCTTTAGGTATGAAGACTTATTTAAACTGTAGCAGATTTTTTGTTTTGTTTATTGTTTCTTTAAGTTTAATTTTTGGATCCGTGTGTTTGCTTGTTCATGTTTTTGGTTTGTCCAGCCTTCAGATCAGATCAACCTACCTCAAGCACAGACCAAAGGTAAAGGTAGGTAAAAAGTCTCTCTCTTTTATTGTATGGATGTATTTTTTTGTGGATCATTCATTGTTTGTTTGACTTTTATTGTTTTATTCTGTGTAATGAGTCTCTGTATCAGTATTTATTCATTTTTTAATCATGATTTTAATTTAAGTGCAATTACTGTTGTCATAATGTTGCATTGCCTTGTTAATTGTTGATTATTCTATGTTATGACCTGCTTTGACCATAAAATAGCCACAGATGCTAATGTGGCATTAAAATAAACAAACAAGCAAATTATTCTATGTTGTGTTTTTAGTTTGTATGTGGTGTTTGGCCAACGCTGCACATGGAGTCTGTAAAGACAGGGTGAAGAGGAATCCAAGGCTGGCAGATAGCGGCCAACGGCCACCAGCCTCAGAGAGAAAGCGTCCACTCCGAGCTCCTGGAAACGTCCTTGGGCTTCAGAGGATGCCAGCCTGAGGTTTGACGCTCTAGCCCCAGCGCTCTCCGTTCTTCATTTTGCCAAGCGTAGTGTTGAGAAGAGAATGTTACTATAAAATGGGACTGTTCAACTGTCATCATTATTTTAATTTTAGTTTTTTTTGTTTAGTTTATTTTTTTTTTAGTTGTTGTTTTTGTTGGTTGTTGCCATTTTGAAGTGATGTGATACATTTTGATTTTGTTTTTATTTAAATGCATTGATCCAAGAGTTCAGTACATAAAAATGCTGAATAAAGACTGAAGGGATTTTATTTTTTTATTAAATTTTTTATACCTCAGATAGTATTCAGATTTTACTTTGTGTTCTGCAAGTCATAATCCAGTTGCCATTAACATTTATAAGTGTCTTAATAGTTCATGGCAGGCCAGTATCAAAGTCCTTACCTTTTCTGGAAAAGTCATTCACAGTCAAAATTAGAGGTAAGAGGAAAAGACTGATAATAGTGAGTATACTGTAACTGATACAGTGCCACTAAGCATCTCAATATTTATTTTATATCATAATTTTTGCTTTTATTTTTACACATATCTCTACCCTAATAACACTGCATCTTAAGTACACAGGCGGTTATAAGACCACGTTCTACTCTTGTGTCATTACACTAAGAGAGCGGGATTAAAAAACAAGATGGCCACAGAGTTCCCAGTACACAAAATACAATGACTGAAACGAGTCAACGAGAAACCAGATTCTTAATGCTTGCTGTAGTATAAATGCTGTATTATAAAGGAAGTTTGATGTCATGGCCCAAATATAATGTTCTCATATGTTTCTATGGTAATACCTACCCTGTACATAATTGAGGTTTATTAAGTTGTTAGTGAGGATTTTCCATATGGAATACACAGGAACATTCTGTTAGGTGTTCTGACGTTAACAGATTTTTTTCCCTTATTCTAACTGAACTGGAAAGCAAGTAGTATCTCTAGCCTTTTGTTACTATGTTGATAGACGCTAACGAACGGGAAGAAATGTCATGAAATGTTCTGCATTTTTTCAAAGGAAGAGTTTGTACAGTTGTGAACAAATAGGTTTTTCAGGAATCTAAAGTTCAGCCTAGGGTTTTGCAGAGATGTTATGTAATAGTAAAGACACCAGTTCTATTTTTTAAAAATTGTGGATTTGGTTTTGTGTTCTAATTTAATCTGATATAATTTGAAGTAGAGTTCAGATTATCTTCTTCTTGATCTATTCATGTTTATGTTCCAACCTCCTTTACTCCAGGGTATTCCACAAAGGGTAGAATACCTTTCATCATTTTGCCCTGATTTTTTATCAGATTTTCCAATACATTTTCATCCTGTTATTTCAAATGGCATTTGACTAAGAACAGACTTTGCTCAGATCATGGTTGATCTAGGGGATCGGTTTTGTTTGTGGCTATTGACCACTTGTGATCCTATGAAGGAAATTATACACAAAATGAGATTTTATTCTTATTTTCACCTTGTTTGTTTGGTCATTTCTTTTCTTTTGTTTTTGTTTTCCATACATGGTTAATTTTTTTTTTTTTTTTTTGCATCTTGGAAAACTTGCTGGAACAGATTATTTCACTAAGCAGCTCTGATGACTACAAATGTAATGTATTACAAAAACTACCTGAATCTTCTTCGGATTCATTACGAATTGCAATGGAAGTGACACAAACTAATCCATTTTGCTTAGACCTTCTAATGTTCTTTTAACATATACATAGAAATCTATAGATGGACCATGTACTGTATGTATTGGTAATGCTTTACATTAAGGTTAATGAACATCAGTAAATACATCAAGAAATACATTGAGTTAACATCAATCATCCATAATCCCCAGTGTTGTTGTGTTATGATGGATTTTCTGGTGTGTTTGTGGCCCATGCACAAATCATGGTTTAATCCTGTTGGCTAAATCATTCTTTTCATTAGTTAAGCACAAATCAGCCATATACATTATCTTTCAGAAACCTTTCAGCAATGCTAGTCACAGTACTTTATGTTATTCTCCTTTGTGTTAACTTCATTCTCAATGTAAAGCATTACCCATGTATTAGATGTGTATTGTGGACAACTTGAACTGCCATTACCATGTATTTATCACAGCAAAGCCATGTGAATAATTGTAATTGTAGGCCTACATGTAAATGTCAAGCAACAAACTTTGATATGGTTGTTTCATATCACCCCAGAATATGATGTCATATAAGCACAATTGTTTAATTGCAAGCTGTACGAGCTCAAAGTTATTGGACATTGTTAGAACTCTCAATGCTTTGTCCTGTTTGATGCTGCTTCTGCCGATGGTGGAGCATTGTGTTGTCGTAAAATGTTTAGGGTGCCTTAGTTCCCAGAATGCAGTAGGCTCAGAAACAGCTTTGGGCCCCCTGATTATTGGGTCGGTGCTGCCGCATTGGAGCCAAGTCCTGGCCAGATCAGGGCCAAACCTGCCACAGGGTTCCCTACCGTCTGGGTTTTCACCCTGGTTGTATTTCCATGTTGCCTTGTTCAAGAATGGCGTTCAGATTATCATGCAGACTCTTCCTATGTTCAGCCCATTGGAGTTCTTAAGAGAATCGAGTGGTTAAATGGATATTCCAGCACAAATCAACCTATGGCCTTGTTAGAGGTCACTGAGTGCTGTTAGTTGGAAAAATCAGACAAGGAAATTTGGTACCACAGCCTGAAAACAAAAACATCAGCTAACGCTAACCAGTGATAGCATAGAAACTACGTTTTAGTTTCTTTTTTTTTTTTGATCAGTTAGCATTATCCACCGGTTTGCTATTCATTCTATACTGTGACAAATTTTCTTGTTCTTTTTACTATATTAACAGCACTTCATGACCTTGAACAACAGAGTTATGGGTTGCTTTACCTAGGTTTGAATATCCCTTCAACTCCTGTTTAAAAACCACATGGAAGGCTTTAAGTGAAGTGTGGGGGGGGGACAGAAAGCCTACTAGTTTGATTGACTACCAATCCACTGTGATTTCTCTTGTAAACATGTTCCTGCCAAGGCATATGTGTGTGTTGTATTATCATAGGACTTGTGAAGTTTGTGAAGAAAAAAAAATAAATTAAAACATTTTGTGCTGTTGCAGTTTCTTGCTATTAAACGATTTGAAAACAACATCTGTGTTGTGTTATTTCTTATAACACAACATGTTATAATCTTATGTTGGATAGCCTGGTATTTTTTATGGCCTCTGTTGGTCCATCTTGCCACAAGACCAGTGCAGCCCATTTTTGACCTAGGAACCAATCACAACAACTTATCTTGCATGGGGTAGGTTTTATACAAATCACAACCAATGGCCTTTGCATTAATGTCTATTTTTGAACTGTGACACTGATTTGTGCTCTAATTACAGTAGTGTGTGGAATCAATATAGAGTAATCCGGTCTTGATGTGCTGATATGATGAGTGTCTTGTGAGAAATAAATCATTTTAATTTTGCTATAGTTTTCAGTTGAGAAAAGCACTAGACTTGGTTGTCATCACTGGTTCACAAAATCAAAGAAGGATAACTACAAGCCCATTTAGGTTCTTAAAGCATTCCATAGAACTCTACACAGACATTCTTCCTGGGTCTTCCTGGTACCTATAAGGTAGGTAAATATTAAGCTTAGTGGTAAAACCCACAGCTGCCAGAGCCCATCTTCTGAATCAAAGCTTAAGGTGAGTCTCCAGGATATGTTCACAAGAAGCTACCACAGTTATTCAAATATCCTTGTAACGTCATGATACAACACCATTAAAGCTACACTATGCAAGGATTTTAGGTTAATTTACCAGCTTCATCACCACTTTGATGCTTTAATGACTCACCATGAGGAAAATGAAGGCTCTCTGCTTACCCTGCAGTCTATTTACTGAGCTTGCAAGATGCCACCAGCCTCGCCAAGCAGCAAAACCACAACTAATGTTTATTACTTTGTCAGTCAACATAACATTAAGAATTGCTGTAGTTCTAATCTTCTAGTTTGTAAACAAGTCCATATTAGTGAGAATTTATGATGTTGGTGTAACTTACAAAATCCGAATCAGTGATAGTATAAAAAACCCATTGTCACCCAAAAACCCTGGATACCTTTAAGATGTACAGTGCACTGTGTGCATGTGAATGTTTATGCGTAAAGGTAGCCTGGTACAGGTGGCTGTACACTGAATAAAGCTAGGAACAAACCTCATGATTATTAACCCCGATACTGATATGATGGAACATCCGGGTCTGTCATAGGTAATCCGTTCAGTCATAGCAGGTGTCGTTACGTGTGTTAGGTGACAGCAATGATTGTATATATAGAAGTGGATCAAAGTGGATCAAACAAAGTCAATGTGCCACGTGTAGATGGGTCCAGTGAATGTTGTTTAATAATGGAAAATTTCAGTGATTTATCACAGTGAGTTCTGGTCACAGCACAATCTCATATGTCAGACAGATACTCATCAGTGCTCATTGAGTAAATCCTGTGTGTGGCTAAGGAGTGACACAGCAAATTAAAGTAAATAAGGATATGATGGTCTATCAATATTATCAGACAAGTGGAATTTTTACAGGACAGTAATGATAACTAATGGTTACTAATAGTATCTAACTACAAGACAAGTTGGCCAACTATTAGTTTTTAACAATTTATTTAATTGATCAATTGATTTAATTTTAACAATTTTTAACAATTTTCAATTTCGTTCAGAACATACTATAAAAAATGGCTGGAATGTATAACCTGTCCAGTATTTTTTGTTTGTTTGTTTGGCCGCCAGAGGGCATTTTGACTTTATCTTGACTCATTATCCTTAGCATGAAATTAGTCATTACTGCCAGTTGGTATCAGTGGGAGTTCTCTGGCGTGTGGTGTGGAGGGTCGGCTTTGTCGTATTTTGCTGATCACAACATTTCAAAATTTGTGATGTCAAAATATGGTGTCATTCTCCATCATTCATCCTTCATGACTCACATCTACACTATGATGCACTGACTGCATGTAGAAATCCACATAAGGGATTGACAATGCAGTGTTTCAGCTCTTTGGCATGAAATCAATACTAGAGTAACCTTATGTCCACCGTTGCTAAAAACATATGTTGTTTGGTCACCTTCGTCATGTAGTTGTGATGCCTCATTAAGGGTCAGTAATATATGGTTCATATAGTGCAATTGTGTACTTTTTTGGAAAGTGTTTTGTCTGCTTCCACTGAGTCAAATTACAAACACTCAAAGTGATTATTCAGGATAAGAGGCACACCTAGCTTTTTATCAGTAGTTCAGAGAGAAAGAGAGAGAGAGAGAGAGAAATAGAACCACAAAAGGTGGTTCACAATATACAAAAAACAAAACAAATACATAATCTTTCTCTGGTAGTAAACCTGATCACAGTTCTCAATAAAATGTCTTCCTTTGTTTTCTTTATCTTTTTTGTTTGTGCTGTTTGCCTGTCACAGTCTTTGATTTCAAGTCAGAGAGCATTTGGACCATGGTTTGTTGCATTCCATAATGAAGAGATCACAGGAAACCATCTCTATAGTGAAGGTCTAATGCATGCCCACTCCAGCATACTACCACGAAACATGCTATGAAAAAATAATAATAAAATAAAATCACAAGATCAAAGTTTTTGACGCTGTTTGAATCATCATAGTCAATTATAGAACCTTCATTCAAGTCACTGATGTGCATCTTGCCACGATGGCACTGCACACAAATATACTGCAGCGTTATAGCCACAGTCAACACAGATTAAGTGTAAAAATACACATACTTAACTGAGGCTAGCACAATATAATAAGTCAGCTTTGATACAAATTAGACTCATGATAGTCTAACATAGCAAAGCCTAACAAAACCAACAAAATGGAATCCCACTTCAAAGGAAAGGTGATTCCATTTCAGAGTCAGAAAATTGAGCTACATATCATTTAGTACACAGAGATAGTAATCAGCATTGCATGCAAACCTTAAACCTATGAATTTATTTATCTCAATCCAATAGAAAAATCATATCTTTCACATACTTTGCCTTTGGATAAAATATGTCAGAGCATAAATAGTACTGATTGGGGTAATTGTGTTTTCTAATTGAATGGTGTTGATTGCCACAGAGGCAAATTTGCAAACCAGTCTAACTCAGGGTACATCTCCCATGTACATGATGACGACAGCAGGGCCCCTCTATCCACATGAAAGGGATTGTTTGTGGGAACGACACAGTGTATTAACGGTTGTTTGGGAATGTTAATAACTTTATTTGTGCAGATAAAAGGTCAGCTTTTTCCATCTGCAGATAAAATGTCACTCTCACTTAAAAAAGAAAGTTGGCATCTACTGTATGCGTTCATTGTTCAGTTAGGCAGAGAGTCATAACAGAGTCTGCCCACTGCATTCTCAGCTAGAACATAATTCTGTCATACAGTTTTGCTGGGGGTTCAGGTGGCAAGCTGCAGGCAAGCTAACATGAGCATGATCCAAACATGCATGCTTATACAGTTTAAATTCAAATGATCTAAATGTGGTCATTCCATTTTATTCATTTATTTTATTATTTATTTTATTTATTGTCAGCAATAACATGAAGACAGACACCGAGGAAGTGTGAAAGGACACTGTTTATGACAAGTTTATGACCCCAGTTTTGTTGCAACAGACATGCAGCTGTAGTTATGTTAGTTTCACATTATTTGTTTGTTTGTTTTATTTGATGTTACTACTTGACACCTGTTGCATCGCATCTGTTCCATCTAATGCAAGCTATCCCTTAATATCCCTGTAGTACTCCCTGAGTTTTGTTGTTGTATATTGTTGTAATATCATAGCCCTGAGTTCTTGACTCTATGAGTGTGAGTGTCTATAACGAATGAGATATATATTCATGCTGGTGATAATAAAACCTACTCATCTCTGATTGCATGGTTGGTAAATACTCCAAGAAAAGGTCTCGCATTTTAAATAAAAGAAACGTAAAGGAAACTTGTGGTGTAGTGGTCATGACTTTTGTTAGGGTACTGATAAGAACATTTCAATTATGAGAATAATTTATACATTTTCATAAATTTCAATGACACTATCAAGATACTATCAGCTGTTCTCACGACATCTTGATCACATATATGCAAACAACCCTCAAATTGTAGGTTACCGACAACTTTGCTGGTAAATCACAGAAACCCCAAGGCATTATCAGTATCTGATGATGGCAAAAACAAAGCAAATGTGTACCCAATCCACCACAGAAGTACTTGTCTCGACTTGAGTCCACATGAGGGTAATAGCCATGTTCCAGATGGTCTCCTGAGCACATTTAAGAGATGACATGGTGGGAATTGTGAAGGAGAGCGAGGGGACTGGCTGGCTGACTGACAGGCTGACTGAGCGAACATGAAGACAGAGAGGCTGCAGGTCCCTGTGCTGCTGTTGGTGCTGCAGGTTAGTCTCTCTCTGGCCTCTCCACTGCGTCCGGCTAAGCACTCAGAGTTGGACACAGACCAGGCGTTTGCAGAGGTATTTAATATATTTGTTTTATTATTTACATCTGATGATATTTAAATGGTGATGTGATGATGATGTGATGAAATCCAGCCCACAAACTTGCTTATAAATGCTAGTGATTTTCTTTTTTTACTTTTTTTGCTTGTTATTATATCACTTTCTAGTGCCATCAATTGATTTTAAGTATTTTTTAGTATTTTAACAGTAATGTGATTCTGCATGCAAAACTTTGAATACTTCACTTTTATAGGACAAAGTACATAGCCTTTATATTCCTTGTTGACAGATTTTGTTCATTGTGGATTGCAGTATAATTCAGAAAAAAATGCATTTATTATTGATTTCAATTTCGAGACATTACACGTAACCTCACTGTATGTGATTATTTATCAAATGATTTTCAGTAAGATGTTTAAGTACAGAGACATGAGTAGAAAGCAACATGAGTTTGCCGAGGGCAACTTGCAAAAATCTTGTCCACAAGTTGATTTCTAGTTAGAGTTCATTAAACTGCCAGCTGACTCATGTCTTGGCTGCAGATGGTACCTTGGCTCTTTGATAGTTCATAAAACTGTTTTTACAAGTATGGTGTACTGAAGTCAAGTTCGTCTCATTAGTTTGTATTGTGTAATCCAACAGAGGATGTTTGGCTTCCTTGCATTTGCACAAGAATTTAGCATTTTAGGAGGACTTTAGATAATAGGTAGGTTGGCTAAACATCCCTGTTTCAGATGTCTGTTCCACTGTACTGGAATCTTTGGAATGCTAACAGTACAAGGCATCAATTTGAGACTTTGTTGAATGTTCAGACTCATCTTTTATTCTGTTTATTATGTATTATTATGTATTATTATTATGTTAAGGTTTCTTAAGTGTTTGATATTTTTTGTTTGGGTGTGTCTGTCTGGGATGGGGGATATCATGTGTTTATGTGTGTTGGTTATGGGTGTGTATGTGTGTTTGTGCGTGTGTGTGTGCATGCAGCAAGAAGGAAAATCAAAATGGATGGTTATAAACATGAAACAACACCAACAGCAAATGTGTCTCCTTTCAGGCCTACTTGGAGAAATTCTATGGCTATCAGCCCCACCACCATGGGCGCGAGAAGCGCAGCTGCGGACCCGATGCTTTCCAGGCCAAGATCAGGGAGATGCAGCGATCTTTCGGCCTGGAGGAGAGTGGTCAGCTGACCGCACAGACCCTCTCTGTCATGAGGAAACCCCGCTGTGGCCTCTCGGATGCCGAGGAGTTTGGACCACTCATGAGATGGACCAACCGCACTCTAACCTACAGGTGAGAGGCAAACAAATGGTCAGCAAGTATGAATGGCATCGGAAGAAGTGCCTCAAACATCTGCGACATGAGGCTCAGAGGCTATCTATCTATCTATCTATCTATCTATCTATCTATCTATCTATCTATCTATCTATCTATCTATCTATTTAATCAGAAGTACAGTATGGCATAACAGGAGGAGGCAGTTCAGAATTTAAAAAAACATGTCCATGCACTGCATGTATGTGTGTGTGTGTTGACACATGTGTGTGTATGTTTAGGATTGAAGGCTTTGTCCCCAGTTTGAAGCCCTCCCATGTAAGTAAAGCTTTTAGGGAGGCCTGGAAGCTCTGGGCTGAAGTCGCTCCACTCAAGTTTCGCCGGAGGTTACGGAGGGAAGCTGACATTATTGTGACTTTCACCAAGCAAGGTGAGCTCCCTGACAGTGTCTTACTCTTGGCACTGTATTTGTGTGTGTGTGTTTAGTATGAATGTGTGTCTTTGTTTGTCTATATGTATGTGTGTGTGCAGAGAGATGGAGCCTTGATTATCAGTGCTAACTACCAGTTAACAGACATAATGAGTGCAATGTCTTTTGGTGTAGATCATGGGGATGGCTCCTCATTTGATGGCAAGGGTGGGATTCTGGCCCACGCCTTCCAGCCAGGGACAGGCATCGGTGGAGACGTTCACTTTGATGCAGAGGAGGACTGGACAGTCAGCACCAAAGGTAATGCAACAGGCAGGGCCTGCTCCAGGCATAGGCCACCTAGCTAGGCCCATTGTTTTATTCATTTCATTTATGCATTTAGCAGATGCTTTTATCCAAAGCAACTTACAATTTGTCAACTATCAACGGTGGCAGCTGGGATTCAAACCTACAACTTTTCATGCTACTTGCACACTAGCCAGGTTCCTTAACCACTGCGCTACCATCGCCTAAGGCACCACATTTCAGGGGCACATGCAATGCAATTTTTCCTCAGTTTCCCACTTGTATTTCTAGAAAAGATGGGGCGCTTGTGCTTCTAGAAAAGATGGGGAAAATCTGAAATCTGGCCTAGGGCAGCATAAAGCCTAGAGATGGCATTGGCAACAGGACTTCTGATACCTTTCCCTCTTCCACCTGCTCACCATTTGAGACCAGTGCTAACATCTGTTACATATACTTTAACTCTTTGAAGCCAACACACCCATCACACAGACATCGCACACATATCACAAGAAACTGCACAACCTTTCCAATGGTGTTAGGTGCTAGTTTCTGTTCGGTTAGTGAGAAAATTGTTGTTGCATCTATATCAAAATTAACATTGTTATTACAGCTCTGCGTCCATGTTATTTCCTTCTTCTCTGTATAATATCTCGCGAGTTATTAACTTCCCCATGGTAAAAATCATATCAAACCATATCAAAATAAACAGGAGATCCTGCTGATTCCAGTGGCTTATAGCATTATAGTAAGTGGTTCCTGAGTAATCTGGTTTTGAAATCACTTCAAATTTCTGCATTGTCTGCATGGTCTAGACAAATAAAGACTGTGCCATTTATTTGTCACACTACATATAACATGTGTGTAAATGTATATAAAATCCAGTGTGTGATTTAGTATTCTTGCTCCTGCAGGCCACAACCTGTTTGCTGTGGCGGTGCACGAGTTTGGGCACACACTAGGCCTTCCTCATTCCCCTGACCCTGGTGCTGTCATGTACCCATCCTACAACTTTGTCACTCACACTGATTTCAAACTCTCCTTCCAGGATGTGAAAGACATCCAAAAAATGTATGGTATGTATAGTATATGTGACATGCTTCTGCTCATCTTAAAAATATCAAAAGAAAAAAAGAAAATGATGTCTGAAGTTATGTAAATATGTTATTAATGAGAACAATATCAATATTTATTTAGTTTAATTTACTTTAAACTTCATGTCAGTTAATTTGTTTAATATTAGTTCACTTAACATGTAGTATACAGAGGTATACAGTATGAGCATAAAATCCAATGTAAAAGACACACATATGGCACCAACTACAGTAAGTTTTGTGTGTGTTTTGTAATGTTCAGGTGTCCATCCAGATTTTGAACAGCTGGAATTAAGGCGTCCTCCTCCAAAAACCCCAGACCGGTGTGACCCTGACCTGGTGTTTGATGCAGTTAGTCGAATGCAGCAGGAAATCCTCTTCTTCAAAGACAGGTACACAGACCTGCATCTAAAGACAGATCATTTTTCTATCTTGTATTATAAATAATTCCATCAGCACGCATCAAAAACAGGTGGAGGGCATTTAAGGTGAGTGTTTGTTGTTTAAATAAACAAGAAAACAATTCTCCAGTGTTTGTGTTTTTCCTTCAGGTTCATGTGGAGATCACACCCAAATTTTGATGTGATTGGAGTGGCATTCATAAACAGTTTGTGGGAAGACGTACCATCACACATCGACGCTGCGTATGAGGATGTGGCAGGAGGCACCATGTTGTTTTTTAAAGGTATCAAGGAATAACATGAAACACTGATATATGCCATACCAATTTATGTCATCAATCCATGGAACAGAAATCTCTTAATGTTTAAAAACAACTTTATTTAAATATTTCAGGTTCTCAGTACTGGGAAGTCAGAGGCATGACGCTGGTAGAAAATTCTCCCCAGAATATAACTGAGTTAGGTTTGCCACGAATTTTGAAAGCCATCGATGCAGCCTTTCACCTTCGTTTTGAGCGTCAGACCGTATTCTTCGCTGGTAGAGTGTGCTGGAGGTAGCCCTACAATCCATGATAACACAAATCACTGTAAGAAATAACTCACATGATATAAAACAATATACAGAGTCATGATGTACAATTGGTTGGCCCTGGTCCCATTCCTGCCAATGACTGCTAAAAAACAGTAGATGTCAATCACCTGCAAATGTATACAGTATGGAATAAATATATTATTGTGATGCTTATGCAATCAATTGAATGTTTTTATGCATTCATGTCAGTGGTGTGTATCAGAAGAACACCAAGCATCATGTCTACCTGTAGGCCTACAAAAAAACCATTATATTTCTTTCTTTATAAAGGTATGATAATGGCAGACGTAGAATGATGGAGGGATATCCCAAACTCATCACGGAGGAGTGGCCTGGAATCAGTGGACCCATCAATGGAGCAGTGTTTTCTGATGGTAAGAGGCTGGCTTTTGTAAAACCAACATAAACCGTAACACTGTTTACCAGAGACGTGGTGGCCATCAGGACATTTGGAGATTTGGAGATTTCTCTAAATCTAAATGGAACGGCCCACAATATTTTAATATGGCCATGGATCAAATGCCGCTGGTTCTGATGCACAATGCTATTCAATCCCCGAATGAATCCCCACTAAAATCTCCTTTGCGCATTTCAGTGGAGAAGGTGATGGCCCAACTAACATTTATACCACTTGCTCACTCTATATATGTCATGGTTACCCAGTATGCTCATCTCTGATTTCTCCCCATTGCTAATTTTTGTGTAACCTTTGTGTACCTCATTTAATTCTTATTATTCAGGTGTTATAGAACCTTCATGGTCACAAAACATCAGGTTAAGTCTATTACAGAAATGTAGGGGGATAGATGGCATCATCTAATCGCATGACCCTAAAGATAATATGCAAATTCAACATCACGGAGCACCGTGCAGCGCTGCACAGTGGCACTGATCTCTAAAGAATACTCTTCAGCGATATGATATATATGCTCTATCTATGAGAATAAATCAATAGTCCAGTTGTTTGATGTTGCCAAGTGCTGTCGGTAAGTCTGAGAACAAGAGAATTTTGTACACCATAGACCAAACAGCAGCCAACGCCAACGGATGAAGGCAAGGAAGCTTTGTTTAAGTTTTGTTTTTCCTGTGCCCCCAACAGTTAGCAGTAGCTGACTTGAAAACCTCAATAGTGACAAGTGACAAAACACTAGCAATATGCATGCATCTCATTGTAACTCCAGACATCCAGTCTCACTAACAGTTTTCTGATAACGTGAGAGTGGAACACAGTGCATCGTGGTGGTTATACCACAGGGGAAATCAAAGGAAAGTCCTGTCTCACTAAAATCTTGGCCAGTTGATTTACAGCTATCCATGAGTCTTAGGTAACTGCATGAGTATATTCTGCCTTGTTTGTGTAGCATACAGAGACCATAGATGTTCAGTGGTTAACCATAGCCATAGCCATTTATCTCAAACACAGTAATGAGCAGTTGCAACATTAGTCCATATTAAGTCAAAGAGACTGCATTTTCCCCCCACAGGATTCATCTACTTCTTCAGAGGAAATCGACAGTATGAATATGACCCCATACAGAAGTATGTCAAAAACAATATGCCAACCAACACATGGCTTCGCTGTTGACAAGCTGGGATAATTAATGGAGCTATATGTAAGATCGCAGCCTAAACCAAAACAACCTTCTTGCGGGTTGTCATGTTAAAGGCCATAGGCTATTAAACTCCATAATAATAGTCATGTCATGTTTCAGTAATACAATACTGACAAACGTTTGTATAACTATGCCTTGGCTATTCCGACCTAACAATGCAAAACTAGATCAGGCTACTCACACTACTAAAAGCCAAAGCAAGCCTACCACAGCAGTTTATTTCAAACTTTCTGGCTTTCATCAGAATTAGTTAATAGGCTATAAGTGTAGGCTAATAACCCCTTTCAATCATTAATTTGGGCATAAATGTGCAACTTCTAGCCTATCTGCACAATCTGTATCTGCGAACTAGCCTATCCTTTGCGCACTCATAGGCATAAAACCCACAATATCTCACAGCTCAACCTGCAATTTATTCATGTTTACACAATACATTTTAGGCCTATATTGCAGGTATCCAAGCAGCCCACACTGTTCAGAACAGCCTAATGAGCATGTAGGCTAAAACAGAATATTCACATATCAATCCCCCTTTTCATGATCTTGCTTTAAAGAAAACATTGATCTTAAGTGAATAGACAGTTTGCAAATTAGTTTGTGATTGTAGAACCTGATGTAAAACATCTGTAACATCTTGTTTAGGCAACAATATTTTTTCCCCAGCAAATTACCACTGTTCAGATTATTTTCTACAGATCTAACAGTGTTAACTGCATAGTCCACCTGAGCTAACAATACTGGCAACCCATTTTCTAGCTGTGTGATAGGCAGGTGGCACAACAACCTAAAACAAAAACACAAACACAAACACAAACACAAACAGGACTTGTGGGCTGCAAATTCAGCAGTGGATTTACAGACTGTACTATTGCTGTCAGTGAAGATAATATTTTAATTTAATGTGATTCCTCAACCCCTGATGACACATCAAGTTATTTCAATCATTTCTTACTTATAGCTCTTTTAACAGAATGTGATTTTTTCACAATCCAGAAAAATGTACTGTGTAATTCTTTGTTACAAATGTATTGTGTAAATATGTTAATTATTGTATATTACAGCAATTGTAATCAGTGTTAATTGCACACAGTAGGGGAATGTATGTCTGCATTTCTTTTGTTTTGCTTTTGTATATAGCCTTTGGTTTAAGCCGTAAATACTGATAATCTGTTCATTGGCATAATGGTTTATTTTGTAAAATTGTAATCAGGTGGCATTTGTTGTTGATGTATGACAACATTACTTTCAAAAAAATGTGAGAAATCTGTTCTTTCTGTTGCATCACCAGTTCACTAAAGCATGCATGATATCCAGCTTGCCTACTTAAATATAGGGCGTGTAAGTGAGCGTGTAAGTGCGCATATGTTTGGCTTAGTGGTAAACACCACAGATTCCATAGCCTATCTCTCTAAATCTTCAGGTGATGCTCCAGGATGTGTTTAGTAGACGCACCTCAACCATTCTATGCAAATACTATAATCTATCACCACACTGACACAGACACCAAGATATGTGTGCATGGGCAGGTTTATATAAATGCATAAACAGCGGTTGACAATGAGCAAACCTTCCTTACACCTTAATGCAGTACCAGGCAAGCCTGCAGAGTTCCCCCTAAGAAGGGAACCAGCAATTATCATTTTCAAAGAGTTATTTTGACTGACTAGGCAATAAACACAATTTTGGTTCCATTCAGTTTGAGTTTCATTTTCACCAACTCGCATTTTTCAAACTGCAAGTGCTTGTAACTGCGTTTAGCCTTTATTCACCCATTAATGAGTCATTTAACCTTCAAAGTGACTACAAAGCCACAAAATTAATCCTTGAAAAACAGCATAAAATGATGGCTGGTGTGCCTTTAAAACAGAGGCTGTCAAAGTGGGATACATCTGTCATTTGAGCGGGGTATACAAAATAAATGTGTGCTTAAGTTCTGAGCGCTCATGCATGTAGAGATACAAGTAGGTGTTAGAAATTACTTCAGACTGATACTATCACCAACATAATCCAACATTTACACTATCATGTACTATGGATAAACAATAACGGATGGATAATAATTAAATCAGCACAACAGATGCCGTCACTGGTTGTGTCTTATGCATAAAGCTACCCTGTCTACATGCTGGATAAGCTGCTGTCATTGGTTTTTAGTGATTTGGAAATATGCTGCCACCTGCAGAGCAGATTCAAATGTAATCACTAGTCAGACAGTTCTAGAGCTTTGTTCGCACCACTTTTTGTTCACCACACACAGACAACACGAAAGTGACTCAACACATTTGGTCATGCCCGCAGCTCATGCTTTTGAGATCACTTATCATTGCACAATTTTTTTTTGTCTACAAAAAGTTTAAATCCTGTAACATATGACACAGCCAAACTATGACTAGAAATAGACAGACTGATTGTGAATGACTCAACCTCTGCCAAGTTTCAACCCTGGAGGTGCGGAAGAGAACTTGCTACCAGTAACAATGCCCTTAAGACCTAAGAGAAGAGCTGGGAGATGATTCACGTTGTTCTGAACTGATCACTGTTGATTGTCCCCAGCATAGTAATGACAGTTCATTGGAAATTGGGGGAACTCCCTTTCAGTTCAAAAGATTTCTTCAATAAGAGACCCAAGCCCCAAGGAATGTTTGAACAGTTAAGTGGTGCTGTTAGGCATTTGAACAAATGGTTTAACCTGGCCATAAAATCAGGAGTGTCGTCACAACGTTGGGGAGGGCCCTTGAAAAGCTTGGAACAAAAAGTTTGGGTGATGTTTCTGCTATACCGCTGTGTAAAATATAAAGACATAGCAAATAGAAATATGGCCTAATGTTTATTCATAAATAATCATTCTTCCAACATTTTCTTTCAGCTGAATGGCTGCCAAAAAACACAGAGAAACTTTTGTATCACAGTGAGACAGCATAAAATGTGCACACACACACACACACACACACACACACACACATTCATGCAAAAAAAGAAAATTGTATAAGTGAGTAACAAACTGTTCCATATCATTTATTTAAATATAATACCACCATATATTTCTTTCACCAGAATTACAGTTTTGAACATGCATCAACTTTTGCACTTCTGAGCTGGTGATTGACAGGGACTGATTCACTTTCTGCCCACCCTGAAGGTGTGGAGGGGAGGCTGGTGCCAGTGCCCTTAAGACCATCTAACGGCCAGTGTGAAGTAGTATGATTAACTCCACTCCTTATTGGTCAATATTGATCGTTACTAAAAGCAACTGACAATAGCTGATGAATCAAGGGTAACATTGTACAGGTTATATGGATTTTTATTTATTTAGGGGTAAGGAATACATTTAATATCTGGCATGTTTTGTTTCCACGGTATTACGTATAGTACTGTGTTTCATTGGCCTGGTTTCTTTCCATGCACATGTCTGTTAAGTATGCTAATGTTTCTTTTGTATTCTTGCTGTATCAAATGTCAATTAGTCAAATATCACTAAAGCTATGAGGTTATGACTGAAGGACAAACTGATGAATCACCATTGAAAAGCAAGAAGTGTAACATAAAGCTTACCTACATACTTCAACATGTCACAGCAAAACATTTCTCCTCAATAAAAAGAATCTACCACACATTATATTACAACTTCAGTGGCTGTATAGTATCTATGTCTTTGTGTGTGGGGGTAGGGTGTGTGCATGTGTGTGTGTGTGTGTGTTGGGGGGGGGGGGGGGGTACGACTGGGTTTAGAAAGATTAAGAATGAGACAGCATAGGCCCAAATAAGGATACAAGAACAAAACATCAGAGACAAGTTATGATTTGCAAAGTCAATCTTTTGCAGAAGTGGTCAAAGTGATCAACTCATTTTAGACATTTACACCCACGCCAGATCTGAGTCAGTCATTCATCCTGACCATGAGATATAGTAATCCCACCAATGTGTCTATGGTTGTCACAAGTGACTAGAGTATAACCATATATTAATTCCACTTAGAATGGCACACCTGGAGTCACAGCACCATCTACTGATGAAAGACAGAAACTTACATGTAAGCTTTAAAACCTATGGAGTGATTGAAGTGGTTCTAGTTTACTAAATGTACTAAATGTTTCTGTACACTCTGTGATTAATTTATTAAGCAGGCTGAAGTTTAAATGGTTATTTAAAGCATAAGGGTTGATGAAGTTTTAAACAAAACAGGAACCACAAATGCTGTAGATAAGGTTGCAAAAATTATCTTTCTGATCTTCAAGATAACATCATGTATTGTAAAGACCATTGTCATGTGTTATGATCAATGACTTGATATTCTTATAGACTTTTTACATTCAACTTTTTTGAAGACTTGATGGAGCAGGAGTGTGTAATAATAATATCTGTCACCATCCCAAAATCCCATGCTCACAGCAGTCTGGCCATTCATTAATCAAGAGATAACATAATTTCTGTTTATCTTCAACTGTCTGACAGTGATGGTGACCAGAACAGAATTTAGTAGAGACCTGTAGGCCAAAACAGCATTGCAGTGGAAAGATTTCTGGCTCCAGCTTTGATGAGTGGTGGAAGTCAAATGAGTATGTTCTTGGAAGGTTCCAGTGGTGCAGATTTTTTTAGTGGGGATATGCGATTAAAAATGCAGGCCTAATTGCAAAGAAAGTCACACATACCTCCAAAACCTGCATGATTATGGTCACACTATAATGTTGACAATAGAGGGCTTATTGGAAAGGTTTGCTTGACACCTTATTAAAAATAATGTTATAGTTTAAAAATATGTGAGAAATACATACAGTAAATGATCTGTTCAGAAATATTTACATGTACTAATGTTTACAGACAGAAGAATGGAGAATGTTTAAGTTTTTTGTTCCCTCAAATTTTATACATTGTTAATGTTCTGCCTCATACAGAGGGAACATAAAGGTTAATTTTGGGGGGTTTTGCCTAACTAACTTTGGGAGAACCATAGGCTAACATTCCTTTAAAGTTGCAGCTCTTATGGGGCCCTGGTTTATGTAAAGCCATCACCTAAAGTCCTTATGTCTATATCAGACACCTTGTCCTACATCAGACTCTTGATGAATATGCTGATAGACTGACCAAGAGAAACATAACACTGGAAAAGTTGTTGGGTGAAACAAGGACAAGTTGTGTGTGTGTGTGTGGTGTGTGTGGGGTTGTTGGGTAATAACGGGATGAGAGGTGTTTGTGTGTGTGTGTGGGGGGGGGGGGGGGTGGGTGACAATTCCCTGATTTCTCTACTTACATGTGAGCCCTCAAGCAGGTAGTTAACCTTCCAGTCCTGTGGTTTACTGGAAGATACGTGTGTGTGTGTGTGTGTGTGTGTGTGTGTGTGTGTGTGTGTGTGTGTGTGTGTGTGTGTGTGCGTGTGTGCGCGTGCATGTGTGTGTGTGTGTACCTCTTGTCTCTTTGAATTGATTTTGTCTGTTTGTGTGTGTGTGTGTGATTTTGTAGACTGGAATTAGATTATGTTTTTTTTCATTACAGCATCGTAGTTTGTTATGGTTATGCAGGGCCATCATCAAAAAGTACACAAAGTGGTGGAATGAATGAGTGGTGGTATTATGATTAACACACCAGTTCAAAAGCTTTTCAGTGTGATAGACTGTCAGTATAGATTGCATACTGCATAGTGTAAACATACATAATACTGATTAAAATAGTTAGTAAAAAGATGGCCCAAATGTATGGGATTGCATTTCACACACAGACACACATAAACATACACTTCTCAGCTTGATGGGAAATATTTCAGTGACACGTAAAAAAGATGAGGTCCCTGACTAGCAACAACATGCTGGAACATGCAACATGCAACTATCAACTATCACCACTCCAGTCAAGTTAAGCCAACTGTTACGTAATTTATGTAACTCTTATGTTTCAGATTGTGGTAATGAGTAATGCTCTGTTATATGTCATTAATTTAATAGTCCCCTAAAAATTTCTTGTCATCATTATTTTTTTTACGTATTTGTGGAATGGAACGGATAAACGGCCAGCCTGACCAATGCAATTCTGAAAAAACGCTCACGACTTCCTAATTTCCTCCTTTTTGTTATTTACCTGAAACCAAAAACATGGACCAAGGTTGTGTAATGTTATTTAACAACAGAAACGATTGACCAAGAAACAGTATAATAGAAACTGTCAAAAGACTCCCATCCAACAATGAAAGTCAGTCTTTGTCACTGGAAGTCCCCTCACTCAGGACAAGCACCAACCATTTGTAACACCTCTGGTTGAGTCATGTCAATCACTGTGTTTGTCATGGAAATTCCAGAGCCCTGACCCAGTGATTCACCTTTCTTCCGTGTCACCCTGAGTGTATTTAAGCAGGAGAAGGAACCCAGTGGAGTCAGGACTAACTGCAGCTTGAAGACAAAAAGACATTCAGACAAAAGATAGCAGGCAAAAACACATTTAGACGAAGACAGCAGACGAAAAGACATGAATGCCCGCAGCATCTGGATTCTCTTAGCACTGGTGGCAGGAGCATGTGCAGTGCCCCTTGCTTCTCCATTACCCTCTGGGGAAAGTGATAACGATGTGGCAGAGGTAGGTTCATTATATACTGGGGCATTTGTCATTCAAAACTAAATGGAAATTGAGTAAATATGTTTAGTAAACTGATATTTGGGTTTGTGTGTGTCTCCTATTGGGTTTATTCTTGTGACAGTATTGCATAGTATTTTTTCCTTATAAAATATTTTGAAAAAGGTTTGAAAACATCATTCAAGTGTTCTTTTTGTAAAAAGTTGGGCAAAAAAATGTAAAATATGGACTTGTGACAGTTTATTTTTAGAAATACATATATACTAAGCCTATACCCTACATCAATTATTCTTTGCAATAAAATGTCACTAAATATACAAAAAAAATCGTAATATAAAAGTGTTCAATGCATTTGTAGAACATACATATAATGTACATATATTATGTCAGGCCTCAAATAATCAGTCATAACAAAGACATTTTATTGTTTATCTAACAGAAATACCTGAAGCAATTCTACGATCTTAAGGAAGAGTCCACTGCCTCCAACAAACAACGGGGATTCAGCCAGCGGAGCAAAGTCCTGAGTGAAATGCAAAGCTTTTTTAGACTCAAGGTTACAGGTGTCCTGGACTCCGAAACGCTAGAGGTCATGAAGAAACCCAGGTGTGGTGTTTCTGATGTAGCTGCAAGCTACAGCACCTTTGGAAACAACCTTAAATGGCAAACAAACAAACTCACATACAGGTAACTCAGTCTGAACTACATTTACTAATAAACAAGCAAACTAATTTTATTTACTGACATGACAAGTCTATGTAAATACTGAGAATGGACAACACAAGTGGTTGTCTAAACAGCTTTACACAGATTTGTGAAGATTCCAAAAATTATGAAATTGGGTGAAAAGGCATAAACATATGAGTCCATTTTGTTTAAACTAATGTGGTCTGTAATTGACCAAAACAAGCAAACTTGTTGCTTCAGTCAAACATTTTGTGACCCTTTCTTTTTTGTAATCTAAATGTTGAGATCAGCTGTTATGCAACTCAGTGTTGGCCCCAGTGGGAATTAAATAAATATGTCTTTTTGGTCATGTAGGATTGTAAACTACACGCCAGACATGCCTGCATCAGAAGTGGATAAAGCCATTGAGAAAGCCCTGCAAGTCTGGGCACGTGTCACCCCCCTGAGATTCACGCGCATCTACGCAGGCACAGCGGACATCATGATCTCCTTTGGCAGCAGAGGTGGGTACTACTACACTAATTACAGACCAAACTAACTGAAGCACTTTAGGTTGTCCCTCACGAGTCACTCACAATGATGATTCAAAAGACCAAGTCTTGTTTAATCCTGTTTAGTGAGTTGTACGGTACATTACTTTAATATCTAGTTAATGAATATTGGCTCTTATAGGACAGAATATCCCATAGATTATCCATATAGGATAAATTACATGGCTTTACATGACAAATAATGTGTATGGACATAAATGTAGTTACTGTCAATGCCTGAGTGCAGGTGTCAGTGCCATAAGCGCCAACAACAGATTCCTTATACACAGTATATATATCTTACAGACCATGGAGATTTCTACCCATTCGATGGCCCTGATGGCACCTTGGCTCATGCGTTTGCGCCCTCCCAGGGAATTGGAGGAGATGCTCATTTTGATGATGACGAGACTTTCACCTTCCAGTCCTATAAAGGTAAACATTTTTTTTTTACATACAATCCAGTTTTGAAAACAGGTGACATGAAATGGCCAGTGAAATGTGCCTGCAGTATGTTTGAGAGGAGCAGTGATTGGTGTTTTCTTATAATGACATACATCATATTTGTAGTACTCTCAGCAAAAATCTTGGTGTTTACAGTCACAGTAGCACACTTGTAGGTGATGTTATTTACAAACCTCTAAACAGTATTCAATCTGTTCCTTTTCCTCTCTAGGATACAACTTGTTCCTGGTTGCTGCCCATGAGTTTGGCCATTCTCTGGGCCTGTCTCACTCCCAGGACCCCGGGGCTCTCATGTACCCCGTCTACAGCTACAGAGACCCGGACACATTTGTGCTGCCTCGGGATGACGTCAACGGGATCCAGTCTCTTTATGGTAAAGGCTCAGTGTCTCATTGGCTGTGTTATCCTATGTGGTATTGTATATTATTGTAAGACGTTGTAGGTGTTTAGCACATGCTCTTATTTTCAGAGGGATTTTCAAAGACTCACAATATTTGTGTTGCCTGCTTTTCAGTGGTATCAATACACAGTGTTCTGTTGTATATTATATAGTTATCTGGTTTTCTGCTTCTAGACAACACATAGCTTCTTACAAAAGCTGTAAATGGAGGTTTTCAGCTGAGAAGGAAGATAATGTCTGATTTAAAAAAAAAAAAACATAGCATGAAGCTGACAGGCCAACCCACACACAGGAACAGCTGAGCTGAGAGATGTGTTTGCAAAGCATACATGAGATCAACAAGTGAGAACTTGTCCATCTCACACGCCTATATCTGCTAACAGCTAGCTTAGGCGGAGCAAGGGGCTCAGACATCCACTGACTCAACAAGCTCAATTCTGGATAGGGGCCCTACTAGAACAATACTGCTAGGCTATGTTACATTTATGGATTACATTCATAGAACTATTTTGAATCTTAGGATCTAACCCTGATGTGGACGTAGTGAAACCTGAACCAGAGCCAGAACCTCCCACGACTCCCGACGCCTGTGATCCTCAGCTGGTCCTGGATGCAGTCACTACTCTGCGTGGAGAGATGTTCTTCTTCAAGGACAGGTAGAACCTAACATATACTTCATACCAGAAAGCAAAGAATAAGGATAAGAATAATTTCTGTTCCTAATCATTTCAATGCCATTTTGTATCTCTGCTATTCTACTATGCCATGTGAAATCTGCAAGCTAAATATAGGGTCTGAAACCCAGGGGACAAAACAACTTTTTTTGGAAAAGCAGATATGGGCTGCTGTAAATGGTTGTTATACGAAATACTATGATCAGGATACTCTTGCCAGTTAAAAGCGACATTGGGGTTGTATTGCTCATTGACTGGGTTGTGCAACCAGGCTGTCATCTTGTGACATACTAGACTTAATTTAAAATAACCTTTTACAACAGCCCATGTCTGTAAAACCCCTTTTACCCGCTGAGTTTAACAAGCCTAACATTCAGTTGTTCTCCATCCATCCAGCTTCTTCTGGCGCAGCTCTTTATACAGCAGGAAATCAGAGCAACACCTCATCAAGAGCTACTGGCCTCACATCCCCAGCAACATTGACGCCGCTTATGAGAGCCTATCATCAGACAGAGTTATCATCATCAAAGGTGAGTTTAGGACCACTTTCCATATGCTATAGTATATTTATTTATTATTTATTCTATAGTTGTTTATTTATTATTTATTTACAACACCGTTCTGATACACTTTTAACAGTGAATGTGTCTCATAACTATTGGACCTGTGAAACTAGAGCTCCTTGCACCTTTTTGGTTGAGCTTCAGGAATAATATTGTCTTAAATGATATGTATACTGACTACCATGACTTTTTGGTTTGTTTTTATTTATACAGGCAGAAAAGTGTGGGCCCTGAATGGCTACACCATTCAGAGTGGCTACCCAAAAACCCTCCAAAGTCTGGGTCTCCCCAAGTCGGTAAAGAAGGTCAATGCTGCCTTTCATGATGTGGAATCTGGCAAGACCATATACTTTGCAGGCAACTACTATTACAGGTATGTAGTATGTAGGTAAATGCATGTATGTCATGCTGACAATAAAATTAATATTTATCTGAGCTATTGTGAGGAGAATTGTTCATAGCATGTATTTGTTTTGCAAAATTACATCCATGTTGTTTTGTGTACAGCTATGACGAGAACAGAAAGCAGATGGACAAGGGTTACCCCAAACTAGTGGACGAGGGCTTCCCTGGGATGACAGGAAAGGTCACTGCAGCCTTCCAATATAGAGGTGAGTCCAGATAAATGCACAGTATCTGTCCTCCTGTTAGTATTACAATTGTACTGCAAGTAATTATCCTGTTTAATGTAACAAGAGTGTATCACTGATAAGTTCAGCTATGCAAGGCAGGAAGAATATTAATATGCTTACAACCACTGTTGCGGTAATGGCATTTTTGTGACAAAATTCAATGAATGGACATTAAAAAATTTTAATTCATTAATTCAATAATTAAGATGACATGATAATTAAGCAAGAAGTAATTAAATAAAAATGGAAAATTAAGATACATGTACATTTAAATGAACCCAGCAATGTAAAAAAGAAAAAGCAAAGCTTGAAAAATTGGTGGAATCCCGTTGCCTCAAACAACATAACTAGTCTCTGAGTTAACATAACTCATCTCTTTATAAGTTATGCTACACTGTAAAAAAGAAAAAGTAAAGCTTACTTGAACATTGGTGGAACCCTGTTGCCTCAAACTATTTAAGTTAACATAACTAGTTTCTTTCAGGTTATGGTAAACATTCCTGCCATTTTTTTAAGTAAGCTGTACTTGAAAGAGACTAGTTAAATTTACTTCACTCATTTGAAGCAACATTTTTCACCAATTTTTCAAGTAAACTGCACCTTTTTTTCCAGTAAAGTAAGCATTACTTAGTGTCTTCCACAGTCCAGTGACATTTACAGGAGTTCTTATTACTGTTTTTTGTTCTAGGCTTCACCTACCTCTACAGTGGCCCCCACATGTTCGAATACAGCTTGAAAAGCAAGAGGTTGTATCGTGTGCTGGGGAACAACTATTTCCTCAGATGTTAGACTGTATTTTATTAGTTTTATTACTTTCATGACTATGATGGCTATGATCAAATGGTCACATTATCAAATTTCTTTTTTCCCCACAATTCCACTATTTAAATGATGAAATATATTTCAGTGAACACTGGTTAATAACTAAGATGTATTAAAAATATAAAGCTTACCATGTTTTATATTGTAGAAATTTTATATTGTCCCAGTATTAATTTAAATTTATATAATAATGTAATATTGAGAAGATATTAATATTTGTGTTATATTGTATGCCCGAATAGTAGACTATTTATATTTCCATTTTGTATACAATTGTTGATATATTGTCTGTTTAATTGTATTTAAAAGAACTATAAATGAATTTATAATTTATTTACCATGTTTCCATTTGCCTTTTTGAAAACAAATAAAACATAACATAGTTAAATTAACTGCTTTTAATCTCAAAAAATTACAGCACCGCTTATAATGGTCGTAATTACTATTCTGCCTAGTTAGTTATTATCAAGATTTTACCTAATTGTAATTATTGTAATTCTCCTATTACAATATTTATTATTAGATTCAACAGTCTGATTGACTTTTATCTAATGCCAGAAATATCTCTTTAAAGGACATAACTTGACAAGCCAGACTATAACATCAAAATGTACAGTCTGGACATGACCAATACACCGGGCTCGATGCTAGGGGCGGAATCTTGTCTTTCAAACTGCCTCTGCACACAATAGGATAGTGCTATGATCAAAGCAAATTTGGCAAAACAGCAAATACGGCATTCTTTGAAATTAATACATTTTTCCAACTTCCAAAGAAAAGCCCAATTGAAACTCTTCCAAAGTCAATGCCAAAACCAATTCTACCAACCACTGTTCCTTGGTCACAGCCATCTTAGTTGTTCATCATCATGCTCATCATCATGCTAACCATGCCCAACAATCTACTGTGACCTACTGAGGCCCTATGGAACATGGCCTGCTGAGCAGATCTCCTACCGCTAGGGTATATCTTGATTTCTAGGCTGCAGAACCTGTTCTTGTATCAAAGTTTAGAGTACCTCTGCTGGTCTGCTGTTGTATGTGCACTATGTAGTACAGTAGCCTAGGGCCTGTGGTTTTCAAACACTGTCTCTATTTTTGGGCTTCTTATGTTTTTGTTAGATTTTTACAACTTATGAGTGGGGTGAGGTGGGGCATGGGGGTGAAAATGATGCATGATATTTCTGTCACACGTCACCTGATACAACACGTATATTTGCCATATTTGCAACAACATTGTCATGAGAGACTACACGGCCATACATATACTGGATCCTATAGACTTTATAGAGCGGATTGTCATTTCTAAATGTGATGTGTACATATTTCATAAATGTAATGACATAGAACCACTATTAAAGATGGAACGTGATTGTGTAAAACCAACACAACACAATTTATTGTGATGTTCAGCAAGTATGTTCTCATGGTTGGCTACCTCTCCATTCTCTACAAACACACACAAAAACTCCAGTCTTCATGCAACCTTGGCTCCATAAACCGGAAACAAACATGGTGGAAACCTATTCCTTTGGAGGCACTGAAAGAAGAGGTGAGATACTCTGTAAAACCCCTGTGTGTTTTGTTTGGTCTGTGGTTGAAAAATGTTGCTTTGGACAAAAAAATCTGTTAAGAAGTAAAAACATAAACAAATATGTGATATTGAGTGCTTTGTGCTTTCCCCCAGTAAGCTACTTGAGCCGCTGTGTGTGTGTGTGTATGTGTGTGTGTGTGTGTGTGTGTGTTTGTATGCACACATGTGTGTATATGCTGTGTCATCCAGACGTGTTCATAGATGGTAACAGGCTACACATTTTTTGTCATATTCGGACACCCTGAAATAGCCTTGGCCACCCCCTACCTGAACACTGCTATCTTTTGATGGAGACAATAAACAATTTTTTGTTAATAGACAACCAGAAAAATTACACAATGTTGCTTTAAACTGAAGCACAAGTACAGTCTAAGAACTTTGGAGGATTAAGAATTTGTCACACAATACATTAACCTGATTAATCATTAGTGATTTTTTCATGACTGTAGTGGGTGTGTAGAAGGATTGGATCTGAGCCAGATGTCTGAGGGGATGATATAGAGGCATTTAGGCCTATTGTCAGGATTTCACCTCTGATAAGGCCCAACCTGTAGGCTACCGTCATATTATTGGCTTTTTATTGTCAGGATGACTGTGCTTTTTTAAAATGCAGTGTGTGTGTGTGTGTGTGTGTGTGTGTGTGTGTGTGTGTGTGCGGGCGTGTGTGTGCGTGTGCGAAGTAGGCGGAGATCCGCAATTGCAGTTATATGTTGGTTGTACTTTCAAATAGTTTCACTGTAGTTTGAAGATTCGGGACGAAATGTCGAAAAAGGTTGCCGTTGTTACAGGTGCCAATAAAGGCATCGGCCTCGCAATTGTGCAGGGATTATGCAAAGCTGGCTATCCTGGCGACATTGTCCTCACTGCACGTAACGAGAAACTAGGACAAGAGGCTGTGCAAAAAGTGAAGTCCGAAGGACACAATAACGTGCTCTTTCACCGCCTGGATATCTGCGACCAAAGCAGTGCCGAGGAACTACGAAAATTCCTAGAGAAGAATTATGGTGGCTTGGATGTCCTGATTAACAATGCTGGGATTGCATTTAAAGGTTTGTGCCTTTGGTTAAAGTATTTGTACCTTTTGATATTACACGTTTTGTCGCCACAGTGTGGCTGATGTGGACATATTTCTCAGACAAATTGCGTGGTCTTTTGTCAGGCTGCAAACTCGTAAAGAAAGTTATGTATTATCCATTGTGGTCACTGAAAGCACACACCAAACACATGGTGGGGTATAATTATTAATGTTGTTCTTGTTGTTTGTGAATGTTTCACTTTCTGACAGTATGCAGCCTATTACGGTAAGCGTATTTATAGCGAGCCTTTGGTCTTACACAGAGGGGTTGCTACATTTCATGTGTACAAAGTTAATGGAGAGCTTGATAGCAGTGGGCTTCAGGGACCAGTAGGAGTCACATGCTCCTCAGTCAACCTAGAAAGACCATAGCACAACCATGATGACGTGGCTCAGTGATGCTCAGTTCAGCTCAGATACACCAGAGAATTACTGCGTGAATTACTGCCATACAGCTCCTGAATGTCAGCAAACTGGGTTTATGGCTGAGAGGACAATGTGATGGGGTAAATGCCCATTAAATATTGTCAACATTAAAGCTTTGAAAATAATGAAAATACTTGCATGCAGACAGGCCCACTGTGCAGCATTTACTTTGCACTCAAAAGTCAGTTTGTCAGCCTTTGTGATCACTTTCAGTGCCAGGATATGGCACACCTATTGAGGGCATGTCTTTCACTACTATCAAAGCTTTACACTGTAGGAATTGTCATAACTTTGTCCTAATCTTCCCAGTACTGTATATTCCTGTCTAGTAAAGACTTGAAAACTCTCATCCATGCATTTATTACATCCAACAAGACTTGACTATTAACTCACTTTATTTTGGTTTTTCCCAACTCTTCTGTAGCTAGGTAACAAATGGTTCAAAATGCTGCTGCTAGATCACTGGAACTAAGAAGAGTGATCACATGACTCCTGTGTTGTGTGTACTGCATTGGTTACCAGTGAAATATAAAATAAAAAATATTAGTTTGTTTTTAAAGCCTCAAAACACCACAAAACATCTGCAACCTATTATTAAATTAAATTAAATACAATTCAATTATATTTATACAGCACCTTTTACAACAGTATTGTCTCATGGTGCTTTACAGCAAGGAACACAGAAGAGCAACGGGAGCAAGGAAAAACTCCCTTATGTTTAGTTAGTCTAGGAAGAAACCTTGGACAGATCCATGACTCAAGAGGCTGACCCAACTGCCAGGGGAAAAGTACAATAAGTAGTAACCGTGATACACTGCAAGTTGTCCATGGCTTTAGCTATCCATCATAATTGTTCCAAATTATTGTCCCATAACATTACATGGTAGTCAATCCATAGGTGGTTATCAAGAATTATGGCTGGACACTGTAGTAGCACTTAGTGTCAATGAGTCAAGGAGCGAGATGGGTCATGGGGGTAACAATAAGGGTGCATATCTTTTTTCCTTAGCCTTTAATACTCCCTGATAATTTTTATTTTAACTGCTCAGCCTTCAATTATGTGTTGTGTGTGTGTGTATGTAAATACACTATATTATCTAGTTTTCTTTTTGTCTATTTAGACTAGGGTATCATTATTTTGCATTGCTGATCATTATTTTATTTATTGTTACTTTATATAAATCTCATTATTATTATTATTATTATTATGCCCACTGGTGAGATGTGATGGTACTTCATACACTTATATATTATATTTATTATTAGTAGTAGTTAATTAGTTATATTAATACAAATTGATATGTTGTTTCCGCTCTGTGAAGGTGATGCAACTGAGCCATTTGGAAAACAGGCTGAGGTCACCATGCAGACCAACTTCTGGGGCACACTGTGGGTGAGCAAGGCCCTGCTGCCCCTGCTGCGCCCCAACGCTCGAGTGGTCAACGTCTCCAGCTTCATAAGCAAGCGCTCTCTGGATAAGTGCAGTCAGGAGCTACAGGCAAAGTATGCTGGGAATTAAACATAATAAACAACAATCATGCTCATGTTTGTAGAGGCAAAGCGTGTTAGTTCCAAGCAGATGCTTGGAAATTAAATGTTTTGCCATTAACAAAACATACTGCATGCTAGTCTGTTAAACTGGGTATATACAGTGAGTGTACAGATTTGTTTGTCAAGTATTTATTGAAATTTCAAGGCAAAGCAAGTTTATTTATTACACATTTCATACACAGAGGCATTTCAAAGTGTTTTATACATCCAAAAGGACAGATCATAAGTCCAAGAGACTGAAATTAAATAGAATAATAAATAAAATGCTACATTGTACATTTAATACAACAAAAATGAACACATTGTGGACATAACCCTGATTTTGTGTTTATTACAGGTTCCGCAATCCAGATATCTCAGAGGAGGAGCTGTGTGGACTTATGGGAGAGTTTGTGGTGGCAGCTCAGAAAGGAGATCATGAAGCCAAAGGATGGCCCAACACCGCATACGGCACCACCAAGGTAATGCCAAACACCACCTATGGCACCAGTAAGGTAATGTCAAACACCACCTATGGCACCAGTAAGGTAATGCCAAACACCACCTATGGCACCACCAAGGTAATGCCAAACACCACCTATGGCACCAGTAAGGTAATGCCAAACACACCACAGTCTAAGCCATTATAAAGTATGGATAAGCAATGTATGTTTGGACTGGGAGTAGGCAGGGTTGGTGCTTTGGCTCAATATTGAAGTACTAGTCAGGAACTCTCCAAAGGCTTCAGTTTGCTTTGAATAGATGTTTTACCTCCAATCAGCAAAAAGAAATTTGAAGGCAGAACCCATAGATTTAAACAAATTTCCCATCCACTGCAAAGTAAATGCCTATCAAGAGTTCCAAGACTCTTTGAAGATTAGTGTAACAGTATTTTATTTGGACCATAAAAACATACTTCAGTTAGGTGTATAGTCCTTTGTGGATTGGAATAACTGTACTCTACACATTCCCTAATGCTGAGTTGCCCCTTTGTAGAGTGAACAGTGTAACAGTGTGCTAAACATTTCCGTCAGTGTATCAGTCTGTTATTATGTGGTGCTTTTGCAGATTGGCGTTACGGTGATGTCTCGGATCCAAGCTCGTGTTCTGAGCCAGACAAGACCAGGGGATAGGATCCTACTTAATGCCTGCTGCCCTGGTTGGGTGCGCACAGACATGGCTGGCCCCAAAGCCCCAAAGAGTCCAGAGGAGGGGGCCGAGACACCAGTCTATTTGGCTCTGCTCCCTACAGGAGCCACTGAGCCCCATGGGCAGATAGTCTGGGACAAGGTGGTGCAGGAATGGTAAATGTGATATTTCAGGGTGACCACACAAAGAAGCAATAACTCAAAGCTGACAGTGACTTACTATAAATTTTATCATGGTTACTGTTACATACATTTCTATGCTAGGTCAAATTATTGAAATGTAATGCACATTGTAAAGATGTGCCTTTTTCATTTTTCCAAAAGTGATGTTTTTTAAGGGTAGAAGGTGGTGAAATACACGTTTCAAGCTATTTCACTGCTTAAGCAAACTCCAAACCTATGGAAATGCACAACGCACAGGAGGGTTTGGCACAACCCATTGGAAGCCATTCCAAAATATATGGATAGTTACACAGATAGTATCAATTTGAAGGGTCAATGCAACAGTTTTACAAAATAAAGGATTTATTTCGTCATTTAGTCTCAAGTGTTTTTTTTTTCCTTTCCCTGCTAAAATAAACGTCAATCTCATCCTATAGAAAGTTATGCTAAGCCAAATTGCATAGATTGTTCTTTCCTGTCTGAAAATAACAAAGCTGAGCTTTATTGCTCACATCTTTCTGGCATGTCAGAGGTACTGAATAATAGACCAAGAATGGTTTGAACTACAAATTTGCACGGGTTTATATTATTTTTGCTGGGGCAATGAGGAACATATGAGGGTTGAAAATTCCCTACCCTCCATAGTAGGGAATCACAGGAAAGCAGAGAATCACTGCTATAAATTAATGTTGTTTCTGAAGAGCAGTGGTCACAGGGGTATCTCAGTATTTTAAAGCAACACTAATTATTATCATTATTATTATCATTACTACTGCCACTATGGCAAGTATTGCCTATTGACATTTGCACATTGCACTTTTGCACTAAAACACAATTACAACTACCTCTAAATGCACAAAGCTGAAACACTCAGTCAAAGTCACCTCATGCCTTGTCTGTCTTGTCATGCCCTGCTACATTAGTAGTGTACTTAGGGTACTCTATGTCTTGTCTTGCCATACCTGTTATGTTAGGTAGTAGTCCTAGGCAAAAGTAGCCTTAAGCTACTTGCACTTATTTATTTATACAAACTAGGACCAGAATTCTGTCAGAATCCTGTCTTGTTGTGCATCTGCATTTTACTGTTGTCCACGTACACGCATGGGATAGTGGGAAACGTAATTTCGATTCCTTTGCATGTCAAGTACACGTGATGAAATTGACCAATAAAAGCAACTTTGAACTTTGAACTTTGAACTAAGTAACTTTTTGCCACGTTTTTTATTCATTTTGGTACCATATTCAAATGAACTTGGAGGGCATATAGTCACATGAAGGGTTGATAAACACAAATTTTATTCCCACAAGACATCAAAGATATGCACTGTGTTTCTGGGTGGAGGGTAGGAAGCCACCACATGACACTGTTGACTGTATTGCCATCAAACACCAATAATCATCTTAGCTGTGCCAAAAGGCTCTTAAAATATAGTTAGCTAGTTTTTACACCCAACACTCCATAATGTTGCTTTAATGTCCCTGAGTGAGTTCCATTTGAAAGTTGTTTTGCAGAGAAATCTGTTCCCCAAACAAAGCATTCCAAGGAATATACATATTAACTGGTGATGGATGCCATAATACACCACACATCACCCTTGTGTAATAAAGTTGTCTTCTCCCTGTGTAAGAAGGTTTTAATCTTGTGGGATGTGGGTCTGGTTATCAGGCTAGCCTATATATACCTGATAAGCTATATAAACTTAACAGTAAAAGTAGTGTACATCAGTGTGTTGCCACTTACTTGAAAGCATGTCAAATGGAGCATGAGAATATTGAATGACTTTTTGAAAGTTGATTGTTACTTTTTCATTGTAACCCACCTGAAATGTCTACTGTCCTATCCATCACAATCACTGCAGGGAACTATCACCAGGATTTGAACTTGCAGTGTGTGATTACAGACCAAAATACAAACAGCTTTTTTAAAAGGAATACATTGCATGTTCTAAGCTCCTACTGTAACACCAAGCACATTTTGCTATTCTGCCTGGTTAGTTATTATCAAGATTTTACCTGAAAGTAATTCTCCTATAACAATATTTATTATGAGATTCAACAGTTTGATTGACTTTTATCTAATGCCAGCAATATCTCTTTAAAGGACAGAACTTGTAGCCTGACAAGCCAGACTATAACATCAAAATGTATAGTCTTGACATGACCAATACACCGGGCTCGATGCTAGGGGCGGAATCTTGTCTTTCAAACTGCCTCTGCACATGATAGGATAGTGCTATGATCAATCAAAGCAAATTCGGCAAAACAGTAAATACGGTACAAAAGTCGATGCCAAAACCAATTCTACCAACCACTGTTCCTTGGTCACAGCCATCTTAGTTGTTCATCATCATGCTCATCATTGTGCTAACCGTGCCCAACAATCAACTGTGACCTACTGAGGCCCTATGGAACATGGCCTGCTGAGCAGATCTGCTTCCGCTAGGGCATATCTTGATTTCTAGGCTGCAGAACCTGTTCTTGTATCAAAGTTTAGAGTACCTCTGCTGGTCTGCTGTATGTGCACTATGTAGTACAGTAGCCTAGGGCCTGTGGTTTGTGGTGTGTGTGTATGCACATGCATGCGTGTATATGTGGTGTCATCCAGACGTGTTCATGGTAACAGGCTACACATTTTTGTCATATTCGGACACCCTGAAATAGCCTTGGCCACCCCCTACCTGAACACTGCTATCTTTTGATGGAGACAATAACTAATTAATATTTGTGAATGAAAAAATATAGATTTTTGTTAATAGACAACCAGAAATGTTGCTTTAAACTAAAGCACATGTTGTAAAGTACAGTCTAAGAACATTGGAGGATTAAGAATTTGTCACACAATACATTAACCAGATTAATCATTAGTGATTTTTTCATGACTGTAGTGGGTGTGTAGAAGGATAGGATCTGAGCCAGATGTCTAAGGGGATGATATAGAGGCATTTAGGCCTATTGTCAGGATTTCACCTCTGGTAAGGCCCAACCGTCACATTATTGGCTTCTTATTCTCAGGATGACTGTGCTTTTTTAAAATGCAGTGTGTGTGTGTGTGTGTGTGTGGGCGTGTGTGTGCGTGTGGGAAGTAGGCGGAGTTCCGCGATCGCAGTTGCATTTTGGTTGTACTTTCGAATTGTTTCACTGTATTTTGAAGATTCGGGACGAAATGTCGAAAAAGGTTGCCGTTGTTACAGGTGCCAATAAGGGCATCGGCCTCGCAATTGTGCAGGGATTATGCAAAGCTGGCTATGCTGGCGACATTGTCCTCACTGCGCGTAACGAGAAACTAGGACAAGAAGCTGTGCAAAAAGTGAAGTCCGAAGGACACAATAACGTGCTCTTTCACCGTCTGGATATCTGCGACCAAAGCAGTGCCGAGGATCTACGAAAATTCCTAGAGAAGAATTATGGTGGCTTGGATGTCCTGATTAACAATGCTGGGATTGCATTTAAAGGTTTGTGCCTTTGGTTAAAGTATTTGTACCTTTATTTGATATTACACGTTTTGTCGCGACAGTGTGGCTGATGTGGACATATTCCTCGGACACATTGCGTGGTCTTTTGTCAGGCTGCAAACTCGAAAGTTATGTATTATCCATTGTGGTCACTGAAAGCACACACACCAAACACATGGTGGGGTATAATTATTAACGTTGTTCTTGTTTGTGAATGTTTCACTTTCTGACAGTATGCAGCCTATTACTGTAAGCGTATTTATAGCGAGCCTTTGGTCTTACACAGAGGGGTTGCTACATTTCATGTGTACAAAGTTAATGGAGAGCTTGATAGCAGTGGGCTTCAGGGACCAGTAGGAGTCACATGCTCCTCAGTCACCCTAGAAAGACCATAGCACAACCATGATGATGAGGCTCAGTGATGCTCAGTTCAGCTCAGATACACCAGAGAATTACTGCGTGAATTACTGCCATACAGCTCCAGAATGTCAGCAAACTGGGTTTATGGCTGAGAGGACAATGTGATGGGGTAAATGCCCATTAAATATTGTCAACATTAAAGCTTTGAAAATAATGAAAATACTTGCATGCAGACAGGCCCACTGTGCAGCATTTACTGTGCACTCAAAAGTAAGTTTGTCAGCCTTTGTGATCACTTTCAGTGCCAAGATATGGCACACCTATTGAGGGCATGTCTTTCACTACTATCAAAGCTTTACACTGTAGGAATTGTCATAACTTTGTCCTAATCTTCCCAGTACTGTATATTCCTGTCTAGTAAAGACTTGAAAACTTTCATCCATGCATTTATTACATCCAACAAGACTTGACTGTTAACTCACTTTATTTTGGTTTTTCCCAACTCTTCTGTAGCTAGGTTACAAATGGTTCAAAATGCTGCTGCTAGATCACTGGAACTTAGAAGTGTGATCACATCATTGGTTACCAGTGAAATATAAAATAAGAAAATATTAGTTTGTTTTTAAAGCCTCAAAACACCACAAAACACCTGCAACCTATTATTAAATTAAATTAAATTAAATTATATTTATACAGCACCTTTTACAATAGTATTGTCTGATGGCGCTTTACAACAAGGAGCACAGAAGAGCAACAGGGCAAGGAAAAACTCCCTTATGTTTAGTTAGTCTAGGAAGAAACCCAACTGGCTAACCCAACTGCCAGTGTGCATGTGTTGTGTGTGTGTGTGTGTGTGAATGTAAATACACTATATTATCTAGTTTTCTTTTTGCGTATTTAGACTAGGGTATCATCATTTTGCATTGCTGATCATTATTTTATTTATTGTTACTTTATATAAATCCCTTTATTATTATTATTATTATTATGCCCACTGAGATGTGATGGTACTTCATACATTTATATATTATATTTATTATTAGTAGTATATTAATTCGTTATATTAATACAAATTGATATGTTGTTTCCGCTCTGTGAAGTTGATGCAACTGAGCCATTTGGAGAACAGGCTGAGGTCACCATGCAGACCAACTTCTGGGGCACACTGTGGGTGAGCAAGGCCCTGCTGCCCCTGCTGCGCCCCAACGCTCGAGTGGTCAACGTCTCCAGCTTCGTCAGCAAGCGCTCTCTGGATAAGTGCAGTCCGGAACTACAGGCAAAGTATGCTGGGAATTAAACATAATAAACAACAATCATGCTCATGTTTGTAGAGGCAAAGCGTGTTAGTTTAAAGCAGATGCTTGGAAATTAAATGTTTTGTCATTAACAAAACATACTGCACGCTAGTCTGTTAAACTGGATATATACAGTGAGTGTACAGATTTGTTTGTCGAGTATTTATTGAAATTTCAAGGCAAAGCAAGTTTATTTATTACACATTTCATACACAGAGGCATTTCAAAGTGTTTTATACATCCAAAAGAACAGATCATAAGTCCAAGAGACTGAAATTAAATAGAATAATAAACAAAATGCTACATTGTACATTTAATACAACAAAAATTAACACATTGTGGACATAACCCTGATTTTGTGTTTATTACAGGTTCCGCAATCCAGATATCTCAGAGGAGGAGCTGTGTGGACTTATGGGAGAGTTTGTGGTGGCAGCTCAGAAAGGAGATCATGAAGCCAAAGGATGGCCCAACACCGCATACGGCACCACCAAGGTAATGCCGAACACCACCTATGGCACCAGTAAGGTAATGTCAAACACCACCTATGGCACCAGTAAGGTAATGCCAAACACCACCTATGGCACCAGTAAGGTAATGCCAAACACAGCACAGTCTAAGCCATTATAAAGTATGGATAAGCAATGTATGTTTGGGCTGGGAGGCAGGGTTGTGCTGTCTGGTGCTTTGGCTCAATATTGAATTTCGCCACAGTACTAGTCAGGAACTCTCCAAAGGCTTCAGTTTGCTTTGATAGATGTTTTACCTCCAATCAGCAAAAAGAAATTTGAAGGCAGAACCCATAGATTTAAACAAATTTCCCACCCACTGCAAAGTAAATGTGTGCCTATCAAGAGTTCCAAGACTCTTTGAAGATTAGTGTAACAGTATTTTATTTGGACCATAAAAACATACTTCAGTTATGTGTATAGTCCTTTGTGGATTGGAATAACTGTACTCTACACATTCCCTAATGCTGAATTGCCCCTTTGTAGAGTGAACAGTGTAACAGTGTTCTAAACATTCCCGTCAGTGTATCAGTCTGTTATTATGTGGTGCTTTTGCAGATTGGCGTTACGGTGATGTCTCGGATCCAAGCTCGTGTTCTGAGCCAGACAAGACCAGGGGATGGGATCCTACTTAATGCCTGCTGCCCTGGTTGGGTGCGCACAGACATGGCTGGCTCCAAAGCCCCAAAGAGTCCAGAGGAGGGGGCCGAGACACCAGTCTATTTGGCTCTGCTCCCTACAGGAGCCACTGAGCCCCACGGGCAGATAGTCTGGG
This sequence comes from Tenualosa thibaudeaui, assembly GCA_027481765.1. NCBI lineage: Eukaryota > Metazoa > Chordata > Actinopteri > Clupeiformes > Clupeidae > Tenualosa > Tenualosa thibaudeaui. The sequence continues at coordinate 19,180,336 of JAIFZK010000009.1, forward strand.
ACAAGGTGGTGCAGGAATGGTAAATGTGATATTTCAGGGTGGCCACACAAAGAAGCAATAACTCAAAGCTGACAGTGACTTACTATAAATTTTATCATGGTTACTGTTACATACATTTTCATGCTAGGTCAAATACTTGAAATGTAATGCACATTGTAAAGATGTGGCTTCTTCATTTTTCCAAAAGTGATTTTTTAAGGGTAGAAGGTGGTGAAATACACGTTTCAAGCTATTTCACTGCTTAAGCAAACTCCAAACCTATGGAAATGCACAACGCACAGGAGGGTTTTACACAATCCATTGGAAGCCATTCCAAAATATATGGATAGTTACACAGATAGTATCAATTTGAAGGGACAATGCAACAGCCTTACAAAATAAAGGATTTATTTCGTCATTCAGTCTCAAGTGTTTTTTTTTTCCTTTCCCTGCTAAAATAAACGTCAATCTCATCCTATAGAAAGTTATGCTAAGCCAAATTGCATAGATTGTTCTTTCCTGTCTGAAAATAACAAAGCTTCAAAGAAGAAGAGCTTTATTACTCACACCTTTCTGGCATGTGTCAGGTCGGCATCGGATCTGGTCACGGCCACGCCCCCTCACTCAGACTCACAGCTCGTCTCCCCGTTTGCACTCACTTGATTTCTAATTGGTATCACCTGGTCCCCACCTTACTTAAGCCTCCCCTCTGTATCACCTTTTGTCTGGTCTCGTCAATGTTCCTGTCTATATTCCCTCAGACTTCCTTCATGTCAGTTGTGTTTCCTCCATCTCCCACGTATTCCAGTGTGTCTCGCTCCGTAAGTCTAGAATCCCCGATCGCTATAGTGTTTCTTGTTCATTCTGATTGTTATAGCCTGTTCTTAGAGTTCGCTTTCTTTTCCCCAGTGTATTTCAAGTCTTCTGTTAATCTTAGTACTTTGTATTTTCAGTTCCCTCCGTTAGAGTAACGGACGTGACCTTCGTTCTACTTGTTTATTTGTACATTTAGTAATTTTCTGTTTCTCCCTCCGCTTTAGAAGCGGACGTGACTTTTGTTTGTTCTTTGATTTTGTCCATTAAAACCTCCTCGATTAAATCCATCTCTGCCTCCGTCCGTCTGTGTCTGACAGCATGTCAGAGGTACTGAATAATAGACCAAGAATGGTTTGAACTACAAATTTGCACTTGACATTTTTATTTATTTTTGTTTACTTATTTTCTAATTAGCATAGCACTAGCCACTGAGGTGAATAGAACTGATAATAATCTTATAAAGGTATAAAGCACACCTTCATTTTTTATCCTTAGCCCATGCCAAGGCCTATCCCAGGGCAGCCATGGACTACTGATTAGGTGGATGGACTTATGACTGAGGTGTGGCCTTTTCATTCTCATTCCCTGGGAAGTGAAAAGTGGTTGAACATTATTCTCCCATGTCCACATCCATAACTGAGATGCCCTTGTGTAAGGAAACTGGCCAAATTTCTGTTAATCATTAGCATGTAATTACTGTACATACAAAAACATCATTAGATCTGTGCAACCCTACCATAAAGACATGATGATACAGTTTAAATTCTTTTCATGGAAAGGAATGATCATATACAATGAATAGGTGATACAATAGTTATGCCTAACTTGCATAACTTCACAGCATTTCTGGACAACAGAGCTTTTGGCATTACATAGCCAAAGTGAGTTTATTTATAAAGCACATTTAAAATCATGTACTGTACATCAGTGCAGTTATTTGTTGTTACTGATGTTGTTCCTAGAGCATCTGTGGAGAATTTAGAAGTACATAACTCCTTAAAGTGGCAACACTTTTTAAAGCCTTGCTACTCAAAGTAGGAAATGGAGACATGGCCGGTGGGACAGGGAATGTGTCTTTTTCATGCCAATGTTAATGTCTTTCCTTAATGACTACAAACCTACACTTATACAACAACATGTAGGCCTACATCAAGAAATGTCAATCAAATCCGATCCAGGGGAGTGGGATGAAAATGTGAAACTGATTCACTGGCCAATAATAATGTTTTAATGTATCACTGACTTGATATATCATTGAATGTATCATCATCAATATTATTTTTCCTGGGGCAATGAGGAACATATGAGGGTTGAAAATTCCCTACCCTCCATAGTAGGGAATCACAGGAAGGCAGAGAATCACTGCTATAAATTAATGTTGTTTCTGAAGAGCAGTGGTCGCAGTGCTATCTCAGTGTTTTAAAGCAACACTAAGTAACTTTTTGCCACGTTTTTTATTCATTTTGGTACCATATTCAAATGAACTTGGAGGGCATATAGTCACATGAAGGGTTGATAAACACAAATTTTATTCCCACATGACATCAAAGATATGCACTGTGTTTCTGGGTGGAGGGTAGGAAGCCACCACATGACACTGTTGACTGTATTGCCATCAAACACCAATAATCATCTTAGCTGTGCCAAAAGGCTCTTAAAATATAGTTAGCTAGTTTTTACACCCAACACTCCATAATGTTGCTTTATTGTCCCTGAGTGAGTTCCATTTGAAAGTTGTTTGCAGAGAAATCTGTTCCCCAAACCAACCATTCCAAGGAATATGCATATGAACTGGTGATGGGTGCCATAATACACCACACATCACCCCTGTGTAATAAAGTTGTCTTCTCCCTGTGTAATAAAGTTGTAACCTTGTGGGATGTGGGTCTGGTTATCAGGCTAGCCTATATATACCTGATAAGCTATATAAACTTAACAGTAAAAGTAGTGTACATCAGTGTGTTGCCACTTACTTGAAAGCATGTCAAATGGAGCATGAGAATATTGAATGACTTTTTGAAAGTTGATTGTTACTTTTTCATTGTAACCCACCTGAAATGTCTACTGTCCTATCCATCACAATCACTGCAGGGAACTATCACCAGGATTTGAACTTGCAGTGTGTGATTACAGACCAAAATACAAACAGCTTTTTAAAAAGGAATACATTGCATGTTCTAAGCTCCTACTGTAACACCAAGCACATTTTGTTTCCTTATGTGAGTGTGAATGTGAGTGATTTATCTCCAAATGTTGTGTCTTATTTGGCTTGTATGTAGTGTTTTCACACACTGAGCCAAAATCTGCAAAAAAGAGTGTAAGCAGTTGGCAAAACATGTAACACCCTGCACACCTGTGTTCAGCCTTCAACAACTCTACAATGTAAGTATGACTGTGCACCTTTTTCTGAAGGCGTGTTCGACCTTGGTGTGGGTGGAGTTCTGAGACTGAGCTTGTCTCTCTCTCCTAGATCCTTGTCCACCATACTTCTGTGCACGTTAGATCCACTCAGGTTATAAGTTTGTTAATCCTGCAGATATGTCGAAAAAAGTTGCTGTTGTCACTGGAGCAAATAAAGGCGTTGGACTCGCAATTGTGAAGGGGTTATGCAAAGCTGGTTATGCCGGTGACATTATCCTCACTTCTCGCAATGAGAAGCTCGGACAGGCGGCCTTAGAACAAATAAAATCCGAGGGATTCAATAACGTGCTGTATCACTGTCTGGATATCTGCAACCAAAGCAGTGCCGAAGAGCTGAGGAAATTCCTAGAGAAGAAGTATGGTGGTTTGGATATCTTGATCAACAATGCTGGAATTTTGTTCAAAGGTTTGTTCTTTTGATTAAGGTGACTGCATGTTATGGTTATGTCATGATTTGGTTATGTCATGATTTGATATTGAGCTCCAATGGCTCATCCCCAGACAGTCCTGAAGGGAAAATTCAATTGTCCACCAGCTTTAGCTATACTTGAGAGAAATGTAGTAGCTTCTGAATTTAGTAGCTAACTGTAGTAGCTCCTGAATTTAGCAGAAAGACCATAGACTGAACGAATAAAAGACCTGATTGTTGATTAGGATTGAAAGCATGCACAATATGCTGAACTGTCACTGTCTTTATGTGGTTTGCCGTGAGATGTAATTTACTGAAGCCTATATGTGAGTAATATTGATATAAATCGGTGTGTTGTTATCCCCTTGTGAAGATGGTGCAACAGAGCCATTCGCAGAGCAGGCTGAGGTCACCATGCGGACCAACTTCTGGGGCACTCTGTGGGTGAGCAAGGCCCTGCTTCCTCTGCTACGTCCCAATGCTCGAGTGGTCAACGTCTCCAGTGCTTACTGCAAGAATGCCTTTGCTAAGTGCAGTCCAGAGCTACAGGCAAAGTATGCTGGAAAACAATCATTGTATTTTCATGTTTGTTCATTGTGTTTGTAGAGGCATAGAAGGCTAGTTTCAGGTGGATGTTTAGAAATTAAATGTTTGTTGTTAACCCTGCTGGCTTTACAATGAGGATACTGCACATGTATCCTGTAATACTGGGAATATACAGTGGGTGCATGGATACAGTATGTTTGTAAAGTAACCATACTGAAATTTCAAAGCAAGGCCTTTTTATCACACATAATTCAGAGAGCTTTACATAGGGACAGGTCATAGGTCCAAGAAAGTCAAGTAAAATAGAATAATCAAAAAAGGTTTGTTGTACATAAAATATGAATTAAATAAAACATTGAGTGATATACTGTGAATATAACCCCTACTTTTGTGTTTATTGCAGGTTCCGTAATGCAGATATCTCAGAGGAGGAGCTGTGTGGACTTATGGGAGAGTTTGTAATGGATGCTCAGAAAGGAGATCATGAAGCCAAAGGATGGCCAAACACTGCATACGGCACCAGTAAGGTAATGTCAAATACTGCCTACGAGCTTCAACTACACTACCCAGTATGCTGCACATACAATCAGTTATTATGTTGTCCTTATGCTATCCTTTTGCAGATTGGCGTTACGGTGATGTCTCGGATCCACGCTCATGTTTTGAGTCAGACAAGACCAGGGGATGGGATCCTACTTAATGCCTGTTGCCCCGGTTGGGTGCGCACAGACATGACTGGCCCTGAAGCAACAAAGAGCCCAGAGGAGGGGGCTGAGACTCCAATCTACCTGGCAATGCTTCCATTAGGGGCCACTGAGCCCCATGGAGACATGGTTTGGGACAAGGTGGTGCAGAACTGGTATTCCAAATAGTAATTTTCACCATGGTTACAGGAGTATGCACAACATTAAGATCATTACATACAATTCTGTGCCAGTTCAATTATTGGAAATTTACTGTGAATTGTAAATGTGTGTCTTATTCTTTCAAACAAAAAAATAAAGTTTTTAAAGGTGTCCTATGCAAATCTTTTTTGTTTTGTTTTGTTTAACTACAAAGCGACCTCCCACAGTCACCAATTGTTTTTGTAACTTACACCAACATCCTTGCCACTACATGTTGAATTGTTTACAAACTAAAAGGCAGGGACCAGCAGTTATGATTTTCAACTAGTTGTGTTGATTGACAAGGCAATAAAGAGGATTTAATATGTGAGTTACTTCAGGTTTTCTACACTTTTGTTTCATACAGAGGGTCTAGACATTTGGTAGTGAGATTCAATTGCTTGCTTAAGGTGTTTAAGTTTAAAAAGATTGGACCAGCCTCTGACATAGCATGCCTTGACTGATGGCATTCTAGCTTTGCATTTACAATGCCTCCCTCTGTTCACTGATTGGACAGGGTAAAATGCCGCCTGAGATGACCTTAATGGGACCAAATCCAGACTAACACTGTAGGTAAATGATAACCAAACGGAAGTGCAAGGAAGGCATAGCCAGGCTAGTGTCCAGCGTATTTAGAAAAGAATGACTAGTCTATGTCTTCCTTCATTTCCTCTAAAATGTAATATTCCAACACTTTCATTTCTTCCTCCTTAGCAAGCTAATGTAAATTGCCTATTTGCTCAACATGCCTTGCAACTCTCGGAACTCTCGAACCTTCCAGGAGCATGGATGAATACTTCAATTGTACACATCATCCACAGTATCACAAGTAGGCCGTTGCAGTATGCTGTGAATGAGGGTAGGGGGAGGTATTACTTACCAGAATGTTAGACCTGACTGATCTGTCAGGACCGTCCTGTTTTGCAATCCCAACTAGGGGACTATGACAGAAACGAGTTTTAGGGTTCAGGCTTTTCACAATAACCTGAAAAAAATGAATGTAACTTTACCGAAATAACCAAATACTTTCATATTAATCATGCCTGCGGGAAAATTTCAAGGCCTACAAACTCACACCACGTGAATACAAAGCTGAAGTTACACGCTCTGTATGCAGGGAAGGATGACATTGCATGGTGTCAGCTCATGACGACCAGTGCAATGTGTTTTCAAACTTGTCATCAACAATGTCATGGGTATGGCTGGCTGCATTTTTTTGTTTTCTGAAGGCGTGTGGAGTGAAGGCCGTGTGCATGTGTGGGGAGTGTAGTAAAGGCGGAACCCTGCAAATGAGCTTGCCTTCCCATCAGCTGATGATCCATCATATTTCTGAGCGCATACAGGCTGACGTTCGTTCCAATTGGTGAAAAGCCTTCAGACATGTCGAAAAAAGTTGCTGTTGTCACTGGTGCGAATAAGGGTATCGGACTTGCAACTGTGAAGGGGTTATGCAAAGTGGGTTATGCTGGTGACATTATCCTCACTTCTCGCAATGAGAAGCTCGGACAGGGGGCCTTACAACAAATAAGATCCGAGGGATTCAATAACGTGCTGTATCACCGTCTGGATATCTGCGACCAAAGCAGTGCCGAAGAGCTGCGGAAATTCTTAGAGAAGAACTATGGTGGTTTGGATGTGTTGATCAACAATGCTGGGATTGCATTTAGAGGTTTGTGCCTTGGATTTAAATGACAGGATGTGGTTTCGAGTATGAATGACTTGGTGCGTGTTATTGGTCTCCATTGACACTTGGTCATCCATTGCAGGTTCTTGGAAGATGTAATGTAGCCTACGATTTCATGCTCGTGTGACTTAGCCCATATTAATATGAATTGGTGTGTTGTTTCCCCCTTGTGAAGGTGATGCAACAGAGCCATTTGGAGAGCAGGCTGAGGTCACCATGCAGACCAACTTCTGGGGCACACTGTGGGTGAGCAAGGCCCTGCTGCCCCTGCTGCGCCCCAACGCTCGAGTGGTCAACGTCTCCAGCTTCGTCAGCAAGCGCTCTCTGGATAAGTGCAGTCAGGAGCTACAGGCGAAGTATGTTGGTAAAGTAGGGCTGCTCGATGAAATTATGTGTCATTCAGTATAACTCTAAAATAAAAGCCTTACAGCCTTAAGTGACAAAATAACTGTGCGTTACCGATTATATACCGCTTAGTTATGAGATTGTGGTTCTGAGTTCTGAGAATACATTTTGCTGAATTGCACAGCCCTTCTGGAGAGCAGTCATCATTTGAACAGAACCAGGTGGCTGTTAGACATACAGATGGATGGAAATTGGCATATTTTATAGTAGTAATTAGGGCTGTCAAACATTTAAATTTTTTAATAATAAACAAACAAAAGCACTTCTTTAAATATCTGTTGAAATTGTATTCAAATACCTTTCTATGGAAAATGTTAGTTCTAAGCATAGCAGTTTAATTTCTTGAGTATATGTGTCAAATATAATAAAGATCATTTTTTTCCTATTTCACCCAGAAAAATTAGTAAGTAGTAAATTAGTAAGAAGTAAACTCACACTGCATTGCATACATATAGACTAGTTATATAAGCTATATAACTTAACTGGCCATGCTGCAGGTTCAAGTTGCCTGCTAGTCACCCATGAAAATCTGCATTGTTCCTTACCAAGATGAGCCCAGTTCACTGTTGTTTAAATACCCTCCGTTAACAGAAACATTTTTTTTTAATCACGATTATGTGAGATTGCTTTAACACACTATTAATGTGTTAACTTTGACAGCCCAAGTAGTAATGTTTTGTGTTGAAGTGATAATATGATACATCTGAAACTCTTTTTGTTGCACTTTGGTTAATGAGAAAAAACAAGGAAGGAAAGAAACAGGAAAGCCAGACTGCTATAGTACTACTATTACTACTACTTTGCAATATTGAAATTTCAGGTTCCGCAATCCAGATATCTCAGAGGAGGAGCTGTGTGGACTTATGGGAGAGTTTGTGGTGGCAGCTCAGAAAGGAGATCATGAAGCCAAAGGATGGCCCAACACCGCATACGGCACCACCAAGGTAATGCCAAACACCACCTATGGCACCAGTAAGGTAATGCCAAACACCACCTATGGCACCAGTAAGGTAATGCCAAACACCACCTTTGGCACCAGTAAGGTAATGTCAAACACCACCTATGGCACCAGTAAGGTAATGCCAAACACCACCTATGGCACCAGTAAGGTAATGTCAAACACCACCTATGGCACCAGTAAGGTAATGTCAAACACGACCTATGGCACCAGTAAGGTAATGTTAAACACTGCTTATCATGCGAGTAACATAACGGCAAACAAGAAAAAATTCTCATGCTATGCTATAATATACTCTGCTAATGAGATACCTTTGCTGACTGGCAAATAAATTTTAAGACAACACAAATTAAAGACATCATTCTCATATTCAGTTAAACACAAAGAAATGAGAGCATATCACAGTGTGTTATTGTGTTGCCCATGCAAATTGCTTTAACTGCGTTCTCACATATGAATTTAGCAAGGCTAAAGTCTCCCGTGCAGACAGTTGAAACAGTATTCTATTAGAAACTAATTGTGTGCATGTCCTTTTGCAGATTGGTGTAACAGTACTGTCGCGGATCCAGGCCCGTGTTCTGAGCCAGACAAGGCCAGGTGATGGCATTCTGGTAAATGCTTGTGTCCCCGGTTGGGTTCGCACAGACATGACTGGACCTGAAGCCACAAAGAGCCCAGAGGAGGGGGCAGAATCGGCCCTTTACCTGGCGCTCCTGCCTGCCGGTGCCACCAAGCCCAATGGACAGCTAGTGTGGGTTGGAGTGGTGAAGGACTGGTAAAGGTAGCGGTTAGGGTCACATATTTCAAACACAGACTTACACCACTAAGCTGACCTGCAAGCACTACCAAAGAATGGAAGCTTCTTGCATACCTCATGTCAAAATATTGCACACATTATACATCAAGCTATTCTCAAACTATATGGGCGCATACAGAATTACACTTTTCATTCTTTGGAAGGATATGTGTAGCCTATATGCATGATAAAATAATAAAGTGACTCAAGTATGCATTGCTGATATATACAATGGAGGCATATTGTAATAACGATAAGACAAAATGTAATCATAACTGATTGTGATGTGAACATTTATTTGATGCCTAGCTGCGAAGGCACCTTGAGCACCTTTATCATATATAGGAGTCTATGGTAGCCTCTAAAATGGCATTGTGAGCATTGTGAAATCTGGCACATTCAGGGCAGTCCCATGATTGGTTCACCAAGTTGCATGTCTCTACTTCTTTTAAATGAATTCATAACAAGCTGATTGTGAAAGATGTAATGCAGTAAAAGGATGCAGATTTTTTTTATTATTTATGCACTACATACTTCAACCTGGGGGTGGCGCTGTTCACCAATCAACCAGCAAAGACTTTTTAGTCAACTGGATCAAGATTGTTTGGATTGTATGAATTACAGTGTATCACACATTGTATTAAGAAATAACAACTACCAATAATCTACTGCATAGGTATTTCATAACAACATTCATTTAAGCCTGCATATGAGAACATGAATAACAATTTCACTACATGTATTATACTCAGTATGTATGCAATTATAAATTTTAAAAAGTACTATACAAATGTTCTATAAAGGACTGTAAACATGTAATGAAATAATAAATTAAAGCTAGATGCTACATCAGAAATTTTAGCAAGTCTTTCATACTGGGCCACAGGCAAATTCTTTCAGATTCTCTCATGTAAAATGTCAAGTATTTTATCTTTAAAAAAAGAGATGGAAAGTTCAATGACTTCTAAAAGATGAAAACGTACTTTCATAAATGGAGTGAGAAGGGGTATGGCTACTAGTGAAGAACTGTATCAGTATTGTGTAGATACACAAAAAAACAAACAAACAACTGTTTGATTGTTTCATAAAGGAGATGGACAATGTCAGTGTATTTTTAAGATTTTCCATGACCCTAATCCTTTTATATCTTCCAAAGTAGGTAGTTCACACAGGGAAACATTAAAACCCCAATATCACCTTCATACAATGACAGTATCTCCTTAGCTACATTTGCACGTCCGTACAATCATATTTGATAGCTGCTCCACCTGTGAAATACAGACAGTGTTTAAATCTGGGGCAAAGTCTGCTGAGATACAGTATACAGATATTGTGAGAGAAGGTAAAAGTATAGACTATAGAGATATTACTGTACATATTGTATATCTAAGCAAATGTTCAACACTAGCCTGGTTGTCACAACCGCCTCAATCTGAGACTGTATTTGGTATGGATACTTTGCCGTCATTTCTCACTTCCCTTCCCAGAATTAGACCTCCAACCAATCAGACCAATGATTTTGATGACATTTCCAGAGATACCACATGAAGCCTTCCTCCATGGAGTAAGGGGTAAAAGCCCGAAAGCAAACAAAATTAAGAAGAAATAGGTTTATCGGCCATATTAAACTGTCATAGCCATATTATACTGATCTGAAGAGCGAAATCAAATCGAGCTTGCAGATCAGTATGCCAACCAGGCTAGTTCAACACAGGAGACAAATCAAAAAGTCCAGCTTTACCTTGTGTTGTCTTCCAACATAGTAGAGGATGGGAAGGGGGTCCATGACATGTGGGACACAGCAGGGCTGGGCAGATGCTCCTGGATTATGATGCTTGTACAATGACAATACCTAAGCATCAACAAAATATATACCAATATATTTATAGATTTATAGATCTAGATTTATAGATGCCTGGGATTACCCATGGCAAAGAGTGTCTTGGATCAGGATTCTTGTCTTCAGTAGTGTTACCTCTTCTTGTTAAAGCAACACTGCAACAGTTCAGCTCTATTTTAGGTATCATTTTTATCAACTTGTTTTCATCAGGTTTATTTTGTGTCATCATCCTCACATTAATTTGGATTAAAATGAACAGCAAATAAACACATTTAATAATCCCACCAGTCATCCAGAATGTGCACTGTGCAGCTCTAAGTGCAGGAAACCACAACAAAATAAAAGAGGACCTCTACAACATGACATTGTTGACTTGCCATCAAACACCAATTAATAATGATAATAGTCTATATGCTTTTGATCCCATGAGGGAAATTTGATCTCTGCTTTTATGCCAATTGTGAATTAGTGAAACACACAGTGAGGTGCAGCGCACACTAACCCGGCGCAGTGGGCAGCCTGCTACAGCAGCGCCCAAGGAGCAGTGAGGGGTTAGGTGCCTTGCTCACCGTGGTCCACTGCTCAGCGGCACATTTAAAATCATGTACTGTACATCAGTGCAGTTATTTGTTGTTACTGATGTTGTTCCTAGAGCATCTGTGGAGAATTTAGAAGTACATAACTCCTTAAAGTGGCAACACTTTCTAAAGCCTTGCTACTCAAAGTAGGAAATGGAGACATGGCCGGTGGGACAGGGAATGTGTCTTTTTCATGCCAATGTTAATGTCTTTCCTTAATGACTACAAACCTACACTTATACAACAACATGTAGGCCTACATCAAAAAATGTCAATCAAATCCGATCCAGAGGAGTGGGATGAAAATGTGAAACTGATTCACTGGCCAATAATAATGTTTTAATGTATCACTGACTTGATATCATTGAATGTATCATCATCAATATTATTTTTCCTGGGGCAATGAGGAACATATGAGGGTTGAAAATTCCCTACCCTCCATAGTAGGGAATCACAGGAAGGCAGGGCACCACTGCTTTAAAGTAAATGTTGTTTCTGAAGAGCAGTGGTCGCAGTGCTATCTCAGTGTTTTAAAGCAACACTAAGTAACTTTTTGCCACGTTTTTTATTCATTTTGGTACCATATTCAAATGAACTTGGAGGGCATATAGTCACATGAAGGGTTGATAAACACAAATTTTATTCCCACAAGACATCAAAGATATGCACTGTGTTTCTGGGTGGAGGGTAGGAAGCCACCACATGACACTGTTGACTGTATTGCCATCAAACACCAATAATCATCTTAGCTGTGCCAAAAGGCTCTTAAAATATAGTTAGCTAGTTTTTACACCCAACACTCCATAATGTTGCTTTAATGTCCCTGAGTGAGTTCCATTTGAAAGTTGTTTGCAGAGAAATCTGTTCCCCAAACCAAGCATTCCAAGGAATATGCATATGAACTGGTGACGGATGCCATAATACACCACACATCACCCCTGTGTAATAAAGTTGTCTTCTCCCTGTGTGATAAAGTTGTAATCTTGTGGGATGTGGGTCTGGTTATCAGGCTAGCCTATATAAGCCTGATAAGCTATATAAACTTAACAGTAAAAGTAGTGTACATCAGTGTGTTGCCACTTACTTGAAAGCATGTCAAATGGAGCATGAGAATATTGAATGACTTTTTGAAAGTTGATTGTTACTTTTTCATTGTAACCCACCTGAAATGTCTACTGTCCTATCCATCACAATCACTGCAGGGAACTATCACCAGGATTTGAACTTGCAGTGTGTGATTACAGACCAAAATACAAACAGCTTTTTTAAAAGGAATACATTGCATGTTCTAAGCTCCTACTGTAACACCAAGCACATTTTATTTTGCTTATGTGAGTGTGAATGTGAGTGATTTATCTCCAAATGTTGTGTCACACACTGAGCCAAAATCGGCAAAAAAGAGTGTAAGCAGTTGGCAAAACGTGTAACACCCTGCACACCTGTGTTCAGCCTTCAACAACTCTACAATGTAAGTATGACTGTGCACCTTTTTCTGAAGGTGTGTTCGACCTTGGTGTGGGTGGAGTTCTGAGACTGAGCTTGTTTCTCTCTCCTAGATCCTTGTCCACCATACTTCTGTGCACGTTAGATCCACTCAGGTTATAAGTTTGTTAATCCTGCAGATATGTCGAAAAAAGTTGCTGTTGTCACTGGAGCAAATAAAGGCGTTGGACTCGCAATTGTGAAGGGGTTATGCAAAGCTGGTTATGCCGGTGACATTATCCTCACTTCTCGCAATGAGAAGCTCGGACAGGCGGCCTTAGAACAAATAAAATCCGAGGGATTCAATAACGTGCTGTATCACCGTCTGGATATCTGCAACCAAAGCAGTGCCGAAGAGCTGAGGAAATTCCTAGAGAAGAAGTATGGTGGTTTGGATATCTTGATCAACAATGCTGGAATTTTGTTCAAAGGTTTGTTCTTTTGATTAAGGTGACTGCATGTTATGGTTATGTCATGATTTGGTTATGTCATGATTTGATATTGAGCTCCAATGGCTCATCCCCAGACAGTCCTGAAGGGAAAATTCAATTGTCCACCAGCTTTAGCTATACTTGAGAGAAATGTAGTAGCTCCTGAATTTAGCAGAAAGACCATAGACTGAACGAATAAAAGACCTGATTGTTGATTAGGATTGAAAGCATGCACAATATGCTGAACTGTCACTGTCTTTATGTGGTTTGCCGTGAGATGTAATTTACTGAAGCCTATATGTGAGTAATATTGATATGAATCGGTGTGTTTTTATCCCCTTGTGAAGATGGTGCAACAGAGCCATTCGCAGAGCAGGCTGAGGTCACCATGCGGACCAACTTCTGGGGCACTCTGTGGGTGAGCAAGGCCCTGCTTCCTCTGCTACGTCCCAATGCTCGAGTGGTCAACGTCTCCGGTGCTTACTGCAAGAATGCCTTTGCTAAGTGCAGTCCAGAGCTACAGGCAAAGTATGCTGGAAAACAATCATTGTATTTTCATGTTTGTTCATTGTGTTTGTAGAGGCATAGAAGGCTAGTTTCAGGTGGATGTTTAGAAATTAAATGTTTGTTGTTAACCCTGCTGGCTTTACAATGAGGATACTGCACATGTATCCCGTAATACTGGGAATATACAGTGGGTGCATGGATACAGTATGTTTGTAAAGTAACCATACTGAAATTTCAAAGCAAGGCCTTTTTATCACACATAATTCAGAGAGCTTTACATAGGGACAGGTCATAGGTCCAAGAAAGTCAAGTAAAATAGAATAATCAAAAAAGGTTTGTTGTACATAAAATATGAATTAAATAAAACATTGAGTGATATACTGTGAATATAACCCCTACTTTTGTGTTTATTGCAGGTTCCGTAATGCAGATATCTCAGAGGAGGAGCTGTGTGGACTTATGGGAGAGTTTGTAATGGACGCTCAGAAAGGAGATCATGAAGCCAAAGGATGGCCAAACACTGCATACGGCACCAGTAAGGTAATGTCAAATACTGCCTACGAGCTTCAACTACACTACCCAGTATGCTGCACTTACAATCAGTTATTATGTTGTCCTTATGCTATCCTTTTGCAGATTGGCGTTACGGTGATGTCTCGGATCCACGCTCATGTTTTGAGTCAGACAAGACCAGGGGATGGGATCCTACTTAATGCCTGTTGCCCCGGTTGGGTGCGCACAGACATGACTGGCCCTGAAGCAACAAAGAGCCCAGAGGAGGGGGCTGAGACTCCAATCTACCTGGCAATGCTTCCATTAGGGGCCACTGAGCCCCATGGAGACATGGTTTGGGACAAGGTGGTGCAGAACTGGTATTCCAAATAGTAATTTTCACCATGGTTACAGGAGTATGCACAACATTAAGATCATTACATACAATTCTGTGCCAGTTCAATTATTGGAAATTTACTGTGAATTGTAAATGTGTGTCTTATTCTTTCAAACAAAAAAATAAAGTTTTTAAAGGTGTCCTATGCAAATCTTTTTTGTTTTGTTTTGTATAACTACAAAGCGACCTCCCACAGTCACCAATTGTTTTTGTAACTTACACCAACATCCTTGCCTCTACATGTTGAATTGTTTACAAACTAAAAGGCAGGGACCAGCAGTGATGATTTTCAACTAGTTGTGTTGATTGACAAGGCAATAAAGAGGATTTAATATGTGAGTTACTTCAGGTTTTCTACACTTTTGTTTCATACAGAGGGTCTAGACATTTGGTAGTGAGATTCAATTGCTTACTTAAGGTGATTGGACCAGCCTCTGACATAGCATGCCTTGACTGATGGCATTCTAGCTCTGCATTTACAATGCCTCCCTCTGTTCACTGATTGGACAGGGTAAAATGCCGCCTGAGATGACCTTAATGGGACCAAATCCAGACTAACACTGTAGGTAAATGATAACCAAACGGAAGTGCAAGGAAGGCATAGCCAGGCTAGTGTCCAGCGTATTTAGAAAAGAATGACTAGTCTATGTCTTCCTTCATTTCCTCTAAAATGTAATATTCCAACACTTTCAGTTCTTCCTCCTTTGCAATTCTGACATTAGCAAGCTAATGTAAATTGCCTACTTGCTCAACATGCCTTGCAGCTCTCGGAACTCTCGAACCTTCCAGGAGCATGGATGAATACTTCAATTGTACACATCATCCACAGTATCACAAGTAGGCCGTTGCAGTATGCTGTGAATGAGGGTAGGGGGAGGTATTACTTACCAGAATGTTAGACCTGACTGATCTGTCAGGACCGTCCTGTTTTGCAATCCCAACTAGGGGACTATGACAGAAACGAGTTTTAGGGTTCAGGCTTTTCACAATAACCTGAAAAAAATGAATGTAACTTTACCGAAATAACCAAATACTTTCATATTAATCATGCCTGCGGGAAAATTTCAAGGCCTACAAACTCACACCACGTGAATACAAAGCTGAAGTTACACGCTCTGTATGCAGGGAAGGATGACATTGCATGGTGTCAGCTCATGACGACCAGTGCAATGTGTTTTCAAACTTGTCATCAACAATGTCATGGGTATGGCTGGCTGCATTTTTTTGTTTTCTGAAGGCGTGTGGAGTGAAGGCCGTGTGCATGTGTGGGGAGTGTAGTAAAGGCGGAACCCTGCAAATGAGCTTGCCTTCCCATCAGCTGATGATCCATCATATTTCTGAGCGCATACAGGCTGACGTTCGTTCCAATTGGTGAAAAGCCTTCAGACATGTCGAAAAAGTTGCTGTTGTCACTGGTGCGAATAAGGGTATCGGACTTGCAACTGTGAAGGGTTATGCAAAGTGGGTTATGCTGGTGACATTGTCCTCACTTCTCGCAATGAGAAGCTCGGACAGGGGGCCTTACAACAAATAAGATCCGAGGGATTCAATAACGTGCTGTATCACCGTCTGGATATCTGCGACCAAAGCAGTGCCGAAGAGCTGCGGAAATTCTTAGAGAAGAACTATGGTGGTTTGGATGTGTTGATCAACAATGCTGGGATTGCATTTAGAGGTTTGTGCCTTGGATTTAAATGACCGGATGTGGTTTCAAGTATGAATGACTTGGTGCGTGTTATTGGTCTCCATTGACACTTGGTCATCCATTGCAGGTTCTTGGAAGATGTAATGTAGCCTACGATTTCATGCTCGTGTGACTTAGCCCATATTAATATGAATTGGTGTGTTGTTTCCCCCTTGTGAAGGTGATGCAACAGAGCCATTTGGAGAGCAGGCTGAGGTCACCATGCAGACCAACTTCTGGGGCACACTGTGGGTGAGCAAGGCCCTGCTGCCCCTGCTGCGCCCCAACGCTCGAGTGGTCAACGTCTCCAGCTTCGTCAGCAAGCGCTCTCTGGATAAGTGCAGTCAGGAGCTACAGGCGAAGTATGTTGGTAAAGTAGGGCTGCTCGATGAAATTATGTGTCATTCAGTATAACTCTAAAATAAAAGCCTTACAGCCTTAAGTGACAAAATAACTGTGCGTTACCGATTATATACCGCTTAGTTATGAGATTGTGGTTCTGAGTTCTGAGAATACATTTTGCTGAATTGCACAGCCCTTCTGGAGAGCAGTCATCATTTGAACAGAACCAGGTGGCTGTTAGACATACAGATGGATGGAAATTGGCATATTTTATAGTAGTAATTAGGGCTGTCAAACATTTAAATTTTTTAATAATAAACAAACAAAAGCACTTCTTTAAATATCTGTTGAAATTGTATTCAAATACCTTTCTATGGAAAATGTTAGTTCTAAGCATAGCAGTTTAATTTCTTGAGTATATGTGTCAAATATAATAAAGATCATTTTTTTCCTATTTCACCCAGAAAAATTAGTAAGTAGTAAATTAGTAAGAAGTAAACTCACACTGCATTGCATACATATAGACTAGTTATATAAGCTATATAACTTAACTGGCCATGCTGCAGGTTCAAGTTGCCTGCTAGTCACCCATGAAAATCTGCATTGTTCCTTACCAAGATGAGCCCAGTTCACTGTTGTTTAAATACCCTCCGTTAACAGAAACATTTTTTTTTAATCACGATTATGTGAGATTGCTTTAACACACTATTAATGTGTTAACTTTGACAGCCCAAGTAGTAATGTTTTGTGTTGAAGTGATAATATGATACATCTGAAACTCTTTTTGTTGCACTTTGGTTAATGAGAAAAAACAAGGAAGGAAAGAAACAGGAAAGCCAGACTGCTATAGTACTACTACTACTACTACTACTTTGCAATATTGAAATTTCAGGTTCCGCAATCCAGATATCTCAGAGGAGGAGCTGTGTGGACTTATGGGAGAGTTTGTGGTGGCAGCTCAGAAAGGAGATCATGAAGCCAAAGGATGGCCCAACACCGCATACGGCACCACCAAGGTAATGCCAAACACCACCTATGGCACCAGTAAGGTAATGCCAAACACCACCTATGGCACCAGTAAGGTAATGCCAAACACCACCTTTGGCACCAGTAAGGTAATGTCAAACACCACCTATGGCACCAGTAAGGTAATGTCAAACACCACCTATGGCACCAGTAAGGTAATGTCAAACACCACCTATGGCACCAGTAAGGTAATGTCAAACACGACCTATGGCACCAGTAAGGTAATGTCAAACACTGCTTATCATGCGAGTAACATAACGGCAAACAAGAAAAAATTCTCATGCTATGCTATAATATACTCTGCTAATGAGATACCTTTGCTGACTGGCAAATAAATTTTAAGACAACACAAATTAAAGACATCATTCTCATATTCAGTTAAACACAAAGAAATGAGAGCATATCACAGTGTGTTATTGTGTTGCCCATGCAAATTGCTTTAACTGCGTTCTCACATATGAATTTAGCAAGGCTAAAGTCTCCCGTGCAGACAGTTGAAACAGTATTCTATTAGAAACTAATTGTGTGCATGTCCTTTTGCAGATTGGTGTAACAGACTGTCGCGATCCAGGCCCTTTCTGACCAGACAAGGCCAGGTGGCATTCTGGTAAATGCTTGTGTCCTGCCTGCCGGTGCCACCAAGCCCAATGGACAGCTAGTGTGGGTTGGAGTGGTGAAGGACTGGTAAAGGTAGCGGTTAGGGTCACATATTTCAAACACAGACTTACACCACTAAGCTGACCTGCAAGCACTACCAAAGAATGGAAGCTTCTTGCATACCTCATGTCAAAATATTGCACACATTATACATCAAGCTATTCTCAAACTATATGGGCGCATACAGAATTACACTTTTCATTCTTAGGAAGGATATGTGTAGCCTATATGCATGATAAAATAATAAAGTGACTCAAGTATGCATTGCTGATATATACAATGGAGGCATATTGTAATAACGATAAGACAAAATGTAATCATAACTGATTGTGATGTGAACATTTATTTGATGCCTAGCTGCGAAGGCACCTTGAGCACCTTTATCATATATAGGAGTCTATGGTAGCCTCTAAAATGGCATTGTGAGCATTGTGAAATCTGGCACATTCAGGGCAGTCCCATGATTGGTTCACCAAGTTGCATGTCTCTACTTCTTTTAAATGAATTCATAACAAGCTGATTGTGAAAGATGTAATGCAGTAAAAGGATGCAGATTTTTTTTATTATTTATGCACTACATACTTCAACCTGGGGGTGGCGCTGTTCACCAATCAACCAGCAAAGACTTTTTAGTCAACTGGATCAAGATTGTTTGGATTGTATGAATTACAGTGTATCACACATTGTATTAAGAAATAACAACTACCAATAATCTACTGCATAGGTATTTCATAACAACATTCATTTAAGCCTGCATATGAGAACATGACAAACAATTTCACTACATGTATTATACTCAGTATGTATGCAATTATACATTTTAAAAAGTACTATACAAATGTTCTATAAAGGACTGTAAACATGTAATGAAATAATAAATTAAAGCTAGATGCTACATCAGAAATTTTAACAAGTCTTTCATACTGGGCCACAGGCAAATTCTTTCAGATTCTCTCATGTAAAATGTCAAGTATTTTATCTTTAAAAAAAGAGATGGAAAGTTCAATGACTTCTAAAAGATGAAAACGTACTTTCATAAATGGAGTGAGAAGGGGTATGGCTACTAGTGAAGAACTGTATCAGTATTGTGTAGATACACAAAAAAACAAACAAACAACTGTTTGATTGTTTCATAAAGGAGATGGACAATGTCAGTGTATTTTTAAGATTTTCCATGACCCTAATCCTTTTATATCTTCCAAAGTAGGTAGTTCACACAGGGAAACATTAAAACCCCAATATCACCTTCATACAATGACAGTATCTCCTTAGCTACATTTGCACGTCCGTACAATCATATTTGATAGCTGCTCCACCTGTGAAATACAGACAGTGTTTAAATCTGGGGCAAAGTCTGCTGAGATACAGTATACAGATATTGTGAGAGAAGGTAAAAGTATAGACTATAGAGATATTACTGTACATATTGTATATCTAAGCAAATGTTCAACACTAGCCTGGTTGTCACAACCGCCTCAATCTGAGACTGTATTTGGTATGGATACTTTGCCGTCATTTCTCACTTCCCTTCCCAGAATTAGACCTCCAACCAATCAGACCAATGATTTTGATGACATTTCCAGAGATACCACATGAAGCCTTCCTCCATGGAGTAAGGGTGCCAAGCAAACAAAATTAAGAAGAAATAGGTTTATCGGCCATATTAAACTGTCATAGCCATATTATACTGATCTGAAGAGCGAAATCAAATCGAGCTTGCAGATCAGTATGCCAACCAGGCTAGTTCAACACAGGAGACAAATCAAAAAGTCCAGCTTTACCTTGTGTTGTCTTCCAACATAGTAGAGGATGGGAAGGGGGTCCATGACATGTGGGACACAGCAGGGCTGGGCAGATGCTCCTGGATTATGATGCTTGTACAATGACAATACCTAAGCATCAACAAAATATATACCAATATATTTATAGATTTATAGATCTAGATTTATAGATGCCTGGGATTACCCATGGCAAAGAGTGTCTTGGATCAGGATTCTTGTCTTCAGTAGTGTTACCTCTTCTTGTTAAAGCAACACTGCAACAGTTCAGCTCT
Source organism: Tenualosa thibaudeaui (assembly GCA_027481765.1). Classification (NCBI taxonomy): domain Eukaryota; kingdom Metazoa; phylum Chordata; class Actinopteri; order Clupeiformes; family Clupeidae; genus Tenualosa; species Tenualosa thibaudeaui. The sequence continues at coordinate 19,200,723 of JAIFZK010000009.1, forward strand.
ATTTTAGGTATCATTTTTATCAACTTGTTTTCATCAGGTTTATTTTGTGTCATCATCCTCACATTAATTTGGATTAAAATGAACAGCAAATAAACACATTTAATAATCCCACCAGTCATCCAGAATGTGCACTGTGCAGCTCTAAGTGCAGGAAACCACAACAAAATAAAAGAGGACCTCTACAACATGACATTGTTGACTTGCCATCAAACACCAATTAATAATGATAATAGTCTATATGCTTTTGATCCCATGAGGGAAATTTGATCTCTGCTTTTATGCCAATTGTGAATTAGTGAAACACACAGTGAGGTGCAGCGCACACTAACCCGGCGCAGTGGGCAGCCTGCTACAGCAGCGCCCAAGGAGCAGTGGGGGGTTAGGTGCCTTGCTCACCGTGGTCCACTGCTCAGGGTTCAAAGCAGCAACCCTTTGGTTTCAAACCCGAAACCCTAACCAGTATGCCACGGCTGCCTCCATTTAGCATGTTCATGAAAGTGTTTGGAAGGTAGCTAGCCCACTAGTTTTACACCAAAACTACTGACCAAAACTACTGAGTGCAGCAACAATCTGTATTGTGGTTGACTGAAATTAATAGTCATATCAATAGTAAATTATAAGAAAATACCAAATGAATGAGTCATCTATCTATTATACATCTGTACCTGAGCATATTTGTTTTCTGTGTTCCACACATAGGAACAGGAACCTATGCAGTAGTTGGCATAGTAACCAGAGGGCTCATGGATCCATTTCCACCCCAGATCTTTACGGAAATCAATGTACAGCTGCTTAACACAGCAGTTCTCTGACTTTCTGTATGAAAAAAACACAGGATAATTTAGACCAAGAAAGTAGTAGCATATGAATACTACATCCAGTTTAGGTGACATCACATCTCACTCTGAGCAGGTTTCAGCAGGTGACGTTTGACGCTTCCGACGGACATTCTGGTCATCCTGATTCTCCACAGGAAGTGACATCATTAAGATGTGAGGCTTTTGCACATACATTGCGAGAGTCCGCGTGTCACCTCTCACTTTAGCCATCCCTGTGTTTGAAGACATTAATAATATCACACAGTTTCTCATTAACATTCTATAATCATCTCTTTTTTTGTATCATCTTTAGTGAGTTCATGACGTGTCCCGTACCAGAGATTGTGAAGAGAAATTCCTTCCTCTCTTCACCACACTCACAGTGGGGTTTCAGCTGAAATCCTTGTTCCACATCTGGACAGACAATCAATCCATTTGACACTTAACAAACTCTTGTCCTTTTCATGTCAAACTCAACATGATGGCAAACTTGACATGATAAAGTGACTTCTTCAGTTACATATAAAAATTGTTAAAGCATGCGTCAAGTTCTTAACATTTGATAATGATAATGATGATGATGATGATGATGATGACGGTGAAGTTGTTGATGATGATGGTGATGGTGATTACTGTGACTTACCTGTTCCCAGAAGCCACTCTTTCAGTGTTTGTGTCACATCGAAAGAGAGCCAGCGGTCAGCTAAGTCTCTGGACACGAAACGCGAGCCAATGTATCGGGCTTGCTGGCCCGTGCCTCGGTATAGCTCCAGCCTCTGCTCGGTACCATTGGGCATGACTGGGTTCTTGATCTGAAGCCGTAGCTCTGCCCATGACAGCAGGTCTGTCCCCAGACTGGCCCTCATCTCCGTCAGATTGAACAGGATCTGATACTTTGTGCTGTTCTGCCCTTGAGAGGTAAGAAATAGACAGAAATAATCTGGATTAAGGATAACTAAAGCACAAATGTTAAAAAACACTCTAAAAGACACAAGGACTTACACACACACACATACACACATCTGATATTGTTCCTGTCAGCTTTGAAATTACTACTGGGTCTATGTCTATTTACATGGAATGTGTACCATCCCTTTCCAACAAACCTGACAATAACACAAGATATTGAGCAATCACACATTAATAAAGAAAACACAAGAGCTTTCTTGTGAATGTACCGTACTGATTTAGGCATATTCTTGTTCTCATGCCACATTAAGGCAGTCCTGGGTGAGGTTTTCCATTCTGCCTCCATCTCTAACGTACATCACTTCACCATCGTGTCTGACGACGGGGCCAAAATTGACCCTGTATCGCACAGTAATTACATACTGATGAGACCGCTACGGACAGGAGCCAGATCACTCCACTTCTCACCACCGCAGACTTCCTCCGAGCTCACTCAACATTAGGGCTTCCCTAGCAATTACGTGTCCCCCCTGTGGTAATGTGGCAAAAAAGGCTTGGCGGCCCAGAGAAATAAGGGGGTTATGAGAGACCAAAAGGCCCAGAGAAGGGGGCTGACCGTCACTGGTGGGGGAAGCAACGTCTGGGGGAAAAGGGAGAGACATACTGGGACTGCACCACTGGTGGTTTTTCCTCAAGAAATTGTTAATTCAGCTAAGCCAACAAGAAAGAAACACCCAATATACACTCAACCACAGCTCACGTCTTAAATTATAGACCATCCACATTTCTAAGCCACACCCTGTTTCTAAATAGGAAATATTCTAAGACCAGTTAGATTTTTTCCATGTCTATGATTCATATCTCTCATTTAGTTTACAGCGTATCTACTTTACATAAAAGGTGTGGTCTGCAATTTCTTTTGTCTTAAAACACTGGTGTAATTCTGAGGTGAACAAATAAGGCCCTACTTCTGTATATTTAGATATTCTATATACAGCATCTTTGCTCATCTCAGGTGGTTCCTTGGATCTCTTCAACTGGTTTAGGGCTGGAAAACTTCCATTAATCAGGGTGGGAAAGGGCTAATTATTTTTGACATGCACTTTAATGGCATTTCAATGCCACAATTACGGAGAGATCACTGTACTTTTGCAAATCTGTAATATCTTTAATGTCAGTTTAATTCACAGTTGTCTTATTTGTCAAGACTACTAACAGAAGACTGAGAATGGCAGAGAAGTTTGAAAAACATGCAGAGTGGGCTGTGCCTCACCAGCTCATAGACTAAAGATATATACTATGTGTTTGAGAGGATGGAGGATGTTGTTTTATGGAGATAAGAGGCTTTGCATACAGGAACTGAGTCACCCTGCTACATGCTGAGTACCGGCTTCCTTCCACCCCAGATAATCAGCATGGACACACACGCACACAGAATGCACAGAATCTGACACACAGAAAAGGGCACACATGCTTATCAGTGGACATATTATAAACTATGAAAACACACACACACATGTTTATCGAGACTTGCATGGTCATAAACCACATGCTGATTCAAAGGCATACATATGAAAACAAAATGCACACACATTCAGTATTAATTTCAGACACTGCAAACAAGATAGAAACATTAACTCTTGACACATGGACAAATAAGGTATAACTGACTTCACTTCATTTCATTTCACACATTTTCATTTTGTGTAAAGGTTTGCTACTAAAGTGTAAACTGTAGCTATCAGAAATGCCCCATCAGATGACTGTATACTTACTCTGTTTCATGATGAACTTGTGGACCTCTTTGGCATAGTACGCCCCCTCATCGTCATCCAGAGCCCAGGGAACGGCCATGTGCTGCACGTGCTCCTCGGCCACCTGGACGGTGCTGTTGTAGACGGCCAGCAGAGCAGTTGGGACCTGCTCTCCATCCTTATCCTGGTCTAGCTCCGGTTCTTTGGGCAGCCTCAGCTTGCTGAGAATCTGTCCCCGGATGGCTTCGATCCGCTTCCTCCGCATCAGATCCACATCCACAGGACGACAGGTGGACAGGGCCTCACCATGGCAGACGCAAGCGAGGACACAGAGCCCAGCCAAGAAGAGGCTCACAGTCCTCATTTTCTCTGCTCAGTGTCCACAACCAGATTACTTCAGTGTATATATATATCGACAACCTAGGGTTCTGGGTCAAATCATTAGTTTGGCTTGCTGCTCAGATGTTTTGAAATAAAAATCCCTTTGATATTTTTTAAAAATGTTTCATGTTGACATTTCACAGTCCACATTCTGACTTCAAGTGAGGAAATCAGTTTTTTTTTCAGTCCCAACAGTCAATGCCAACAGATAATAATTCAGAAGCTCTACTCTCCCAGGGGAAAAAAACAGGTTTTGAGTATATGCTTCAATAAAACTGTCACCAGTGAGGAAACACACTGAGACAGCTTCAAATTGAGAATAGTAAAATGCTGTAAAGTTAAGTAGTCTTTGAACTGGCAAAAACAACTCACTATCTTGTACCCTATTTTGGGATTAATTATTTAGACTTCAGACAGAGGAAAAGAAACAGACTAGCCAAAACTTCCTGCTGCGTCGCATTTGGGATACTTCCCTTGTGGGTTGTTCTCACAGTTAAGGAAATTACAGATGATTTTAAGAAAAACCTCTATCCTCTATTTAAATTCCTTTCACTGTACAAAAATAAGTTTGCACACTATGCCCAGACAAAACCATGCTGCAACCCAAAGACATTGAAATAAACACATATATACACACACAAACATTTTCTACTGAAAAAGTACTTTGGAAGTCCAAACTTATCTGTGAAGAAATAATCCCAGTCCAAACTTATCTGTGAAGAAATAATCACAGGAGACTACTGGGCCTTTTGTATATCCAGCATCCACAGTGTCCTGATGCACACTTGCATTTGTGCTATCCAAAGAAACCAACAATTCTCCATGGTAAGTCCAACCTGACAGGGCCCCCCTCCTCCCCATTCTATTCCCACCCTTTTCCTTTCAGAGACTCAACCATTGGTTAAAAACCTAACCGGAACTAATACATAAACAAGGAAGAAAACATTCTAAAATTACCATACCTCTTAAGATGGCCATATACAACTATGTGAACCACTCAGCTGAGGACCCAGACCTTCTTTATGGAGTCAGGATTTAGGGTTCTCAGATTAATTACCATATCCATATCATCCAACATTCAAAAAATGTAAATACTGTAGATACATAGACAGACAGACAGACAGATAGATAGATAGATAGATAGATAGATGGATATGATCAGTTTTCAAATCTAGAATAGATAGAATAAATAGATGAATGAATTTAATGCAATCACAGATGGGTAAACACAAATTCAACAGGACTTTGCCAGACTCTTCACACTTTTATGACATAAAAATGGATATATTTTTTTAAATCAACACAATAAAACAATGCTGTAGAAATGTTTTAAAAGGTTATACAATTAAAAAAGGTCTCAAGTTATACTTTACATAAAAAAAACATCAATTGTGAGAAGAAGGCATACATGGCTTACAAAATCTCGGTAGACCCCTGGATGTCACTACAGGAAAGTAGCAAGCACCTTTACAGTAACATGGCTCTTCAAACTCAGCAATTGTTATTTAAAATATTAGCCTACAGAACCCTCCTGGGTTAGTGATACATTATACCGAACGGCATTCAGATATCGAAACCACCCTCCACACCCAACATCTGTCTCCATAGTGTTGGAATGTCTTCAAAGCATGCCATTCTCATAGTCCTAGTCTTCAGCTTTCAACACCATATCTGTCAAAATGACGCAAAATGACACCCAGTTCCACCTCCACGACACCCATCGCCACCGTGTGAAGGCGGTATCGGTCTGCTCCACTGTAAATGAGGTCTGGTGATCGTAGTTGTGGTCCGCCACCAACAAACATCTGGGCCAGCTGTTCCTGCCAAGACCCTATGGGTCGCCATGTCGCACACTGCAAGCGATGGTGGCCTGGACTGGATGGGATGTGACAGTAACCATAACCGTAAAGTTCACATCGGCCAAAGGAATCCTGGTGCCACACCTGAACATGTAGCTTAGGCCAACCTGCAGAGGGTAAAAGACTAAAGTTTAACACACGCTCTAGTACGGCAAGGGCTGTAGTCTATGTGATATGTAGGTATAAGCCAAATAACCACTTATAAAGTTATTGGGTTTGTGTATATCCAGTACAACACAAGCAACAATACTGACAAAACTGTAATAGCAATAGCTGTGGCAACGCCTCAGGTGATCACAGACAGTATACCCACTACAGTAAACTAGACTACAGCATTGAATACAGTGATGCAATGTGGACACAGTATACAGACTAGGTTATAACTAGTTGTTATTGTTCACCAATAAAGCGGATACTAGTGCAATTAGTTAAGTGAACATGCATAACTTATGCTTACCATTGATGCTAGAGTGAGTCATCTGATCATGAATTCATGTTATGTATCACACAAACTCAAAATCTGTGCTTACCCTGAAGACCCTTGGTGGTATAATGGAGGTCAATTGGGTGACTCCAATAGGCCATTTCTCCCGTCTGGGGAAAATCTACTTGGGTCTGACCCTCCCGGAGACCAGACAATAGTCTCCATGCTCCACCTTGCAATATGTAGAGGGGAATTATTGGTTAGGCTAGTACATGGTGCTACTTTACCTGCAAATGTGTCAAAGTTCTCTTTAATCACTCAGTTATCTCCCAGTGAAACGGTTAGCTTACCTGTATGGACTCCCCACTTGCAAAAAAGGCTGCTCTGAGGAAATCCGCTGGCTCCTATGATCTGGCCAATTATATGCAGCTCGGCCATAGGCTAAACTGGACTCTCACTACACAGGGAGAACAATAACATTGCTACCGTGCGTTACATTTCAAAAGCTAGGAGTTGGGCTAAGTAAGAGTCATTTGAGATTAAATTAGGCAGCTAGACCTGCTAGTGATGTTTTGACCGAACGCATATGAACTATACAGAAACTATCTAATTAGCAACACGTTTGCTATAATTTCACTTTTAGCCATGGCAGCGGCTTAACATCAGCTAACGGATAACTGGTGGACTATGCTACAGATAAGGTAAACCATTACCATCAATCTGCATTACATGTAATACCTTAACTCCTAGTTATGGATTAGTTAATGATTCAGTAAACTGGGTTGAACCAGTTAACACAAGTGAAAACAACACTGCAAGCTTCAAAATCTTAACCTTACATGAGCTAGGCTACTCGGGTTAAGATTAGCCTAACACCTAGCTAACACTTTATGATGAAGTCGACCGATGAGATAATCATAGGCGGACATACCTGGAATATTGGAAATTCCATAAAACGGTCTTCCCACCTGAAATACAATTTTCAAAAAGCTACAATGAAACTAATAAAATGATTCCCGAGAAACATGGCAAGCTAAATCGAAATAGGAGGCTTGTTTATGACGCCCAATAGTCGCTAAGAGCAACCAGATAATCTTCTTCTAGTTGTTTGAACAAATCATGGTGCTTTATTGCCACCTAGTGGTCCGGAGAATGGCCTCTAATTTCTGTTAGATAAATACTTTACTATCCCGTAGAAAATTCTGGTACCCTTAAGCTTCTACCACATACATAGCATACATCCGTTATACAAATACAGAGAAAAAATCCAATTATGTGTGCCATTTATGTTGTTTGGTGAAGAGGTAGTGTGGAGTGTGCAGGAGGATGCTATGGTACCATAGTACATTTCTAGTGCAGATTCTGTTCCAGGCAATAATATTCAAGATTTTACATGTCATCATACTAGAACTAGATACTAGATTTTTACATTTTACATGTATTCAAGATATTACATGTCATCATACTAGTATAAGAGTGTAAAAGTCTTGTGTTTTTTCAAAAATAAATAGTATGTTAAGTGTTGAGAGAGAGAGAGAGAAGGAAAAAATGCAAAGTGTTGTAGTGAAAAGACTGACAGGCACAGGCTTAGCTGTCATTGTTTCAGTGTTCATAAGCCTTGTCACTTGGTGGAAAAAACTGTTCTGGAGTCTGGTGGTCCGACACCTAAGACAATGATATTGCTTTCTAGATGGTAGCAGCTGAAACACTCCATGACCAAGATGGCTGGGATCCTTACTGATTCTTTTGGCATTGCCTCTTATACAAGTCTTGGATGAAGGGCAGATCACATCCACAGATGGTTTGTGCTGTGTGTACAACTCTATGCAGTGCCTTTCATTTGGCAGTAGAGCAACTTCCAAACCATGCAGTGATGCTTCCTGTCAGGATGCTCTCTGTGGTGCCTCTATAAAAAGGCCTTCAGGATCTTTGCTTGCATACCAAGCTTCCTTAGTCATCTGAGGTGGAAGAGACGTTGCTGAGCTTTTTTTAACAGTCAGTGGTCAGTGTGGCTATCCCAGGTAAGGTCTTCTGTGATGTTACCACCAGTCCCGCCGACAGGGGGGGACAAACAGGTATCTTGTCCTGGGCCCAGGAAAGGGGGGTAGGGGGCAGAAATGGGCCCTCATGAAAATGTGGAATAATTATTCTATTTTATTTCAAATATGCCTATTTATTCACTAAATAGATATTTTAAAAAAGCTTCTTCTGATGATGCAGGTACTAGCAAAGGCAGGGCAGAGCAAGGTAAGACACAGCGCTGCCCACACTTTTCAGCCCCATACAGTAACCCGAGCCAGCTGGGCTCAAAATAAGTACCAACCAAGTCACACCAGGCCATTCATGTCAAATGAGGGGGTAGCAGTCACACTGAACACCTTATATTAAACTGACTGGGCATTAAATCATTTGATAACCACAACGGCTTCAAAACAATGTGTTTCACATATCTGACCGATGCTAAGAATATGTACATTAGCAGCCACATTCGACTGCAATCTTGATGTTTCAGGCTAATGCCTGAACGCTGCATTTGCTAACATGTAGCATGTTAGCTCCGGTTAGCTTCTTGACAGGCACTGTAGAGCTATTGATGATAATGGGGTCCAATTGATCTCTTTTCATCCTGAAGTTTATGATCAGCTCCCTGGTCTTTGCAATGTTGAGAGAAAGGTTGTCCTAGTAGTAGCTACACACATTAGAAATATAAAGAAAACAATACAAAGAATAATAAATATAAAGCAATAAAAGCAGTTAAGAGAGCAGTGCAGTGCAGTCCAGTTTAAACCTTGAGATATATAGAAAAAAGTAAAAACTGAAAAGTTGTTGGAATAGAATGGGGTGGGTGAGGGGGTCTGTGGCTCTGGGTAATATAGTCCAATAATAGTAAGTAAAAAGTAGACTAGGTGAGGTCCAGGCACAGGACATAGGGTCACTGTATGGTATAGAATCAAGCAGACCAGTCTATCTCACACCTCCTATGTGTGGCGTAGAGCTGTATGGCCCGTGATAAAAAAGGACCTTCTCAACCTGTCAGTTGAGCATGTCAGGGACAGAAGTCTGCCACTGAACATACTCCTCTGTTTGAGGAATGTGTTGTGTAGGGGGTGATGGTCATTTTCCTGTATAGATATCAATCTGCTCAGGGTCCTCTTTTCTGCTGCTGATGTCAGTGACTCCAGTTTCATGCCAACAACTTAGCCAGATTTTCTCATCAGCCTGTCTAGTTGTCCAGCATCCTTCATCCTTGTGCTGCCTCCTCAGCACACCACAGCATAGAAGAGGACATTGGCCATAGGAGTTTGCTGCAGATGTTGAAGGACCCCAGACTCCTGAGGAAACAGAGCAGGCTAGAGTTTATCATGGAATTTTTTTCTCCTAATGCCTCTGTGCATTCTCATCCAGTCCCATTCATGTGAGTGGGTTTAGCCCTCATTGGATACGCACGCCCAAAAGGATCGGTAGGTAGGGGCCACCTTCTTTGGAACCTGGCCATTGGAACATAGCCTAAAGGCCTCCGCACACCAGCTCTGACAAAGTGCGGAGCACTGCATTTCCAACATTGTATTCCATCGTTTTCAATACAAACGCACACACCAGGGTCGAGCTCTGCTGCCGCCCTCTGTTGATTACGATTCAAGTCTATTTTGTCGGATAAAATCCATTGGTGATTCCACGTTGCTGCTCCACATTTCAGCATCACCACATCTTATCATTACAGTTTCGGTTTGCTCTGCTCTGTCTCTGCAGCTCCACAGTTTCTGTTCCCTTTCCCTGCTCTCTCTTTTTCACCCTTTCTGCTATTTTCCACATTTCTTTTATGCCTTATCTTTTTATCTAAGTTTAGATTAGTTTTGCAATTTTTTACAGAGCGCTCAATTCCAATAATGCGACGCTCTGACGTGTGACGTGTCATTATACATATATATGTGTATATATATATATATATATATATATATATATATATATACACATTTTCTTTAGAAGATTCTTACAAAATTACACAACTTGTCTTGGTGGATCTTGAGAAAATATTTACTGAATGTTAGTTGTTGGTGTAGCGTAGCGTAGTGTTGATTTATTTTCTTCTGATGGCATATGGTGCAATGTGTGGTGGTATTATTATTTATCGCTATCTATAAATTAGATAGCTATAGTTAAGATAGCTTTAAGAAGTCTGATAATTAAATCAGTTGCATTTTCAAAGGCTGCTTAGGGAAAAATACTGGCATTTATCTGGTTAAAAAAGGGTGGATTACTGTAAATATTTATGGTGACTAATTCAAATTTCTTATACCAAAGAGTTGTAGACGAGCTGGGTCCGGGTGCCAGATTTGGCCTCCCAGCTGCGAGAGGAGATCTTCCCACACAGGAAGGCAGCGTGGCTCACCCACCAGTAGCCCGATGAGTATGGGGAACTCCCGGGCCATTTGGGGGCTACCAGAAGTACCTGGTGACCCTCCCTGAGGATCCTTTCCAAAGTGGGTAATATGAGCGGGAGTAGTGGGAAGGCATAGAGGAGCTGCCGTGGCCACTCGTGTGCCAGTGCATCCTGGCCCAACGGGCTCGTCAACTCCCCGAGTGAAAACCACAGAGGACGGTGTGTTGTGGCGAGAGGCGAAAAGGTCCACCTCTGCTCTGCCGTAGCAGTGCCAGATGGTCGGCACCACCTCTGGTTGCTGTGAGAGAAAGTCTGCAGCGGTGTTCCTGATGCCCAGCAAATGTATTGGCCCTCAGGCTCAACAGCCGAGGGTAGGCCCACAACAGCAGACGCTGGGTCAGTCTCAGGGAGGGTAAGGACCTGGTACTGCCCTGGTGATTTATATGATAAACCACAGAGGTGTTTTCGGTTCTTACAAGGACGTGCCTCCCGGCCAGCACAGGAAGGAAATGTCGTAGGGCGTGAACAACAGCCCTCAGCTCTAGCACATTTATGTGCTGTCTCTGTTGTTGCACAGTGCATGAACCTCGGGCAGTCCTGCATTGCCAGACTGCACCCCAGCCGGCTAAGGATGCGTTGGTTGTCAGAACCTCTCTGCGAGATGGGATGGAATCCATCGGGACCCCCTGTGAATGCCATCTCCAGGGACACAGGCAACTCAGGCAACCGGCAGTGACCCTGACCGGCCTGTGCCTGTGGTGCTGCAGATGTAACCCAAGGTTGTTCATCCAGATCTGGAGAGGTCGTAATGTGAGGAGACCCAAAGGAACTACCGTGGAGTTACATGTACATCGGCATCCAGCTGGACTGGCAGGGTGTAAGCGAGCTCTTGGCATGATTCACCGTGAGTCCGAGCCTGGAGTGTGTGCTCGAGCAGCAGAGTTAAGTCGCTGAGCACATCCACTCTCGTCCGTAAGCATTTGAGCCGAGGTACGGAATCGTTGAGGTACGGAAAGATGCACATACCTCTGCACTGGAGTGGTGATAGTGCTGCCACAACAAAATACCAAATGGCAAGGCCCAGAACCGGTAAGCCCTCCCTTTGAAAGCAAAGTGGAGGAATTGTCTGTGATGGGGAGCGATGGGAATGTGGAAGTATGCGTCCTTCAGATCTATGGTTGTGAACCAGTCGTCTTGTCTGACACCTTGCAGGACGTCGGTTGTACGGAGCATGCAGAATTTCAGGACCTTGAGGTGTTTTTCAAAGGTCTGAGATCCAGTATGGGGCGAAGCCCACCCCCTCTCTTTGGAATGTTGAAATATGTGGAATAAAATCCACAGTCTTGTGAAAGTGGATCTAATGGTTCGATGGCCCCTTTTTCTAAGAGGGCCAAGACTTCTTGGCGTAGGGACAAAGCTTTGGCTGGGTCTAAAACAGTGGTCATCTTGAAACCGGTCTGTGTGAGCGCAGTGATGCACGACGCAGGCTAGCAAACTGCTGCCTGGCTTGGTTGACTTGGAGGGTGCAGAGGGTCCTTCTATTGGCCTCTGAGAGCGGTGACTGCACCATGTCTGACGCCTAGCAAGTGTCAATGATGACATTAATCTCCCTAGACATGTAAGCAAACGCCTGTAGTGAGGCTTCACTCAGGCTTTGCACTGACGGGTCAACTCCAGAGGACTGGAGGGTTTGTGACATGGCCAACATCAAATGAGACATGGAGTTGCCTATGCGTGGCTCACACTGCTGCCTCTTAGCTTTTGCCAATGAAATTGTCGGTCAGGCAACACTGCTGCCGGGGACAGCGTGCATCGGATCTCAATGCTTCATCCGGCGAGAGAATCAGGGCAGCAAGGGCTGGTTCTATGGTCGGCATGCGGTCCAGGCCATAGCTGGACGCATCCTGCATGCATGCCAAGGCCCTGCGGTCACTGGTCGGTGGGAGAACTGTCTCGGGTCTGCCCAGTACCTCTGTAGCTCCCCAACAAAGGGGGCTGAAGGAGGCACAGTGAAGGCAGTGGAAGGGAAAGCCTGCCGGAAAAAGGCACTCTGCCCAAACACGTCAGCAGGGGCAGAGTCCAATCCTAGTCACGCCAGAGCCATCTTCACAGCCGGCTTGACCACAGATGAAGATTAATCAAGAGCGCCTTGATTTCCGCGAACTCAGAGGCCAAGGCGTCTACCTTTTGCGCCAGAGGCTCTGCCCTCTGATGTTTTAATGGACCAGGGGCCTCCCGAGGTGTCAGCGCTAGCCGTTTCCGCGGCCGTAGCCTGCCCAGTGATAAATTAGCAACGTGGCTTCGGAATAATTTGCGGGTTGCCAGAACCGTAACCAACCCAAACTATAATCAGGCCCAGCATAGTGACTGTGTCGAGGGTAGTCAGAGTCGTAGCTTATCCAAATGATAAACAAAATAAATATACCTCACCTCGACCTGGAGAAATCGCGGGCTTTGGGGTACTGGGCTATGAGATACTGGGCTATGAGATACAACCAGTCAGCTACAACGTCGCTAGCTGCGGCATAGCTCACTGTTTTCATGCAACGTAATAAACAGTCGCGGGTGGACAGAGCCGTAGCTTACCCAGGCAATAACCAGTCATGCTTTATAAAGATAGCGCATGCTCCAAACAGAATGTGTAGTGAGAATGTGCAGTGACACAGTAATGTGGGCACTGCAGCAGCAGGCCTAAGTCAACCACACCAGATAGCCACAGGGCGAGAAACACACAATGCAGTTAGCAGGGATCACTCACCGCCGCGATTCAAAACAAAACTTCACTCACGCATTCGAAGCTGTGACCCACCGGCACCCGATCGCTTTAGGGCGAGAATCACACACCCGTGCGAAGCACTAGGAACATGGCCAGAGCGAAAACACTCACAATGCCAAATTAGTGGACTAGTGGACAGGAGTTTTGACAACATTAAACACTGTACTTGACACAACAGGCTGGTTTATTCAGTATCGCGTCCTGTCACAAAAAAAGGGTTAAATACGTCCAGCAAGCAATCATTTCTCACTACTGAATGGCCAGACCCTCTGTGCAAAACAAAGTGTTGAACGAGGGGCTGGTTTATTTCCAGGCTACAATTTTACAAGCCTGATTACAATATTTAGGCTGGGGTTTGAAATGGTTCATTTTGGCTATATAGCGCCCTTGCCCTCAGGCAATCAATAGTTGACTGGTCTGACTGCTGCATCACCGTCAGTCTTTGTTCAAATTGATATTAACTGCTAATTCAGCCAAGCTATAAGATTTCTATTCTATGTGTCTTTTAAAGAAATAAAACAGGAAGTGTTTACAATAAAAATTCTATATTGCATTCATGTGAATGCAAAGCAATTGCAAAGTTCAATTGGCCATTAGACTGGCCCTTTGGTCACTATAGTGTGATTCCCTTCCTAGGACTTCCTAGGATTTGGATGACTGCCCACATCCAAATACCATAAATACTCTGTTAACATATTAGGTAAATGAAACATGAAATATGGTATGAAAAACAAACCTGTCCAAGAAATTTTATGTTGTAAAATATATATATACACACATATATATATATATATCCCCTATATTCATTTTGGACAGGCAATCGTCATGGAAATCAAATGTCTAAAATTTCGTGCAAATCATGCTTGCATCACAAAGTGAGCAATTAGGCGAAAGCTTGCAGTATGTTGCAGCATCAGCAGGTCATATAAAGGGGTGTCAGAGATGTGATCACCAACACACCTGCTTAAGGCCTTTAGAGGTTTCTAGAGACTTTGGCAACACAAGACTCTTTCTTTTGTCAGCCTCTTAATTGTTCCATTGTTTATGATTTAAAACTTGGGCATGTTTGTATACAAATACAATACTTGTTTTTATTAACATTTTGAAACTTTTTAAATAAATTGTAAAACCTTTTTACTCATGAAAATGAGGAATATTTCTGCTATACAGGCAAACATCACTATCAATCTGTTAAGAGAAAATACGGGGATATTCATAAAGGCTTTCCTGTCAGTGACACCATGTTATTTGTTTCTTTATGTCAATAGCATGATGATTTTCACTCTGAGGAGCAAGACTGTCTTTCTGGAAACGCCCCGTTACATTTTGTTTGGTCATATGTTGTACATAGACAGTATTCAGTTAGCATCTTGTACCATTTTGTACCTACTTGCAATAACAAATGTCTACTTGACTAAGTTGACTTGTTTATTTCTTGTTCTTGCTGGGACCATTCTGTCTCGCATTTCACCCCTGAACTTGGTCTTGATGTCACTGGAGAGATTTGTGGCTATATGCCTCCCGCTCCGACACGCGCAGATGAGCACGGTTGGCCGGACCAGGTGCTCCCTCTGTGTCATATGGGTCCTAGCCACCTTAGACTCACTGACTGTGCTCCTTGTGTTTGTCATCCACAAGTCTCCATCTGCCATGGTGACCCAGAGATATTGCTCCAAGGTTGCATTGTTTGATACGGACTTAAAGACCATAAATACAGCATACACTGTGGTGTACTTCCTGACAGCCTCAATAATCATAATCTGTACATATATTGCTATTTTCAGAGCTGCCAAATCATTTACTGGTGGGAAGAAATCAGCCTCAAAGTCTGATAAGACTATCCTCCTGCATTTTATTCAACTAGGATTGTGTCTTCCTTCTATTCTGTTTGACACATTTATTGAGCAACTGAAATATCTGCTTCAAGAAGTGATGTTCTTGAATGTACAGTATTTTCTGTTTATGATCCTAATCGTCTTTCCTAGATGTCTTAGCCCTCTGATATATGGGCTGAGAGATGAGGCTTTTAGCTGCTGGTTCAAACATTATTTTTGTTTTGGTCGCAAAGGTGTAGTTAAGCCTGTGTCAACTCAGCTGTCTTATTTGCCTGAATAGTTCTCTTGAATGTCAGTAATTAATAGTGTGTATAAACTGTGACCAACCTTCTCTATATCTACAATTTTGAAAAGTAATTTTTATCTTTGCTCATGGGAGTGCTTCTTTGCCAATAATTACACAAATACACAACAATATCGACAATACAATACCAGTAGGTCAGTAATGTCTGATGTTAAACGTGTGAGTAGATATTCATGAACTTGAAATAAAATAAATGGTATTTGTTCTCTGACAGTTATGGCTATATATGAACTGAGAAGCATGTTTTATATGATTATCACCATTTTGTTGTGGACTTGAAAATACAATCAATATACACTTGTTCAGCGTTTGCATGAGACTAAGTATGTGGTCCCTCCCTGTTAATTTGTGAGTAAAAAAGGCAGCTTACCAGTCAAACTGAGATCAGCAGCATCTTTGTGTTTAAAACTGACTTGTGTCTTTCAACTTGGATTTGATAGCCTCTACACTTGTGTGGATCTGGGATGAAGATCCTCTTTTGTGTTGTTCTGTATTTTGTCTTCTCTCTGTCTTAGCGGTGCTGGTGCAAATAAACCTTTTAATTTCTTTTTTTTATTGTGAACCTTTGGTTGTGAATGGGCTATATAAAGTTACTTACTCACATTTTTAAGTCTTAATTCCATGAATTTTAATGTATTTATTTGTAGCAAATAGAGGAAGGGCACATAAGGCTAAAGAATAAATATTAAATACCCACTAGGACCAGCGGAATCAGAATTACTAGGAAAGACTGCAGAGCCAGGTGTACCAAACAACACTTCCCAGACAGCACAGTAGTTTATCTTTGGAAGGGCAGCAAACCACTTTCTTTTAATATAAAAGATTTTAAACTATGAAAAAGAATAAATTAATAAATAAAATAAGTATTACCCAGGTAACAAAATAATAAACAAAATAGTAAAATAGTAGACTCTAAATGTACAGTTCAAAGTTCAAAGATTCTTCTTTCTTTGCATGCAATTCACAGGTTAATGGGGAGGCTCATCTTCCAACTCAATAATCCATGTAAAGAAAAATACCTGTGGAATTACAATACAATACAATGTGGAATCAAGTATCAAATATGGGCAATGACAGGTCGCTGGGTTGCTCGGACAGAGATCAATGTTCAAATTGATGTTATCAATGTACAAGTTGTTCTTGAAATTTAATATTCAGTGTCATCTAAGTCAGTCAACTGGTGGTCAAGGTAAATGCATTGGCTTTCACCACCTTGACTACCTTCTGTATTGTTCAAAGAAGGGCTCTGGTTCTAACATCTCACATAAGACTATCAACTAATGCGATGGACTTTGTTTTTTGTTTAAAAGTAAATATAAAGAAACATTTTTCTAAAAAAACTTTAAATTTAAAATTTTAAATAGATATTTTACTATTGAAATATTAGTATACATGTTTTATCTAGTTACAGATACATTTCTAAAGTGTTTTTGCAGTTCTTCTGTCTGCTCTGATGTCATGCCTGTTTACTGTTGTTGACCAGGCTGAATAACCAGGGTTACATATTCATTTCTTGTGTAAAGAGGATGTTGGGTATTACTGCCTGTATGTCATCACAAAGTAGCATGCTATAAAATAATTTTGTTGTATTATCTTTAAATCAACTATAGTCAAATCAATTTGCAATTTTCTTTTTGCTTATCTAAAAACAACAGGAGTGAACAAGCAAGTGGCCTGATTATTCTGTTGTCACTGGTAACACCAACAGAGAGAAATGAGATTTTATGGAGATTTCACTGCTCCAATTGGGAATGATTTCCAAATGCTTTCAGTGCTCTGCAAGCTGTGAATGTGGAATGAAAACTAAAGGATGTAATGCATGTGCAAAAAAGTGTCTCCACTGTGCACATCTTTAGTCTTAATTTACGGATTACGGATAGGTTTTCCTATAAAGTCTTCATTCCATTCTCTGAGATACCTCTAGAGCTGACTCCACTGTCTGAGGTAAAATAAAGGATGTAGTGGAGGCCTATGTAACCACTCCACAGAAGCACAACAGCTCTGAATATGGCCTCTCTATCCTTGTAAGCCCCCACCAAAAGAATGGTGCTACATTTCATTTAAACAAGTAAACCACAATTTCCCAATCATTAACCAAGGTTTAACTGGTTTTGGAAAGTATCTTCATGAGGTTAATACAGGGAGAGCTATACATGGTAATGCATTTCAATGCTTTTCTTCGCGTCACTCTCATGAAGTTATATTCTGATTCAGTAAGGTATGTTCATAAACAAAGGTTAATGGATGTAATACTTATTTAAGAGAGAAAATAAATTCATAAAATGTGCTATAAAATTCCTTCCTTGCCTTACATTCTGGTGTCAGAATCTCGGGGTCTCTTACAGCTAATGTATGCGTCACAACCAAATTCTCTTTAAACCAGATCTACACAAGCATATTGTAATCTTGCAGAGAGGACATTTTCATAGTTTACTGATCACACACACAGACACACAAACACACACAATTTAGTGAAGAGTATTTCTGGCGACAAATCAATTTAGCTGGCGACAAATCATTTTTCCCTATACTTCATTTAATAGCATTTTGTTGTGTATTTGATTATACGAAATTGACTGGAAGTGGCTGTGGTTGTGGAGATGGATACCATGACATTTCAGCTCTTGATGTGACAGGATTTGGTTTTGCTCCATTGTGGGTAAAATTCATGAGCCTAAACCATGTATGATGATTTCATGAAAAGGTGAAAACATTTCACCTGAAATTTAGCACTTTACTTCACCAATCTAGGCTGAATTTTTCCAGCATTCGTGGGTCCGGAATAAAATTTGATGCAAAGAGAGCAGTCTTTTGCATGGTTGGTAAACAATGTGACATCAACGCAAAATTGTTTTCTTTCAAAATGTCATTGTCACAATATAAACACATTGTCATAATCAAACTAATTGTCAAAATGTGTTCATATGTAGTAGTATGTAGAAAATATTACTGTGCAATATTAAGATAAATATAAGTAAGTTATGTACTTTATTGAAACAGTGCAATGTTGATATTTTCATTAACATTGTGTATCCATTTACAGGTGAAATCAGATAGAGCAACATAGTCATATTCAGGTAGGCACATACACACAAACATACACACACACATACTCACAGTTGACCTCACACTTTAACACACAAACTAACAGAAACACAAATCCACACGTGATTCCTGTGCCCTAACTCTGGCCCTGTGAAGCCTATGGTGGTCCCACTTTGATGAAGTTGCCACAGAATAAAAAATGCTGCTTGAACAGTGGCTTGAACGCTTCGTCCCTCAAACCATACACCAGCGAGCTGAGACAACGTGGCAGAATCAACACCACAAAGAAGTTGATGAAGCGCAGCTGGTTGTAGACAGCGAAGGGCAGCTGGGAGGCTAGTGACTCCAGGAAAACATACAGGAAGGACATGAGAGACAGGCCCAGTTGGAAAGCATGAAGCAGCACTGTCTTCAGGGCTTTGTGGGCTGAGGTCTTGTCCGAGGAGGCTGAACGCGCCTCGAGCAAGATGGCTACATAAGTGTAGAGCAGTAAAAAGGCCACAGAGAGGAAGAGGATGATGTTGAGGGCCAGAGCCTTCATTCTTTGCCAGGGCGCAATCAGTAGCTGCTCGATGGTACAGATTGCAGGGGCCAGATAGAAAGTGGGCTTGGACAGGAAAAGGAAGCAGACATCGGTCAGCACATTGACGCAGCCGGCGGCCCAGACAAGGGGGATGGTGAGGCGTGTGCGGCCCGGTGTGGCCAACTGGCAATGCCGCAGAGGGAAGCACACAGCCACATAACGCTCCAGCGACATCACGGCCAGGTTGAGCGGAGCAATCGTGAAAGTGGAGGCTGACAGCAGCACCAGGAATGCGCAGGCAGCCCTCACAAGCGTGATGTAGAAGGCGCCCATCACATACAGGACCAGGCCCACGGCCAGGTGCAGTGTGTCGTTGAAGAGCATGTGGCCAAACAGAATGTAGCGAGACGTCTCACGGAATGTGGCCTTCCTCCAAAGGGTAACCATCATCACAATGTTGATGTAGATGAAGAGCACATGGGTGAAGAGGATGAGGAACATCTTGAATATCCGCTCGTCTGTGAGGGCTGTCCATATAGCCTGCATCTCTGCCACAGTGATAGGCCCAGAGGCATTTGCCATTTTAACGCCTAACAGAAAGATCACAGGAGTATTACTTAGTGTGGCAGTAAGTGCTCCTAAGCCACATTGCTAAAATATAGATGCATTGCAAAAACAGCATTTAATTCATGTCATTCGAGTAGAGACTTGACTTTAAATTGCTCCCGGTGGCAGATTGGCACCTTGCATGGTACGCTCCACCACTGGTGTGTGAATGGGTGAATGTGAGGCACACATTGTAAAGCGCTTTGAGTGCTCGTAGGAGTAGAAAAGTGCTATATAAATGTAGTCCATTTACCATTTACTTCAGTATGTAAGCAGATTTAACTGTACTTTGTATGTCAGTGTCAACATTACAAAACAACTGTTATAATAATAAATAATAAATATAATAATAAATAATTATTCTCATCAATTATCACCATAATTATAATAGTCCTCTAAGCATCCTGATGTCTTGTTAAATTCAGTTTTCATTACTGTCAGATACAGGTAGATATTACAAGAATATTTCAGAGGCAATATTAATGTGGTTATGGTATTTGGCCTTCACTGATATTCAAAGGGGACTAAAACATTTTCCCACTGAATAACAATAATAAGAGTCCACATTATAAATACATAAAAAAATAACAATGATAAAACAATAATATTATTTTCAACAATAACAGTAATCATATAATAAAATCTACAAACTGTGACTCATAAATTCGCTAAATCAATTGACGATTGAAGGGTGAGCTTTTAAGAATTTCTGTGCCAGGCAGACAACACTGTTGTGCATCATGTTCTGTAAACAGGAGCCACCTTGAACCTTACCTGGGCATGCTGTACTCTTAGCATAACAGGTGTGTGCTCTGGCCAGCTTCATTAATATAGAAAACTGGTGATGCAGTGACGTCATGCACCACTCCAGGAGATGTTCAATAGCTGAACTTCAAAAATATGTTTCCAAATAACTGCTTCCCTGGACACAGGCATGGTGGGGATAAAGTCCTACCAGGAGAAAAGTGGCAATTATCTCACTGTCACTTAACTTCACTTGACAGATGATTAAATGAGTGTATGCAATGTAATGTTTTCATGAAATCACTGATACAAGCAGACAGACTTCTTTCATACGTGATTTATGATGGGAGGTTTGTACTGTATTTATCTACTAATATTTATATGTCGTTGATAGTGTAGTCAACATTACAGTGTCGTCAAGATAGGGAAAACTATGTCGTCAAGATAGAGAAATTCTGGCACAAATCAAGCCATAGTCCTGTTGTTCCAGATCAGTGAGTGACGTCGGTCAGAATAAAGAACAAGAAGATTTAGAACACCATAGACCAAATAGTAAACAGCAGCTACCGTTAACAATGGCAAAGAACCTCAGTTTCTTGTTTTGCCTCCATCAGTTAGCATTAGTTGCCATTTGGCTATTCAGTCCATTATATATAGGATTAGGGAGGAGATTGTAAGGATATCCAGCTGATTGCTAACTGTGTACTATGTATATTGGTAAACCTTCCTCCGCGCACCGTAAAGTGGAAATGAAGCAAGAGAGTAATCACATGTCTATAGCACCAATTAATTATATGTAGATATACCACAAATAAAAATAAAGTAATAAAAAAAGTCCGAAAAAGTCAAGTATGCATTACTGTTATGTTTTTTCGAACGTAGCAATAGTTGTGTGCTACTATTGTTGTTTTGTAAGAGTAAATTCAACAGTGTGTCTCATAGCTGTGTATCATAACACCTTAGTTGCGATCAGGTAATCTCATCAGAGTCAAACGTAGCCAGACATAGGCTATTTGTGAGAGAGCTAGACACATCCGAGCAAGCAGAGAGGGAGTAGTGAACTGCACTAATCATTTAAGAATACAACTATTTTTAACAAAAATCATGTGTTACCACAAAAGGTAACAGCACAAAAGCCATGTGCTGGCACAACACTGTTACCTTGATCACTGGATCTGAGACATTTTACATCCACTTACACAAACAAATTAAAACACAGATAGTCTACAGTCCAAGCATCTATGATAGTAGATGCACCTTAAAAGGTAGGTTGCAGTTCTAACACAGTGAGTGGTCAGACGGCGCTGGCTGCAGCTAGTTAGGCTAATGTGAGCGCATGAGTTTGCAGTCAAAAAGACACTTGTAACTCAAGCATTTGAAGTTCAAAGTTATTCACAAAGCAACAAATTTCCATGTTTAAATAAGATAAAGGTAATCCAAGTAGGCGATTGTGTGAGAACATCCCATACAACCATGCAAGAATGTTATCAGACTGACAAGAAGTACCCCGCAAAGCAAACCTAACATATGTTGAATGGGTGAACTTGTTGTCCGTGCCCAGCCTTTCAATCAAAAATGTATATAGTAATATACGTAGTTTTAAAGTAGTGGCTGTAGCGAATGAGTCAACCTCTTTTCATAACTGGCAAGCAGGTTTCTGCGCCTTGCCATCTGTACATGTCCCCTACATTATAGCCACTGAAATTAAGAACTGATGGCAAAGTCTCTGACTCCTAGTCTGTGGTGCTGTGAGGAGCGGGTTCAAATCTGAGTGAGTGCAGCTGCATGGCACACAGAGCTCCGAACCAACATTTAGATGATGATCTTTGAGAACTGGCATCAAAATCTCCTGTAGGCCTACGCACTGTCTTTAGTTTAATGCCCCCTTCCTGGTCAGCAGTGTGGAGTGAGGGAGAAGTCTAAAACATACAGGGGCTTCACAGATGATCCGAATACCATTCTCCATGCTCAATGCTGCACAAAAGAGCAAAACGTAAGCTGGAGTCAATGCTAGGACAAATAGCTAATTCCTGCCCTGTTTTTTCTCGTCACTCTATTCTGAAAAATTCCACCTCCATTGATCAGATATGGCAAATTCTTCACCAGCATTATGGTTTCCAATAAATAGGGGCTTATTTCATTGACCTGCTGCCTTTAGACTGAAGCCAAATAAAAGACCTGAGGATTTATTTCAGCGTTTAATGGCATTTACGTAAAGGTATTAGCTACATGGGGGCTAACTTGACTGAAGATGAAGAGTTGTCTCTCTCTCTTGAAAACTTTGTAGTGTTCATGTTTTCAGCTCATACATACTGACTTGCCTAAGCTTGTGAAACAGCAGTATGGTTCAGATTTGAGGTCCCACACGTTATCATCCTTTAAACTAGAAATCTCACAAGCTGCTGTGTCTAAGGTCCTAAAGAGAAAGAGCCTCCCTGTCATGTCCACTCTGCAAGGAGGCCAGAAGGAAGTGCCCGTTTCTGCCCCCACGTGACAAAAAGCACATGGCAAAGACCCGCCAGGTGCTCCTTGAGCAGGAGGAGGAGGACAAGGCGGTATCTTCCAGAACAATCTGTTACCTCAATGCCTTCCAAAACTTCCTTTCTGTGGAGCTCACTATTGACAGTGGCTCCACAGGTAACATGATGAGGGCTTCTTGTGCATCATGATTGGGGATCACCATCATTAGAAGTATGTAGTCAACCCATCTAGCGAATGGCTCTTCCTCCTTGAATGTTCTGGCCAAGACAATTTATGTTTTTTATCGTCAGTTATCAATATTGTGCTAAAAAGCAGAAAATATTGTGATAAAGTCCATATCGCACAACCCTACAGGGAACATGTTGCCAATGTGGAGCAGACACTCCTGAGGACCTGCTAACAGTCTGAAGAAACGTTTTGCATGCTCAGAATGCCCTGCCTTTAAATCAAGCCATTATTTTACCACTGCCTGATGATCTGCTGTGGACCATCAAAGATGGTGACCTTGGGGCTATGCTCTACATCCCTTGTAAGTACACAAAAAGTTGCAGGATACTTATTGCAAAACTGCAATCAGACTTCCTGCCCTGTGGGATCAAAGCCTTGTCCATAGCAGCTGGAGTGAAACACTTTGCGCCTTACAGTACACAACTCAGTCCAGAGGAGAGTTTCTACAGCCTGCAATTTCCAGGTGCTGATACAGCATGTAGTGGGGGGCTATTCTGCAGTCATAATGCACCCGGATTTGACAGCACTACATCTCAGATAGGCCCCGTTGTTCTTACTGCTCCTGATACTGTTGTGGGTCAGATTACTGCTGAAGATGTCATGTGTGGCTCCCGGAAGCTACCTTTTATCAACAGGTCAGTGTGGCTGGCTATACATTCTGATTGCTCTGATCTCAGGAACACATGTGCTCACCTCCGTCAGGATACACACCTTTCGAAAACACTAATGTTCAAGATTTGAAATGTTACCTACACCTCACCACCTTATCCAAAGACAGCCTGCTGGTTGTCTGTCAGCACTCTCCTCTTGTCACCTCAGTAAATTGTTTTGTTGTACCTAGGCCCGTCTTTGATGGTCTGCTCAGTTATGCGGCACTACTTTTATGTATCAGACATGGGCTTGGCTGTTCAGTGCATTACCATTTGCTGCCATCAGTTTGCAGCTTTAAGGAAGACTTCAGTGTATGTGCATGACCAGTCAATGAGTGACTGACCTGAGGTTGTTGGCTTTTCATTTGCAGTTGACGTTCACAGATGTGAGTGCCCTCTCAATGGCCCTTTTGCTATGATCAGGTCTGACGCTGCTTCTGAGTTAGAGCATCACAGATTGTTGGTTATTGGCTATTGAAGTGGGCAGGGCCAAGAATATCAACAAAAACCTGCAGAGAAAGTTGTGCAGGAGCTCCAGAACACTCTTCTTTTTTTTGCCACTGCACACTTGAACAGCTGTGTGAGGTCCTGTGGGTTGTCTGCATGTGAAATTATGAAGTTCCAGTGAGATCAACTGTCACTTGCTGTCTACGCTCGCCCAGGTGACTTTGTGGGGACCATATTGGGACCATAACAAGTCGAGCCAGTGACAGATGTCTTCTTGTTAGTTTTGCAGGGGCATGGTGCAATATTCAGAAGTTCACGGGCTCTCAGCTACATCCTACCTCCCACAAAGTCAGGCTGAGTGACCGGTTGCCCTTGATGCAGTCTCTTTCTTGTGATGCGGACCAGGTGAAGGAGTGAGCATCCCCTGTGGTCACATGATTGCTCCTCTTCCAGAAAACCTGCCCATAGATGCTCCACGTATCAGAGAGAGCTACCATGTAAACTGATTTTGAACTTTATTAAAGAAGACATAGAATGGAAATCTATTTGTGGTGTCACATGTCACAAATTAATTGCAGTTGTGGTGGCCAAAGAGGATGCCATTGAACTAAATGGATCAGTTCATTCAGTTTTCTGGTTGCCATATTTTCTTGAAGATAGATAGGTTTTGTTTGAAAGAAAAGAGGGTAGTGTCAGAAATGTTATTAGTTAGTTGATTAATCCAGATATGTGCACCCCAGTGTGCTCTCTGTATCTCCCTCCTTTTGTGCAGTAAACTCGCATGTTAACTAAACCTTGCTCATTTGTGATTCTGTGACACCCTTCACTCTGACGCAACTGGCGCAAGACTGACAACTCTGGCAATTTCAGATTGGCATATTTATTTATATTGGCATTATATTTATATTATTCTTATTATTATTATTATTATTATTATAGTAAATGTAAAAAGTAAAAAATCTATTTGACATGTCCTCAGTATTAATTCTGGGGTCTTGTAACCATCTGTTTATATCCCCTTACATCATTAAATAAATCCATAAATTACAGTCATACAGTCACACATGCACTTATGACACATTATCTGTGAGGTCTGAATCACCCAGACTGGCCTATCTCATTTACTTCCTCTGCCCACATACACCACAATCATCTTTGCTAAGTGTCATCCCAGCCTCTCACTGGTTGACTTTCCTGTCATTAACTCCTGAGTTGACTACGACAAACTTCTCTGGCCCATGCCAGAACCGACTCTCTTTCATAGAGGCCCTGCGACTGACCCCTCTGATGACAGCATTTGTCAAAATGGACTCCACCCAATGTTACCCCCATGATCGATTTCACTCCCTGACTTTAACATTATGTCTGGCTGCTACTAGGCTGTCCAGCCAGAACTGCAGACAACCACCTATGGCTTCACTTGTCATGATCTCACTCTGCACAGGTAACCTTCCTCCACACCGCACCCACTCAATCACCTGCCACGCCCACTCTGCTCACTCAGTCACTACTGCTCCTCCACTAATGACTCAATCATTGCCTCCACCTGCTCCTTGTTCCACTTTCAGTATTTAAACCCACAGTTTTCAGTCAGTCCCTGTCAGACCTTTGTATCATGGTGTTTCTGAGCTGTTTTCCTGGTACTCTGTCTTCTCATTTTCGACCCGGCCCAACCTGGCTTTCCCTGCTCTTCTGCCACGGAGAACCTGACTGACCTGCCGCCCATCTCTCTACCTGAGTTTTGCCTGCGTGCTCCCAGTCCTGCCACTTCCATGAGGGTGTCCCGCCCGTACCTGTCAACGCCAGGCTACCAACGCGCAGATAACCCAGTTCCCAGGGTGATCCACGAAGTCACAGCCTGCCTCATGCTGACGCCCGCCTGGGTCACCCACTCCCTCACCCCTGTCTTTGAACTTAATAAACTGTTTGTGTTTGCAAAGTGTTGCCCTTGGGTCGTCTGTGCCGCACCATTACAATACGGTCTGACCAACATGGACCCAGCACACTGCGCAATGCCCAGTCCTCCGGACAGTCGAGTCAAGAGCGGCTGGAGGAGCCTGCTCACCCGTGTTCTGAGCTGCTAGCAGCAGCGCTAGCCATGAACCAGAGCCTCCTGGGTCATTTGGCCCAGATGCAGCAGCACCTGATCCAGTTGGGGTTCCCAACCCCCGCTCCAGTTCCACCTGCTCCAGTCCCTTCTCCATCACCCGCTCCCGACAATCCTGAACCCCGATTCGGAGCTCTGGAGAGATATGGTGGGGATCCGGAGTCGTGTCAGGCTTTCCTCACGAACTGTGAGCTGTTGTTTGCCCTGCAGCCCCGCACATTCTCCTTGGAGCAAGCGAGGATCGCCTATGCCATCATTCCCCTCACTGGCAGAGCTTGGCTTTGGGGAACGGCAGGAGTGGGGCCGTGGTTGCCATCTATCCTGCCTAAAGGAGGCTATCTTACCATCCCGTTCCCTGGACAGCAGTTCCTCCCTGGATATTTCCAAAGTCCCGTCCGTGTACCATAATCTCTGCGAGGTCTTCAACAAATCCAGGGCCACCTCTCTTACTCCCCACCGACTATATGATTGGGCCATTGATCTGCTACCGGGTTCTACACCTCCCAGGGGTCATCTGTACTCTGTGTCTGCACCGGAGCGCGAAGCCATGGAGCAATACGTAAAAGACTCTCTTGCTGCCGGCATCATCCGCCCCTTGTCCTCACCCGTGGGAGCCGGGTTCTTTTTTGTGGGAAAGAAGGATGGATCACTCCGTCCCTGCATTGACTACCGGGGTCTCAACGACATCACTGTAAAGAACTGCTACCCTCTGCCACTGCTTTCCTCAGCCTTTGAGTTACTCCAGGGGGCCACAATTTTTACCAAGCTCGACCTGAGGAATGCTTACCACCTTGTCCGGATCCGGGAGGGAGACAAGTGGAAGATCGCCTTTAATACCCCATCTGGGCACTATGAATACCTCGTCATGTCTTTTGGCCTCACCAATGCCCCTGCATATTTTCAAGCGATGGTGAACAACGTCCTACGAGACATGATTAACAAGTTCGTGTTTGTCTACCTGGACGATATCCTGATCTTCTCGCTGAACGAGGTAGAACACGTCCATCATGTCCAGACTGTGCTTCATCAGCTCCTGAAGAACTCGTTATTCGTCAAGGCGGAGAAATGTGAGTTCCACTCCCAGTCAGTCTCTTGCTGGGATTTATAGTGGCTGAGGGAAGCATCAACATGGATCCCGCCAAGGTCTCAACAGTCTCTGCTTGGCCAACTCCCAACTCTCGTAAACAGCTCCAGACATTCCTCAGGTTTGCCAACTTTTACCGCCGATTCATCCGGAACTACAGCTCGGTGGCAGCTCCCCTCACAGCCCTCACCAGTCCCAAGGTCACTTTCGCCTGGAACGCCGAAGCGGAGAAAGCTTTCCAGGACCTCAAGACCAGGTTCACCACAGCCCCCATTCTGCAGATGCCTGACCCCGACCTCCAGTTCGTGGTGGAGGTTGATGCCTCAGACGTAGGGGTAGGGGTCGTCCTCTCTCAGCGGCCACCCAATGACAGGAAGCTGCACCCCTGCGCCTTCTTTTCTCGTCGGCTTAGCCCAACAGAGAGAAACTATGACATCGGAAACAGGGAGCTCCTTGCCGTCAAGCTGGCACTGGAGGAGTGGCGAAACTGGCTAGAGAGGGTGAGTCAACCCTCATCTAGACCGATCATAAGAATCTGGAATACATCCGCACGGCCAAACGCCTGAACTCCCGTCAAGCCCGGTGGTCTCTTTTCTTCAATCGTTTCAATTTCACCTTGTCCTATCGCCCAGGCTCCAGAAACGTCAGGCCCGACGCCCTTTCCCGGCTATACCACAAGGGGGAGTGCTCGTCCGAGAAACCGGATATCATCATCCCGGCTCCTTGTGTGGTAGCAGCCGTGACGTGGGGAGTCGAGCCGCCCGAGACCAACCCGGACCCAGCAATTGCCCAACTGCTAAATGGCACATTTTGATTTGAATTGAATACAGCTCACTGAATAGTGTGTGTGTGTGTGTGTCATTGTCCTCAGACCACTGTGGCCTTCTGTGGGCCTGAGGTAGCATGACACACTTCAACCGGTGAGGTCAGTGGAGAGGATCCCTCTGGCCTTGTTTAAATGTTTATGTGTACACAGCTTTACTCTCACTCGAACAAACGAAGACAGACGAGCACAAGAAATTACTTGTTTGTTGTTTTCATTTGTCTCACAATCATATCCTAACTTGGTTTTAGATTTAGTAGATGGGCTTGTGAAAGGCTAGGCTGTGGGTGATGTTAGGTAATGACAACGACGGTGTAATTCATATGATAACCAACTGTCATCACATGATAGAAGCTTATGAAAAAACACAAGTAATGAACATGCACAAAATTTCTAGAATCTGATTTATTTAGAATGTAGTTCAGGCTTAAGTTCAGTCCTATGGAGTCACCAGCTGTACAGAAAATGTCTACTAATGTACAATATACTATACTATATAGACTATATCAAAAATAGAATATTACTATAAACAATATACTATAAACATACAATATTATTCATGTCACATGGAATTACTATACAGATGGTGGGAAAGACAAACATTGAAAAATACAAATTAAATCAACATTGAACAAAGAATATACCCATATACCCTTATGAAACATTTGTCTGTTTTGTGCTTTCATTCTAATGTATGTGTATTGATGGCTGTATTTTATTTTTGAGGCAGAATAGAAAATTGTACTTAAAAAAACCATAGAAGGTTTTATCTCTCAGGCCATAGATCAGAGGGCTAAGGCACCTGGGCAAGATGTTCAGGCTTAAAAATAAAATATATGTCACCAGCTCAGAACTCACAGGATCAAACCCAATCATGGCCAATAACCTTCGAACGACACCAAACAGGAGAGACAAGAGATACAGGCCAAGCTGTATCATATGAAGGAGTACTGTTTTGTGTGCCTTACTTGCAGATGACTTCTCTGAGGTTGCTGACTTGGCTGTTATTGAAATGGAGACATATATGTAGATGATGATGATACTCACCATCCCAAACACAGTGCCTGTGAGAGCTTGGTGTACTACATAGGAGATCTGTGTTTGGGAAACTAAGAAGTCTGAACAGGTATTCTTCTTGCCTGAAGTTTGAATCATGCTGTCAATCAGATCACCTATCCAAGACAATAGGCCCAATATCCACACTGCATTGACTATTATAGTAGTCCTTCTTCTGTTAGCTATCTCTGCATGTCGAAGTGGGAAACATATGGCCACATAGCGCTCCAGGGACATGAGGACAAGAAAAAGTGGTGACATGCCATTATTTGTGATTCGACAGACAAGGTGAAACAGAAAGCAGAAATAACCCACTATGCTTAAAGTTGCCTTGTCAAATTCACTATTATACAAAATGTAGAACACAATGGTAAATCCCAGCTGCACAGAGTCGCTGTAGAGGAGGTGAGTGAACAGTATGTAGCGAGGGGTTTCAAGGAATATTTCTTTAGACCTAAGTGTGAACAGCATGACTAAATTTACATATAAGAAGAAGAAGCATGGTGTCATAGACATAAAGGCTCTTATTGGAAGCCCGTCATTTAGAGAAAAGGAGAAGTTAGCAGATGACGACGTGTTAGCCATGGTCTTTATAATGTATGGCACATAGAATTTAAAACGTATGACAGAGACTAACTGAATGGCTCTTCTACACCACTGATATCAATAAAATTGATTTATAAAATAATAAAATGATAAGTAACATTTATTTTTAAAAATACAATATTTAGAGTGATCTTAGGTGAATGGCAAACGCCAAAATGGCCACTCAGAGCAGTACATACATCTTTTAACATACATCATTTAAAAGAGATAGCAAAATATTAAAATATATTGTTTCATATTGCAATCACATAATTGGTTTCAAGAACAGAAATAATGACAGTGTATTTTGACAACATACATGGCAGATTTGTGCTTTCCTTGTTTCCGTTAGTCACTGACAAACCCAAATACTCACTGCAGTACCCTTTTCATATGAAAACAAAAATTGAGAAAACAGAGATGTATATCACACCCCTTCACTCTTATAAATAAATCAATCAATTCACATAAATCTTTGATGAAATATCATATATAGAGATCAGACCGAAGAGCAGAGGCATCACCACCATGTGCAGTAATCATATATTCCACAGTGTCACATACTAGTCAGTGTAGATGTGTTCACCATGTGAGAACTCACCAGACTCTCTGGTTTATATCAAGCAAATCTGACGACATTATGTCATTGTTTTTGCAATGTCATGATGACTTTGCACTTTACACTGGGAAGACTACACGTTAAAAAAAAAAGGTTTTAATGTCTTAGTGTGTCCATGTGGCTGGCAGTGTGCAATAGTATTGCCCACTTTTGTAATGTAATTCTCCATGAGAAGTGAGATTAATTTACAATCACAAGTGACTTTATCATTAGGAAATAGACCAACAGATGTTAACTCTATCACAAACATCTAAAGCAGACCCGTATAAGAAGTCACGTAAGGCCTCAGTTCTTTGTTCCGGAGACTATGTGCCCCGAGGTACTCCAATGGACCCACAGCTCTCACCTGGCTTGTCATCCAGGAGTCCTGAGGACCCTGAGCTTGCTCTCCCAGCAATTCTGGTGGTGGCCGACGATGAGGGAGGATGTCCGGAGTTTCATCCGTGCCTGCTCAATCTGCAACCAGCACAAGTCTCCCTGCCATGCACCTGCCGGCCTGCTCCAGCCGTTGCCTGTCGCTCGTCGCCCCTGGTTCCACATATCTTTAGACTTTGTCAACAATCTGCCATCTTCCGATGGAAACACGGTAATTCTCACGGTGGTGGATCGGTTTAGTAAGATGGCCCACTTCATTCCACTCCCCAAACTCCCCTCCGCCAAGGAAACAGCCCAACTCGTCCTCCACCACGTCTTCCGGCTTCACGGTCTCCCCACCGACATCATTTCAGATTGTGGCCCCCAGTTCACCTCCATTTTCTGGAGAGAATTCTGTGCTCTAATGGGGGCTTCTGCCAGACTCTCCTCCGGCTTTCACCCCCAGTCCAACAGCCAGACGGAGAGGATGAATCAGGAGCTGGAGACCGCCCTCCGATGCTTAGCCTCCCAGACCCCCCAAGCCTGGTCCCCACACCTCTTGTGGGTTGAATACGCACACAACTCCCTCATCTGTACTGCAACAGGCATGTCCCCGTTTCGGGTCGTGTATGGCTACCAACCTCCCCTATTCCCTCGCCAGAAGAGGGAGGCGACCTGTCCGTCTGCCTCTGCTTTCGCCCGTCGTTGCCCCAGGACGTGGGCCCGGCCTCGGTCTGCTCTCCTCCGCACCATGAGGAGTTTTTCCACTTGGGCTAATCATCGACAAACCCCTGCTCCCAGGTATTGAGTGGGCCAGCGTGTCTGGCTCTCCACGAAGGACCTTCCTCTTCGTGTTGAGTCCCGCAAGCTGTCTCCGCGGTTCGTCGGCCCATTCCCCATTCGGAGGGTCATTAGCCCGATGGCCGTCCGACTCCACCTGTCTCGCATCATGAGAGTGCACCCCACATTCCATGTCTCCAGACTCAAACCTGTACATGTCAGCCCGTTGGCTCCAGCTACCCCGCCTCCTCCTTCCCCCAGGAAGAGGGCTGCAGAATCTAGTTGATTGGGAGGGCTACGGGCCAGAGCAGAAGTCTTGGGTCCCCTTGGGTCCCCGTTTCATTTTAGATCCCAATCTCATCAGGGAATTCCATTGCCAGCACCCTGACCACCCCTTTCTTCCCCAAAGGCCCACCAGGAGTCCCCGCCGAATGCCTGCTGAGTCCGACCCTCCTGACAAGTCCCCGTGTCCGAGTCCGACCTTGACGAGGCACTCCCCAATGACGGCAGCGACACTGAGCCCACGATGCCTGAGGGAGAAGCAGGTAGGTCCGATCACTCGAAGGAGTATTGTATCGTGTCTGTGTGTGTCATTGCGCTCAGACCACTGTGGCCCTCTGTGGGCCTGAGGTAGCATGAAACACTTCAACCGGTGAGGTCAGTGGAGAGGATCCCTCTGGCCTTGTTTAAATGTTTATGTGTACACAGCTTTATTCTGACTCAAACAAACAAAGACAGATGAGCACAAGAAATTACCTGTTTGTTGTTTTCATTTGTCTCACAATCATATCCTAACTTGGTTTTATATTTAGTAGATGGGCTTGTGAAAGGCTAGGCTGTGGGTGATATGGTAGGTAATGACAACGACGGTGTAATTCATATGTGTCAGGTCGCCATCAGATCTGGTCACGGCCACGCCCCCTCACTCAGACTCACAGCTCGTCTCCCCGTTTGCACTCACTTGATTTCTAATTGGTATCACCTGGTCCCCACCTTACTTAAGCCTCCCCTCTGTATCACCCTTGGTCGGGTCTCGTCAATGTTCTCGTCTATGTTCCCTCAGACTTCCTACGTGTCAGTTGTGTTTCCTCCGTCTCCTGCGTATTCCAGTGTGTTTCGCCCCGTGAGCCTTAGACTCCCCTGTCGGTATTGTGTTTATTGTTCACTCTGAATATTCTAGCCAGTATTTTGTGTTCGCCTTCTTATCTCCTGTGTGTTTTAAGTCTTTAGTTAATCTAGTAATCTTCTGTTCCTCCCTCCGCTTTAGAAGCGGACGTGACTTTTGTTTATTCTCTGATTTTGTTCATTAAAACCTCCCTCGTCTGAATCCATCTCTGCCTCCGTCCGTCTGTGTCTGACAATATGATAACCAACTGTCGTCACATGATAGAAGCTTATTAAAACACAAGTAATGAGCATGCACAAAATTTCTAGAATCTTATTTATTTGGAATGTAGTTCAGGCTTAAGTTCAGTCCTATGGAGCCACCAGCTGTGCAGACAATGTCTACTAATGTACAATATACTATACTATATAGACTATATCAAAAATAGAATATTACTATAAACATACAATATTATTCATGTCACATGCAGTTACTATACAGATGGTGGGAAAGACAAACATTGAAAAATACAAATTAAATCAACATTGAACAGAATATACCCATATACCCTTATGAAACATTTCTCTGTTTTGTGCTTTCATTCTAATTTATGTGTATTGATGGCTGTATTTTATTTTTGAGGCAGAATAGAAAATTGTGCTTAAAAAAACCATAGAAGGTTTTATCTCTCAGGCCATAGATCAGAGGACTAAGGCACCTGGGCAAGATGTTCAGGCTTAAAAATAAAATATATGTCACCAGCTCAGAACTCACAGGATCAAACCCAATCATGGCCAATAACCTTCGAACGACACCAAACAGGAGAGACAAGAGATACAGGCCAAGCTGTATCATATGAAGGAGTACTGTTTTGTGTGCCTTACTTGCAGATGACTTCTCTGAGGTTGCTGACTTGGCTGTTATTGAAATGGAGACATATATGTAGATGATGATGATACTCACCATCCCAAACACAGTGCCTGTGAGAGCTTGGTGTACTACATAGGAGATCTGTGTTTGGGAAACTAAGAAGTCTGAACAGGTATTCTTCTTGCCTGAAGTTTGAATCATGCTGTCAATCAGATCACCTATCCAAGACAATAGGCCCAATATCCACACTGCATTGACTATTATAGTAGTCCTTCTTCTGTTAGCTATCTCTGCATGTCGAAGTGGGAAACATATGGCCACATAGCTCCAGGGACATGAGGACAAGAAAAAGTGGTGACATCCCATTATTTGTGATTCGACAGACAAGGTAAAACAGAAAGCAGAAATAACCCACTATGCTTAAAGTTGCCTTGTCAAATTCACTATTATACAAAATGTAGAACACAATGGTAAATCCCAGCTGCACAGAGTCGCTGTAGAGGAGGTGAGTGAACAGTATGTAGCGAGGGGTTTCAAGGAATATTTCTTTAGACCTAAGTGTGAACAGCATGACTAAATTTACATATAAGAAGAAGAAGCATGGTGTCATAGACATAAAGGCTCTTATTGGAAGCCCGTCATTTAGAGAAAAGGAGAAGTTAGCAGATGACGACGTGTTAGCCATGGTCTTTATAATGTATGGCACAGTTATGTAAAAGTTATGACAGAGACTAACTGAATGGCTCTTCTACACCACTGATATCAATAAATTGATTTATAAAATAATAAAATGATAAGTAACATTTATTTTTAAAAATACAATATTTAGAGTGATCTTAGGTGAATGGCAAACGCCAAAATGGCCACTCAGAGCAGTACATACATCTTTTAACATACATCATTTAAAAGAGATAGCAAAATATTAAAATATATTGTTTCATATTGCAATCACATAATTGGTTTCAAGAACAGAAATAATGACAGTGTATTTTGACAACATACATGGCAGATTTGTGCTTTCCTTGTTTCCGTTAGTCACTGACAAACCCAAATACTCACTGCAGTACCCTTTTCATATGAAAACAAAATTGAGAAAACATATCATAGCCCTTCACTCTTATAAATAAATCAATCAATTCACATAAATCTTTGATGAAATATCATATATAGAGATCAGACCGAAGAGCAGAGGCATCACCACCATGTGCAGTAATCATATATTCCACAGTGTCACATACTAGTCAGTGTAGATGTGTTCACCATGTGAGAACTCACCAGACTCTCTGGTTTATATCAAGCAAATCTGACGACATTATGTCATTGTTTTTGCAATGTCATGATGACTTTGCACTGGGAACACTGGGACAGACTACACATAAAAAAGGTTTTAATGTCTTAGTGTGTCCATGTGGCTGGCAGTGTGCAATAGTATTGCCCACTTTTGTAATGTAATTCTCCATGAGAAGTGAGATTAATTTACAATCACAAGTGACTTTATCATTAGGAAATAGACCAACAGATGTTAACTCTATCACAAACATCTAAAGCAGACCCGTATAAGAAGTCACGTAAGGCCTCAGTTCTTTGTTCCGGAGACTATGTGCCCCGAGGTACTCCAATGGACCCACAGCTCTCACCTGGCTTGTCATCCAGGAGTCCTGAGGACCCTGAGCTTGCTCTCCCAGCAATTCTGGTGGCCGACGATGAGGGAGGATGTCCGGAGTTTCATCCGTGCCTGCTCAATCTGCAACCAGCACAAGTCTCCCTGCCATGCACCTGCCGGCCTGCTCCAGCCGTTGCCTGTCGCTCGTCGCCCCTGGTTCCACATATCTTTAGACTTTGTCAACAATCTGCCATCTTCCGATGGAAACACGGTAATTCTCACGGTGGTGGATCGGTTTAGTAAGATGGCCCACTTCATGGCCCACTCCACTCCCCAAACTCCCTCCGCACAGAAAACAAACTCCTCCGCCACCACGTCTTCGGCTTCACGGTCTCCCCACCGACATCATTTCAGATTGTGGCCCCCAGTTCACCTCCATTTTCTGGAGAGAATTCTGTGCTCTAATGGGGGCTTCTGCCAGACTCTCCTCCGGCTTTCACCCCCAGTCCAACAGCCAGACGGAGAGGATGAATCAGGAGCTGGAGACCGCCCTCCGATGCTTAGCCTCCCAGACCCCCCAAGCCTGGTCCCCACACCTCTTGTGGGTTGAATACGCACACAACTCCCTCATCTGTACTGCAACAGGCATGTCCCCGTTTCGGGTCGTGTATGGCTACCAACCTCCCCTATTCCCTCGCCAGAAGAGGGAGGCGACCTGTCCGTCTGCCTCTGCTTTCGCCCGTCGTTGCCCCAGGACGTGGGCCCGGCCTCGGTCTGCTCTCCTCCGCACCATGAGGAGTTTTTCCACTTGGGCTAATCATCGACAAACCCCTGCTCCCAGGTATTGAGTGGGCCAGCGTGTCTGGCTCTCCACGAGACCTTCCTCTTCGTGTTGAGTCCCGCAAGCTGTCTCCGCGGTTCGTCGGCCCATTCCCCATTCGGAGGGTCATTAGCCCGATGGCCGTCCGACTCCAACTTTCTCGCATCATGAGAGTGCACCCCACATTCCATGTCTCCAGACTCAAACCTGTACATGTCAGCCCGTTGGCTCCAGCTACCCCGCCTCCTCCTTCCCCCAGGAAGAGGGCTGCAGAATCTAGTTGATTGGGAGGGCTACGGGCCAGAGCAGAAGTCTTGGGTCCCCTTGGGTCCCCGTTTCATTTTAGATCCCAATCTCATCAGGGAATTCCATTGCCAGCACCCTGACCACCCCTTTCTTCCCCAAAGGCCCACCAGGAGTCCCCGCCGAATGCCTGCTGAGTCCGACCCTCCTGACAAGTCCCCGTGTCCGAGTCCGACCTTGACGAGGCACTCCCAATGACGGCAGCGACACTGAGCCCACGATGCCTGAGGGAGAAGCAGGTAGGTCCGATCACTCGAAGGAGTATTGTATCGTGTCTGTGTGTGTCATTGCGCTCAGACCACTGTGGCCCTCTGTGGGCCTGAGGTAGCATGAAACACTTCAACCGGTGAGGTCAGTGGAGAGGATCCCTCTGGCCTTGTTTAAATGTTTATGTGTACACAGCTTTATTCTGACTCAAACAAACAAAGACAGATGAGCACAAGAAATTACCTGTTTGTTGTTTTCATTTGTCTCACAATCATATCTAACTTGGTTTTATATTTAGTAGATGGGCTTGTGAAAGGCTAGGCTGTGGGTGATATGGTAGGTAATGACAACGACGGTGTAATTCATATGTGTCAGGTCGCCATCAGATCTGGTCACGGCCACGCCCCCTCACTCAGACTCACAGCTCGTCTCCCCGTTTGCACTCACTTGATTTCTAATTGGTATCACCTGGTCCCCACCTTACTTAAGCCTCCCCTCTGTATCACCCTTGGTCGGGTCTCGTCAATGTTCTCGTCTATGTTCCCTCAGACTTCCTACATGTCAGTTGTGTTTCCTCCGTCTCCCGCGTATTCCAGTGTGTTTCGCCCCGTGAGCCTTAGACTCCCCTGTCGGTATTGTGTTTATTGTTCACTCTGAATATTCTAGCCAGTATTTTCTGTTCGCCTTCTTATCTCCTGTGTGTTTTAAGTCTTTAGTTAATCTAGTAATCTTCTGTTCCTCCCTCCGCTTTAGAAGCGGACGTGACTTTTGTTTATTCTCTGATTTTGTTCATTAAAACCTCCTCGTCTGAATCCATCTCTGCCTCCGTCCGTCTGTGTCTGACAATATGATAACCAACTGTCGTCACATGATAGAAGCTTATTAAAACACAAGTAATGAGCATGCACAAAATTTCTAGAATCTTATTTATTTGGAATGTAGTTCAGGCTTAAGTTCAGTCCTATGGAGCCACCAGCTGTGCAGACAATGTCTACTAATGTACAATATACTATACTATATAGACTATATCAAAAATAGAATATTACTATAAACATACAATATTATTCATGTCACATGCAGTTACTATACAGATGGTGGGAAAGACAAACATTGAAAAATACAAATTAAATCAACATTGAACAGAATATACCCATATACCCTTATGAAACATTTCTCTGTTTTGTGCTTTCATTCTAATTTATGTGTATTGATGGCTGTATTTTATTTTTGAGGCAGAATAGAAAATTGTGCTTAAAAAAACCATAGAAGGTTTTATCTCTCAGGCCATAGATCAGAGGACTAAGGCACCTGGGCAAGATGTTCAGGCTTAAAAATAAAATATATGTCACCAGCTCAGAACTCACAGGATCAAACCCAATCATGGCCAATAACCTTCGAACGACACCAAACAGGAGAGACAAGAGATACAGGCCAAGCTGTATCATATGAAGGAGTACTGTTTTGTGTGCCTTACTTGCAGATGACTTCTCTGAGGTTGCTGACTTGGCTGTTATTGAAATGGAGACATATATGTAGATGATGATGATACTCACCATCCCAAACACAGTGCCTGTGAGAGCTTGGTGTACTACATAGGAGATCTGTGTTTGGGAAACTAAGAAGTCTGAACAGGTATTCTTCTTGCCTGAAGTTTGAATCATGCTGTCAATCAGATCACCTATCCAAGACAATAGGCCCAATATCCACACTGCATTGACTATTATAGTAGTCCTTCTTCTGTTAGCTATCTCTGCATGTCGAAGTGGGAAACATATGGCCACATAGCGCTCCAGGGACATGAGGACAAGAAAAAGTGGTGACATCCCATTATTTGTGATTCGACAGACAAGGTAAAACAGAAAGCAGAAATAACCCACTATGCTTAAAGTTGCCTTGTCAAATTCACTATTATACAAAATGTAGAACACAATGGTAAATCCCAGCTGCACAGAGTCGCTGTAGAGGAGGTGAGTGAACAGTATGTAGCGAGGGGTTTCAAGGAATATTTCTTTAGACCTAAGTGTGAACAGCATGACTAAATTTACATATAAGAAGAAGAAGCATGGTGTCATAGACATAAAGGCTCTTATTGGAAGCCCGTCATTTAGAGAAAAGGAGAAGTTAGCAGATGACGACGTGTTAGCCATGGTCTTTATAATGTATGGCACATAGAATTTAAAACGTATGACAGAGACTAACTGAATGGCTCTTCTACACCACTGATATCAATAAAATTGATTTATAAAATAATAAAATGATAAGTAACATTTATTTTTAAAAATACAATATTTAGAGTGATCTTAGGTGAATGGCAAACGCCAAAATGGCCACTCAGAGCAGTACATACATCTTTTAACATACATCATTTAAAAGAGATAGCAAAATATTAAAATATATTGTTTCATATTGCAATCACATAATTGGTTTCAAGAACAGAAATAATGACAGTGTATTTTGACAACATACATGGCAGATTTGTGCTTTCCTTGTTTCCGTTAGTCACTGACAAACCCAAATACTCACTGCAGTACCCTTTTCATATGAAAACAAAAATTGAGAAAACAGAGATGTATATCACACCCCTTCACTCTTATAAATAAATCAATCAATTCACATAAATCTTTGATGAAATATCATATATAGAGATCAGACCGAAGAGCAGAGGCATCACCACCATGTGCAGTAATCATATATTCCACAGTGTCACATACTAGTCAGTGTAGATGTGTTCACCATGTGAGAACTCACCAGACTCTCTGGTTTATATCAAGCAAATCTGACGACATTATGTCATTGTTTTTGCAATGTCATGATGACTTTGCACTTTACACTGGGAAGACTACACGTTAAAAAAAAAAGGTTTTAATGTCTTAGTGTGTCCATGTGGCTGGCAGTGTGCAATAGTATTGCCCACTTTTGTAATGTAATTCTCCATGAGAAGTGAGATTAATTTACAATCACAAGTGACTTTATCATTAGGAAATAGACCAACAGATGTTAACTCTATCACAAACATCTAAAGCAGACCCGTATAAGAAGTCACGTAAGGCCTCAGTTCTTTGTTCCGGAGACTATGTGCCCCGAGGTACTCCAATGGACCCACAGCTCTCACCTGGCTTGTCATCCAGGAGTCCTGAGGACCCTGAGCTTGCTCTCCCAGCAATTCTGGTGGCCGACGATGAGGGAGGATGTCCGGAGTTTCATCCGTGCCTGCTCAATCTGCAACCAGCACAAGTCTCCCTGCCATGCACCTGCCGGCCTGCTCCAGCCGTTGCCTGTCGCTCGTCGCCCCTGGTTCCACATATCTTTAGACTTTGTCAACAATCTGCCATCTTCCGATGGAAACACGGTAATTCTCACGGTGGTGGATCGGTTTAGTAAGATGGCCCACTTCATTCCACTCCCCAAACTCCCCTCCGCCAAGGAAACAGCCCAACTCGTCCTCCACCACGTCTTCCGGCTTCACGGTCTCCCCACCGACATCATTTCAGATTGTGGCCCCCAGTTCACCTCCATTTTCTGGAGAGAATTCTGTGCTCTAATGGGGGCTTCTGCCAGACTCTCCTCCGGCTTTCACCCCCAGTCCAACAGCCAGACGGAGAGGATGAATCAGGAGCTGGAGACCGCCCTCCGATGCTTAGCCTCCCAGACCCCCCAAGCCTGGTCCCCACACCTCTTGTGGGTTGAATACGCACACAACTCCCTCATCTGTACTGCAACAGGCATGTCCCCGTTTCGGGTCGTGTATGGCTACCAACCTCCCCTATTCCCTCGCCAGAAGAGGGAGGCGACCTGTCCGTCTGCCTCTGCTTTCGCCCGTCGTTGCCCCAGGACGTGGGCCCGGCCTCGGTCTGCTCTCCTCCGCACCATGAGGAGTTTTTCCACTTGGGCTAATCATCGACAAACCCCTGCTCCCAGGTATTGAGTGGGCCAGCGTGTCTGGCTCTCCACGAAGGACCTTCCTCTTCGTGTTGAGTCCCGCAAGCTGTCTCCGCGGTTCGTCGGCCCATTCCCCATTCGGAGGGTCATTAGCCCGATGGCCGTCCGACTCCAACTTTCTCGCATCATGAGAGTGCACCCCACATTCCATGTCTCCAGACTCAAACCTGTACATGTCAGCCCGTTGGCTCCAGCTACCCCGCCTCCTCCTTCCCCCAGGAAGAGGGCTGCAGAATCTAGTTGATTGGGAGGGCTACGGGCCAGAGCAGAAGTCTTGGGTCCCCTTGGGTCCCCGTTTCATTTTAGATCCCAATCTCATCAGGGAATTCCATTGCCAGCACCCTGACCACCCCTTTCTTCCCCAAAGGCCCACCAGGAGTCCCCGCCGAATGCCTGCTGAGTCCGACCCTCCTGACAAGTCCCCGTGTCCGAGTCCGACCTTGACGAGGCACTCCCCAATGACGGCAGCGACACTGAGCCCACGATGCCTGAGGGAGAAGCAGGTAGGTCCGATCACTCGAAGGAGTATTGTATCGTGTCTGTGTGTGTCATTGCGCTCAGACCACTGTGGCCCTCTGTGGGCCTGAGGTAGCATGAAACACTTCAACCGGTGAGGTCAGTGGAGAGGATCCCTCTGGCCTTGTTTAAATGTTTATGTGTACACAGCTTTATTCTGACTCAAACAAACAAAGACAGATGAGCACAAGAAATTACCTGTTTGTTGTTTTCATTTGTCTCACAATCATATCCTAACTTGGTTTTATATTTAGTAGATGGGCTTGTGAAAGGCTAGGCTGTGGGTGATATGGTAGGTAATGACAACGACGGTGTAATTCATATGTGTCAGGTCGCCATCAGATCTGGTCACGGCCACGCCCCCTCACTCAGACTCACAGCTCGTCTCCCCGTTTGCACTCACTTGATTTCTAATTGGTATCACCTGGTCCCCACCTTACTTAAGCCTCCCCTCTGTATCACCCTTGGTCGGGTCTCGTCAATGTTCTCGTCTATGTTCCCTCAGACTTCCTACATGTCAGTTGTGTTTCCTCCGTCTCCCGCGTATTCCAGTGTGTTTCGCCCCGTGAGCCTTAGACTCCCCTGTCGGTATTGTGTTTATTGTTCACTCTGAATATTCTAGCCAGTATTTTGTGTTCGCCTTCTTATCTCCTGTGTGTTTTAAGTCTTTAGTTAATCTAGTAATCTTCTGTTCCTCCCTCCGCTTTAGAAGCGGACGTGACTTTTGTTTATTCTCTGATTTTGTTCATTAAAACCTCCTCGTCTGAATCCATCTCTGCCTCCGTCCGTCTGTGTCTGACAATATGATAACCAACTGTCGTCACATGATAGAAGCTTATTAAAACACAAGTAATGAGCATGCACAAAATTTCTAGAATCTTATTTATTTGGAATGTAGTTCAGGCTTAAGTTCAGTCCTATGGAGCCACCAGCTGTGCAGACAATGTCTACTAATGTACAATATACTATACTATATAGACTATATCAAA
Organism: Tenualosa thibaudeaui; assembly: GCA_027481765.1. NCBI lineage: Eukaryota > Metazoa > Chordata > Actinopteri > Clupeiformes > Clupeidae > Tenualosa > Tenualosa thibaudeaui. The sequence continues at coordinate 19,242,648 of JAIFZK010000009.1, forward strand.
AATAGAATATTACTATAAACATACAATATTATTCATGTCACATGCAGTTACTATACAGATGGTGGGAAAGACAAACATTGAAAAATACAAATTAAATCAACATTGAACAGAATATACCCATATACCCTTATGAAACATTTCTCTGTTTTGTGCTTTCATTCTAATTTATGTGTATTGATGGCTGTATTTTATTTTTGAGGCAGAATAGAAAATTGTGCTTAAAAAAACCATAGAAGGTTTTATCTCTCAGGCCATAGATCAGAGGACTAAGGCACCTGGGCAAGATGTTCAGGCTTAAAAATAAAATATATGTCACCAGCTCAGAACTCACAGGATCAAACCCAATCATGGCCAATAACCTTCGAACGACACCAAACAGGAGAGACAAGAGATACAGGCCAAGCTGTATCATATGAAGGAGTACTGTTTTGTGTGCCTTACTTGCAGATGACTTCTCTGAGGTTGCTGACTTGGCTGTTATTGAAATGGAGACATATATGTAGATGATGATGATACTCACCATCCCAAACACAGTGCCTGTGAGAGCTTGGTGTACTACATAGGAGATCTGTGTTTGGGAAACTAAGAAGTCTGAACAGGTATTCTTCTTGCCTGAAGTTTGAATCATGCTGTCAATCAGATCACCTATCCAAGACAATAGGCCCAATATCCACACTGCATTGACTATTATAGTAGTCCTTCTTCTGTTAGCTATCTCTGCATGTCGAAGTGGGAAACATATGGCCACATAGCGCTCCAGGGACATGAGGACAAGAAAAAGTGGTGACATCCCATTATTTGTGATTCGACAGACAAGGTAAAACAGAAAGCAGAAATAACCCACTATGCTTAAAGTTGCCTTGTCAAATTCACTATTATACAAAATGTAGAACACAATGGTAAATCCCAGCTGCACAGAGTCGCTGTAGAGGAGGTGAGTGAACAGTATGTAGCGAGGGGTTTCAAGGAATATTTCTTTAGACCTAAGTGTGAACAGCATGACTAAATTTACATATAAGAAGAAGAAGCATGGTGTCATAGACATAAAGGCTCTTATTGGAAGCCCGTCATTTAGAGAAAAGGAGAAGTTAGCAGATGACGACGTGTTAGCCATGGTCTTTATAATGTATGGCACAGTTATGTAAGTTATGACAGAGACTAATTGAATGGCTCTCCTACACCACTGATATCAATACATTGATTTATAAAATAATAAAACAATAAGTAAAATAGATTTTTAAAAATACAATATTTAGAGTGATCTTAGGTGAACGACAAAAGCCAAAATGGCCACTCAGAGCAGTACATAATCTTTTAAAAGAAATAACAAAATATTAAAATATATTGTTTCATATTACAATCACATAATTGGTTTCAAGAACAGAAACAATGACAGTGTATTTTGACAACATACATGGCAGATTTGTGCTTTCCTTGTTTCCGTTAGTCACTGACAAACCTGAATACTCACTGCAGTACCCTGTTCATATGAAAACAAAAAATGAGAAAACATATCATAGCCCTTCACTCTTATAAATAAATCAATCAATTCACATAAATCTTTGATGAAATATCATATATAGAGATCAGACCGAAGAGCAGAGGCATCACCACCATGTGCAGTAATCATATATTCCACAGTGTCACATACTAGTCAGTGTAGATGTGTTCACCATGTGAGAACTCACCAGACTCTCTGGTTTATATCAAGCAAATCTGACGACATTATGTCATTGTTTTTGCAATGTCATGATCACTTTGCACTGGGAATACTACACATACTACACATATAAAAAAAGTTTTAACGCCTTAGTGTGTCCATGTGGATGGCAGTGTGCAATAGTATTGCCCACTTTTGTAATGTAATTCTCCATGAGAAGTGAGATTAATTTACAATCACAAGTAACTTTATCATTAGGAAATAGACGAACAGATGTTAACTCTATCACTAACATCTAAAGCAGACCCATATAACAAGTCACGTAAGGCCTCAGAGTCAGGTGCATTGACAATAGCAGGCCAAATTTGTTTTTTTGTTGTTGTTGTTGTTGTTTTTTGGTGTGTGTGTGGGGAGGGGGGGGGTAATGTCTTCAATCTGTTAAATATGTTTGTTTCACTGTGTTGCATGGATAATAGTGTTGTGTACACATTTGAATCAGGTTGCTATAGTTGTTTGTGTTATGTCATAAATGCATTGCACGTCTCCATCTGTCTTATCTGTCAGTACAAAGGTATCTGCTGCTAAACGATGAATTCCAGAACAAAACCTGTGACCCTATTGTTGATATTGTTGATACTGAACCTCAAATTGCTCCCAGTGCCAGGTTGGCGCCTTGCATGGCAGCCTCTGCCACTGGTATGTGAATGGGTGAATATGAGGCATACATGAATATGAGGTAAAGCACTTTGAGTACTCGTAGGAGTAGAAAAGTGCTATATGCAGTCCAGTGTGAGTCCAATGCAGATCCAACTCCTTAGGCCTGATTCACACTGTAAGCAAAGCTTGGTCATTGCAGCAAGGTTGCATCCTGCATTGTATTCACACCAGAAACATCTCCAGAACAAAGGTGCTGTTGCCAGCCCCCATTTTAAAATCTGTGAAAAACACTTCCAACTGCTTGTTGCTTGAGTAAAAAATTAAGCATTCCCATCCCTTCTCTAGCTGTCTTATATTTGCGCCATGGTTTATGACTCACAGAGAGTGTGCTTATGTCATAAATGCATTGCACGTCTCCATCTGTCTTATCTGTCAGTACAAAGGTATCTGCTGCTAAACGATGCATTCCAGAACAAAACCTGTGACCCTATTGTTGATATTGTTGATACTGAACCTCAAATTGCTCCCAGTGCCAGGTTGGTGCCTTGCATGGCAGCCTCTGCCACTGGTATGTGAATGGGTAAATATGAGGCATACATGAATATGAGGTAAAGCACTTTGAGTACTCGTAGGAGTAGAAAAGTGCTATATGCAGTCCAGTGTGAGTCCAATGCAGATCCAACTCCTAAGGCCTGATTCACACTGTAAGCAAAGCTTGGTCATTGCAGCAAGGTTGCATCCTGCATTGTATTCACACCAGAAACATCTCCAGAACAAAGGTGCTGTTGCCAGCCCCCATTTTAAAATCTGTGAAAAACACTTCCAACTGCTTGTTGCTTGAGTAAAAAATTAAGCATTCCCATCCCTTCTCTAGCTGTCTTATATTTGCGCCATGGTTTATGACTCACAGAGAGTGTGCAAGCTCCAACCTGTTAACATGGCGTCCAACATGGAAGTGGGTAAGAAACTGCAGCTGCTACACTCATACTAGAATCGTAGTGTGAATGGGGCCCAACACTGCTTCTCTGTATCTCTGTGAAGGGACATGTCCACACCCCTGGTTCAAACTGATTTGCTGAGTCACATACAGAGCAACAAAATTTGTCTGTTCACATCTACCTACCTAGTGATTCATATCCTTATAAGGCCAATCTGCACATGATCATTAAATTAAATGATCTTTAATTGGGTGCGAATCAGTAGGTCTGCCACCATGGAGGATGTACGACTTGCAAGCAGTTATAATACAGGAATAGAAAATTGGGCACATGCATTATTTTCTTCCCGTATTGCGTGACAACACATATGGCAGTCATATGAATTGGCACTATGTGACCATCTTACTGTTATGACAACAAGCTTCATATCAGTATGACAACTTCATTACAGTCAAATGGACAAATTTGAGAAATATGTGTAGCCCTACTCGTTACCGTTCAGATAAATGAGTGGACCAAAATGGGTTTGTGCTAAGCTATGGCAATAACACATACACACATGTATTTATCCTGAAGTGAGTGGAGTCAGACCCGATATATAATGCCAATCAAATAAACAGTATTTATTAAACACAAACTGTATATGCAATGACATTAGTAGGTACTATCATTTCTATTAATCTCACTTTATACGAACAACATCAAGTGCGACGTTTCTGCATGCTTCTTTAAATCTAAAATAGCTTGCACAATTACATGTGTTAACTTAACACAGAGCATACCCTCCTAATGCCACTAGGATAGTTCAGACACAGCTCTCTATCCTTTCCACAAACACGAATAAAACTCAGCATCACTAAACTTAAACTTTTTAATAACCAACTTAATAACCAACTTGATTCTGTAGAGAAAATTTAGCCTCTGCATTTATCTCATGCGTGAGCTAGTGACACACCTAGCATGCAGTGAACACACACTAATCTGGAGCAGTGGGCAGCCTATTGCTGTGGTTAGGTGCCTTGCCCAAGCGCACCTCTGTTGTGAAGGTGAGCATGTGAGAGCGACACTCAATTACATCCCTCACCCACATTTTTTCCCACTGGTTGGGGATCAAACCAATTCAGTTAGAAGTCAGAGACCCTAACCAGTAGGTCACAGCAGTACATCCACTAATTTTCATCTCACTGACATGCTAGTCTGGCACTGACCAGGATGCCTAGCTGACTATGCTGGAATGGAAATGTTGCTCAGTCGAAGAAGGTCTCACTCTCGTCACAAGGCGAGTGACTCTGGTAAAACCAGGTGAGGTCCTTCCCTTTTCCTCAGATCGATGTCATTTACAAATAGAGAGCTTCACAGTAGGCCGCAATGGGCCTGTGAACACCTTGTTAATTACCATCATGTAAAATTATTACATATTTTGTCCTGTCCCTTGAGTCTGTCTGAAATTTGTTACATCAAAAGACAAATCAGCATGAACTCTCAGTGATGTACTGCAATTACTAGGCAGGTAATTATGTGCGCACTTGGGAGGTAACCTGGGAGATACAGTATGTAAACCAGCTGTGGGGTTGTGAAGAACACATGTTACACATTCATCTTCTCATAGGAGACAAATAAGAAATTAATTATATGCTTCAATTTTGTTTATATGGCCCATGTGTCGCAGAAAGATTAAATCAGTGTTAAAGTTGTATTGTGATTGTATAAAGAAAAAACTAACAATAAAATGTGATATTATTTATCTATTTTATAATCTATATAGACAATTACATGATGTTTTATAGGCCTCCTGTAGTGCCATTTGCTGATACCTGCAACTATATACAACTATATACAAATATGTAATATTATTTTTATTATATGCAAGTATAAGTCAAGAATAATGCACAGCTTTTGCATAATAGAGAAAATGAAAGAATAGAATATAGCTAATATAGAATATAAGATAAAGAGTGACCATTTAATATATTATTACTTTTTACACTGGTCTCACCTATAAAGATGCCATCATCCAAACAAAGCCAAACAAAACTCTCTGTGGAGAGACTGTACAATTATCTTATGGTCTTGTTTTGAGAGTAAAACCATTAGAGACATCTAACAAAAACCTCTGACAGTCCCTTGTCACCTCATTAACAAAGTTATGAATTATTAAAATCAAGCCTGACTGTCAGTCACTTATGTTTGTACACTCTTCCCTGAATGAACTAGGCCGCTATTATTGTGTTTAGGTCATATGTGTGTAGTGATGTGGCCTATTCCTGGCAGAAGTCGCTGGACATTGTTCATCACAGTGAAATCATTTTTTTTTAGCTTTTGCCTTTATTGTGACAGGGAAGTGAAAAGGTACAGAAGGCAAATGGGAGAGTGAGATTGGGCTGGACCGGGAAATGTGTGTGTGTGTGTTTTTAAAGATATATCTTAGCAGGTATATTATTGTTTTATTACAGTGCTGGTGGCACCAAATCTGCCACACTGGGCCTGTATGAAACAGGCATTTTTTTTTTATTTCACATTATAAAAATGACCACAAATGGACCCAAAGTATGTGTTCTTAAGCATCTGTATTTGCAGAGAGCTTACAACATAACAGATCAGGATCTGGACAGGCCCTTTAGAATAAAAGGATACAGAGTTCTGAAAACAGGCAGTTGTGATCAAATTAAGTTTCAGCAGGGCTGTAGTCTACATGATGCGCAGGTATTTGCCATATAACCACTTAAAAGGTTCTTGGGTTTGTGTATATCCAGTAAAACAGGCTGCAATACTGACGACAGTACACTAATAGTACAAGACAGTATACCCACTACAGCAAACTAGACTATAGCAGAGTTTCAGTCTTGAAAGAACAAAGCAGACACCACATGAAGTCCATGTGTTGAAATGTTTTCTGTACTACAACTAAAATGTTTATGGCTGCACTTTTCTTTTGATGCAGAACAGGAAATGGCTCTTAAAACAGGCATAGAAAGCTTTATCTCGCAGGCCATAGATCAGAGGACTCAGACACCTGGGCAGGATGTTGAAGCTCAAAAAAAACACATATTGCAACTGATCAATAACCACTGGTTTGAAGCCACTTACGGCCAGTGATCTACGAATCGTACCAAACAGGATTGACAGGAGATACAGGCCAAACTGCACCATGTGTAAAAGTATCGTTCTGTGAGCCTTACTTGTCTTCTCAGAGGTCGCTGACATAGCGACTACCAAAACAGCAACATACGTATAGATAATAACGACACTCACCAATGCAAATATGGTGGCTGTAAAGGCCGTGTTTATGCTGAGAGATATCTGCATTTGGAAAACTATAAAGTCTGAACATGACCTTTGACTGTTTGGAGTGCGGACCTCAAACATCAGGGTGGTAGTCAGCTCAGCAGTCCAGAATATTAGGCTCAATATCCACACGACAGCTATTGATGCAGTGGTCCGAGTTTTGTCAACTATCTGTGCATGTCGAAGGGGGAAACATATGGCTATGAAGCGCTCTAGAGACATAAGACCAAGGTAAAGCGGGGAGATAATGTTAATCACTCGACAGATGAGGTAAATCAAAAAGCAGACGTAACTTACTGTAGCTATTTGTTCCGTGTCAAACTTACTGTAATGGAAAATGTAGAACACAATGGTGAAACACAGTTGCAGAGAGTCAGAGAAGAGTAGGCTACTGAACAGTATGTAGCGAGGGGTTTCACAGAATATCTCCTTTGACCTCAGAGTGAACAGCATATTTATATTGACATACAGAAAGAATAAACAGGGAGTCATGGACAGAATGGTTTTGGGAAGGTCACCATTGAAAGAAAAAGAGGAGTTGACAAACCCTGTGGTGTTCTCCATTCTATCAATAATATACTTACACAAAAAGTTATCAGTAATGTCAAACAGAAAAACCCTTTTACAAACTCTTGCATCACTGACATATATGTGTAAATTTACAAAAATAGATAAAATAATATACAATCAAATATTAAAAACAATGCAGTCCACTAACCTAATGAATAACACAGTACACTAAACAGGCATTCAATGCAATATGTAAGACAAAGTGAAAATAATGTCAAAGTCTAATAAGAATGTTGCTCACATGATTACAAAAGTATCAACTATTACTATTATTATCTACTATTTTTCAGTATTAACACAGAGAATGTCAGAAACATCGCCACTATTTGCAGTTCTCACATATTCAACAGTGTCTCATTCAAATCAGTGTAGACGTCTTATAGACGTCACCATTGCAGGGCTCAGGTCATCTGACATTACCAGACTCTCCTGTTTATATCTGATGATATGCAGATCATCAGATGCAGATCTGTTGACTTTACGTCATTGTAATGTCACAATGACTTGGCATTTTGTATTAAAAATACACAGTAGTCTTATTTTGTGTACATGTGGACATATACCAGCAAAAAAGTTTGTTTTTATCTAATTTCTTATTCATGCAAAATGGATTAATTCACACAAGGGACTTCATTGTTGGAAAAGGGATGGTAACCATCACCTAAACCAACCAAAGCAGAGAAACATACCCACACCACACACATGAAAACATCCAAGGCCTCAGTGACAGTAGCATGTTTACAGTTTTTCAATCGCTAACAATCTTTTGTCCGATTATCAGCTTCATTTTCAAAACTCTAAGTGCAATTTTCACATCATCTGCCAGTTCTGACCATACAGTTGGCACATTTCTTGCTCTGTTCACACTGTATGCAGTCAATGAATGCATTTTTACAATGCTAACATTTTCTTTACATACAGAATCACTCCAAAACCAAAATTATGTCTTATAATTATGTCTTATTTGAAAATGTTTACACACATCGTGCCAGAAATGGAAATCCAATGTCCAAAACCTTAAAAACAGTACAAAACCCTTAGTTTAACAATAACAGCCACACAGTGGTTACATAGATGATCATTATTGAAAGAAACTGAACAGGTAAGTAAAAAAAAAAAAAAAGAAAAGGAAAAATAGACAAACCATCTCCAATTCCAACTGCAATTGGAGAGGTTGACAGGTGTTAACATCAAACTGGTGGTTTGTACTAAGACTTTTGAAAAAAGTGTGTACAGACTGGACAAAAGTTTATTAGCTGGTGGAAAGAACTGAAGGCCTATGTGCAACTGCCAGTGCCCTAGCATCAATAAGATAATGTCATAATCCTGATGTCCCCCCTAAGCCCTGAACCCTCCAAGACTTAACTGTCTTTATAAAACAAACTGACTTCATAATTGGCTACAGGGTTTAGGTTTAAAGGAGAAAATGGGATCCAGTTAATGCTGCATTGGAAGTATAACCAGTGGCTTAACAAATGGATTGTATGGATCCAACCCTGATTGCGTCCATGAAGAGCTAGTCCTGAGTCTTGGCCTCACATATGGACATGGGATGTCTGTGCCTGGGGCCTGATACGACATAGCCTCGACAAGGGATGTCCTCTATTCAGAGAAAACACAAATTTTAGCTGTTCTGTCTGTCTGTGTCTGTCTGCCACACAGTCAGGTTCTCCTAAGCAGTCCTGCCAGTCCAGCACTACACTAAACAGTTAAGCAGCCTTGTCTGTTCTAACCAACAGTACCCGAGGTCATTAGAACTCATAGCACCACCAAGTGAATTATATTAGTACTGAAAATCAACTGCTCCAGTAGATAATATCTTGTGAAGAAGAGATGCAAGCTTCACTATATCTCTACAAGCTAAGGGAACCTTGGCCTTTAAAACGTTGAAGACTGGTTTATGCCAATACCTTGCAACTGACTATGTTTTAAAGTTTAAAAATGTGCCTTGCAGTTTCACTTATTCCTTCCACCCATGAGGCACTGGAACTATGGTGCACACCCTTTAATGCAAAACATGGGTTAAAAGTGACCCCTGTTTTTAATTTCATTATTTTTGAAATGTATTTCATTTTGACTAAAAAAATGTGCAACATGGGTCAAAAATGACCCATTGTCATTTCCTATATTTTGTGCAGAATTTTTCTTTTGTATATTTCTTAAATAATTGTTTTCCCTTCCTTTAAGTATTCATCAATTAACTTGTTTGATATTGCTTTTTTACTTTATGAACAAATACAGCTTTTGCATTATCACACAGTTTTCAGACATGAGTCAAAAATGACCCACGTTCATTCCCCTTGTTATTTCATATAGGTATTGTCAAGTCTGCATCAAACCTGGCCACAACCACACCCCCTCACTCTGCCTCACAGACTCACAGCTCGATTCCCCAGTCACAGACACTTCCTGATGCACGATCACCCTCACCTGTGTATCGATTGGTATCACCTGGTCTCCACATTACTTAAGTGTGTCTCCCTGATTCCCTGGTGTCTGGCCTTGTCATTCTTCCCTAGGATATGTTCCGAGTCAGCCGCTTTGTTCCTTCGTCTCCTGTGGCTCACCTGTGTGTCTAACTTCCCGCATTCCCGGACTTCTCCGTGTTCGGTATTGTCTACGTCTTAGTTTTGATCATGTGCTTTTGTTTGGACCTCTTATACTTCTGTTACCTGTTCTGGTTTTGTTCCTTGGTTAAACTTCTGAGTGTTATAGTTATTTCCTTACCCTCCGCTAATTGTAGCGGACGTTGACTTTTGTTTGTTTCTGTTGATCTGTTTGAAAATAAATCCGCTTTAGTTTAATATTCAACTTGTGTCTAGTCTGTGCCTGACAGAAGGCCACACCAATACAATGGAGGCAGAAGCCCCCGAATCTCTTCGGACCCTAGTCAAGGAAATATGTCAAAGCCTGTTGTCTCGATGTCGATGTAGTCGCGTCGCACCCTGATCCACCAACTTACTCAGGAGATCCTGAAGCATGTTGTGGGTTTCTGCTGCAGTGCACTCTTGCCCTCGAAATGGACCCACGCTGCTTCCCCACCAAACAGGGTAAGGTGGCCTACATCATTTCACGTTTGGGCGGCAAGGCCCTTCAGTGGGCGGAGACCATATGGCAGCAGGCTGGACCTACCACTCAGTCGGTCGGCACATTCATCAAACATTTCCGGGAGGTTTTCCAGGCTCCAAAAGGTGACTCTTCCGTGCAAGAACAACTGCACAACCTAAAACAGGGGAAGAGTCACATCACTGAATACGCCCTACGTTTTCGTACCCTCGCCGCGACCAGTGGGTGGAACGAACCGGCACTGTTAACCACCTTTCGCCTAGGACTGGAGCCCTCTCTGCGGTTACACCTCGCCGCCTATGACGGCCCTATACGGGTCACCTCATCCGAACATGCCCTGTTCGTCCGCCTCGCCTCCAGGTGAGTTCTGTCAATTTGCAACCATCTGTCTCATCGTCGTTATTGTTACCAGTAACCCTCAGTGTTGCAGGTGTCTCACAGCTCGGGCCCTACTCGACTCTGGGTCTGCGGGGAACTTTATAGTGGGGTTCATCTGACGACGCCTGTGGCTCCAGCATCAAGACTGCCCCAAGCCCTACGCAGTGCACTCCATCGTGGGCCGCCCCATCACCCGCCGGGTTATCCAGCGCCGGGTTATCCAGCAAGCAGCTGGCCCACTTACTCTCCAAGTGGGTTGTGACCGTGGCTTATACAGCATGCCCCGACTGTTAATTGGGCCAAAGGGGAGATGAATGTTTCACCCGGTGTCTGTCCTGTCTTCCTGTCCCTAGGTCCCCGCATGAACACTCCGCACTGGTGTTGGGGACCACCTTGGTTGAGAGTCCACTTTCCGCACTCAGCACCACTATCCCCATTCAGCCACAGCAGCAGCACTTTCCCCAGGCTCCTCCCCTGTGTCTGTCCCTGGCCAGCAGCCTCCCCACTATCGGCTACTTCCTGCCCAGCAGCCAGCCTCGGTCAATGCCAAGGCCCCAGGTGTCACTGCAGCCTCATGGTCTGTACCAGCAGCAGTACGTCCCCCAACAACAGCAGCCTGGTCCTCCGAACTTCCCACAGACTTCTCTCCCCGGGCAGGTCCCACCTGGGGCACCAGCTTCTGTTTCCCCCGTGTCCATTTGCCCCATCGTCCATGTCTCCTTGCGTAAACCCTATTGTGTTTCCCCTGCTCCTCCGGAGTCTGATGCACAACCAGACCCGCTTTTGCCGCTCCTGGTGAATGACGGCCCAGCCTACTCGGTCGATGGACTCCTCCGTGTTCGGTATTGTCTATGTCTCATATCTGTATGAACCACATTATAAGCCGTAAAGATAGTGATATTAAGAATAACTACTTTGTTAAATTATTATGTTGGGATAATGATACATCAGGATGAAAGTACTAGTAAATAGTTTTACAAAGCAATTCATTAATGTAACTAGATTCTTATTACATGGAAGAGTTGGACGTGGGGGAATCGTGTTTAATTGTCTTTGCATGGCAACACCATGAATTGTCATAATATGTACCATATGTGGAATATCTAGGTACCAGCAGTCAACCATGCCATAGCTGAAAGTTAACATATAGTATCTTAACTGAGCTGGTTCTGCACCTTGTGTGTAATTTGAAAGTTTATGTGCCTAAAGACTAAATATTGACCTCACAGCCACCATTCACTTTACTAAGGCGCAGTAACACAGAACGACATGCAGTTGGAGCTGTGGTATATTGTGGATTTTACAGCATGGGTAACGATTCAACCAGTCACGATCAAGGACCAGAAATATCCATTTTTGGATTTTGTTTTTAGTGCTTTGTAGAATACCTGGTTCTATATGATCATAATTTAAAATCATCTTTTGTTCAGATCATCTTTTGTTCTGTTTTATTGGAAACAGACACAGACTACATTCATTTTATTTTATTTAGTGGTACACCATTATTTAGTGGTAGATCTTATGAGAAGTGCCATATTTTGGAATTAGTCAGTCCTTTAAACATTAAGAACTTCAGTGGTATAACCACTGACCACTGCATATCAATTTTTTTCCATGAACCCATTCACAAAGGTATCACAGGGAAGGAAAAAAAAAAAATCGTTTCGGGAATAACTTCGACCTTGATCTCAGGATCTCAGTTTGATAATTAACGCTTTGGGGATATCTCACAAACAGCCTGTGGAAACCAGTCCCCTGTCACTTCATTAACGAGCTCATCAATTATTAAAGTCAAACCTGACTGTCAATCACATACTGTACGTTTGCACAGTTTGTCCTGAATGAGCCAGAGTGTCATCATAATGTTTGGTAACTGTGGCCTACTACAGCTGAACACTCATGATCAGATGAAATGAAGTGAATATCGTTGATATTGCTGACCCCTGTATGATGTTTCACCTCTGCTGCTCACATGCTGTTATGTACAAGAGAATTTTTGTTGTCACCAACATAAACAGATCTGGAGCATGATGGTGAAATATGCATTATTTTACATTTGCAAACAGACCATCTAGTTCATTTACAATTCCTATAAAAAACCTCTATAGACCTCTAAGGAGTACTTGAGCCCCTAACCCTAAGACCCCTCAGACTTAACCTGCATGATTCAGCCCATAATGATGCTGATTCATGCCAGTTAAGTTTGTATGGGTTCAGGGTAGACCTTAGGGTTCAGAGGGTGACAACAGGTTTCGGCCAAGATCACAAATTTTACTAATAGGCCTTATAGGCTTTGTGCCAGGGGGGTCATAGTGCATCCCCTACCTCTCAACAAAACCATTTTTTTTCCACGTTGAATGTGAATTTACACTAAGGCACACCCCTCTGGCCCAAGGCCTATTAGTAAAAATAGGTAAAAAAGAGTGAGGTCGGGATGAAAGTGAATATTAGTAACAATAACAACAAATTCTTGAGACTGCATTTGCATATGTCTTGATTTACTAGTTGTTTTCAGAACTGGGCAACAGGTTTTCACATTAAAAGTATTAAGATATGTAGACTAGCCTACTTCTAAAAGCAGATGGAAGTAGACTCTAGACTTTAATGCAACACAAGCACTTCAGTTAGGCGGGTCACCATCCAGAAATCCTCCAAACTAAATCACAAGAGTTGACAATTCTGCTTTTCTATTGATGCCAAAAAAGAACAATTGTTGTCTGTCTCTAGGTTTGGTTTGTGCTTGTGTTAAAGAGATTTCCATTTGCACAAGTAAGTAGTTTGAACACATTATCTACTTGGTCAGAGAGAGAATCTCAAACATTATATTGATAATGAGTTCAGTAGTCTAAATGATCATACACAGCAGCCATACAACAATTACTGATATATTGGTCCTTCTTCTGTTAGCTATTTCTACTTTTTGAAAGGGGAAACATATGGCTACATAGTGCACCATGGACATAAGAGCTAAATAAAGGTAACAGAATCACAGTGAAGTCCCAAAATTCTATCATTTACTAAATATTTTATACAACATGTATAACGCATTCACTGGCAGGAGTTCTCAATTATACTGTGCCTATTTTTCAATAATGTTTTAAATTCAGAGCTTCATCAACACTACAGTATAGGCAGATACATAATCTGACTTCCCAGAAACCTTGTAAACAGTTCTGATATGTTTTTGCAACAACAATGAGGTTGTTGAAATATGCAGTGTCTCTATTAACAGTAATGTTAACAAAATGAAAGCACGACAAAGGAATTCACTAGACTCGACTGTGTGGTTGAAGGGTAGATAGTTCCACTCAAAGCAATTTAGTGAAGTACTACGCAGACACATTCGACACAGAGCTATAACAGGAAAACGTGTGACATTCTGTCCTCACAAAAATAAAGGAGAATTCTGGAACTTTAAATATGTCATTAATTGTGATTAATCATGATTAAATATTGTGATTAATTAGATAATTTTTTTAATTGACAGCACTATTTAAAGCACTATTTATAACCATACAGTTTTGCAGTCACAAAATATTTGGCAGTATTATAGAAAACATTTAAACATGGCTATGTGGGTTTATAAAATGTTATAAACTGAAAACTGCATATTTGATGATGTTGATTTTTAATGTACATAACTGTTAATTTTCTCCAATTAACTCCATTACCAGGCACTTTCTGGCTTAAAAATCATATAAAGACTTGATTTAGTTAAGAACATTAAGAACATCTTGGCACATACAAAATGAGATATTGCTTTTAAGGGCTTTTAAGTGTTTATGTGTCCTGGGAATCGCTGACAAAAATATTGTAACAAAAAGAACTCCCAAGGATTAGGATTAGGATTACATTTAACAAATTGTGTTACTGCATCTGTCCAACTTTGTCCCACCAAACTGTTCTTACTGTCTATTTGGAGGTGGTCAACCTACTGAAGAGGACATGTGAGTGACAACAGAGACAGTTTAATAGGAGGACTTAGAAGGACTTTTGTGACTGTCAACCTTAAAATAAGTAGCCTACCCTTCTCGGTCCATCCATGTTTTACTCCATTCCAAGAGGAGGCGACAGTGTGTGCAATCATTACTGGTGTGTCTACAGAAGAAAAAAACAACAAACATCATGGCGTCTTACAGGAAATTGCTTATCACAAGCTTAAGGTAAAATATGTCGAAAACACTTTTGATGAAGACAAAGTTGTACATACGTTGGATGTCTAATAGTCGGAATTATACAGTTATTGATGTAGACTAATATTATATGAGACCATATACTTATTCTGTCTTCTCTTTGTCTATCTGAATGTTATCAGTCGCCATGACGTTGTAGCACCTAGCATTGAGACGTGTCAACCAGCAATTGCTGGCTGTTAAACATTCTAAAATTTACACTCTTTGTCATTTAGATGCGCATCTGCATGGTGTGCTTACGGTGGTAGCCGGCTGGGTGTTTCACTGGCCCGACAAAGACTGTCGAAACTGTCTTCAGTCGTGAAGAAAAATTGGATTTCACTGAGTGTGGCAGGTGTCATTTGTGCAGTTCCTATTGCTCAGGTATGTCTGCGCGCCCGCATCTTATGACTTCCTCTGTAAATGTACAGTTAGACATAACCAGTTACATTACCTAACAAGCTAATGTCTGTCCTTTGTTGTTGTTGTTGTTGTTGTTGGCAGGTGGAGGTATCTCATGAAGCCTTGATAAAGAGAGCATCATCTTTGGTGACAGACAGTGTTAACACGTACCTCTCTCAGACCACATTAGCGCTTGTAGATTCTCTTACACAGTATGCCAAGGTAAGGACCATCTTCAGCGTAAGCTTTAGTAATAAAGCCAGGCAACTTAAACAAATAGCATTTCCTCTCAATATGTTGATGAAATCCTGTACATAGTCTGATGTACAGGATTTCCCCCACCAAAGAAAAAAAAAGCATAAGCTAAAATAAATATCACCACATAGCACTTCAGTTTTGGATAAACTATTACAATAAGTTACCTAATAAGTGCTGATTTGTAAGACTTTATTCATTATTCACATTAACTTGTGTTGCTCTCTAGGCCATTCGCATGTTAGTGGCTCTTCAGAAACGCTACGAGGCGTCGGCCAGCAAACTCACCCCTGCTGACGAGGAGGCTGTGTGGCAGGTCATGGTGCGGCAGCGTAAAGAGGTATGCAATCCACTCAGTACACAGCATAAAAGCAAGGGGTAGACAATCACAACAACAGTGATAGAAAAGATTATCACAAAGGAAAAAAATTAACAAACAAAAGCTAAATAAATTGACTTGAAACATGAAGGCCCATTTTTAATATATTTAATTTCAGCTCTCTATCTTCTGTTCCTGCAGGTGATCACCCGCAGGGAGGACTGTAAACACTTTGAGTCCAACTGGATGACAGCCATTAACTTGTCTGAGCTGGCAGCTGAGGCGGCTTTTAACGCAGGTGGGTCTTGTCACAGGTTCTTTTTGTAGCGTGTCCTTTAATGGCTGTCAAGTAGATTATGATCTGATTTACTACATTATAGGTGATGTGTAATGAACTGTGGTTAATACATGGGTGGGGTTTATACTCCCCTAGCTTTCTTTAATCAAGAGTATTTCCATTTTTAATTTACACCAGCGAGGATGTGAATGTGCTCATTGGAGTCCTAGTTAATGTTGTCATGTTGTACCTTCTCAGGAGCAGACCAGGCTTCTGTGACGGCCCGCACGAATTTGGACTTGGCCCAGTCTCAGGTGGAGCAGATGCGGCAGATCTCATTGCAGGCAGAGAAAGACCTCCGGGAGTCCAAAGCTGAGGACAGCCCAAGAGTCCAGCCCTCTGCAATCCACCCACCAGTAGATGAGGAAGAGGAGATACCAGAGGCCTATCTCCGGGAGGACTAAGACACAATTTACGCACTTCTTTACATACATGGGTTAAGGCTAATCTTGGGGGGGGGGGCAGTTTGTCTATTTGCTGCAAAGCTCTTACCTTGTACAGGACCAATTGCCCATGGTGAGCATGGTAAAAAATCCAAACTTCAATGAAAATATCCACTGAAGAAACCTCCATTGAAGCAAAAGAAAAAAAGCTTTTAATGTATTTATGTATGGGGTGGCTGTAAGAGTTTAGACAGGCCCCAGGTCCTTGTAGATCAAGGGTCCTTGGTTCTTTACATACTCACATTATGATGGTGGAGGAAGGTGGCGGGTCAGTAAGTGCTCCCATTGACTCTATTTTAGGAGTACAATAATGACAGCAAAAAACATTAAATCAAGGTTTTCTAGACTTGAAATAACTTCTAGGCGCCTGAGCCTGGGCTTTGGTTCAATAGTTGTCAAATGCCATAGCAGCACAGCAGATTGGACAATCTTAACATCCTGGACAAATTTTCATTATGTTAAATTAAGTTAAAGGGATCACCTGTTTTAATAAGTCTGTGAACAGGGTCGATTGAATGACGCACTGAACTTCAAATCTTGTATTCTTACAAATCATGTGTACCTTGCCTCACATATTTGTAATGTTGAACATTGTCAATAAAAGTAATTGAAAAACATATTGAGTGAGAATGTTGTGGTGACACAGGCTATTTACTTATATTTGGTCCAATATTATGCAAAATTATATTACATTGTCTTGTACAGAATCCAGAACTACTGTTGTTGGCCACACATCACACAGTGCTGATTTGTCCTAATTGATGAAGAAAATGCAAGGAAATATTTGAAGACACGCAACATGGAGTGAAGTATGCAATAGTTTTGCTTTGCGAGAATGTGAGAATGGTTGCAAGTTCACTTGTGGGTGACCTTGATGGTAATGAGAGCGTGATTATGCCCTTAGTCATACATAACCTGCTCACTTGACCTTCTGTACCTCTTTTGTACTAGGTACTGAAAGGTGAATTCCACTGGGATTCCTTGAAAGTCATGGAAAAATTGTTTTTAAAATAATGTTACTGTAAATGTAAACTCTGAACATGGTGTGTGTGTAGTGATGAAGTTACTAGATGTGCTTGAAAGGAAACTAAATCCTCATATTTTCATGTTTGATATGAGAACTAAAGTCCTTATGAAGTTTTTGTAATCTTGCATTGCATTGGAAGTAGAGAATATCTGAATATTCTCTTTTTGATAAAGACTTTGCATAGCAAACTCGTCTCTTTCAAAAAGAAAAGCCTAGACTGTACATAACACTTCACAACAGTAGATGGCGCCTAAAGGCATGATAATATTGCAAGACTGTAAAGACACAAGTTAGAGAGTATACATAGGCAGTCATGTCATCATATTTCAGTCATTCCATAACTCTATCATGATATGTTAGTGTGTCGTGTTTTCATTGAAGTTACTATAGTTACTTGATTAATATGTTGTGTAGGTATGTACCATAGTTATATATCCTCTGAAAGTGATATTAGGTAACAAACTAATTTATCCTGTCTAGGAATGTGCCATACTGTTAAAGTAGAACATGATACACCAGATTTTTTTAGTTACAACTTTTGATTCATCAATGACAGCTGAGTTGAGTAAATGTTCTTACTCTTCACATGGAACAATTACATGATATAATACAGTTAAACCATGGTGAAGAAGAAGAGTTAATAGTTGATGACAATGTTTGTGTTTGCATGGCTTATGCAACTTAAGGCTGATGTGACTTGTGGCTAAAATGATCATGGTGAATTATAGTTGTTTAATGTCAATAATGTATCCTATAGTTGTGATTGTACATTCCCATCCAGGGGGTCTTCAAAGCAGCCAAACAATAAATTGTTCATTGTGCTTACAGTGAATATTGTACCTAAACATTATAAACATGCATGTTAATTTCAGTGAATAATGTACGTACACATTATAAACATGGATGTTTATTTCTTTAGGATAGGACACAATGATGAGTGATGGGACCGAATACTTATCCTGGATGCCAAAACGTTCTTTTGGTGTCATTATGTACCAGTTTGATTGAATAAGCACTGTAGGAATTCAAATTCAATGAATTCAAGCCTTAATGAAATATCTCACACTAAATTCTTTTTGTGAATGTGAATATTATTGCTGTGCTTTTACAAAACAAGACAAAAACATGTTGTTTCTGTGATATGCATTGTTGTGTACATGGGGAAAAAACAAAGAACACTAAAAAATATATGGAATATTGCACGACATGCATGTTTGACAAGGTCAACGTCTGGATTACAACTACACTTTGCAAGTGCCAAATATATCCTTCAATCTTGTCTAAGCACTGACTGTTGTGCAAAGGAGGGGGCTGATATTATTATTACATTGTTGTCATTTAGCAGAGGCCTTTGTCCAAAGGGGCTTGTGACACTGTAAGTAGTAAGGCATGCATTTCACCACATTGGTATGTTTGTTTCCCCAGGGAAACAAATTCATGACCTTGGCACTGTTATACTTTACTCCATTGATTGGCCTGCCAATGTACAAACTGAATAATGAGTAGTGTTAATTATTTGCCACTCCTTTAGTTATTCATTAATTTCCATGGAAGACAGAAATAAAGAGAAGAAATAATCTGAAATGCAGTCAAGGGTGACTGGTCATTCTGGTCATTTCCTTAATTTTGAAGCAATATGGTCATGTGAACAGTGATTTACATAGATTATGAAGACCATACCAGGAAGGAAAAAGTTTGGTGTGACACCATGGCCTGTGAAAGTCCCTGAATGCATATATGAGAGAGTTTACAATGAAACAACTCTTTTCTTTTTTTATTTTTTAAGGATCTAGACACTAAGAAAAAAAATTTTGCTATTGAAACTGCTGTTCTCTACTTTCCCAGACATATATTGTATACCACACAAAGCCCAGAACATGGCCACAGACCAGAAATTTACCACCACGCTGTCAACAGCAAGACAGTACCAACTCCCTACATCTACAGTGGTACACAGCATCGAAGTTGAGTAGAGAGAGAGTTGTCAGTAGGCTCCATATGCTTTGCATTCTGTATATCCTCATCTAGCCTGCACTTCTAATTTATAACCGACAATAACTATACACATATACGATGATCTAAAAACATAGGATTTTAGTGGGTAAAGGTTATATTTTGAGAAGTAATATAATGCAATAGTAGGTTACCCCATAGTATTAAAGGCTCAGAATGTCAATATTATGTGTATGGAAAAGCAAATGTATGTGATCTGCTTGATTGTTAAAACACAAAAGCTACTATGTTAGTTTCAGTTTAGTGCAATATCATTTTGTGTGCCCCTAACCTTTCCATTGTGCACATAATAATAATAATAATAATAATAATAATAATAATAATGTGTGTGGTCTGTGTGGATAAGGAATTGGTGCAGCCTGACTGGTCCTCTTATTTTCTGGTCACCAGGATTAGTATGTTCATTTGTGAATAGCCCAATTATGCTCTGAGATTGTGTGTTTGGGAAGGGGGGGGGGGGGTCAGAGTTGGTTGGGGTGCATGATATTTGGAAGCAGGCATATGGAGGGGGAGCTCTGTGTGTATGTGTGTGTGTGTGTTGGATGGTGGGGGTGGGGTCCAGGGGTCCCATGCACAGATTGTGTTTGGGATGGGCTCATGAAAGGAGTTTGGCGGGCAAGGATTAGCAAGGGTCGTCTACAGGGGATTAAGTCTGATACCAGTTCCAAATTAGCACCCACTCAGGCTGTATGTTGTATTGACAGGACAGGCTAGAGGGGTGCAGAGTGCAGGCCACACGGTAGACAAGAACAATGCTGCTTCTGGGCAGCAACGCCTTGAGAGGCAAGCGCAGAACAACAGGCTGACTGATTGCTTTCCTCCCCCACACTTGTATCTCTCTCTGTGGCTTCTCATACAACATGATGAGCAAGAGATTAGTGGAGCTTCTAGGTTAAAACTGATTTATTTCTCTGCTGTTCATTGTCAGTGGAGCACAAAAGATGCAGTTAGAATTCATGAGATGGGGTGGGGGGGGCGGTTTACAGTCTTACAAGTTACAACAGTGACAACAATATGTAATCTTAAATACAATGCAAAGTGTCTGGAGTTTTTTGCCTCGTGCACAAGTAGGTCTACCGCATGTTCTGCATTTGTGCACATATTTGTAGGCATTATAATATAATGCCAAAAGGCATGAAACAGAACACGACTCTGCTCGTGGAATATTAGACACATTACATTACAACACAGCAAAAAAACTTCACTGAATTAAATGAATAGCCTATCCTTAACATTTCTTTGCTATCGCCTTTCTCTGCTCTTCTTGCCTGGTGTCCACAAATCACTGTTGTGAACCGTTCAGTGGTTGGCAACAGTGTTAATTGCCAGGCTACAGTAGATACTCGGGGTTCGTTGTTTGTCAGGTGTGCCTGTGCACCCCTATCGAAGGGTCTGGAGTGGTACAGTCCAGCGGACTGGTCTCTATGGAGTTGTTGCTGAGGAGGATTTTGAGTTACAGGAGTGAACTGGAGAGCTTGCTGGGCGACATGGAGAGAAGAACGTATGCATGTTACTTTCGGAGTAACATTTACTCGGGCTGGAATACAACAGTTGCTCTTCTTCTTTTGACCTCATCAGGTACGTCTAGTCTCCGCAAACGCTAAAATAAGGTTAGCTACCTTTTCTCGATGAAGTTTTGGAGAAAACAAACGAGTTGGTTACAGTACAATGCCATACACAACTGATGCACAAAAAGTAAGTGCATGCAGTTGTTTTCAGCATGCAAACGTAACATACGCCACCGTTTTCTTTGCAGAAGTTGAAAATAGTCCAAATTTGCTGCACGTACATCCGGATACGTGATTTTGTTTTAATTGACGAATGATGTTACTTTGTTCAGAACGTGGACTTTCTGGTCCACGCGGTGTAACGTTGTGTGATGTTTCAGCCGATTGAGAACCACAACCGAAACGGCTCATGTCTTGCTCAATAAAATGTATCGTTTACTAACCAGCTTAACGTCACGCTCCATGCTTATGTTATAAGAATTAACGTTAATTGCCGATCAAAATAATCAGGGTTGATTGCACTCCCTCCCGCTCAGCAAAATGTGAGGCAAGATAGCCTGGACAGGACCGAGAATCTTTGTGCACTTCAATTAGTTCACCTAATTGGCAATTCGGTTAATGGCCCACCAAGGTCATTTTTAAGTTGCATTGATCGTTCAGTTTGCAAGACAACTTATTCTTTAGTGATAGAGTGGGGGATGGAGGTCATTAAAAACTTACCAACACGTGACCCTTAGTTATTTAGTGCCACCTGTTATGACCAGGGTGACGTCATGCCTCGGCTAAACTGTCGGGGGAACAAAAGGTAGGGTGACGTAATGTCGGTGAGATGGCTGATTTAGAAAATCTTACCAGTGACCGTGAACATAAACGCATATATTTTTCTCATTTATTACCGTGTTACTGTCATCATCAATATGTTGTGGATTGTGATTTAGTGTACAGACTGCGGTTTGAATGACTGATTAATCATTCCAGTATTGATAACAATATTGCATAGGATACTTGATGATCGTTGCTTTTTCTTCTGTCAACGTAAGTAGGCTAAAATAATAGCATGGGTTAGATGGTTCGTACAAAGTAGCCTATTCTCAGTCAATACACCCATCAGGAGTTTTAGAGAGGGGGTTTTCTTCTCAGTCAGAGAAAAGACTTTAGAGTTGGATGCTGAGCTGGTTCTCTGTATTGGTAGTTCAAATGATGTCACTGATGTTGGTAGGCTATGACCATATTTTATCTCCTAGCCTATGGTATGGCTGAGCTGAATAAACTGCTTAAATGCCATATAAGAACAGCAGATTATTGCTGACATTCACATCTACTCCCATTCTCTCATTATTTGGTCAGACTCTGCACTCTGCCAGGTGTTTCTCTCTGCTTGGTGGCTCTCCCTCTAATCTCATGTCTGTTAATTCTTCTGCTTATGTTCTATTTGTCTTTATTCTTTGCTTGCTTTTTACTGTGTCCTTTCACCATGCCTCTGTTTAATTGCATTTAGTAACACACACAGTGGCATGTATTTTTCACTATGCTCTTGAGAAACATTGATCAAAGCTTAAATATAATGTTCTTGGTTATTTTCTTTCAGCTGTCTACAATAATAATTCTTGGTCCGAAGTGCAATAGTGAGCTTGGATAGGGGATCTGATCTTTTAGTTGGTTACAGTTTGTCACTTGTATGTCATTGAGAGTATGAAATGGACCAAAAGTTTTTTTTTAAATAATTGCAAAGTTTATGGCTCAGCAGCATCTCCTGTCTTTCTGGTTGCACTGTCTTGTATTCAGATCCTCACCCCTTTCCTCTCTCCTCCCTCCTTCTGCAGATCAATAAAACACTAAAAGGTAAAATGGGAATTGAAACATTAACAACGCTAACACAATCCTTTTAGAGGCTAATGGCAATCCCTCTCTGTCTCTCTTTCACTCTCTCTGTTGCTCTCTCTGTCACTTTTTGTCCATCTTTACTTTAGCCCCTCTGCCAGTCTATCCCTGCCCATCCAGTAATTTCTCCATCCTCCTCCATTAGTTACCAGGCTTGAGTCAGTGCTAGCATATGGCCAAGATTCAGTTATGTGAGCTTACAATAAGGCAGCACACATAGCGAAAGACCAGTAAGTTGTTATATTGTAACTGTTTTTTTTTTTTTTTTTTTACGACTCATCAGCTGTAATTCAGTGAACCACTCCCACCCACTACTATCCATGTGTGTTTTGTCCATTTTTGCTATAGGTCTGTTACATATGAAACAAATCTGTATTTTAGCTGTATAATTTAGTGAGATGGGTTTCGGGGTCTGACCTCTAGTTTATGTGCTGACACCACTGACGTCTGTCCTCATTGGGATCGCGAGTAGAGGAGTTGTGTTGTGTTTTTTTTTCTTTCCTCTCCCTCTCTGTGCAGAGCTGGGGAATGCCACAAGGAGAGAAGTTGAATAATGGATGATATCTTTATATAGAGCCTTTCATCTGCGTTCATGTCTGCTCGGTGAAGGACCGCAGGAACGAGGGAGTGGAGTGGAGCGGAGTGAGGCACACCTCATATACCAATTCCACTTAATGGGCTGAAGCATACACCATCAGTACAAGCATAAGAGCCACATTCTTATTGGCACCTATGTGTGATTTATTTAAAGGGTGCAGTCAGTGATTTTGATTTGAGCTCAAAAAAGGTTACTGATCTCTGCTGTTAATGAAATTACACTTCTGTCCCTTTGGTGTTAATCTACTGGCATTGTTCAAGGCCCTTAGGGTTGAAAGATTAAACAGTTTTAAATTAAAATTGCAATGTGAATCAGTGCAAGAGAATCACAGGGGCTAAAGTAATTGTGCAACTCTAAACTCAGTTTTGAAGTATCTTGGGTATAGAATATACAAGATATACAAGCAAACACCAATGTACCTTGGATTAGAACTACAGACTGTACTTGAAAAAGCATTTGCATGGATTCTCAGTGGGTTGATCATGGTTCATCTCACGGAGTGAGTTGGGTGACTAAGGCTGGAGTTGACAGAGTGATGATTCATTTAACGAAGCCGTGGGCTCAGATCTGATTCATCGTAGTCACATAACACAGTAAAGGTGAAAGGAAAATGTCACCTGGGCTCATACGACACCTTTGTTGTAGATCACTGTCTTTTAAACCACAGGGAAAGGCACTTAAACGTCACTTGAAAACAACAGCACTTGAGTGAAAATCCGTACTGATCATTGTGTAAAGACGCTAAATAGGATATAAGTCAAAAGAAAAACATGTTCCCCATGGTCATATGCACCCCCCCCCCCCCCGGCCTGCCCCACTACTTGAGAAGGACTGGGCTAC
Source organism: Tenualosa thibaudeaui (assembly GCA_027481765.1). Taxonomy (NCBI): domain Eukaryota; kingdom Metazoa; phylum Chordata; class Actinopteri; order Clupeiformes; family Clupeidae; genus Tenualosa; species Tenualosa thibaudeaui. Next base: position 19,266,997 of record JAIFZK010000009.1, read on the forward strand.
AGTAAGAGGCTACAGTGATGCAAATAAAACCTCATGGTGCTGCGGTATGAGCAATTTATTGTTTGACCTTTCATATGAGCTGAGTGTAGACAGTTTGCAGTTCAGGAACTGTCTCGTATCCTTTAAACCAGACCATTAGGCTACCTGGAAGAGAAGCCAAAAGTGAAAGTCCGTAATATATCATAGCTTTCACAGAGTTGGATACATAAACACATTTATTAAACCCAAAGGAATTTAAAGTATCCAGTTGCTTATAACAAGTCACAACACACACATAGAGTACACTCCAGCAATTTAGAGGTTTAGTCTGTAGTAACTGTACTGCCAGAAAGGCCTTGTGAATGGATAGACTGCAAGGACAATGTTTTGTTTGTCATCCTACCCAAAAAAGTGCGCAAAAACTGAAAGCATACTATAACAAAGATGCTGTCATACTAACCAAAATAAATTTGGTGACGCACAGAATCAGAGATTCTCTCTTTGAGTGGATATTTTGCCCCCAGTAGCACTGGACTCTGACCCCACTCATGTCTGTGTTTTTTTTTTTTTTCTCTTTGACAGAAGTCTCTGGAAAGAGAAAGAGGATTAGTGCAGGACACTAGACAGAAGAGGCTATGTGTGTGTGTTTTGCGTATGCAATGTGGTGGATGATATTAAAATGCGGGAGATAAAGAAGTGCCTCTTCTGATCTCTGTGTGAGCTCAAACTTCAGCTTTAATCTCACCGATCAGCCACCAAAGAGCTGCCTTTCCGCCTAACCAGCACGACAGCCCCGGCCAGCTGGGAAGCTGGTACCTTGGTTGGCGCAGTAGGCAGATGCTCACCCATGGACTGGCTGTTACATTGCCATTTCAATGGCTTTAATGCTACGCTAATTGGCCCTATTTTTGATTGATCAAATTAGCTTCCATCCTGCCATTTGCCCCTCTCCTCACCTCGTTAGTGCTTCATTAAAGAGATGCCGTTCCCTTAGTTCACACAGTCAAGGTGTGCGGTACAGGTGTGGGTCTCCTGACTCACATAATGAGCAGTGCTTCTGTGGTGTGTGCCAAGTGCACTGGCCAAGAGTGGGCCAGCAGCCAGCCTGTCTTAACCCCTCGGCAGCTCCGATTAATACATGAGCTTAGCTCAATCTGAGCACTGGGTTTAAATACTGGTTAGTGATGGGATCTCCCTTGCACTATTGCTTTAAAAGTCTCTCCTTTCTCCCTCTCTCTCTTTCTACCCCCTAGTGCTCCCTAACTCCCATCATCCATCATCATCTGTACATCTCGTGCAAAAAGGAACCCAAGTATAGGGCCCAGATCCGGCTCTAATCTCCCCCAGGTTCAGCCACTCTCCCCAGAGTGAACTGATCCATTATTCATGGCCTCCCAAGGTCAGGAGACTCATCATATTTGTGGTGACCTATGGAGTCGCTGTACACGAGGAAAAACGGGAACACGGGAGGGCCGTCCACATGGCTGCATGGCAAAGACTCTTACTTCCTCTCTTACTGGAGCTCCACAGTCAAATAACTCTTAATGATTATTTATTTCTAAATGCTTTCCTCCCTCCCTCCCTCTTTCCTTCTCCCTCTCTATCCGGTCTGAAATAAAATTCAATTCCATTAAACTAAGTCTGCCATAATTGGCCAGTGAATAATTAATGCACAGACAGACTGAAGCTTAAATGTCAAATGAAGTCAGAGGCTTCGTTGAACTCGGTGGCACTAAGTGTACTTCCTGATGTGATTTTCATGCAACCCTTTTGGTTCCTCTAGAAATGTGTTCCAAATTATTTCATTAATTCAAAATTTCTCAATGACCTCTAAAGGCCGGAGGTCACAGTGCAGTCAGATCAGCTGTAATACCCTTATTAGTTCTGGTTAATTTTGTTTGCAAAGGGTAAATTGTTGGTTAGTCCAGTAGCCTGTCTCAGGGGTCCTGTCTAAGGCATTAGAATGTCAAATCATTTATACTGAGCGATTACCCTTGCCCTTATGTAACTGTGCAATTATTTGCCTCCACTGTGATCACTCTCCAGGCACGTTATTCTGTAAACATTCTGCCCGTGCCAACCAGTGGGATGCTGGGGTACGTTTCCCAGCACCACAGTTGCTAACCAGCTAACAACTGGTGGTTACAATAGACAATTACTTGGCAACTATTCTATTCTACTATTCTTGGCAACTATTACATCCCCCCTGTTCGCAAAGCTAAAGATGCTCAAGGCAACTGTTTGAATGTTCCAGAGCACTGTTGATTCTTTCATCCTTAGTAGACATATTGTCATGACATCCAATCCAAAGACATGAATGGTTTTGGAGCCTAGTTGTCCAATGACCTTGCCCAAAAAGTTTCCTCACCCAAAGTGTTTTTATCTCAGGTTGAAGACTCAATCACTTGGGCTGTCTGTTTATCAGTGCCACGTTACTGTACCACAGAACCAGTTTGGCACAATGTCATCTGACCTGATCTGTCTCCATTCAGCTCACAGATTCATCGCCCGGTTCAGCATATATGCTGACCTAATAGTTTACATAGTTTCCATTCCAGTCCTGCCCATTATCCGTTCTGTATCTTTGTTCACCCGTCAGGGCAGAGGTAGAATCTTGTCCCGCGACTCTGCCAGCGAACCCCCCACACCGAAAACAAAGCTCTGATTGTTTGAGGAATGCCATCGATTTTCTCTCTCCCCATTGTGCATGTCCGTGGCCCTGGAAGTTTTTAATGAGCACGAGGCCTGTCTGAAATATATTACAGTGCCTGCAAGAATATGGCATTGCTACAACCCCTGATGACCTGTCTATCAGGTTGAGTGTCCCCACTATGTACAAGTCAGCCTCTTCAGGTGGTCCTTTCAGCACCTCTAAACAACCTGTCCTCTTGATTCTCCACTCTGCCACACTCCCACTGGGTTATGGGAGCTCTGTTTACCATGGAGCTGTTTAACATTTGAAAAGCCGTTGAGTTGTGTGACATGTATGCCTATAAATAATTCCATTCATTGCCGAGGGTATTTATGGTAGGCTTGGCACAACTTTGCGTGTGTGTACCACACACACACTCACACTCACACACTGTCTTTCCCCTACAGGACCTCTAAGTTGTCTGTTTAAGCCTGACACGCTGTAGTAGTGTCCCTGAGTAGCTCTAAAACTGTCCTGTTACACTCTTCCTTTTAAAATGTTGTTATGAAACTGTTGAGGGAACGATTTACGATTGATGGTGGTGAAGATACAGGAGGACTGGGGCTGCACTGTTTACTCATGATGAGGACATGTGACTATGGCCATCTTGCTACAAGTGGTAGATAGGGGGGCAGGAGGAGGGGCATAGCAAGATAAGTGCTTTACTGCCATGTAATGTTGGCACACTTACAGGACACTGTGATTGGTAAATGGGAGATTGGTAGGCCTAGTGGTTTTACTTTGATTTTTTTGAATGTAGAGGGTTCCCCAGGTGAGTACCTAAGTCTGGACTGTCTCCAACCAGACGTGGGCCGAACCTGTTCCTGACTCAGCAGCATTTTGCAGGGTGACATTAGCAGATTCTGTCCTCTCCTCTCCTCCCCTCTCCTTCCCTCTCCTTCGGCAGTTCCGATTACCCACAGTGCAAGAATCGTTCCTCTGTCTCCCAGACAGCAGGTGGAGGGGTTGTGCCTCGGTCGCCGATAACCACTCTACACTTAAGCAGACCCGGCCCAAAGCTGTGCCACATCCGCGACGGGCGTCTGCTCCGTCTAGCTGGCTGTCTGGCTTGCAGGCAGACGTAATGATGTCTCTTTTCATTGGCGCTGGCAGAGTGGTTTTGAATGACTGTGATTATGTTGGCTTTTTCTCCCAGTGACGGACAGACAGACAGACAGGCAGGCAGACAGACAGCACCACCACCACCACTCACTCCTCGTCTTTTTAAAAGCGGGAACAGATAGAACCTCCAGTCTAAGCAAAAGAAATGAAAAAAAGACTTTCCCAAACCTTCAGTTTTATAGCACACCTGTCAGCCACTCTCTTCAATAATGCAGCTTTCATTTTAAGATTTTAATATTCAGTTGTGCTTAACAAGGACAGTGGACTTAGATGGTAAATCTTGGCTTGGACAGAATTAGCATCATATTGAAATATTTCTTCAAGCTCTCACAGGGCTTTATGTTCTCTTTGTCACAATAACTCCTTTTCCCACCACCACTTTCCTCTCCATCATCTATCTCTCTCTCTCTTTGTCTCATGATGATACAATTGGGACACTTTTACTCTATTCTCTTTTTTTTTTCTTTTTTTCCCCCGCCTGCTGCCTTGTCTGTGTCTGTATCTCCTAGCTCTTCAATTAGCCCCGTTGAGCCCCGAGGGTCGTTGATGTGGATGCCACACCAGAAGGCAGGATTGGTGTTTAATGTCTCTGCCCAGCACTCGGTTCTGCCACCGCAGGCGTGGGCACTTGATGGCGCATGGTGGGCTGTTTGCTTGCTGGCTCGTCCGTTTCAGATTTGCTGGAGTCTGATGTTGGAAATGAGATGAAAAGAAATATGTGTGTGTGTGTGTGCCCCTGCCTGCGTGTAGTCACCACTGATTCATCAGAGAGTGATTCATGCAGTGCTCTTCAGGTATGCATCTCTCTTTGTCTTACACACACACACACAGATGCACTCTTTTTTTTTCTCTGGCGCACACACAGCTCTTCCTCTGCCTCTAATGTTTCTCTCATACATGTACCTTGTATGCACTTTCTTTCTCTAGCATTCTCTCTGTCTTTTTCTTTATCTCACAGCTCACTCATCTCTCTCTCTCTCTCTCTCTCTCTCTCTCTCTCTCGCTGTTTTCCACCCTTCTTCAGTTAGCCTCCTTTTGCTCTCCTCTACCTCCCAACCCCCCATCCCACGTCTCTTGCTGTCCCTCGTTCCCCCGCTCACAGGGAAGACAAGATGAAAATGATTGTACAGTCTGCAGGGAGAACGACTCCATGGTGGACAGCCATTAAAGCATGGCTTTGTTTCTCAACAAAGCCAATTCTGCCTCTTTTTTTGCCATCTTTGGTGGACTCCTCTGCATAGCTTAGAGTGTGTGTGTGCGCCTGTCTGTCTGCCTGTCCGTCCATCTGTCTGTCTGTCTGTGTCTGTCTGTCTGTCTGTCTGTCTGTCTGTACCTGATTGTGCATTTATGTAAGAGTCTTTGTTCAAGCCTGTAGGCCTCTTACATGTGTCTGTGTGTGTTGTGTGTATCGGCCTATCTGTAGGTCTGTTTCTTTGTGTGTCTGTCTCTTTGTGTGTGTGTCTTTGTACATGTACCTATGTCTGTCTGTGTCTGTCTGTCTTCCTGCCTGTATGTGTGTGTTTATTAAACTGTCTTCTTGTGTGAGGGAGTGTTTGTATGTGTGTTGAGGGTGGGCTGGACTGTTCTTTCAACCCAGCCCCTCTGAGGCTTGTGGTCTTTGTGGGGGATTTTGGGGATGATGTGCCGGCCAGATTTCCTAGACAGGCAGACTGCAGACTACAGACAAGAGACTAGCCCTCCAGGTTCTGTGTGTCCAGGCCCACATGTTCATGAGCAAGCTGCCGCTTCAGTCTGGGATGGGATACACACACACACACACACACAGTACCACAGTGTCAGGCCTGGATGGAGCCTCTCTTCTGCATAAGCCCAAGACTGATGGGGAAGCAGTCAGAAGTCACCCCAAAAAAGTTTTATCCGTCTCCTCCACTTGACTACCATCCAACCCTTCCCCATTTCAAATCTCGCTGCTGAAATGTGTTCTGAAATACAGTGTGTGAAGTATACATCAGATCATTTCTCTGTTCCACACAATCTGATTGTAAGAAACAGGATCCCCTAAATTCTGAGGAGACTTGCAGTGGGGGTCATCTTGATGAGGAAGACCCATTTCCTATCTTTGTGTCCATATTTCATTATTGACATCAGTTGAAGTGTTCCAGATGAACAAGGAGAAGAAAAGGAAACAGAATGAACTGGATCAGGAAGTAACAGTGAATCAGAAAAAGCCTTTAGTGCCGTTAGTCATGTTTTATAAATCATCATCCCACAAGTTGTTCCAGGATGGATGATGTAGATTATTTAGTGAGCCCAACATTAGTGACATCAGCAAATGTTATTGCCAAACTACTTTTTCCATTTAGTAAATGGGTCCAAAATGCTGCAGACTAATTATTTTGCAAATCATTCCAGAATTTTCCCATACAGATATAGAATTTACAGGGATTATGTACATTATTACATCATCTTATTGAACATCTAACTAACATTCTGATTGATGCATCTAAGCAGGTTTGGGCCAGATCTGGGCCAGTGTGACTCAGGAGTTGGTTTGTCTTTGGAAAGAATGCAGTTTTCCTTCAGTGCATTACTCATGTTGATTTGCACCCAAAGAAAGAACCCATTCCAGCCGTGGATGACGGGCGGATGCAAGTTTGTACAACAACGGCTTTGGGGTGGATTTTCAAACGGGTGTGGGAGAGCTGAGATCACATATTGGACGTCTGCTTCAAGAATCCGTTTGCTTTGACTCGAAGAAAGGGGTAGGGAGGGAGAGAGCAAAATGTTTGAAAGCTGGGGAAAACTAAGTTCAGACAGTCTACAAGTCTGTCCGTCTCGCTCGCTCTCACACACCCTTTTTCTTCTCATCTCACTGTTCGCAAAATGTCTGTCCTCCTTTCTTTTCCCTTCTTTTTTGTTCTTTCTTTCTTTCTTTCTTTCTTTCTTTCTTTCCCTTTCTTCTATCTTGTTTAAGCCCAGTCAGAGAGAAAGATGCTCACGTCTTTAAAGCTTTCAGGTAGGGAAATGGCAATTGAAAGGAGTAGGAGTCAGAGCAGACTGAAGGGTGATTGTGTGGATGAAGTGGGGACTGAAGGTTTATGAGCTGGAAAGAAAGTGATCACGCCTGAAGAATGATGACATGGGGAGATGATTTCAGCCCAAAAACGTCTCCGCTCAGGAATCTCCTCATTTGATGTTAAAGCTTTATGAGTCATGCTCATCTGTAGGCATTCATGCCATGTGTAAGGCTTTTTTGTTGTTGTTTTTGTTCTGTGAAACAATTACTGCAGGATCCCAGACTGTATGAGTCTATAAAGGACTTGCTTTGCTCTGCTTTGCTTTGCTTTGCGGGTTGATTTGTTTTTAATTCTTGAGCACCCCGTTCCTTCTACCCCCTTTTCCCAGCACACCACCAACCCAGCAACCCCCTCTGCTCTGTCTCCTCGTTGGCTGTGTGGTCGCTCGAGTGCCAGCCAGCGGGTGAAGTCTGGCAGCCGACGAGCCTCTCTGTGGTCTAGACGCCGAGCGAGCAAGTGAGGGAGCGATCAAGCTGCCGCTATGCTGATGGAGCCCCCATGAGTCACTCTGTCCGACCGCACCACCACTAGTGCAGCGCGGCGTGGCACCAGACACAAAAGCAGAAACCCCACCAGCGATCAGACCATTTCCCCCAGATAACTGCCCCAACCTCGGCCGCATCTGAGCCAGACTCAAGCCAAATGTCTGCCATTAGAGTGTGCTATCAGGACAATCGCTCAGACATTCTCCATTTTCTCCCCTTCAATTAGTATTCACTGTTACCCAGCCTTAGTGGGGCCTGCTCTGATCCCCCCAGTTCTCAGTTCCTGTTTGTTGCAAACATCAGCTTTTAAAAGCACATTTAATACATGCTGTGTGCATGGAAAACTCCAGACAGATGGTTGCCGTTTCATATTTTTCATTATTAGTGGACTGGAGTCTGCCTGTTGCGGCAGAAGCTCGCCTGCTGAATTTGCCATTTAGCGTACCGTTACTGCCCGTTTCCTTCTCTGTTGATGTTAATTATACAGATTATAGCCGTGGTAATGAGTCACCTAATTGCTAATGTGTTTGCCATGACTGACTTCTGCCAATTCATCAGCCCCCATTGTAAAGAAATGCTAAAAAAACAAAAAAAAACATTGTGGTTAATGTTTATGTTGATTAATATTCCCACATCTCTCCCAGTTGGCTTCAAAGTACTTCGACTAGCAGCTTAAGTGCCTTTCCAGTCCAGTCTCTTAGCTCAAACCCCTCTGTGTGTGTGTGTGTTGTGGGGCATCTGACGGTGTATGGTCTGAAGTGTAGTGCATTCCTGTATCTGCATTCCGGGCCCTTCTCTCTAGGGGGCCTGGCAGGGGTAGAGGTGGTGCTTTATTGGCATTTAGTAACGTGAAACCAGAGACCTCTGCGCCACTACTAGCCTCAGTAATGATGTCACCTCTAACCTCTAACAGAACTGTAGACTCACAAAAATGGAAAGATGACCCTGAATGCAGTGACATGCAGGTCAGGTGTCCTGTCAGTTTTTGTTTTGCTTTCCTGTGTTTTTGTTTGTTTGTTTTTTGGGGTTGTTTGTTTTGTGTGTGAGTGAGGATTTTTACCACAGATTGCATTGGAAGCCTGTTCTGATGAAGTGAAAAGTGAAGTTTTTCAACTACAACATTAATGTTTCCCCTCTTAAGTTGATGAAGCACAAAGCAGATTTTTGAGCAGTGTTACTGGGCAAAGTTCCTGTGAGTGACTCACTAACCATGGACTTCAGTGCTTTTACATGTGACATGAAATAAAGTCTCGCATCCTAACATTTCTTTGACTGTATCTTTACTTTTTGACTTAAAATGATACAAAACAAAAGAAATAAATACAACAGAAATCATGTGGTGGTTCATAAGTCAGATGTCTCAAAAATTCCTCAAAATTCTCAAATGTTTCTAAAGTATTTCTTAAATATTAAATATAAATATTTAAATATGCACATTCATTGCCAGCACAAAAATGGCTCTGTCAGTTTCTGAGTATTGCCATTCTGGCACGTTGCCATGGATATTGGGCTTTTCTTTCTCTGAAGATCTTATTATCTTTAGGCAAATTGACATGGTCATCCAGTCAGAACATGGAACCACGTTGGAACGTTGTTGTCCATCATTTCTCAGACAGCTGCTTTGTGAATTATCAAAGAATCATAAAGTAATTACCATCTTGGTGTTGTGATTTTTCATGAGATACTATGTGGACTAAAAAATGGATTGATAAATAGCCATTATTTATGGACTGATGGTGTTTCTTAGGTTGGCTGGACATATCTGATGCAGACGGAGATGTTGATGTTGATGCAGACAAAGTCACGGTCTCGTCAGATGACCTCAGTCTGTTTCTGCATTGCTTTTGAGTTGAAAATGAAAGAGGGAGACCCCACAGCCTTCATGGGGGATGGCTGTCTTGGCATTTGCGTGCTTCTCTGTATCAAGCCCATGCGGCTAAATAGACTCTTAAAGGAAAAGAAGTTAGTCAGTCTGGTAGCTTTTAAGCTTAGTAAGTCTTGCACTTCACAGCCGATTAGGAACGACAAGAAAATCCTCACCCCTGGTGATTTTATTCCCAACCTTCCTAGTGTGACGCTTGCTCAGCTGAAGAGATGTTTGTTTTCCTTTTATTGCCTTAGATCCACTCTTAAGGAGCAGTCTTGGAAGGAGATAAAAGAAAGGGAAATGGAGACTCACAAGTTTACTCCAGAAACGACACAGAAAATCAACTCTGGAATGAATCTATTACTTACAGACCTTCACCAAAACAGAATCAGCTATGGTCTAAATAGCAAGGCTTGAAAGGGTGTCATTATGTTGGATATTAGCAAGACTTTCCAAACTTTATTACATAGCCTATGATCCCTGCAGGCAACATGTCCACACTGTCAAGTCGATCCTGTCAATTCCACTGAGGCCAATTTTGAAATGCTACATGGCTGCCACGTAATCACATATCTGGAACATCCAACATCCCACCTGGCCTTTGCTGGCATGACTGCCACAATGTTTGGGGTCATCGGCTCAGCTGGCCTGCCTTATCATGTTGGCACAGAACACATCAGGCATGCCTAATGTCAATCGTAACGGTAATCTGATTCCTTGCGGCCTCAAAGATCATTTATGACCTCCTGGGGTGTCACCAAGCCCTCATTTCTGCAAGAATGCTCGTCATTCCATTCTCATAGGTGAAGGTTAAATCTAGAATGTTCTCATAAGTTTGCATGAGCGTTGGGTATGTTGGCCCCATTCAGTCTCATGTTCTCTCTACTATAGTCATGGTAGAGATCCATAGTTCTTGGTAGTACCGTTAGTATGCAAATGGATTCCTTTACTATGCAAATGCATTGTACCTGTAAGGTTATTTGGTACAGTTATTAAACGTTTTTTTTCTGCTGAAATCTGCTTAATCTGTCTGCTAACTAGATGGTGCATCTTCTAAATAAATGTAACAAAAGTCTGAGTTATCCACTTATGCCTGATATTTGTTCAGTATGAAATGACTAGCAGGCTTGTGCCTCTCGTGTTCTCCGACACCTGCCGTTTCACTCACGTGTGCACTGAAGCTGAGGGAGGCAGTTTGTGGAGCTTAACCCCCCAAGGGAAGGGCGTACCCTTGGCTTCAGGACATCGGAATTGTCTGTGTCACTATTTTCTTGACCTCTGCATCCTGCGCCTGTCTTGAAGATGCACTGTGCATTTTAACATGTGTTTAATAGTCCATGCAGGACACAGGATGCCGAACTGCGCTCATCAATTTTTTTGTTGTTTATGTGTGCACTAAAGCCATTCTGTGGACATACAAAATTAATTTAGCCTGTGGCAAAGGAGGGAGGAGGGAGAGAGACACATGTTCCGATATGCTTTGCTGAATCTGTCTCTTATCTTTCTCTCACTATGGCGCCCAATTAACGTTACAAGCGCCTCCTCAGGTGCACCTGATTTTGAGGTTATTGATGGGGCCCAGCCATTCTCAGCGTTTGCTTTTATCAGCGTCCTCTCGGTTTTAAGGGGGACATCACATTGCATTGGCTGAACAGGCTCATTTTAATGTGATTATTTTTAGCCTCCCTCCCTCCCTTGGAGAAGCCAGGGGAGTTGGGAAATAAAAGCACTTTTGCTCCCCAGAGAGCTGCTTACTAATGTATGGCCATTTGGAGAGAACTGAGTCAGACTTTATGCTTGTGTTGTCAACGTCTTGCTCTCCTTTTTCTTCTTTTCTCTGTAACAGGAGGAAAGGCGGCCTGTATCTCATTGTAATTTTTTATTTATTTATTTTTTTCAATCCTTTCCCTGGTTAGCAGTTGATTTTGGTCTGGCCCGGATGCGGGTTCGAGCTGGGCCAAGTGTGGTTGAGGGATCCTTGCCATCTGTGCTGGAAGCACTTTGACATCCATAATGAATTTACACAGCGTGCTTCTGTCTGGGTGCTGTCCTCTTCCTCATAAGCGTCAGCGCTCTCTGAGTTCAAACTCATGTTCAGCGGGGTGTGTCCTCCTCGGCTCTTCGTCCAGAAGCCCATTTGGCTGTGAGTGGAATGCCCACTCACCCCCCCTCAGCTATTCACTGGCTCCACTCTTCTTCGCTGTGGGTCAGGCCTGCTTCATTGATGGCCTATAACGACTATACTTCCTCTTAATGAGGATGGCCCCATCACTCCTCTTCTGCCTCCTCCACCCATCCTTGGCTTATTCACTCATTCTGTTTTTTTTTTTTTTTTTTTATTAATATTCTTTCACTCCACACATTCAGTTCCTCTCAGACTCCTCTGTTTGAGACGTGCATTTGAAAGGGTGGAGTGGGGAATGTAGCTGTAGGGGTGGGGGGTTGTTGTTGGCAAGACAAACGGTCCGGCGGAATGTTTGGTGTCTGTTGCCAAGCAATGCGGCGGGTTTTGATTTACGATTACGTCTTCCGACCAGCAGCTTGTTGCAATTAGGGATGTCGTTGAAGGAAAGGAGTGAGTGGGTTGTTCTGCATGCACAGTCCTTGTTTATCTGTCGGACTTCCATTCCCTGACGTGCATCTGCATTCCTAATTTTATCGATTCGTTTCCTCTTCCCGATTAAGACTGTCAGCTTATCCCTCTGAATTTTGTCCCTCATCTCTCTCTCTTTCTTATTCCCATCTTCCATCTCTTCCCCTCTCCCCCTCTCATATTCCCACCCTTCCACAGTCTATCTCTCTCTTACTCTTTTTTCCCAGCCCTCTTCCTCTTTCCCTCTTCCTTATTCCTAGTCTCCCTCTCCTGGCTGTGTTCTCCATGCGATCTCTCTCTCTCTCTCTCTCTCTCTCTCTCTCTCTCGTGCGTTCTCTGTATTCATTCATTCTCCTCCTCCTCCTTCTCCTCCATGGTCTCTTCCAGTCATTGATCTCCATATGTGGCCTGGATTATTTTTTTTTAAGCGGACGTAGTCTGAAGCAGATGAGATCCAGATTGTGTGAAAATGAAGCCTGGGTCCTCGTTCTCCCCGGGATGCAGTGTGGTGACTAAAAACCCGGGCCTGGGTTCCCATGTGCAGGTCACCTCACGGGCAGCCATTGTTGCGCTCCCTTGACCCAGACTCTTGATCGCATAGCCCCAATCACATGCATATCCAGATTCTGAACCCTAATAAACGCATGCACGCTGAACTTGGATTAATGAATAGTCTAGCCTGAGCTTAAGGGGTGTGTGTGTGTGTGTGTGTGTGTGTGTGTGTGTGTGTGTGTGTGTGTGTGTGTGTGTGTGTGTGTGTGTGTGTATACTCACTGTATTGAACACAGCTGTAAACAGTGAGTTTGGCTGGGTATAAAGTGTGGTCTTGGTGAACTTCCCCATTGTTTTCCAAAGAGGGTTGATAATTAGAGCCAGAATGCTGCCAAATGGTGCTCGGGGCAGCTCATCCTAATGTTTGGACTCGTCCTTATAAAACATCATTATGGAGTATGATGAAGAAAGTTCTACTTGCATTTATGGCTGTGTGAAGTACAGTGTGTGTGTGTGTGTGTGTGTGTGCATCCCATAGGCTACTCTAAGGGAAATGGTACACCCAGCACACTCAAGGGGTAGCCAGTGGCTGAAATTGATCACGTCCAGATCTGGGTCAAACGTGGGCCATAACAGTTATAGTCACCCGCCATGTGTTGGACCTGTGTCAGTTCAGTGCTGGGGTATTGTCTTAATTGCAGGGCTTGCAACACAGTTGCTATGCACATGTCTCTTCACAATGGGTGTTAATGGTTTAATTGACTCGTAATAGACAATTACAAGTGTTAATGGTGAATGTGGTAAGTTTTATTTATTTATTTTTGGTTCAGCTTGGTCTGTTGCTAAGCCGCACTGAGAGCACGGAAACAGTTTTCACATGGAGCTTAAGCCTTTTCATGTGGGGATGGTGAGAGTACAGGGAGATGGCTTGACATCTGTGTGTGTGTGTGTGTGTGTGTGTGTGTGTGTGTGTGCACGTGTGCGTGCGTGCGCGTGTGAATTATATGGGGGGGTTTCTCGGTGTGACTGCAGCTGTTATACTGTAACAAGACACACAGGTTGTCCTTATGTGGCCTCCTTTCCTCTCTCTTACCCCTAACCACACACACATTCACATGCAGACACACCCACACACATGGACGCATCCATGCATTTAGTCACACACAGTCACGTGCACAAGCACATACACATGCGGACACACATGCACCCCAAACCACACGTGGGTGCACACACTCACTCTTACACACACACACACACACACACACACACACGCTGGTATACAGACACAGATATGCTCACAATAGGATGCAGTTGCTCCCTTATAGGAAACTTAATTTGCAGTTTAATGGCAAAAGGAAAACTTCAACAAAGCAAGACAGCAGTAGGTGGAAAAAAGAGGTCAGTTTAGTGCTGAAGACAACAAGTTTTTTTGGAGGCCCAGTGTTGGTTATTCAGCATAATTCCAGTGGGCCTGACTTACTGAACATCTTTTGCTTGAGCAAGCTAATTGTGTGCCTCAGGCTACACTCCGCTAATTCTTCCAGTGGTGTTTATGTTTTTGTTTTTCCCCCGTCTGTCTCTGGCAGGTGTTCTGGGCAACCAGGTTCTGGTTCCGCCACGGGTCAGCGCAGTTCTGGGGAAGAACGTGACGTTGGGTTGCCGCGTGGAGGTGGACAGCAACCTGAGCCTGACCCAAAGCTCATGGGAGCGGCGGCTGCCCTCGGGCTCGGTCACACTGGCTGTCTACAACCCAGTGCTGGGCATCTCGGTGCCGCCCGAGTATGAACGGCGCCTTTCGTTCCGCTCGCCGTCGCCACACGACGCTACCATTGTGCTGGAGGACGTTGGCTTCGCCGACATCGGCATCTACACCTGCAAGGTCGCCACCTTCCCACTTGGCAACACACAGGCATCTACCACCGTCAGCGTGTTGGGTAAGGATGGTGTGTGTGCGCGCGCGCACGTGTGTGTTCTAGGTCTCCTCTACTCTCAGTGATCTGGGTATGGTATGTGTGTGTATGTGAGAGAGGGAGTGCGTTAGCTTACAGAGCACACTTCTGCACATCCTAGTCTCTGTCCTGTCTAGGAAACCTCAAGCGTATTAATGGTCAAGGCTAAGAGACTGAGACCACAGCTACTTAAAGTGTAAGTGTGGAATTCACTGTTAAATGGCTATGCTGGTTAAGCACAAAAGCTTTTCAACCTTGAGGTCAAGCTTTTTTTGTCCATATGAGATGCATCACATCATAGGTGTGTGTGTGTGTCACAGACAGAATTTTGAGGCATCTAAGTACTTTTACCCACTCTTCACAATACTCCATAAATCAACATGTTTTGCTTGATCTACCACTGGAGAATAAAGGGGCGGTTTGAGAATAGGTAATCAAGTAGAACTGAGAATCAAATGCTTGCTTCAATTCACTGGAATCGTATGTGTATTATATCGTATGTATACGTATTATAATTCCTCTTAACAGTGGCAGCATTTTTTTCAGACCATGGTCAATGGTCCTGAAAGCTAAATTGACATGGACAGCACAGTTCTACATGGTTTGACCTGACATGTCCTGATATTGAAAACCTATGTAGATATTGATGAGAATTTGACCGAGAAGCCGAATCGACAGTCAATGTCGTTATCAATAAAATCAATTCCCAACCGTAGTTAAAGAGACCCATTTAGATAAGAAGACATGAAGAGAGAAGGAGAGAGTTGAGAAAAGGAGCGGAGATGTGGAGAGAGTCTTATAGATGAGGAGAGCACTTCTCTCTAGAAATTTCTGAAGAACAGAGAGGGAAAGAATCCGGTTAAATGAGCGAGAGTGGCTGAGGGCAGATGAAAGCGAGAGAAAGCAAGTTGGGAAGGAAGGAAGGAAGGAGGAAAGAAGTAGAGGAGATTGAGATCATGACAAATGCTGTGCGATTGCTCCAGTGGGTAAGTGGCCTTTTATAGAGAGGAAGGGGGGGGGGTAGGAGGAGAGAGCAAGAGAGAGGGAAACACACTGGGCTCTAACTACAGCTATAAATGGAGCCATAGGAATTTTAAAAGGTGTGTGTGTGTGTGTCTGTATTTAGTGTGGCTCCATGAGACTGTGTGTGCTGTGTGTTTGGATTCTCTGTGTGTGTGTGTATACACTTACAGTACATATTGGGGTTGTTGTCACCCAGAAACATGCAAGAGAAGAGATATGCCTGTCTATTTTAAGGCACCAAATTGGCTTGCACTTGGGGATATATTATGCGTAGGTCAGTTTAGATTGGTCAATTAAACACAAATGAATGTGTAAACACTGCTGCCAGACACGTGTGTACATTTCCATCCATGGTCTTGTCAAAGAAAGACAGAGGGAGGGAGACAGCTGGAAAGAGAGAGAGAGAGAAGGAGGAAGTGTGGAAGAGAAGAGGGAAAGCCTCTTGTTTTAAAATGTGGCTTCAACTAATTTTACACTCGAGGCATCGCAACAGCAGCAGTACTTGATGCACATATCCGTCTGACTGAAGCTGGAGCTGTTGCTAGCAGAGTTGAGCCAAACATAGCAGCTAGTGTAGTTTTGCATTTGAATCATTTCAACATTTTGGTTGTGAATTGGCCACCAGGCCTGGGTAGTCTAATCTAGTCCAGGCTGTGCTCCTTACTCAGGCTCAGGGGGAACTACAAAGAAAAGTAATCACACCACTGATTGCCAGTCATGCGCCACATTATCAGATTGAAAGATGGGTTTTGATTAGTGTTATCACCTTCTTTTCTTTCTCTCTCTCTCTGTCTGTCTCTCTAACTCTGTATTTCTCTGTGATATAAATCTAATGAAATATAAGATGTAAGGTGTGGGCACTGATCGATTGCTCTAAAAATTTGATGTGGGAAAGTAATTAGTTCCTAAATATGGGAACAGAGGAAGAAGCTCATAAATCATTGTCAAATATTTCCTGCAGAGATGTTCACTCGCTACCGTACTTGAGGTTCCACTCATCACACTTCTCTTGGCCTGAACTGGCCTGAGCGCACACACTGTGGAGTGGATAGCTCTGAAGGATCACCAAGCCAAGACCTTGTGAACACAAAGACGCAGTTTAAGATTCAGAATTTCTATCTGAATAGCTGTCTGAATTCCAATCTCTGTATGGTTGTGGATCAGTGAAGGTCTTAATGAACACATCCTCAAACAATGTTTCTGAGAGTTGTTGTTGCAACATTAAGTGGGTGCATATTATTCTTTTTAAGAGATGCATTGTTTTCAGCTAGACTAGTAATTCATGTCAACAAGTCTCATATTTCTCTCTCTCTTACCACTGTCCCTCTCTTCTCTCTGTCCTTGCCTCCCCCATCTCTCTCTCTCAGTGGAGCCGAAGGTGTATGTGTCTGCAGGCTCGGTAGCTCTGGTTGACGGGGGCAACGAGACATCCGTGGCGACATGTATTGCGGAGCGTGCAAGGCCACCGGCAGAGGTTTCCTGGGAGACGGACCTGCACGGCGCGTCTGAGGCCCACTTGCAGGATGAGCCCAACGGAACCACCACCACGCAGGTGCACTACCTGTGGCACCCCACCCGCCACGGCCAGGGACACACCCTCACCTGCGTAGTGCGCCACCCTGCCCTACAGGCCGACTTCAGGGTGCCCTACCTGGTCAGCGTGCTCTGTAAGTCACACTTACCCATCCTCCCACCGTGTGTGTGTTCTCTGTGAGTGATTCTTGCCTGCTCCCCTTCCTAATCTATCCTAGATTCCAGATCTACAGTATTTTAAGACAGTACAGTAAATGTCAGTATCCGATACATTTCCTCTTACCTGTCTTACCTGTTCACCTTACCTGATCTTACTCCTTCACCTTTGTAAATACATTCATTATCCATGTGCCCCAGTGACCGGTTCTGTTTGGTTCTTTTTGGTGTTGCTATGAGTTACTGTCCATTCCCTTACCTTCTTTGTGAATGGCTCTGATCCACTCTGTCAGAACCGCTAGTGCAAGGAACAGAAGGAGCAGTCTGTTTCCAGGCTGAGTGAATCTAGCTGAGACAGAGGAGTGCTCGAAGACCTGTACAAATGTGTAATTCTTCAATAAATAAATAAATAAATAAATAAATACTAAGTGGGTTGTGAGATGCTGTAGAGCATGATTGCATTCCCCATCTCCCACAGGATGACTGCATTCCCAATTTCCCACATGACATAACCGTGCTAGCGTGCGCACGTGTGTGTGTTTGTGTTTGAGGGAGGGAGAAAGAGATTGTGTGTCTGAGTAAGTGAGCATTCACGCGTGTAGTTGTCTGTCTTTGTAGACTGATTGTCTTTGTAGACCACCCACCCCCGCTGTTGCTACACACAGCCACAACCCCACCACCCCAACCAGCATGCAGAGAACACATTCAGACTAAATACCAGTAAATAAATAAACACTCTCATACTCAATACTAGTAAGTAAGTAAATAAATAAACAGGAAGTGGAGGTGGAGCCCGAATGCTGTATGCTGTAGTGAATCTCCTCATGTGACCATGTGAAAGCACATAGGAATGACGACATCTTGAAGCTTGTCGTGTGTCAAGAGGTGTCCTCTGCTTTGTGTGTGTGCAAGAAACACTGTAAGATGGGAGGTTGTTGTGTGCTGAGAGGTGACCTGTTACTTTGTGTGTGTGTGTGTGAAACGCCCCCCCCCCCATCTCCTCTCATCTTCTCCACTCCCTTCTGTTTTTTTGTCTTTCACTCTCCTCCCCTCTTTTCTCCTTCTTCTTTCCTCTTCTCATTCCCTCCTTATCTTCTTTTATTCTCCTCTATCCTCCTTTACCCTCTCCTCACCCCTCTCTCTTAATTCTTCCATCCTCTCTTTCCATCTCTTATTCTCTCTCTGATTCTCTGACTCTGATCTCCTCTCCTCCCTCTCTCCTCCTCTCCTCTCCTCCCTCTCACTCCTCCTCTCATCTCCTCCCCTTTTTCTTCCTCCTCTTTTTCTCTCTGGTCGTTGTGTTGAGGGCATGTGTGTGAATTATTCACGGGGTCCCCATGCTTTGCAGTGG
Organism: Tenualosa thibaudeaui; assembly: GCA_027481765.1. NCBI lineage: Eukaryota > Metazoa > Chordata > Actinopteri > Clupeiformes > Clupeidae > Tenualosa > Tenualosa thibaudeaui. The sequence continues at coordinate 19,285,277 of JAIFZK010000009.1, forward strand.
AAGCAGTGGTCCTGTGGAGAAGGATGACTGGGAGGTCAGGTGCAGGGGGAAGTGTAAGTGTGTGTGTGTGTGTGTGTGTGTGTGTATGTATGCATATGTTTGTGTACATGAATCTGTATGTGCATCCATCCGTGTGTGTGTGTGTGTGGGTGTTCGCGTGTGTGCGCGCGCTGTTAAGGGCATTGGCAGAGTCCCATTGCCTCACAGGAGAGTTTAGTCACGAATGCTACCGCCTCTCCCGACACTGACGTCTGTGCAGCTGTCACTCCTGGTAACCACACATCTTCTACAGCCTTCTCAACAAAACAGTCCAATAGCCAAGAGACTGCAAGTGCATTTGGACTTTTAGTATTTTTTTCTGTTTGCTTGAATTGCTGCTGTGTGTGTGTGTGTTGGGGGTGGGGGGGTGGGTATTTGGTTGCCCAGCACATCTTGGTTCTTGCTCGCATCTGCTTTGTGAGCAAAGAGAGCCTTTTACATTCTTAACCTTTTGGCCTGTGTTTGTGTGTGTGTGTGTGTGTGTGTGTGTGTGTGTGTGTGTGTGTGTGTGTGTGTGTGTGTGCAGTTGCCCCGGACATCATGGTGTTGGGTTATGATGGCGACTGGTTCGTGGGCAGAGAGAACCTCCAGCTGACATGCCAGGCCAAAGCCAACCCCCCAGCACACCACTTCAGATGGGTCAGGTAAGGAAGGTGTGTGTGTGTGTGTGTGTGTGTGGTGGGAGGGTGGGGTTAAAGGAATAAGTAAGTGGATGGATGTACAGACAGGCTATGAGATGAATGGATGGACAAAGGCCAGATGAATGGATTGATGGACAAAGGCCAAATGATTGAATGAGTGATTGTTGACAGAGTTGCTATTTGAAGGAATGAAAGGAATGTATGGAGGAGTGAGTAATTTAATGAATGGGTGAATGAATTGATGGATGTAATGGGAGACGAGGAGAAACTGATAGAAGGACAAGTGAATGAATAGACATAAATGGATAGATGGAACGGTGAAGAAATAAAGAAATGAACAAATCAGGAAATCCCTTCATGTAACACCTGCTATATGACTTCTCTCATCACTGCTAATGTGTAGCAGTAGCCACCGGGGAAATGCAGTGATGGTGTGTCAAACCAGCACACACACACACACAGAGCCTGGAGTCTGTGACAAAGTGGCCACATTAAACACATTCAGTTAACACAGGAGTCCACATCAGTGGTGCTGTAATTGGACTGAAAAGCCCTTGCCCATGTCCCTCTGTGTTCCTGTAATGATTCCCATTACTTAATGACACCAGGCTTATCTGGCGTTCCAAATGCAGAGCTCCAACTACGTTTTTCTTTTTCTTTTTTTTTTTTTTTACACAAACATCCTAAATTGTAGGGATGTATGGATTTGATGTATAGATGGATATGAATGAATGAATGAATGAATGAATGAATGAGGAGATGGATATATGGACAAATGAATATGTCTGCTCTGTGCTGATTTGTCTGCTCTGCTGTGGTGTGTGTCTCCACTCAGGCTGGACGGTGAGATGCCAGAGGGCGTGGAGATGGTCAACGATTCATTGGTGTTCACTCGACCGCTGCAGCGCAATGACTCGGGTGTGTACCGCTGCGAGGTGGGCAATGACATTGGCTTTCGTAGCCGAGACCTCCGCATCCGCGTCCATGGTGAGTGACACAGAGGGATGCAGCTCACCACACCTCTCCACACACATCGCATTTCACCCAATCCTATCCGAGACACACTTCAGGTCTACTAGCTATGAGATTATTACGTAGCTTTATAAGACTGTCACACAGATTTATAGGATTCATTTATAGATATGAATATGTATCCTTATTTATGTGGTTAATCCTGGTCCACAGTACATGAAGAAGAAAACCACTTCATGATTCAGGCTCTGTCTTCTTCAGTCAGTCAGCGATGATGAACAAAAAAATCGATTTTGTGTTGTGCTTACATTTCTTTTTTTGACTAACACAACCTAAACAAGATATGTCAAGTAAGGTAGCTCAGCCCTGCCTTCAGTGCTTCTGGAGAAACTGTCTCATTGTTATTGCACTTTGTTTGTTTCCAGTTCTTGGAAACGGTTAAAAACCTTTTAACCTTTTTTTCTTTGTAAATTAACTGAATGTTATGAAGCGGATGATGATTAACCGAATGTTATGAAAAGTGTTGCATGTCTACAAACCACTTGGAATCGCAGGTTGTGCCTTTTTAAAATAGGATTTGGCTTTATCATTGTTACTTTGACACAGTGAATGATGCAAGATGTTGACTGCATCAGTCTTTGTAGTTTCATAAAAATGAGAAAATAACCCCTTTGTCAAACTGACCTAAAGTGTCCGTGTGCATGTTATGTGTAGCCTACATGTTGTCGATCATTTTGATCATTTTTATGTGTCTGTATGTCATTTTGAAATTGAGGCTGAAATGAGGTGATACAGATTTGCCCTTCCACCAAACATTGAATTCCTTCTAATCAGTAGTGTGTGTTTGGGTTCCTTTCATGGCCCTTTGTTGCGTGTAGAAATCAAAAGGAAGTGAATGGCATTCCAGCCCCCAGCCTGTGAACCGGCGTGTTGATTAGGCTTGATTAGTTGGCCCAGATGTTCCCATTGACACGGCACGGTTACAAAGCCATCTGCTGCCTCCCAAGCCTGCTTCAAGACCCCATACCAGTTCCCTCCATATACAATTGCCCCCTCATTGAGTTTCCGCATGTACCAAGTGCCACCTCATTCAAGTTCCCCTACATACAAATCCCCATCAACTGAGTTCCTCCCTCTGAATTCAATGAGAAGTCCTTCATATGCAGGTTTTCTTTGTGATCATCATCCCCTACAAATGCAAATGTCTCACTTGCAACTCCCCACCCCTGAAACACATGCCCCCCCTCCTCAGCAGTGTCCCCATGTACAGGGTTATTCATATCTTGTACAGTAATTTCCTGAATATAAGCCACACCATGTTTAAACTTCAGGTCAGTATTTTATGCTCACTAAAAAAGCAAAACCCATATTTTAACCTCAGTTTGCTAAACATTACCTTTGAATCAGAATCAGATCATGATTTCAACAATGATGTGTTAACCTCTGTTAATAATCAGGAAATTATTGAATCTTGTTGCTTGTTAGTTTGTTAGTTCAGTCCTGTTCATTTGTCTAATTTGAACACAGGTATGTCTTCAGGCTGTTTACAGCTAAAATCACTTCAAAGCAGGGCTGTCTGTCCCTGACGAGTCCTTCAAACAGTTATGATCCAAGCGCCCCATGTGAGCTGTTAATGGCTCTGGCTCATGGTTCATGGTGATCCGAGGGCTCCTATAAAAGGCCGCTGTCCTGGCTGGGCTCTCAGCTTTTATATTTTTCATGGTTTATTATTTGAGCAACGGCTCACAGTGCAGTAAAGGCTGATAAGTTGACTGTACGGGAGGGACATCTGTCTTTTAGCTGGTGCAATGGTGTGGCTGGCCAATTCTCTGCACTGCTCCGTGATGAATCTTTCTGATGTGTGTGTGTGTGCGTGCGTGCGTGCGTGTGTGTGTGTGTGTGTGTGTGCGTGCATGCATGCGTGTGCATGTGTGTCTGCTCAGTGCACACTGTGTTCTTTCGTCTGTCACGCAGCAGTGAGGGGATAGGGGGGCGGGGTGCGATGTGGTGCGCTGGGGCGGGGGAGGAAGAGGAGCAACCTTGACTGGGAGGAGATGATGATGTCCTAGATTCATGAAACATTCACCGGCTCTTTTCAACTACCATTCATTATTTATTTCTGCCTTTTGTGCCCCAACACCCCTTGAGAAAAAGTTTATCATGTGTGTATACTTTTTTTTTTTCCCCAGCATGCCACTGCTTGCAGTGTGTGTGTGTGTGTGTGTGCGTGTATTTGTTAACATGTTTCCTTAATGTTGCATGAAGAAGAAAATGCCTTTTCCATTCCCACACTCCTTCTGTGCATGTGGGAAAAAAACCTCATAACATTGCCAATCTTTGTGAACAAGCTCTGTGTGTGTGTTAAAAAAAAGTAAATTGTGAGTGACTGAAATCATGTTGTTCCTCCCCCATCATGTGTGCCGTGATCTGCCCTGCATGTTAAACACACACACACACACACACACACTTGCCAATTACACCTGCTCAGCTTTGAGGTCACCTGTCTAGCTGCTTTGTGCCTGTGGGAGCAAGAACACAGACACACACACTCATAGACACATACACATGCATATGTATACATTTTATATATATATATATAAATATATATATAATTATATATAATATATATATATATAATAATATATACATCCTTTCTCTGTCTTTCTCTCTCATTCCTATAGCATTGTGAGATACAGTGGGGGGGTGATAAGGAGAGATGGAGAGAGAGAGGAGGGAGAGAAAAAGCATGTCTGTGACCTTCAGTCAATCCTTTCTTCCTCCCTCCCTGCCTCCATCTCCACCACCCCACCCCCATCCTCTGTCTGTATGTATGCGCGCTCTCGCTCACTCACTCAGACGCTTGGACAGTGTGTTTGGCCTGAGACAGATCGTTTGCTGATAAATTGGGGAAAAGCATGTGAGCATATGCTCTCATTAAAGTAGCAGCCACCCACAGAGCCCCCCCCTCTCCTGCTCTCTCTTCCTTTCTCTCTCTCTTTCACTTTCTCTTTCTCTCTCTCTCTCGCTCGCTCTCGCTCACTCTTTCTCAGGCGTCCCTCCTGTCCTCTCCTCTCTCACAAAGGGGGGGGGAATAAAGGAAGGAATGCAAAGCGTCTGTCTCCGTTCATCTGGCTTTGTGTGGTCAGCACTCATTGTTTTCACTCACAAAATCTCACACACTCATTGCTCTCATAGATACACACACACACACATACATTCCCACAGTCCTTCACCCACTCTGTTGCATATATGTTAAAATTTATACTTCAAGTTCCCCTCAAGTTTCTCACATACTCACTCATTCATTTGCTCACCTTAAATGCACTCCCTCACACAGTCAATAACTCCAAAAAGCACACACACACCCCTCTGCACATTCTTCATCCTGAAAAGACCTGTCTGATTCAGCTGGTGTGTGTCTTGTCTGGTGGTCCTGACGTGACCTGCTGGCTCGTGTCCTACTACACACACACACACACACACACAAACACAGACATCCCACATCATCACCCCCCACGATCCACCACCACAACCACACAACAGAGATGCAGCAGACAGTCCAGAGTAACCCCAACGCAGCGCTGAACGGCCCAAAACATCTTGACTCCTAAACAGCTAGCAGCTGGTGTGACGCTCCAAGGAATACTCTGCCTTGTTTTTGGAGAAAGAGAGACTTGTCATTAACAACCCTGCTTTAATTATCTGGAGGCTTTTTTTTTTTTTCTTCCTTTCTTGTTGTTTCAGGCTTCTCATCAGACTATGGGTGTGGGAATAATGGCATATGTTTATGGGGGAAAGAGCATTTCCATCTGCTGATGTTTTTGGAACATTTTAAGTTTTGCGATGTCATTCCTCAGACATTTGGTGTGCATGAGTACATGATGCCTTCCCCCTTTCCCCACCATCTTTGTCCCTCCCCATTGCTGTATGTCAACCACCATCACTTACCCCAGCTCTGGACGTCACCCGCCCACCCCACCCTTTCCCTGTGCACCGAGCCTGCACATCTGCTCCATCACTCAGTCTACACCCTCACCCCATGCCCTGGGTAGAACACAGCTGATCCTCGCTGTCACAATTACACTGTATTCCATTTGTGTGTTTGTGTAGTTTTAAAGCAAACCCCACCATGGACCCTTATTAGTTGGTTAACAATCACTTTTTCCTCTCTAGTGTGTGTGAGTGTGTCTGTGTCTGCACATAAGCTGTGTACTGTATGGATGGATTCCTAGAAATGTTGGTAGTTAGTATCATAGTTCTTTACAGTCCTGTCAAATTAGTTCCCTGTTAGCAATGTGCTGTAGTTGTCATTTACATTCTCTACTTCTGTTTGTCTGTCTGTTCATCCCTTCCTTCTTCCCCTCTGTTTGTCCACCCTTGTTCCCTCCCTCTGTCCCTCCTCCTCCTCCTCCTCCTCTTCTCCAATAGACCCTCCCACAACCACCATGTTCCCCACCATCTATGTCCCCGTCCTAAAGTCCAGCAACCACACCACCGCGCCTGGCGGCAGACAGCGGGCAGTCTTCACCTCCCCGACGCTGGCGCCGCTGCCTGAGGGCAACCTAGGCACCATTGTGGGTGGTGCGGTCGGAGGAGCCCTCTTCCTGCTGCTGCTGCTGGTGCTGGCCGGGGTTTACTACCAGAGGCAACGCAACACCTTCCGCGGGGACTACTACACCAAGCAGTACCTAGGGCCCTCGGACATGCAGAAGGCCCCTCCGCCCGCTCACGAGCTCCACCAGGTCTACGGTGCCGTTGCCAGAAATGGGGGCCCTGAGGTGAAGTCGTCCAGAGACAGCGATGGTAACGGTGGTTTCGTTTACCGGGACAAGGACCGGGAGGAGTGGGGCGACTATAATCGTGAGCGCGCGCCCAACGGCCGCAGCAGCAGGGCTCTGAGGGCAGAGCTGTCCGGCGGTCGCCATGACTACCACGATCACCACGACTACCAGAATCATTACAATCACCATAAGAACCACCACCACAACCACCCCAGCCACTATCAGAGTTACCACGACGACCAGCGTAGCAACCATCAGTCCGGGCCTCGCCGGTATCCTCCGCCGCCTATGATGACCAATGACTCGCCTTATTTCCCCGAAGAGGTCTACGACAACGAGTATGTGTCTCACACAGATGGCTCCATGATCTCGCGCCGGGAGTGGTATGTCTGACTTGCATCAGAGGAGCCTGATGGGCGTCACAAAAATGATCCCACAACAGTGGAAGCCGTCTTGTGGAATGAGGCTCTTGCACATTTTTGTTTGTCTTGACAATTTCTCTAGGTCTGCCTTTACTAAGAAGAGACTTTTATGGCACTGATGTATTTCTTTCACTCAGCTCTTTAAGGGATGGAAAAGAACCTGTAGGACAAGCATGTGCAGATGTATTATTTAGTCTAGAAAGACCAGCTGGTGGTGGTCTTTGAATCTATTAGCAGGTAGAGAGTGTGTGTGTGTGTGTGTGTTTTACCTGCACAGATTTTTTGTGTGTGTGTGTGTTTTTGTTTCTTTGTTTTCTTTTCTGTGCTTGTAGCCTTTAAGAAGAGGGGCTTTTTCTTTTCGGTCCACATATTGTATGTGAGCCTTCAATCTCTTCAGCGGGAGAGACATTCCGAGCCCCACTCGGCCTTTCAGACCCCTCACCATCGCCACAGAGCAGTCTTCATTATCAAGTGAAAGAGCGGTTGAGTGTTCCTGTAGAGTTCCCACTAATGACACCACGCCAGCCTAGCCGTTTTGAATAAGGCCGCTGTTATGTCCCTCCTGAGCTACCATACAGACACCCTTTTGGCACTGCCTTGGCAACAGCATGTGCGCTGGCCAGTAAAGAATGGCAAAGGAAAAGATGCATCTGTGAATGCTTTTAAGTTTGTTTCTTTGTTATGTTGTGTTGTCAAAACAGGGTATTGAGGCTAATAAACAGGGATAAATCATTTTCATTGTACACATTCACAAAAGAGAATCTGGGGGAACTCTCTGCATATTTGATATATGAATCCATAAACGGTTTGAAAGTGTTGAGTCAGTCAGTTCTGATATGCAATGGTTAGGTTATCTTTGCACTCCTCTGTGTCGGGTGAAGTAGTTTACACGGTTAGTCAGGACTCTGGGCTCTCCACAGAGGCTGAAACTCCTCCCTTGAGCTCTGTGAACCAGGGGCCAGAATTGATCACTGCGTTTAGGTTGTGCCTTTTGTCTTGTGTTTTTATGTCGGTCAGAAAGTACTCATTTATGTATCTGTGTGTGTCTGTGTGTGTGTGTGTGTGTGTGTGTGTTTGTGTGTGTGGGCATACAGGCTAGTGTCCTTGTCTTTGGTGCTAACCTTTATGGTATTATGGTGTCAAATCGGTATCAGTAACTTGGCAGTGCAATAACTTATTTATTTTGATCTCTTAGCCAAATTTTGACTTTCGGACGACAGTTTTTTGTTTCCTTTTTTTGTTGTTGTTTGTTTTGTTTTGTTTTTTCTAAATGGTCTTTGCCCTATCATGCCTGGGTTGAAAGTCGTGAATCATTTGATGGAGTCTTTGTTGGGAAACAGAGTGCCTTTTTTTCCACCCTTACTTACATAGATCATGATGTTTTCGTTGTGAACCATGACATATGTCCAGAGTCTCTGGGTAAAGACAAACAAAAGAACAAGTAGACGATGGCCCTCCCAGGACCATTCGTTCTCTCTCTCTCTCTCTGATTATTCCTCTCTGCCACCAGGACTCTGACTGCAGTCCAGCTATCTGATCTCTCTAGTCCGGATTGAAGTCTGGAATTTGATTACAGCTTGTTTTTGTTTGCTTGACATTAAGCATGACATTTGTGACACTGGAGTTGCAAAACAAACAAACAAAAAAATACTGCAAGTAAAAAAAAAAAACAATTACCGTAAGTAAAAAAAAAAAAAATACTGTGAGTGAAATTGTAAAAACTAACTGCCAGGGTACTTACAGCTGTGGGATCAGGTAGAGGACTTGGAGGCATTGTGTGTGTATGTGTGTGTATTTAGGATGGCTGTAAGCAGCGGTGTTAACATTTATATTGTTTCTTTCTTTCTTTGGATATGTATTGTTTTTCTAAAAAGAAGCAGTCAGAAATTCAATATGAAGCACGGTAGATCATCCACCTCACCTGAATGTATAGCAAAGGTGTGTTTCTCTGTCACCGCCTGCACTTGACCCCTGCAGCAGCCTGATCACGATGTTGTGTTTGTGTGTGAGAACCACTATCAGAAACGCAGGAAATGGCAGGCAAATATGGTAAATAATGTATGAATGATCAACATTTGTTTAAAAACAAAACAAACAAGCAAAAAAAAGATCAAGTAACTTTAGTTTGAATAAAGCACCTTTTGTGAACTGCAGCTCTTCTGTGTTTTATGCATTGGAGATGGAAGATTGTGTGTGTGCGTGTTTGTGTGTGTGTGCGGGCATGTGCGTGCATGTGTGTGTGCGTGTTTGTGTGTGTGCCCATGTTTGAGGGAGAGAGAACAAGACAAAAGTGTGTGTGTCTGTGTCTGAGGGGGAGAGAACTAGACACAAGGTGTGTGTGTGTCTGTGTTTGTGTGTATGGGTGTCTCAAAAAGAGAAAACGGGATTAGGTGTTTGTGGGAGGATTCTGTACCACACACACACGTTCTCTCTGAGGTAGGTGTGTGTGTGCGCGTCTCTGTCTACTCCTTTGCAGGATCCCACATCTTCTGTCAGCTACCCACTGTCTCAAGCGCACCTCTAACCAGATCTGACAGCTGTTCCTCTCCTTACGCTTGCAAGTGAAGCTTTTCCCTTTTCACTGATCTAAACATTCTCCTGCAGTGTGATGGGGTTAGGCCACAGATGGCTCTTTTTGTTGTGCGATTACAGTTCTTGTCATTTGTATTTAACAGCCAAGCCACACAGAAAACTCACAGGAGGAATGTGGAGCTGTGGTTTAGACAGTTTTTTTAATGTGCTAATAGTTTAGTGACACTTCTAAATTGCCCAGCTGATTTTTATAGTTTTTTAATACTTTGTTGTTGTTTTCTTTAACTTGAACTTTGCTGTTTTATCTGAATGAGCTAATCCTCCCCGTTGGCCCATAGTGTACACATTTCCTCTTTGCTCACCCCTGGGGACTTGCAGGCTGTGTGTGTGTGTGTGATATCTGTAGTAAAAGCGATCTGCTGCTCCCATCGCACTGCCTCAGGCCCCGCCCCCTCCCCTCCCCTGGCCATTCACACCGTCCCCATGGCAACAGACTCTTCTCAGGCTACTGATGGGGTGGCCTGATTCCCCTGAGACTCCGATACCTGCAAGCATTGCTCTATCTAATGCCTGGCCCAGCCCTCTCTCTCTCTCTTTCTCTCTCTTACACACACAGTTCTCTCCAGAGGCTCCAATACCTGCACACATTTTCTCCATCTCGTACTTAGGCACACACCCACAGTCACTCACCCACTTGTTCTTTCCTGATACTTGCACACACTGTCAATCTCACGCTTGCTTGCTCTCTCTCTCTCACTCTTTCTCCCCATCTCTTTCTCTCTCTTCCACTTTTCCTCTCTTTCACAGTTGCCTTCTTTTCCTGACTCTTGGACTTCTCTCTCTCTATTTTTCCCTTATCTGTCCTTTAACTTGTCTTTTCTTCTACATCACTCTTTCAGTTTCTTCTTTTTTTCTTTCAAAATGAAAAAGTAAACAAAATGTGGCAGAAAACTGAGTTTACCAACAAATGATCTGTACAATGACACTGAGGGGGAAAGCAGTAGTTTGAAATTGGACAGTAGAAGGGAGTGCGTATGTGGAGAGGGAACTTTCCCATTTTACATTCCACGAGTATATGCTGGCCTTATCACCACGGAGTGATGTATCATTATGGCTGTGGAACACATCGCTCCTTCCTCTCTCTGAAGTTATCTGTTATTTTGACAGGTGTGTTTTTCTCAAGATTTGGAGTCGTAGCCAGCGCTTATTTTCCCCTGCTTAAATTCCCTGTCCTCTGTTTGTCCTTTAGTTTGTCAATAATATACGAGGTGTCTTAAATGGGCCCACTTTTGTTTACACTCTGACTCGGCTTATTGTCTTGCTCATGCCAAAGTAGGCAAACAAAATTGCTAATCTTTTAGGTATATATAATCTTAACATATGTTATAATCTTAATCTAGTCTACAACTTCACCATATGTCTCAGTTTGGGATTTCTCCATATTATTAAATATATCACTATTTAAATTCAGTGAGATCAGGCTCACCTGTATTTATTTAAATAAATCATGCTGGTAAATGATGACATGGGTTGATGGAGGCATAAAGAAACTTGTACACAATACAACTATTAGCAGCAGTTAGTTTAGTAAGAATCCTCCTCATTCTTTGAAAAAAGACTCTAAGGTGACAGACCACCCAGACGTTTCTGACCTCTCCTTGTTTTCATGCTCACTTCGATCCGTGTCCATCTGCATCCCGAAGGGAGAGTGAGGGTCAGGGCGCTTAACCTTTGACCTCGATCATCCGCTGTGTCGTGTTAATGTGATTTCACAGATTCATTGTTTATCCTCTCTGTTTTTATGTTCTTGGAGCACAAATAACATACAACAGCTCATAGACATTTCTGGAGCAAAAGATCTATTCAAAGAGCTTTCTTAAGAGTTTTTTCTTAAAGGAAAAAACTCAGCATAAATCAACCCATATCCCTGTGGACCACACTCAGCAAGTATCGTCATTAGGAAGAGGAACGAGAAGGTTTGTTACAGGAAGGATGGGATGGCAAAGCAGCAGCTAATGCTAACCAATGGGAGCCAGGAACCACTGTTTCAGTTAGTTGCCAGTTAACAAATTCTACTGAATTTCTTTTTTTTTTTATTATTTTATTCCTGTTCCTACCAACAGATAGCACTCGGTGAGCCCAAGCAACAGGCACATGAGTTGATTTACGCCACACTCTTCTTTTCAGAGTTTCTTAAGAGAACTTCTTTTCCAACAACATGCTGTCACCTGAGTATTTAGCGGTAACTCCCTGTGGCTATCTACCTGTCTCACCTTTACATACAGAAAATATCCTTGCCCTACAGTTTCCATATCTGTGATGGCACTTATACCTGTTGCCCTTGAGCAATCAGAAGTTTCAATGTAGTCTTCTGAGTTTCATGGTAATTAGGAGAGGTATGCATTGCGCCCATGAAACCCTACTCTGAACAGGAGAGCTTTGCCCAAACAGTGACTGGTGTGTTGGGCTGATAACATACAACTAAAGGGATGGCCCCCATTCTTTATGCAACATTCCATGAAATGCATTATCTCTCTCACTGTTCTATCAGCCTTACTTTTGGAATCGGACACCCCACCTCATGTTTACCTGCACTGTTCCAGTGGTGTTATGGAGTGGCTATGATCTCTCAGTTGACGTGACAATTTGACACCATGGTGGGTTATGTTATGTTAAGAACCTAACCTGATCCTGCAATCACCTTTTTAGGAGAGTCACTTGGGACTGTATCCGCATTCAATCTTCCATGTGTCGCCTAACCATATGAGTTCTCCCGCTCAATTATCCCTCAGACATTTGACATTTAAAACTTGCTGCCGTTTTACTGACGAGAGTTTCTGTGAACTCAACTCTGCTGTAGAGCCTCTGCTGCCACATAATTACGATTCAGTTCTGTTTTCAGCGCTCACAAAATTAATCTTTTGAAGTCCTGTCACAGACATGAGCGCTTTGAAACTGCTGAATCTGCTGGCCATCTATTGTCAAACACACTCCCATTTCCCTTAAGTGATTTCATTCACCAAATAGGATTCAGAAAACAATGTGTTATGCTTCTCAGAATCACTGCCAAGCTAATTGTGGTATTGGGACTCCACATACGAAATGGAAATATTGCGGAGTATGCTGTCTGTAATGCCTAATGAAGCACCCTTAAGAAGAACTTATTGACAGGCAGAGACGAGGCAAAGAGAAAAAAAGCTGCTTTAAATTAATCTAACTTTGACTGCCAATCATGTTCCTCAAAGTGGGGCATTTTATTCCCATTTTCTGTGTGGGAAATGTTGGGTGTAGGGGGTAGGGAGGGTAGGGGTGTTACAAAAACAATGTGTTCAGATATGGTTTTAGTATTAAATATATTAATGTTTTGCCTCTGTTTTCATAGGGCTGTTGCATTGTATATCAGCATTGTATATTTGATGTTGGGCATCAAATCCAGACTGAATTCAGACCTGACTCAATTGCCCTGAATAAACAACAGATTCATTTCACATGACTCCTATCCTGGCTCTGCCAAGCTACGGTTCACTGTAAGCTCCATTCCTAGAGCTACTTTTCATGCATAGATCTATCAAACCATGGACCATTTAGTGGAATGCAAGGGGTACATGAATATGACATTAACCCAGGGTTCAGTGTTAGTTTGCATTGCATGTTAGTGAGTGTGTGTGTGTGTGTATATATACACATACATGCACGCACACACACACACACACGATGTAGACCTCTCTCCAAAACAGAGTCCCATGATTCACTGTGGGGGGGTCCATCTGCAGAGGGTGAAGCCAGATGGAATATTGACCCCCACCCTATCCCCATACATCTCTCCAGTCTGCACACTGTGGCAAATGTAATCCTCAATTAATTTCAATCTCCATAAATCTCAATAGCTTCTGCCTCTGCCCTTTACCATACTTGCAATGGACATGGCAGAGACTGGCTGGGTAAATTCAATTAGCAACAAGTCCGGCCCCATATGGCTACATAAAGTCAAGCACAGCAATATGAGTGTTTTAAAGCCATTTTGATAGGCAAGCTGTTGTGTAAGACCGTCTTGTAAAATTTATTCTCTTCTTTTTGACCCCTGCCATCTTTGCTGTGTGTGTGTGTGTGTGTGTGTGTGTGTGTGTGTCGTCATGACATTGGGGGGAGGGGAACTGTATCTTGCTGTGCTGTAACTGAAATGTTGTCTTTGCTGCCCTGAACAAGTCATCGATTTTTCCATGGCTCAAGAGCTAAGCCACTTGACTAGGCTACCGCACTTCCTCTCTCTCTCTCTCTCCCTCTCTCACACTTTGTGACCTTTCTTCCTTTGTTTCGTCGGGTCTGTTTTTAGCGACATTATGCATTACACTGTTGCACATCTAGATCACCATATCCATATTCTGTCAATAATGCAAACCAAATCCTGTGCCACACACACACACACACACACACACACTCCTCACTTGGCCAAACCTCAATGCCATATGCCACCTTGCCCTCGCCTTCACCTACACCCATGTCACCTCTACCGCATCACCCCTTTTCCTCCTCTCCCTCGTGAGAACCAGTCCAATTTGCTGCCCTTGCTAGTCTGCTGACATACAGTACTTTGGCTCTGCCCTTTGCGTCTTATGCCTGCCAATCACCCGGTAGCCATGACGACTTGAAACACATTATTCTGCGGATAATCTCATTGGAGCCTTGTCTTGAGGGGGGATCTAAGTATTCCGATCGAAGTCATTTCAGAGACGATCAAATGGGCTTGCAGCTCGAGGGAAGGTGAGACATGAAGAACTGTACGCCGTAAATGAAGCGGACAACAAGACAGAGGCTTGCCACCAGATTTCATACCTGTGCAATCATCAGATAGTCTTAAAGCACGAAGGAAGTAGAGAATTAAATGAGTTTTTTTTCCCTATTCATATACCGTGCCTCCTCTGTGAGTTAATAAACATCCAGGCACAGGTGAATGCGCACGCACACACACACAGTGCAAGCACAATAAAGCTGAGACAGAGAGGTGTGTGTGTATGAGACCCAAGTGGACTGAGATTTAATTTTATTGTGTGTGTGTGTGTGTGAGAGAGAGAGAGAGAGAGAGAGAGAGACCCTAGTGGACTGAGATTTAATTTTATTGTGTATGTGTGTGTGTGTGTGTGTAATGTGTGGTGTTTTTGTTTTGTAAGGACCTTGAGACTGGTTCTCTGTCAGTGTCTGGGCTCTGGTTTGCTCTGGTTCTGTTAGCACTGGGCCTCATAAGGAGCTGGACCCATAAACTAGGCTATGCCATTACCTCACCCTAGCACATAAAAATGTACATATGGTTCATCTCCCTGACCCCCCGCAACACACACACACACTCTCTCCCACACACTCCCCACCCCACACATACCACCCCACATACACACAGCCCTACGCCTCTTCCTCCCCCAGGTTCATCCATGGCCACCATTATCTGCCCTCTCCGTCATCCACTAACTGGAATTTTCCTCTAGTTGTTTTTTTTTTTTTTTTTGCTTTCTTGTGGGTTGCATTCTGCCCCCAACCCAAACCTTTAAATCTTAGTGATTGATTGTCAGCATAAAACCTCTGTCTGTAGTAACTCTGTGGTGTGTGTGAGTTAGTACCTACTCAGTTTCCCAGTAACTGTATTGCATGTTGTCAGTATACAGTGTGTGGGTGGGGAGGGATGGATCACACAGCGCTGTATCTTTGAAGTGAGCTAATTCTACTTGAAATGAAGAAACATAGGGTTTTTACTTCACAATAATAGCTTCAAGCTGATAATACCACAATGGAGTCTCTGATATTGCCCTGATCGCCTGTTTAAAGTCACCAACTGCTGTTGGTTGGAAAAAGAATGGGAAAATTTGATACAGCACAGACCGAATAGTGAATCGGAGGCTAACACCAACCAAATGGAGCACAGAAACTCATGTCAAGCTATGCCCCATTCAGTTAATGTCAGCTGGGTCACTATTTGGTCTATGTTGCTTCAAATGTTCTTATTCTTTTTCCTACTGACAGCACTCGGTGACCTCGAACAACAGGGTTATAGACTGAATCACGGAGGAGTCCTTTAAGTCAATGGAGGGTTACCACCAGACCAAATGAGCTCAATTCAGTGCCCAAGCTACAGGATCAATGGCACTGAGCAAGAGCAAGGCACTTAACCCTAAGTGGCTCTAGGGGAGACTGGCCCTGAACAATTGATAGTTGACAAAATGTACATCGCTTTTGTGTGTTTTTGGCTTCTTGTCCTTATTCGGATTGGACAGATTGTCAGGAAGGTAGTGAACTGGAAGGGTCTGGAAATGACCACAGGCCATTGTGCTGGTGTGCCTAAACCTGGGTCCCACTAGTCACTTGGCCCTGTTACAGTACAGGTGCTAAATGGCCTGTTGCACCACAGCGCCCCCCAGCTATAGAGACTTGTATGCCATTTTCCCTTGCACATTTCTATATGATGTTCTCCTGTTCTCAATGCTCTGTTCTTTACGTTCTGCAGAAATGTCTCAGGAGCAAAGAACCTCGGCCATGGCAGTGGCTGGAGCCATCATGGGGGCCATCCTGGCACTCTTCCTCATCGCCGTGTTCACCATCGTCCTCCTCACAGTCAGGAAAGCAACACCACCTGTGTACACAGATAAAGTGTAAGTTATCACTGTGCAACATTACCACTGTGCTGCTCTGGGTAAAAATATAGGCTACATGCATCCTAAATGCATCTCTATATTTTTCATCTACACCAACACAGGGCAAAATGATATCTCCCAGTTATATATGAGTAGTGTTTCCTTGTCTTTTAACAGCTTTTCATACTGCTGAAGGGGGAGTGAAGTGCACCTTTGGCTACTTGGGTTTAAACTTATTGTTTGCACATAAAATGTGTATGCAGATTACC
Source organism: Tenualosa thibaudeaui (assembly GCA_027481765.1). Lineage (NCBI taxonomy): Eukaryota > Metazoa > Chordata > Actinopteri > Clupeiformes > Clupeidae > Tenualosa > Tenualosa thibaudeaui. The sequence continues at coordinate 19,301,550 of JAIFZK010000009.1, forward strand.
ATGGCCTATTGAAACCTCCCACTGCACCAGAATATACAGCAAACTACATTAGGCAGCCCACCATTGCTTTGTGTGTGTGTGTGTGTGTGTGTGTGTGTGTGTGTGTGTGTGTGTGTGTGCGTGCGAGAGAGAGAGAGAGAGAGAGAGAGAGCAGCTTTAGCGGCTGAACTTTGAGTCCTTGGGGAACCCCACCTGAGAAGAAGCTGCCTCAGCAGAAGTCTGATGCAAGTTTATCACTTCAGTTAATCTCTGCTGCTTGGAGAGAAAAGAAAGAGAGAAAGCTAGCCAGCATGTTTCTACCTACCCCTTCATTCTTCAGACTTCAGCCTAAATCCCTGTGTGTTATCTACCATTAATAATACCAATTTAAAAAATCTAAGCACTAAACCTTTTTCTTTTCTCTATAGATTTCTCCCTATGAATGTCCAACTAAATAGTCCACAATTTTACACTCAAACTGGTGCCAAAAGTGTCAGTATACAGAAGGGAAGGCAAAAGGTTCAAGTATTCCCGGTATTTACTGTAAGGATTTAAAGCGTTTCTCTATTATTACCGAGGCCCATCCACTGGCAGACTCTTGCTGGCTACATTAGAGAGCAACTAACCGAGAGTGACTGAACTGGAGCACCTGCTTCAGAGGCTGATCTCCAGGGCCTGGGAGAACCTACCTGCACGCGGTTAGTTAGTTAATACTGCATGTGCTGTGACACCAGACATGACATTTCTGAGTCAGCCAACTTTTTGGGAGCCCTGCTTAGAACAGCACTCCTTTTTAAAAAGTGTAATAGTCCAGAGAGCACTTATGAGCTGAATTATTCACTACACTGTGTGTGTGTGTGTGTGTGTGTGTGTGTGTGTGTGTGTGTGTGTGTGTGTGTGAATGTGTGTGAGAGTTTGTGTGTGTGTGCCCCGTTCTGGGGATTTGGCTGTCTGAGGACTTTGACAGAGGAAGACAGAACAGCTTTTCTTTTCTTTTCTGTGGTTGAGAGAGGGAAGGAATCCATTGCCACATTATGTGTGAGGAAACAAGATTAGGAACAAAAGAACTGCAACATTGCAGTGGTGCACTCCCTCTGACTTTAACAACATTACATGGGGTCTGTTCCATCCAACTAGTGTAGGAGGATGGGATGAGTGTGTGTGTGGGGGGGGGGGGGTTTGGGGGTCTGAGACTGAGATAATTATAGTTAACTGTTTGTAGACATCCGTATATGTTTTAGTAAGAGTAATATGTTGTAGACAGAATAAATGTTGGCCTAATGCTGGCCTGATTTAACAGACCAGTAAACCATGTGTAGGAGACACTGTATAGATAAACACCTGGGCTTAGATAAGAGGTTCAACATCCCAGCTCTGCTTCTTCTCAGATCTGACACTGGACTGGTCTGTCTGAATTTAGATTTAGCTCATAAAGGGTTCACCAAAGGACTAGTCTGTCCAGTAAAGTTTGTATGTAGTTGTGTTCCATTTGCATTTGGAACTCTATGGGTTGTCTTGTGAGCTCTGAAGGCAAAAGTGACAAATGGCTGAGGCCCATGCTGCCTGAGACGAATGAAATACACTATCTAGACCAGTGGTCCCCAAACTGCTGATCACCCCAAGACACTTGATGCCTACTGAGTAGTCTACCCCCTGCACCATAGACAGCTTGCTGTAACGGTAACCAAATGGGAACCCATACAGTAGGGCACATAGTAATCTACTAGTTCAGTACCTGAACTGGTGAGCTGAAAACCCACACAGATTTATTTTGCATACCCCTAGAACTGATCCAAGTACCCCCAGCACCCCAGTTTGTCGATCACTAAACTGTCATGAAGGATCTGCCAGTACAGTTTTTTTTTCCAAAGAATCTTGTGCTTAGGCTATCCTCCTCGTCACAGACAAAACAAATAACCCATTGAACATCACAACAATCATAAATCGGTCCTAATCCTCTCGTCGCTGTTTGAGGGGGATTAAACGAGACGAAAATGAAGTGTTGCTTTAGTCACTGCTCAGTTTAACTCATGCTGGGGATTTAGAGGCTTGTGAAAGACGATCATCAAACCTTTCCTGGTTATGTAAGACAGTGATCAAACATGTGCTGGGAGTGCATGTTTTCCTGCGTATGAACTGGATTCATGTATTGATAAAAGCAAAGTCCAGAATGTGTCCAGTGTGTGACAGTATTACTGTTGCTGTGTAACAGCATGTAATACACTGGTAATATACTAGGCATTATGTAAGACCAGTGATTTACAATGCTGTCTGTAAACACTAAACTAAGTCAGAAAGCTAAAATGGTACATCTTGGAATACATCTCCATAGAAGCCTAATATCCATAGAATCCTGATATATGTATGTAAACATGTATTTCTATATCGAATATAAACTTAGCCAGGTGGGGAAACTTTGCACATTCAGTGACAATATATATTCAAAGTACAGTTTCTTTTTTTATTACTTGTTGTGTACAGTTTCTTTTTTTATTACTTGTTGTTTCCTTACTATAAGGAAAACACATCTGGTAAACAAGCTTTTTTACTCCATTTTCTCACTTTGCATGTCAGCTGATGCACATCAAGAAAGCTCAAGAAACACACAAGAACTCTGCAGCCCAGCGATAGCTTCAGCACACTCTGTTCCTCTGCATGCAGTCTCTCTCATCTCTGGTGTGCTCTTGAAGTCTCTCTGTGGGGTGATCTTAGGCACACCAGCACAGAGCAGAACACACATACACACATGGGTCTGCCCCCCCCTTGGTCTCATGTCCCCTTACACTGAGGGTCTTTAAAGCTGGATGTATGGAGTGAGGGGAGGGTGGGGGGGTAGATTGGATGTGATTATTTCTCTGCATGTTTTTGAAAGCAACACCATGTTGTTCTTTTACTATTATATGACAGCTTTGAAAATTTGGATGCCACTGTAACTTCCAATATAGAGGCTGGAGTCTCCCTCACAGCCACGGTGCTGCTGTATGTAATACTCAGGACCATGATCCCATTCGTTACTTTTGGATGTTGGAGACCCCCTTTTGCACTAAATGGGTCCCCAGCACACTGGCAATTGATAAGGGTAAATTCTCACATGGCCTTTTCTCAAGTTCTTATGCCTTGATACACAAGAATGGCTGCATGAATGAATATGCATGTGGTTGTTTCTCCACCTGTCATTTGATTGCAGATTCAGTCTGAACCCCCCCTCCCCTCCCCCCCTTAGTGCGTCCTCAGCGCACTGGAAACTGACAAAAAGAGGAATTTATATGTTGTGTTACTTTAAGTTCCTGCACAGCTTTGATGCACATGAATGACTGTGTGAATGAATATGCATGTGGTTATTTTCTTCACCTGTCATTTGATAGCAGATGTAGCCTTGATCTACATGAGTAACATTCATGCCCCATATACTCTCCATCCTGCAGAGGAAGGCTTCACGCTGGTGATCCGCAGTTACAGGCACATATTCTTGGGACTCCAAACCAAAGCAAAACAAAAAGGGAAGAAATATGAGGGAAACAGTCATGCATCCAGCATGTTGACTCAAACTGCTTGTTTGAATTACAAGGGAGCATTTTCTGTCATTTTCTGTCATTTCCTGTCATCTATCTTCGTAATGCAGTCAGTGTTTCCTTGTAGTGCAACTTGTCACGACTCACGTCTCACATTTTCCACACAAATCAGAAAGGCAGGGAGGGCAAAATGCTTAACGCTGAGCTGATTCACAGCTTTTCCATTGCAGATGAAAGACAAACACTTTGTGAAGGTCTGATACAAGGTCTGACCTGAAAAAGAGAGAATGAGTTGGAGAGAAAGAGAGAGAAAGCAAAACATAGAAAGAGAGAGAAAGATAGAAACAGACAGGGAAAGAAATAGAAAGAGAAAGAGAAAAAGAGAAGAGACACAGAGAAGGGGGTGGGGGAGAAGAAGGGGATGCATTGAATGGAAGAGGGAGAGTAGTGCAAGGGAACAAGAACAAGAGAGAGAAAGAAAGGGAGAGAGCAAGTGCAAAAGAGAGAAAGAGAGAGGGAGAGAGAGATGAAGGATCATGATGATGATGGTCAGTACTGTAAACCTGGTGTGAAGAGCTCCTCTCTCACTCGAATGACTCACATTGGAAGCCTTGTGTCTGTTCAAGGCCAGATGAGCCTCCTGTAGCCTTTTATTTGTCAGACAATGTGAAATGCCAGAAATACCTACGGCCCGTTCCAAGAGGATTGACAATGACCTTAAGTTCAGTGTGTGTGTGTGTGTATGTGTGTGTGTGTGTGTGTGTGTTTGTCTGTCTATCCGTCCACCATGTGTGTGTGTGAATATCCGTTTGTTTGTGTGTGTGTGTGTGTGTGTGTGTGTGTGTGTGTGTGCACCCATACTCATCTAAGTGTGCTTGTTTGTGTATCTGTGTGTGTTTTGGTGTGTGTCATTATGCCTGTCAGTATGTGCGTGTGTGTGAATTTGTCTCTGATTGCTTTATGGTCTATGTAGATGTGTGTGGTTTCCATATCATACAGTGTATTGTCATTCATGCTGACCTAAGAAAGCCCAGGCATATTGGCAGATGCACACTCATACACACAAGAGAGACAAGGCTCTGCTATGGCTTTGAAGCATAGCCAAAAGTCCTCTGCCTTTCCACTGTGGCTCCCCGCGTCCTCAGGTGTAGCCTAAGACAAAACACAGACCCTGTCTGAGGCTCTTCCTGTCCTCTCAGCGAACACACACACACACACACACACACACACACACACACACACTGGTTGACCTCTCCTCAAGGTTCACATCCAGCACCTTTCTGATCTCCCTCAGAGTTGTGGTTTTCCTCCAGTTATAAAAAAAAAAAAAAAAACGATTTTATGAAGTTCCACAGACTCCCGGTTCTCTTCCGCTCTTTTCTCTCCTTGTTCTTCTGCAGGTTCTCATCTGGAACAGTGTTGAAGACAGGGCATATCAGAGAGTACCACTGGCCCCGTTTAAAATGTAATTCCTCAGCAAGAGGGCTCTATTAAAAGAGCTATATTAATTATATATTATTTCAGCAAAAGGTTCAGGGGACTGGGCTGGACTGAGGTATTTGGCTGACCACAGTGTGCGTGAAGTTTAAGGGCAGTACAGGGATCGGCAGCTTCAGAAACATGATGGGTTTACCAAGGCCCAGACTGGAAATTTCAGATAGGGTGGCAATCAACAATGAACAAATGGTGTTTTTTTTTTAAATAATGATGTCAAATAAAAAAGTACACTGATTATTTGCAGAAATAATTTAAATAATGCACAAATAAAAAATAAGAACGGTGGTTAGCTGATCTTTTATTAGCATTTGTGTCCTTGTGCACTTGGGTGTATCGGAGGAGGTGAATACGTGCTGGCCACTGAGAGTTCTACTTATACTGTGAATACTGTGCATACTGTGCTGAGAACTCTCCTTGTACTATAGATACTGTGCTAGTTCAACTCCACTGTCTATCACTGAGAACTCTCCTTGCACTGTAGATACAGTGCTAGTTCAACTCCGCTATGTATTGTTGACAGCTGTGTAGAAGAAACACAAACCAAATATTTGCTAAAGCAGTGTTTAAGAGGCCGCCTGTCATGCATCACATGGCTGAAGTTCTGAGAGGGCGAGGAGCAGGGGTAGCAGATGAGGGAGTTGAACCATGCTCTACAGTGAAATACTGTAGCCATGACCTACAGCAAAACACTTTTACTCATCAACATAATTGCAACCCCGTGTTAGCCCAGAGCTGGAACAGAACACCATTTCACATCTCAGCATCTCGTAAACTATCTCCGGCGTCCACTTTCGAAGGGTCAATTCGAGTGTGTGTCCTAGAGGCAATGTTATAGCCACAGCCCTGCTATTTCCCTCTATTCCCTTCCTCCTCCTCCTCATCATCATCATCATCATCATCATCATCATCATCATCATCCTCATCTTTATCACCACTCTGTATTAGCCCACTGGTGGAAAGGGACACAATTTTAGCCTCTACTACTTCTTCTCATGAACACTCTCAAACATTTTATTTTGTCAAGGTTACCTTCCTTCACCATCATCATCTTCATCATCACACCCTGTTAATACACACATAGGCACAAACACACAAATGCAAACTTGCACAAACGCACACACATATGTGTGTGTGTCTTTGACTTGCCTCCTGTGTCTCTCCCTGTCTCTCCCTCTCACTCCCACAGCAAAGCCATATGCAGTAGTTTTGTGTCTGCAAACCCACTGCGTCACCCCGAGGTCAGGACAGCATGAGAAACTGAGCTATGAAGGAGGCCTGCAAGAAAAAACACACATTCTCATTCTTGGGCCAGTTTGTGCAAAACAACGTGTGAATAGATCCAAATGATCTCACACACACACACACACCTGGGAGACTGCTGATGCGTATGTTATGATTGTTAGTGTGTTGTGTTTATGTTAATGTGGGTGAGATTTTTCCCATGCTTATTGGCCATGTCGGGCCATAACCGCCACTTAATGTGAGCCAGCTGTTTTTCTAAGAGCAAGCGCACAGGAGCATGATGGGAGTTTCACAGATTTGGTTCTCATGGCAAATTAGCTCCCAGAGGAAGGTGTGGCTCCCCAGACGCCCCAAAATTACTTCCTGTGACAGACCCTTACGTGGAAAAAAACCTCCTAATGAAGCATTACCTCTTGTCAGAAACAGTGGCGCTGAACATGCATGAACGAACACTAAATGAACAAAAGTGCTTGTATTGTATGTGTTTAAACTGAAGCCACATTTAAACTGAAACTACTTGCAATGACCTCATTTCCTTTCTATTTATGTGCCTGAGCAGCATCGACCTGCCCCCTACACATAAGCCACCGCCCCCCTACGTGGAGAGGCACCCCTCACACACCCCCTCGGCCGCCCCACCTCCACAGGTGGTCACCTTCAAACAGGTAAGAGCACAGGTAAATCACTTTATCACATGAAACAGTGCTGCTTAGTGTCTACATTGTAAGTCTCCCAAGTCTACAAGTTCACTAAGTCTACATATGTTTTGGACCACAAAATCTTCAGTATATAATTTTCAGGATTAATGTTCTGTACATTTCTACATGTGTACATTCCTTCAGTTTTTTTTCCTTTTTTGTTATTTCAGGCCCGCAGAGTTGACCGCCGCTACGAGATAGCGGAGAGACCGGTCGTTCGGCCAGCTCAACGTGAGTTGCCGGGTCCGATCCATCAGCCTCTGTCCTACCAGGAGTGGATCTGTCATCAGAACGGAGCTGACCGCGTCTACATCAATCACAGGGAACACTACGTCTGATTAAAACCAGCCTGACAAGCCTGACTCACAATCAGTCTACATCAGATGCCATCCATACTTTCCCCTGCCTCACAAATACTGCTGCATATCCCTCCGAAACAAACAAAAAACGTATCTGTGATGCTGTGTCGCAATCACTCAACTTCAATCAGCAAACTTCTTTTCCAGTATCAATCCACACAAATACTAGCCTACTGCAGTCCTCTTGAAGAAGTAAATGATTCCTCAACAGCATCTGTGAAGCTAAAACTTGATCCTGAAAAACTCTTGAATGAATCTTTTGGCATCTTCCTGTTGCCCTGTCCCCACAAATAGTCCCCTGAAGAAGCCAGACTCTTTACAGAGGGGTCTGTGCAGATACCACATATCTGTCAGTCACCATCACCTTTAGAGAGAAGCTGAGAGGATGCAACACTGTGAGGATGTAACCTGGCCTCCAATATATCTCTTTGAAGGGACGCATCTTCAGATGCACATAATTATGATTTTCATCAATTTAATTAAGTTAATTTCAAGTGTGTGCTCACAATAGAATCGTGGCAACGGGGTTAAAGGATTGCCCATGCAGTTGGTGTAACTCTCAAGGTCTCATCTCCAGGGAAGGTGATGAGACGTTGTGTCTGTGTATTTATTGTAAATAAGTGTTTTGTAGCCTCATTAGCTGGAGTAGTAATTGATCTGCTGGAGATCAGGCATTAGTATGTTGTGTCGTGTGCTAGATTAAAATTCATGTACATGGAGCAAGGCTGTCAAAGACACAGACTCCACTGAGGTTAATATTCCGTTTAATCCTGCTGGAGGACAGGGCGCTGGCCAGCTGCCTACAGGCACACACACACAAACACACACCACACACACACGCACATTGACAACTAAAGGGACTTGGAGGACAAACAGAAGGGGTGTGTGTGTGTGTCTGTTTCTGTGTGTGCGTTTGTGTGTCTGTCTGTCTGTCTATGTGGGTGTGTGTGTGTGGGGGGTGTCTGCCTGTCTGTCTAGCTGTGTGGGTATGTGTGCCTCTCTGTGTGTGTGTGCGTGTGTATGTGTGTGAGTGTGTGTGTGTGTGTCAATGTGTGTCTGCCCTCAGTTTGTGCCTCATTGCATTATTATCCCTCTACTAATAGAGATCTATAATAAGTTTATGTTTAATAGCTGTAATTGTACAACTATGACTTGTGTGTGTGATCCTGTACTATAGTTTGGTAAAGAGATACAGGCCTGATATATAATGTGTTTTTATATACTTTTATATGGCATTAGATCCAGTTTGGTGGTTTTATTATTAAATATTGCTTTTTGAAAGAGGAAAGGAAATGCATTTCATGTTGCTGGACATTTGATGTTTCCTTTTTGTAGATACTGTAACTGGTGCCATTTGACTGCATTAACTCTGCCATAGTTAAGGAGAAATGCAGTGTGAAACAGTCTTTAGCCCTGTTGTTCTAGGTCACTGTATGCTGTCTTTAGGAAGAAGTTGAAAATGTTTGCAGCAGCTGTGCTGTCTATGCTGAGTATGTCAAAGCCAAGGAGAAATGAAACGTCTAAAGAGATTTTTTTCTTAGAACGTTTCACAATCTACCTGCACTGCTTTAGCGATCTGGTCAACCGCGATCACCTGGTTGGGCACCCATAGACTGAATAACAAACCAGCAGCTAATTTCAGTTAACTGAATTGGTTATAGGAAAATGAAACAAAGTAAGTTCCTGTGCCCTATTCAGTTAATGTTAGCTGCCGGTTTACGATTTGGTCTATGTTGTATCAAACTGTCACATTTTTTTTCCAACAACAGCACTAGGTGACCTGGAACAACAGGACTATGGATTGATTTTCAAGATTTCTTCTTTAAGTTCAGCCTTCAGTAGACTAAATCTTAGTTAATATTAATGTCCTCTGAGAGGCAACAGTAATCAAAGATCTGACCTCTGATTATTTTTTTAGATTATTTTAGATACAGAAATGAATTGCTAACTCTATTCTTAATAGTTTTTATATTTTTAATTGTTATTTTTACACACACAGCAAGCTACAATTGCCTTTGGAAAACTTCTATAACCAAAGCCTTTTTTCCAGCGTACATGATGATAATGATGATGATTTATAATTTCATAAAATGTTTCTTCACGGTTTGTTTTGCACTAAAATTGAAGTGAACAAAATTAATGAGTACAAGAATGTGGCAGCATCCTTATCATCTGTGACCTCTTGGTTCGACACTAACATTGCATGAACATGTTAAACTCACCGCTGCTTTGTAGTCAAAAGTCAAAGACAAAAAGTAAAATAAAAAGATGAAAACGTGTTCATGTCTTTCTCTTTCAATAACTGGCTCACTAGCTGTCAGAAGAGCAAAAAGTCACAGCAAGGATATGTTGGCACTAGCCTAGTCAAGTGAACTTACATAATGTGATAAAATGATCAAACAAAGACTGGAAAGCAATTCAAGTGAATTATGTGTGTGTGGTCAGAGGAAGAGATGAGGAGAAGAGCTAGAGAGAGAGTCTTCAGGCTTTCAAGACATGGAAGGGCCTCATGTTTGGGTAGAGCCTTCAACACAAACACACATGCAGAGAGAGAGAGAGAGTTAGAGGTGCCCAGTAAGTCTCAGTGTTAGCAGTTAGGAGGCAGGGAGATTGTCTGGTCTCTTTAGGGGGGAAACCTCAGCATGAATAGACCAAACACCCAGACATCCCAGCTGGAGTCTCTCGGTCTTCCATACATCACTCCTCAGGAATGCCTGTGCCAGCAGTCCCAGGCAATCCCAGAGGTAAGCCCCAAAGCTCATTGTGTGCTTGTCTATTCACCACTCCACTGCCACTGGCATGGATGTGGCCCTCATCTGGTCGACATCCGATCCCAGTCAGAGTCCGTCTGATCCCCCATCTGAGTCAGGGGTTGAGTGCTGCCGTCATGGTGCTGCCTGCTGGTAGCTATATGATGTATCTCTCTCTCTCTCACACACTCTCTTTCTACCTCTGTCTCAGAGCTATTCTTCCCTTATCCACACTCTCTCTTCATACCCCCAGCACCATGTCAAGTTTAACACCAGACCACAGTGAACACAGACATGTGCTCACCCCTCTCATCACCTCCTGCCTCTCAGCTCATCCTATTTCTGGGCTCTGGGTTCAGTTGTAGTCATGCTGAGGTCTTCTAAGCCTCTTTATGAGCTCAGTATATTCCGGCAGCTTCTTGGGGACAGCTCTTCTGCAGGCCCAGCTGCTGCTCTGTCTGTCTGTCCGTCTGTCTGTGCATCTCTGGACCTGCCTTCTCCTACCCTCCTCATTAATTTGCACTGGATGAAAAGCCCACGCGAGACCCATGATGACGTGTTCGGCTCTGCAGCGGCTGCTCTAATGTGAGAATTGCATTATTTGTTTTGGAAGGCAACTTCATTCCCTCTCTCTCTCTCTCTCTGTCACTGACAGAAAGCTTAGGATTTTTGCGTGTGTGTTTGTGTGTGTGTGTGTGTGTGTGTGTGAGTGTGTGTTTTCTTGGCTCCAGACATAACATGAAGCAAAAGCACAAATATTTTCACAATCATGTCTGCAGAGACAGAGCCTGAGGGAGCTCACACCAGCTCCTCATAACATCCATAAAAGACTGCTGCTGGCTGCTCTCAGGTCAGTTGGAGAGCAAATTATCCTCTCTACAACACCACTGGTCCACAGGGTTGCAAAAGCCTGGATGACTGTAGGGCTAAATGGAAATCCACCAATGAAAGAGTAATCCAAAACTATGATTTTTTTTGTCTGTTTGTTAGCTGGTTTGCCTTTGTCTTCCACCATCTTACTCTCTCTCTTTTCTCTTTCTCTTTTTCTTTCCTTCACTGCTTTTCATTCCTTCTCTCTCTCTCTCTCTCTCTCTCTCTGTTTCTCCCTTTTCTGCTTTTCTGCAGAGCTAAATCTCTTGTGGTCTTGGCTGTGACTAAACTGTGGTCACTTTTAGCTTTTCCCAATTGCTTCACTCCTCTAAGCAGCTAGCCTGTTTTCTAAGCCTGAGGAAGAGAAGAGAAAAGAGGAGAGTAAAAAGAGAGGAAGAAGAAGGTTCCACCTTGACCTGAAGACGAGCAGATCTGGAGGGGAGGTGGGGTGGGGGTTAGGGGTCGGGGTTTGGGAGTCGTGGTGGGATTTTCACGGTCATCAGTCTGTCCAGGCCAGGCGAGGGGGGTTGGGAGGGGGAGATTTACAGCGCTAAAGAGGGGGGCGGTCACAGTGAAAATGGTGTCCTCTTCTTCCTCTGTCCAGCGTCTGCTCCCAGACTTAATTTATGGGGAACAGGTGGGATGGACGCCGCGGTGATGTGCGGTGGTCAAGGTCACCAAAGCCGCTCTGTCGTCTCGCTGCCCAGCCACCCCAGAAGAAAAAAACACACTCAGCTCTTTTTTTCCCCCAACAGATCTGGCCATAGTAAAAACAAAAAAGATTCATTCACGTCCTTTAACTGTTATTGCTTTATTGCTTTTATTTCACTGGAGAAGATAAGCTAAAAGTTATGATGCGATAAAATCCAAATGCGCTTCAGTAGAGGGATGAGACACAGAGTTGTAACTTGTGTCTGGAGAACACTAGACTGTATGGGCTTGACAGCAGTGTTGCGAATGTTCTTTCTTTAAGGGGTGTGTGTGTGTGTGTGTGTTGTGCAAATGTTCCCTGGCCTGAGTGTGCATGTGTGTGTTTCTGTTATTCATTTTCTTTGGCCCCTGAGTGTGTGTGTGTGTGTGTGTGTGTGTGTGTGTGTGCCATGAGTGTGTGTTGCAGATGTTCCCTGGGCTGTGTTATATGGTGAGGCCCTATAATCCGTTAGAAGTGGAAAGGGATGCAGAGGTCTAATACTTGAACTGGATGCAACATTTTACTGTTAGGCAGGATTGGATGGGTTGTGCTGTAATGTTGCAAGCAATCCCTGGTGTGTGTGTGTGTCTGTGTGTGTGTGTGTGTGCGTGTATTTGTGTGTGTGTGGGTAGGAATGGGTGTGTGGGTGTGTCTGTTGCAAGAGGTCCCTGGGCTGTGTGTGTGCGTGTGTGTGTTTGTGTGTGAGTGTGGGTGTGTGAGTGTATATGTGCTGCAAGAGATCCCGGAGCTGCCTGAGCATGTGGTCTAATGGGAACAGGTCTGGCCTACTCACAGGAAGACTCAGCTCTGTGTGTGTGTGTGTGTGCGTATCTGTGTGTATGTGTGTGTGTGTGTGTGTGTGTGGGTGTGTGGGTGTGTGGGTGTGTGTGGGTGTGCGTGTGTGTGTGTGTGTGTATGTGTGATGACGCAGGTCTTTCTATGTGTGTGCGCAGGATGATGCAGGTGTGTGTGTGTACAGTCCCTCGGTTCTCTCTGCTGTGATACTGCAGTCTCAGTCCACTGCAGTTTCTCTCAGCACACAGCACATCTCTGTTCTTGTTCCCTTGTCTCCTAATCTATTTGTCCTCTTGTCCCCTAGTTTTCTCATCTCCTTGTCCCCTAGTTTTGTCATCTCCTTGGTCCCCATGGTTACTTGTCTCCTTGTCCCCTTCTCATTTAATCTCCTCTGCCCTCCTCTCCCCTCACCTCTCCCTGACAATGACAGCCCAGCCCAGCCCAGCCCAGCCCAGCCCAGCCCAGCTCAGCTCAGCTCAGCTCTGTCGCCTGTTCAAGCCATTCGACCTTCAATGAATATGGAGTCTGCTAAGCACTACTGACCTTCCCTCGTCGTCTTTAGTCCCTCTCCTCTCCGACCTTACCTCACTTGCCCTTCTCCTCCTCACATTCCTCGTTTTTAAAATGCCCTCTCCTAACCCATCCCCTCCCCCCATCCTCACCACCACCACCCGTCCCCATTCACCACCTCCTGTCCTTCCCCTCTTTACAGTCCTCTATTTAAAAATGCCCTTATACCACCCCCAACCCCCACCCCTTCCACAAGCACCACCACCACACCACATCTTCCCCCAGAGGTGGGCCCTAGCAGATGGCTGCAATCTCATTGGTGCTCCTCCTCGACATCACTTCCTTTTTTAATGGGTCTTTGTCTTCACCGCGGTCGCCCCAAACTGTCCCCAAGGGTGGCATAAGTGGCAGCTTCTTACAAGCATCTTTGGGACAAAAGCCCATATAACACATATTTATGGGTGCCACTCAAACCAAATGCTTTTAATGAACACGTGGAGAAGGATTTAAAAACATTGAAAATGACACGTGACGTGACTGCAGCAAGTACTCTGTGTGTGTGTGTGTGTGTGTATGTGTGAGACACTCAATGCTATGTTTCTCACGTCTGCTCAACTGATTCACACTCCCATTTATGTTCTCCCGCTGAGCAAAGACTTGCGCGGTTTCCCTCATGCCCAGAGAAGATGGAGAGAGAAAACTGATTAAGATAACAAACACCTTAAATCACGGCTGTCAGTTACACAGGCGATCGGCTTTAGCGTTCCGTGGCGAGGAGGCTGGAGGCGGCCTAATGAGAATGAAACTGGGAAAACGTATTGACTGACGTCTGAGCAATAAGCACAGAGTTATTGAAAGTTTGTGTGCTGAAGGACAAATTTGTTGCCTTGATGAATGCACCAGGCAGGAAGACAGTAAGAGAGGTGCGTTTGAATGAGCTCCCTCACGGTGGATAGTTGTCGAGCAGAACTCGAGAGTGTTTTGTGCAGTTATTAGTCGTGTGTGCTTTGTGAGTGAAGAGTGAGGCCTTAGCAGCTCCCACTGGCTCTATTATGCCACCAGACCTGCATGGCATAATAGAGCCAGTGCATGCATCACTGGGAAACCCTGGTGCATGATGGGAGAGTGCCTGTCCTTACAGATGGGGTGAACACTGCTATGCTGTAAATACTCCAACGTAGTGGAAACAATGCTCATCATTTATGGTTAGGTGTGTGTGTGTGTGTGTGTGTGTGTGTGTTTATGAGTGTGTGTGTGTGTGTGACTATAATATTTAGGCATGTGTGTGTGTGTTTGTGTGACCTCTCTTTCTAATGTACATGTGTCTGGTTAGTGTGTGTGTGTGTGTGTGTGTGTGTGTGTGTGTGTGTGTGTGTGTGTATGTGAGTGTGTGTTGGCCTGGAGAAATCAAGGTGCCCTACAGGGGAGATGGTGCTGGGGGTTGGTGGACTGTTCACATGAGCAATTGATCCTGCACTGAGGAGCCATACATCATCCTCTCCCTTCCACTCTCTCTCTCTTTCTGTCTCTCTCTGTAATCCTTTCTTTTTCTCTCCCTTTCTTTATGCTCTCCCTCTCTCTCTTATTCTCTCTAATTTTCTCTCCCTTTATCTTTCTATCCCTATCTCCTTCTATCATTCTGTCCATTTTCAGTCTCAGTCTCACTATTCTATTGTTAAATTCTCTCTCTCCATCTTTTTTTCTTTCTGCTCTTCTCTCTCTGCCTCTTTTCTCTCCCTCCCTCAACCCCCTCTCTCATGCATGGGCACCAGACACATGTATTTTACACCACACACACACACACACACACACATACATACACACACACACACATTAAACTCCACATTCTATGAGACTACTGAATGCAACATGCCTTCACACAAGTCAATTAAATACCACACCTCATACACACACTGATTGTTATCTGAGTATATCTTTTTTCCATATCCAGCAGCTTGCAATAAATTAGACAGAATCAACATATAACATCATAATGTGATCTTCTGTTGAATAGAAACAAAGAAGGCAAAGTCTTACTGAAAAACATTATTTAACTGAAGGATTCAGTGAAACGGGCGCTTGTGTGTTTTTCCTATATGTGAATCATCAGAGCATCTCCGCACTGATAACACTAAACTCATCTTCCTCCTCCTCCTCCTCCTCCTTCTCAGCCAAAGGACTACTGCCTCTCTCTCCCATGTTGATAAACTGCTGGTTCATTGTTTGCAGGACTGCTTCCAATAAAACTCAGCCACATTCCAGTCAGTCATCTTGACTGTGGTTGGTTGGCATTCGCGTGTGGTCAGTCAGTCCCACAGTGACCATCAAACATTCTATTTTGCATCAGGAGTCTCTCTGGGATGAGTGATCAGTCCAGTCCTGTGTGACCCTCTTCAACATGTTCCTGTTCTCTCTCTTTCTTTGTGTGGGCATGTGTGTCCAGTTTGTTTGTTTACATGTGTGTGGGATACGTTGCACGTGTGATTGTGTGCATGCAAGTTTACGTAATTGGTGAATGTGTGTGTGTGTGTGTGTGAGAGAGGGAGAGAGAGAGAGAGAGAGAGAGAGAGAGAGAGAGCATGTATATGGAGGAATGGATCCACATCCACGAGTCAAGAAGAAGAGCATATTCATGTTGTTTGTGCAATTTTCTTGCCTGTGTTTGTCATGAAATTGCTCCATGGATGTTTCTGGTTGAGAACATGCTCTTGCCTTCACCCGAGCTGACATTCCTGGGATCAGGTTTCCCTCTCAGCCCCTGAGGTCTGACCATTAGCCCCATGTGGGCTGACAAAAACAAATATGGATGCCATTGTGAGCAGAGGACATGCAGCTTTTTTTAATATACTATATGAGAGGATCTTCAAGGGTCTCTGTTGTTTTCTTCTTCTTGATGTCTCCATTGTTTTATTGGTTTCTGATGTCTACATGCAGACCTATTTGAGACCAATGTATAGGTGGAATTATAGTGCAATAGTATAGTGTGTTTCTCAATGTGCTGTAGTATACTTGATACAATTATCCTGACACATTTCTTCTGAATAGGACAGGAAAGGTACTTTGTGTGTGTGAGTGTGAATATACATAAAGCAAGGTACTGGATATACATAGTACACAGAATAGAGTATTAAATATAGATAGATAAATAGATATAAATACATAGATTACTGTATGAAAGTTGGTGACCCTGTCTATGTTCTGTGTAAATACTGTATATTTCTATGCCTTCTGTGCATTATTCTCATTTCACACAAGGTTATTAGAAAGGTTACTGTTCCAACAATGTTATCAGGAGCCCAAATGTGGCTCCTGGGCTGTTTGTTGGGGGCCTCAGGCCCCTGCAGACTTCAGTTCCTGTGTGTGTGTGTTTTGCTGAACTGCAGTAGTTTAGAGTCTCATAGTCAGCTCAATGTCCCCTCCTCACGCTGCACACGCACACACATGCACACGCATGCAAACACACACACACACACTGAGGAGGCATATTGTTCCACATACTCTGTCCGTCCGCAGGTGACCTACATAACTCTGCCAGTCTTAAAAAGTGCTTTAATAGAAATGGCCCAAAAATAGTTTCTCTCTGCTCTGCATAAACATGCAGTCTTAAGTTTTAGGGCTTTTGTTTTCTACAAGCCTGCCGCCTCTGTGAATGCTTTACAGGTTTACACTGCAACAGATCCAGCCAGTGTTTAGTCGGACTCCCGGCGCTGAGCCACGGCAGGTCTGTGATAGAGGACCCCTCTCGAGTGGAACTGACAGCTTCCCATCAGCTAAGGCCCAAATCACTTCCACAAGTATGTGAGCAGTTTGCTCTAGGAGTGGAACTGAACTGAAAATATTGTGGATGCCTTTTAGTAACCTGTGGGGTAAAGTATCGCTGCCTGCAATTCGAAACTACCGGAGATTAACAACAAGTTAATCTGAGTAGAGCATGATACTGCTATACTGGCTCTCTCTGGACCAGCATCATAGTTAGACTCCATTCTACCATGATTAAGGATGAGTGGAGGAAAGTATCTCTGGATATTCCAGAGGTCAGCGTGACATATTGGTTTTCCAGAATGGTTTCCCGTCCCCATTTATGGAAACTATTTTCATTCCACAGTCTTCAGTTGCCCATGCAAGCAAAAATAATGGCCCCTCCACTCTCACTGATATTTAATGGCACCGCCAGAGGAGCACAACAGACCTGTAAACATGCTGCAGTTTAGAGAAAACACACGTCTTCCATGTGAGGTTTGTGTTTTGTGTTAGATCTCTTCCACACTTCAAAAGACAATCTGTTTTTTTAAAAAAGAGAGAGAAAAAAAGCACAGCAGGCATTTTGTTCTTGTTTGGGACATCAGTGTCATAAACAAAGAGTGTTGAGGAATGCTTTGCTGATTGCGAGTGCTGAGTGCTCTAAGATCTGTGGTAGCATCCTTATTTAAATAAACTCCCCCACACCCCCACAGCTGAGGCTATCCTGATTGGTCCCCTCTCTTTGTTTACCCTGCTTCCACAGTTTAGCCCAGTCTTGCATTTTCCTTTAACAACATTTATTGGAAATATTCAAAAACCACTCACTTGAACCACAAGACATTTGTTTCATCCAAGAGAGAATACTTGATATTGTCCCATGTGGGCCTGCTTTCGGTATAAGTCGATAACAAATAAACATAAAGGCCTATGTGTGCAAAATGCATAATAATTGCTAATTCATAAACCACTCTTGGTCTTTGTCAGATGTCTCATTTATTTCTGTGTTCTTCGTGTAAGTAATAAAAAAACCTTAGACACACAAAAAGATATTCTGGTGGTAACAAAAACAAGAGAAGAGAAAAACCGTTATTAAAACCCATGTTATGGCGCCCTCTGGTGGAATTTTATGGAACTGAATTTCATGCATTTACAAGTATGGCCTTTTTTTGTCAACATGAAGACAGTACAGATATTTTGCTAAATGTAATTGAAATTATATATACAAGTAAAATGTGTTTGGGTAGTACATTAGATATGGTACCATGGACTGGTTGGGTTTTATTTTCTGGTTGGTTGGGTTTTATTTTCTCATTATGAGTCAAAAAAGCAATGTGTAATTTTCTTTAAAGAGGACAAACTTGCGAGATATTTACTGAGAATTGGCACATCATGTACATCACAGAACAGTATCTTTTATTTTTACATTTTCAGATATATGACTCTTTCCAGAATACAGTTTTATGTATATACATGCTATACAGTTTGAGTATCTTGAATGACATTTGAGATGTTTATATAAAATGGATGTTTTAAATGTTAGTCATAATAATTTTATTATATGAGATGAACGATATGTTAAATGATTAATGTGGAAGAAATACGAAGAGAGATTTTTTGTCTTTACATAAACAGATCTCTTACCTCGGTTGTAACCCTAGCGTGCAATGGGTGGCCAAGATAAATTGAATTCATATTTGGCATATGAACATGACAGTCATCTTCATGGATGGGTGAGCTGTACTTTCTAGTGTTTGATGGGAGGCTAAATGTTCAAAAATATTCTGTGAAATGCATGAACAACACACACAAAATTTTCAGTAGGAAACTAATGACCTTTTGACTTAAAATATTCAAACTGAAAAAATAACATTAGTTTTGTAGCACATTCAATGCATTTAAATTCTTTTATGCACCAAGTTAACCAGCTACATTAGGTGTGTGGCAGTTTTTCTATTTCGGATCTCTTGTGATTAGGCCCAACACCCATTAAAGATTTCATCTTAGCCCACAAATAGGAAAAAGTACCAGATATTCTGGCAGATAAAAGAAATGAAATTGAGCTGCACTGCGTGTGCAGTAGGCTACTTTTCTGCACCGAATCAGCCTTGATCCGGCCCAGATCTGGATCAGATACTAACTACAGTCTGAGCTGCCAGCTGTGATGGTTGAAAGGGTTTGCTTTATGACATTTTAAGACTTTTTTTTAAGACAAAGTTTTTATGAATGTGATTTTTTTTACCTGACCATTCTGATCAGTGATCTGCTTGCACAATTAAGATGGCCTTAAAATCAGGCTCCGCTCCTACATGATCAATTCACACGATGTGTATTTCATCAAGGTCAACGTTAAGACATTTGATTTTTTTTTCTTTGCTTTTTATAGATTCTCCATTTCTTTACAGATTCTGCCCCTCATTCTCCTTTACAGTTGCTGCCTCCACCAACTGTGAAACAGAGTCCCAGTGTCTCTCCTAGCCCCAACACCTGAAACATCAAAGACTTAACTGGCATGAATCAGTCAATCGTAAAGTTTTTGAGGGATCAGGGTGAAGGGCTTAGAACCGACGATTTAGCCTGTGTGTCTGGATTCGTACACTTTCACAGGATGCTCAAACCATTATTTAACCAGAGACTGTCTGGTGAAATAATAGTTTACAGTAATGTAACTCTCTCTCTCTCTCTGTCTGCCCCCCAGCCTCCCACCCCACCCCAACCCATCCCTTCCTGCCTGTGTATCTGTGCTCCCCTCCCCTCATCACTTAGTCTTCAGCTTGGCCTTCAGTGACAGTGTTGGAGTAGGAGCAGGAGGTGGTGGGGGTGGAGGAAAGATCAGCTCATGGATGCTGTCAAGGCTGCAAGGAAAAATCTGTTGTCTTACATAGAACTGGACTATTCATCACAGAGCACAGTTGCACGCTATGGTAAATCTCCAAATTTGTGTGTGTTTGTGTGCCTGTGTGCCTGCGCGTGCATGCACATCTGTGTCTGTGTATATGTGCACACACGTGTGTGTGTGTGTGTGTGTGTGTGTGTGTGTGTGTGTATACACATGTTAGTGTGGGTGGGTGCAATAGTATGTGCCAACTTGCAGTGTATGGTACACAAGTATATGGCAATACATATCCACATTGGATGACTACACATCACCTGGATTGTTAAATTATAATAAATATCATGATGGCAATCTTTTCCTAGTGATGAATATGACCTTCAAGTACTGCATGAAGAATAAGGTTGAGGTGTGTGAGGGTTAGAAAAGAGAACGTACATTAGCTTCCCTCTGTCCAAAGATGCATTCACAGCTTTCATAATCCTTTCAATCCGTTCCTGTATAGCAAAGCAAGAAAGACAGAGAAGAAGAGAGAGGGAGGGAGGGAGAGAGAGAGTTATTCCTTTTGACTTCTCTTTTCCCCTCCCCCAGATAGAAAGACAGATTGTTTCCTTACCTGCTGCAGTCTATAAAACAGAGGTAGAGAGAATGCACAAATCACCGCTGTGGAAAGACAAAAACGAAGGGAAATCACTCAGGCATTTACCAAAGTCATCTGAAATAAAATTACAAATCAGTTTGCAAAAGTCACATAATGTGAAATATTTGGAGGAAAATGAGTTTTAAATAAAATATACTGTGACAAAATTTTTATCACATAAATATGTGTGTATAATTTGTCTGACTGCATGTGAATAACAATGTGTTATATACACTTTTAGTTAACTGTTACGTTTCTTCACCACATCTCATAGCACAGGAAAGCTCATCAGTTTGCCTGTCCATGTCCACTTCCTGGGAATCAAACCTGAGACGTTTCTATAATTACAGGAGCTGCTATAGGAGGAGTGCTGTCGCCTCTTTACCCATGAAGAGAGAGAGGAAGTTCACCATCTAATTCATTGATATAGTCGCTGCTTGGCTAGCTAATAATGCAGCCGTAAATAGAAGTCGTGTCTGAAATTGCATGCTGCTGTACTACTAATTGTATAAAATTGGTATGAAGCCTGGTGCAAAACAATTGCAGTTTTTTTGTCTACACTGAGAAAATGTTACAACTAATTTTATAAAACAGAGCCCTTGTTTCAGTATACAGCTTCATAAAGTGAGCGTACAGTTCAAACACATTCTCTTGATACAAAATGGTACCTTAATCCTGACCCCCCTGGTCTTACCAGACATCACCAGAGTCAGGCCATTGGTCTGGATGCCTACATAGCTCAACAGGTACAGCAACACAAAAAACTGGGAAGAGGAAGAAAGCGACATTTAGGTGTAAAAAAATGTGTTAAAAAACATCTTCTTATATTCTTCTTCTTCTATTTGTACAGGAATTTAAGGGCATATTTCTGTATTTGATCACTGACAGAGATCATAACAATTACCAGTAATTTATTTTGGTTGTTGCTGTGAACAGATTACATTACATACCTTTATTGAGTCAGTGATGTTGTCTACAAACAGGAGTCTCTTTATCTCTGTTACGGACGTGGCAATCAGGAGAACGATGGTCTCCACCACACGAATGGTGGTGTCATCTGTCAAAGAGGCATCCTCATCCAAGAAAGACCTGAGAACAGAACCCAGAGTGGCAAACAGTGCATATCCATATACATAGCCAGAGATGCAGTATCAATTCAGACCACATCAAAAATTACTAATAGAAACATTTTACATTTTCTAATAGAAACATTTTATTCAAATGTGCTATCG
This sequence comes from Tenualosa thibaudeaui, assembly GCA_027481765.1. NCBI lineage: Eukaryota > Metazoa > Chordata > Actinopteri > Clupeiformes > Clupeidae > Tenualosa > Tenualosa thibaudeaui. The sequence continues at coordinate 19,322,896 of JAIFZK010000009.1, forward strand.
ACAGTGTAGTTGACATTAGCCCTAACCTATGATGATAGTATTATTTCATGCCCGTGTTGAACTCCAACTCTAGTCAGAGAACATCTGTGGTCTGAAGTCAAAGTTACTCATTCTGCATAAGAAGATCAATTCACTCTGAACCACCTCACTTGAAACTGTTTATGTGAACCTGAGGGTTCATCATAGTAAATACAAACTCACTGGAAAGGGTGAGACGCGTCTATGATCCGTACGAGGTGGAGGACCTTGCAGAGGAGGCGTACGAACATGGTGAAGGCCAAGATGGCCAGGAGGAAGTTGGAGATGACAGTGATGAGGCTGAGCTGGAACAGGCAGGCTAAGCCAACCACCAGGCCAGTGAACACCACAGCAGTCGTCTTCACATCTCGCCAGTAGATTAGGTCTATCACTGAGACGCACAGAGAGACAGGACGAGGTAAGCTAAAGTTAGCATATGAGAAAAAAATGTCAATTGATCATTCATTTTCGCAATGTAATTTTAGTAGTAATATTGACCCCTAAAGTATGTGAATTGATCTATACAAGCAGATCAGGTCTATCACAGACAAACAGACAGAGAGACAGGAGCAGATAGACAGATTGACATCTGAACTCAATTTGTTGAAATGTAGACATTTGAACTCAACATCTAATATATGAACCAACTAAGGCATTAGCTCTCAAAATTCTCACCTCTTACTATTAGAGTTTCTATGTATGTGACAATAAAACTCCTTGAATCCCTGCTGTTCATGGACTGGAAAAGAGCACTGCTTGGTCCAGACCACTTTGTTGTCCATTTAGAGAGATAGAACTGCATGAATGTTGTTCATATTAAAACATATGCACACTGGGTGAAAAGATTAGCAGAGAATATGGCTAAGTCAAAAGCTGTAACGGATAATCAAGACTGTCTCTAAAATCCATAGTTGCTGACAACACCATATTGGTATACAATCAATCAATGCCTTTATTTCCTGGGTGTCAGACCAATGACCTTTAATGATTAATGAATGGCTAACTGTAGAGCAAGAGGGAGTTTTAGCTATTAGAACAGGAAGTACCGTAAAACAGAAAGCATTCTAAACAAATAGCAGAAAACATATTTTTATTGCAGAAGAACTTAATCAGGCTAACTGTAAGTCATCCTGATGAACCCACTAAGAGAGGCTATAGTAAGTTTTTATTCCAGTCAAACTACACACCTGGCTGGTGTACTTCAGGCTACTGGCTCAGTTAGCATCAAATGTACCAAAATTACAACGAAAACTCTACTAATGAACTAATCGCTTCAGTTTTACATCAGATTTATTCATTAAAGAGGGATCAGGTTGCCTATTCTGGCACAGTTGCAAGCAGGAAGAAGAAACATGTTGCTGTAGTACAAAAGTTTAGGCAAATAGGTGGCCCATCGTAGAAAGAAGTAAATGGTAGAATCGGCACTGGCAAATATGAAATCCTGCAGTCAAAAGATGTTAATACAGCAGTGGTAGATTGCTTCCTGCCTGTCAATGTGATTAATGATCAGTTAGTTCAGGAGAAGCAGGAAGCAACACCAGGAATCAATCAATGCCTGATCAATGCCAGTGGTTAGGCTGGACAAGTGATAATAAAGTTCATGCAAAGCTACTCCCATTCCAATGCTCATTAGGCACCGGTCCTACATTGGAATCAGCAGCTTGTCGTGTTGACTCAACATCCTGTAGTTCTGTAACAGTGAGCGTCATTAAGAATCTGATGTCAGGCACAACATCTTGTGTTTTGTGAACTGGGCTGTAGTCTCATTGCAAAAAAAAAAAATAAACTATGTAGGAAAATAACACCACTCTTCTCAGCACAGTTAAGGCATGGAAGAAAGAGGCTGACTCAAGGCTAGGGCATTACTTACACAACACCGGAGCTCATTCTGTTTACTATAAATACACAAGTTAATATACATACTATACGTATACCAAATGAGAAATGGCCTCCACTTTTTTTTTTTTACTAAAAATAGGACAACCTTTACAGATGTATCATCTGTATGTACATCACATTATATATGTATGTTTAACATGGTTTTCTGAAAAATATATATAGGCCCACATAGTATGCAGTAGACTACATAATATATAGTTTAATAGGTTTCAGGGTTTGCAGAAGTACACATTGTTGCAACTGTCAAATTCCAGAGAAGCTGCCAAACAGGGGCCAATGTTTACAACTCAACTGCTACGGTTAGAGGAGGCACTCATATTCAATTAACACGGATATCATAGGTCATGTATAATCCTCATGAGGAAGTCCACATGATTTTCATGCTAGTTGTTTTTATCTCAAGTAAACACCTGTGAGCAATGCATTGTGAAACGAAACAGGAAAAGCAGCAACAATAGAACCACACATGTCGGTTACAGCACAAGTGCCGCGAGGCTGCAGTCTGAGAAACGTTAGCGATCCACCGGCTAACCCAAGGTGTAAATCTAAACAGCGGAGTTCACTGATTAGACAGGCTTGAGCCTGTGGAATATTACATTAGACAGAACAAAGATCAGACACCCGTCTCAAAGGCCTGCCAGAGCGCCACTAACTCACTTTGACATGGGGGTATCAGATAGAATCTCCACTGTGGGTGCAGCCAAAAAAATCAGGATGATGGTGTACGAGAGCCAAAACCCCAACAAAAACTTCACCCCTTTGCCCCTCTCTCTGTTTCCGTACTTGTTTGTCTCTGTGTCTGTCTTTCTGTTTATCTGTCTGTCTTTTTCACACATACACACAGACCACCAAAGCCCTTTGTGTCCAGTTTTAAAGTGAAGTTTGCGTTGTCTTAGTCACAGTGTAGAGTCTTCTCACACAGAATCCATTCTTCAGCGCCACAGATGAAAACCCCTCAGTGATGAGACGTCCCCCCAACAGGGACCCCCCCTCCCTTCCACCTGCGCCCAACATGGCTGCCTGTGTATTAATCCTGTAAGATTGTGGTGTGGCTTGTTATTGTGTATGTGAAGTGTGCATCTCACCTTTGCTGGCCATTGCAGCAGCTTCCTCGCCAAGCAGCAGTCCGCTCCGCCCGCACCGTTCCTCGCCGGCGCTTCTTCGCCCGTTAAAGGCTTTTTTTGGTCTCGTCTGCCCTGTCAGCAGGAAGAGCTCGGCCTGCTCCTAATTATAACTTCTAACACTTGGACAACCCATCTTCAGAAACACACACACACTTGCTCATTAAGTTACACACACACATACTGTACAGCCACATGCACATTCACATACACACACACAGACAACCTAGCACACAAACCCCCTTACAAACATACACATGAAAACACTAACTTACATGCACTATGATACACACAGAAACACACACACACACTCATACACACACAGTTACAAATACACAGTCAGTTTCTCTCTCTCTCTCTTTCTCTCAAACACACACACACACACAAACACACACAAATGTGTTCAAGGCCCTCCGTCTCAGTCCACTCCCCTCTCCCCAAAGTACAGCTTGGAACCTGAGACGGCCACATGTGTGTGTGTGCGCTTCTGTGTGTGTGTGTGTGCTCTCAGACCTGTTGCCGCTCCCTAGAGTCCCTGCACTATGCCACATAGTAGGCCATCTGAGCAAACAGCCACCACGGAGCCTCAGCCTTCACAAACCTCGTATCCGACCCGGGACGCCTGCATCGCTGTCTGGCTACCCCCGGGGCCTGACCTAACTTTCTCAACAATGCTTCTTCAAGGTCTGCTGTGTGTGTGTGTCTGCTGCAGTTGAGGCTAGAGTAAAGCATATGATGACTTAATCCATAAATAATGTACTTGCAACTCAGAGGGCTCAGGGGGCTGGCTAAGGGACAGTTCTTTTACCGGAGACTGGTCAAGCTACAGGAAGAAGACGGTAGGTGCATTTTGTGGGTTTGTAAAGGCCAAAGCTAAAATGGGAAACATGCTGGGGTCTGTCGCTCCATTCAGAGGGGGGTTTGTTTCTCTAACAAAAATAGCAAGAAAAATATTGTGTGTGTGTTGTGTGTGTGTGTACTTGAAGCTTGAATGCAAAACAGTGATGTTTAAAAGTGTATGTAGGTATGTGTGTGTCTATGTGCATGTGTTTCTGTGTCCGTGAAGAGTGAAACCAAATCAGATAGCAAAGCAGTGTTGCTGTGGGTGTGTGCATGCTGGGAGAACAAACAAAACTAACAGCAACATAATGCTCCATACTGCCATGTAACTGCCTGTAACCACAACATGAATGCAACAACTCCATTACATAAGAGCCAATCTGCTTGAATGAGTCTGAATGCATGCAGGCCTGAAGATTCTCTCATGTTTGAGTACGTCACTTGATGACTCTGCTCATGGTAAACTGCGCCTCAGCACATGAGTCACCCACAAGTAGATCAGACAGTTTTCAAAAGGGAAAAAACAGACAGAATAGAGAGAGAGAGAGGGAGAGGCATGTGTGAGGCCAAGGCAAATGCTGAGTCCAGACTCCAGGCTGGTTGTTATGAAATACAGCAGACCGGCTCCATAATCTGTTGGGGTGAGGTCTGGGTAATCCAAACACATCACACGTGGGGATTAACAGGGTTCAGAGGCAGGGAGTGGGAGGTATAGCGATGAAGAGATAAGAGAGAAAGACAGAGTGAGAGAGAGGGATATGGAGGGGGTGGGAAAGAGAGAGGCATGAGTGAGAGGGGGTGGGGGAAGCTGTCCAGTGAGAGGAAGAGATTGCATGTGTGCATGGGAGGGGGAGAGGAGGGCACAGTGACATGATTGGTGGGCAGAAATAGATTAGCCAATCAGAGGCATGCATGCGCACAAGCCCCAGCTGAAGGAGAGCGGTGCGGAGAGGGAATTGTGTTGACTGAGAGCAGAGGAAGGAAACAGAAGCAAAGCATACAGAGAGACAGAGAGATGAATAATCATTAGATGACATCGTTAGAGGCCATTGCAGGATGGATGGACAGATTGAGGGGTGTGTGAAGGAGCCGTGCAGGCAACATTCAGGGGAACAACAAGGTAGGATGACATCATCCCCACAGGACATCATAGACTGAAGACCAGGGAGGTGCACTGAGAAGGCAGACAGAGCAAAAAAACGATCAGCAGGAAGAAAAAGTGAGAGAGAGAGAGAGAGAGAGAGAAAGAGAGAGGAGGGTGTAGATTTAGGGAGAGGCTGAGAGAGAGGACAGAAGAGGGAGAAAAAAGAAAAGAGAAGAGAAAGGAGAGTAAAAGAGAGAAGAAAGAAGAAAATCAGAAGGAAAAGAGAGAGGAGAGGAAGCAAGCATGAGGACAGCCAAGAAAGGGAGCGTTGAGATGCCCGCCTTCGTGCGGCACCTGGTGAAGGAGACCGAGAAACGAGTGAGCTCCTTCTTCAAAGGGGGCCGTGGCGGTGGAGGCGGCGGGGAGCAGGCTGAGGGCGAGGAAGGGGGAGCGTCCGAAGAGGAAGGGGGCGTGCTCCCCAGCCCTTACCTGGAGCGGCCCGTGCTGGAGAAGCTGCTGGAAGAAGGGTGCGCCCCCTGGGGAGTTCACTTCGCCTGCGCCTGCATGCAGGGCTGGAGGGCCACCATGGAGGACTTTCACAATTGCTTCCCACAGCTGGGAGGCAAGCTGGCCGATTGGGGTTTCTTCGCTGTGTACGACGGCCACGCAGGGAGTGTCGTGGCCGAGCACTGCTCACGCAATCTGCTGGAACACATTCTGGCCACAGGTATGCACACACACATGCACAAAATAAACACATGCACACGCACACACACACTCATGCAACCTGCTGGAGCACATCCTGGCCAAAGGTACATACAAGCATAGATGCACTGCTTCTCATACCTGCTGGAGCATATCCCTGACATGGGCATATACACACACGCACACACACAGAAACTGTTCCCAAAACATGCTGGAACACTTCCTGGCAAACATGCACGCACACACACACACATACTCTCTCACACACACACACACACACATACTGCTAGGTAGCAGACAGCATGGGATTATTTAGCACCACACTCAAAACAGTCCCTCCCTTTTAACAATTATTCTTCACTGTTGACATTTTCTTTAATGACATTTAATCTCATGGGATTATGAGCTAAATGCATTTAACATGACTTGCTGAGGAAGGATCACTTTGCATAATAATATTATTCCATATTTCTGACAGTTTCATAATCACACAAATGTCACACAGACAGACAACATGTAAATGCAGTTCCTGCTCTCTCTTCTGCTTATGCAAAGCACTAGTAAGCCAAGGCCATTCTGAGGCATTTATTAGATGGTCATTTTTAATGTTACATAATAATATGATTATGCCATCAGGACACACAGAGAGCGGCACTGAGTAGTTCTAGCGCAGGTCTGGCGCAGATTCGGCCCAGATCTGGCTCTGGCACCCTGCAGGTCCACGCACATCAGACACAGCTGGTGTTTGGGAGCCACGGAGGCGCACTATAAACAAATAGTGTTTGTCCTCAGCTAGCTGTCGCCCCACATTAAGTCACAACGCAGGGCGCCTGAGCATGTGCAGTGTGTGTGTGTGTGTGTGTTTGTGTGTGTGTGTATGGTTACAGAATGGAATGGGAAAGGGAGGTGGTGTTTGAGGTGGTTATGAATGATGGGAATCAACAGGTTGACCAATGTTGTAACCACAACAAGCTTAAAAGTGATGCAGTGACACGGATGGCATTGGAGCAATGTTTCCTGGCAGTGCTACTGACTAGTGTTGCTTGAACACTTTCCTACAGAGCCCTCAGAGGGTCACAGATGGAAAATTTCTTTTTGGAGCTCCAGTTTAAGGATCTTGGTACTGTCCTACAAATATTAGAATTAAAAATCCTTATCTAGTCACCTATCACTGTCAGCCAATCAGAAAATATGAAACCTGTCATGTCATTGCCTAGTGACTCCATGTACCATAACCCTCACTAGCGGATACATGACTTCCACACATAGTCGTGAAAAATAGTAGGCTACTGTGCCTCAAGGCTAATGTACTGTAAGCCTAGCTGTAAATACCATTGAATAATAGTATCTGCTAAGAAGTACAAGTGTATCATACAACTGAAATGTTAAATATAATGAATTACCCTTTTTAGGTGCCATCAGTCCAGAGGAAGATGTGGAGCGAGTGACGGACGGCATCAAAGAGGGTTTCCTCAACATGGACAAACACTTGTATGGGATTGCCACGCGAGAAGGCTGGGAGCGTGGTGGCACCACCGTGGTTTCCACCATGCTGACACCACAGAGTATCTACTTTGCCAACCTGGGGGACTCGCGGGCCTTGCTGTGCCGTGGTGGGCGGGTAGGCTTCTCCACGGCAGACCACAAGCCCTTTAGTCCGGCCGAGAAGGAGCGTATCGAGCGGGCTGGTGGCTCGGTCACCCTGCAACGGGTCAACGGCTCGCTGGCCGTCTCTCGGGCTCTCGGCGACTTCAGCTACAAGACGGTGGAGTGGCGCTCGGCACGCGAGCAGATGGTGTCGCCGGAGCCCGAGGTGACGGTGGTCGAGCGCTCGCCGCTGGATGAGTTCCTTGTGTTAGCCTGTGACGGCGTGTGGGACACCATTAGCAACGACGAGCTCTGCGAGTTCGTCAGCAGTCGGCTACGCGTCTGCACCGACCTGAGGGAGGTCTGCTCCCAGATTATCGACCTCTGCCTTTACAAGGTCAGTGAACGAGTCAGCAAAAAGTGTCTTGTAAAACTAATCCTTCATTTGTTTTCAGTTCAAGAGAAACTGCCCTCACACCTGTTGGCAACATGCCCTTAAATAAAACAGGGAACAAATGGAATACCTTTTCCAGAACAATAGACCATTTCAACGATAAAAACCAAAACAGTACGAAAACAAACATTCTATTTTGTTCCCAAACTACATCTGCTACGTTACGTTAAGATAACATATGAAATGTTGAAATGAAAGCTCTGAGGGAACAGTTCATTAAACTCTCTGGAAACGGTCTGTTTTCTTTCTATACAAATGCCATGAATTTTCCAAGTGCAACCTCAATTCAAACCCTTATGCTGTTTAGTCATACTTAGGAACAGTGGTTCAAATGATTGGAATAATAAACCAAAAGATTCAACACACATGGCTCTCCAGTAAATAGGCCCCAACAGCCTGACATTTGTAGGCAGTGAGAGTAAGTTATTCTACAGCCATATTATCCAAATTTTTCAGCTGGCCATCATGGTGGAGTTGTCATCATAGAGTGACCTGTATATGAAGACCCAGGAGACACTAATGTGCTGGTTCTCATTTTGCCGCCTGACGGCTGTTATGTAACAAAGCCATGGAGATGCTGGCCAAGGGAAGGCTGTGCAGTGACCTGAAAATGTATTTTCTTTTTTCCTCCTTTTTCGTTCTAACGCACCAGCACTCCTGGAAGCCTATCCACATCAACACACCACCCTATAGGCACACATATATACACATACACACACACCTAACACCCAACCAACCCCCACTCACACCCCACCCTTCATACACACACACACACCCAAACACCAACACACACAACGGTAATTGGGTTCGATTGAAACACCTAGGTGCTGTACGCACACACACAGCAAATCCTCACTCTATTCTTAGTGCTGAAGGTCTGAAGATTAGGCCATTTCATTTGAACACCACCATCACAGCTTCCAGCAGCAGCAGAGTCAGTAACATGTGTGTATGTGCGTCCTGCATCACTGTAGCAGACCACCATGAAAACCACCACAACTCTGAGACTGGGTTGATACTAATGAGAGAGGGCGAATTTCATTGTCACCCCCTCATCAGACATAGTCATATAACGGATTAATTAGGATTCAGCCACACAGTCTCAACCACAGTCATGATCTGACAGATAGATAACCTCACATACAGGGTTTGCAGACACAATACACACACACACATACACATAGAGTACACAGACATAACACACACACACACACACACACGTAGATGTGGTCTGAGTCTATGCTTGCCTGAGGGAGGGCAACGCAGCACCACTGAGTGGCCATGTGATCCTAATCCTGCTCTTTAATCTTGTTGACTCGTAGACTGATCTTTTTAATGCTTTTACTAGCCCTTCCTCATGCAGCTATTTCATTAGCCCAGCAAGAGCAGCCGCACACCAAGAAATATCCTCATTTACAGAACCACCATAGATGACTGGCTCTTTGCCTGGGTTTGTGGTTTACACCCACACAGTAATTTGGCTATTTGGCTTTTTTCTTTTGCTATATTTTTCCACTGAGATACTGCACCCCCATCTCCCCCATTCTCCTGTACTGCACAAATCCTGATTGTGTTTCCTCTTACGTGTTCTGCATCCCGGGGGAGTCCATGTGACCAGAGGAGGCCCACACATCTGCTGAACACTCCCAAGGCGCATCGGCTCTGATTTTCCCAGCTCAAATCAGCATTCCTATCGTCAGCGTTTTGTCTTCTGACTTCACATTAGAGTTAAAATCTGGACAATATTATGCTTGGATTTTTTTTTTTACGTGGTCTCCTTCACTTCCATCGCGATTTGGCTCTAATGGATTGTTGACAGGATTATTTTTACATTCTCAGATGCTTTCCTGTGCTTTATTTTAGAGAAGTCTAGACAGCACAAAAACATTTCACATATGTCATGTGTACACTCTCACAGAGCTGTGGTTCATATTTTGTCCGTTTTAGTTCATTTTTTAAAATTATCCTCCAAGTTGAGTTTTTTGCATGCCTTGTCGTCCCTTGAGGACTGTCAGTCTGCACATGATCAAACTGGCTGTCATGTCCTGTTTATTTATTTATTTGCAAAAACAAAATGGTCTCCCATGTTTTGCATTTCTCCTCCTTGTCTTGTTCCCAGGGGAGTCTGGACAACATCAGTGTGATCCTGGTGTGTTTCCCTGCTGCGCCCCAGCTGTCCCCCGAGGCCCTGCACCAAGAGGCTGAGCTGGAGGACCTGCTCGAGTCCAAAGTGGCAGGTGGGGAACCAGCAGGGGCTGCTGTCACTGTCCAGACCAACACTCAGAGAAAAACATGCCAAAACGCACTATTATCATCCGCTTCAAATCACAACACATTCACAAACACACCCAGCTATAATCGTCCACTTCCAACGTGACTCATAAATACTCCCAGCGCTTATCCTCTATGTTAAATCCTGCACACTTGAGCTCAAACTGATCCACCTGCCAGTCTGTATAGTCTAGTGTTTCATAGGTAATAATCATAATTCTCATCAGGGATCTATGATATAATTGTTCCTCTGGATTGAGTCAGTCTCTCTGGATTATGTATCTCCTGTGTTAGTCAAGGTTTCAAAGAGCAGCTGGAAATCTGTGCAACATCATTATCTGACAGAACTAAACTTAAATTCTAAAAGATATTATGATGGAACAGATATCAACAATAACTCTAATAATAATGTTACAAAACTAATATACGCAGACAATACACTTGACATTAGTTTATTACACAGCTCTTAGCTTGAGTTATCTTGTTGGTTGGTTTGTGTCTCCTTCACAGAGATCTTTGAAGAGCTGAGTGGCAGAGGGGAGGATCCTGACTTGTTGTCTGTACTGACCGTTCTGGCCTCAACAGTTATTCCAGGATTGCCACCAGGGGGCGGTCTCCAAAGCAAGTGAGTGTTTTCTTATGCACACAGGCCTAAAAGTGATAGTCTTTAACAGGAAACTCAGATTGGACATCATAAATAGACTAGATTTCAATTACATGAATTCAATAAGGCCCAGCCATTTCCCATTATCTTGTTTTGATAATAATTTAATTAACATTACATCAATAAATGGCATAATAATTTCAACCATTCCTAATGTGGTAACCAAAAATACTATTTGAAAGAACTGAGTTCTCCCAGATGCAGGATCCCATGGGTTCTTTTATCTGTGTTACAGGCGCAACTGCATCATATCTGCGTACTACCAGCAAAAGGAAGCGCGGCAGCTGAGGCTATCTCAGGTAAGTCAGGTTTAGCAAACGATTTGTGATCTTTTTTTGCAGCTACCAACAGCCAGCTCTTCTGTTGTGATAGAATAACATTAGCATGCACAGTATACCAAACAGAATGATGGTGAATATTAAGAGGGCTAGTTGTCTTTATGTAGCTGTTCTTCATGAATGATGGGTGTGACAGCATGATTATTTTTGTTTACAGGAAACGGGTGGCACATCGGAGACCTTCTAATGATTAAATTGTTACAGTATGTCAAAGGACTATCCAGTACCATGTTAGAATCCCACATGTGACAAAATATACAAGAGGATTCATTATTTGCACAAGTACTTTGATACATGTACATTGATACATGTGATATTTGATGTGGAAATGACTGTCTTTTTTATTTTCTTTTGATTTACTTTACTTTTTTACTGAAGATAATGTGTAATGGGTCTTCAGGTAAGCAGGTGAAACTAAGACAACTGTAGTTGACAAATCAGCTAAGTCTGCAACAGATCAAGCACAGACAAACTGGTTCTTGTGTCCATTACTGCCAGATCTGGCCCAATTTTGGATGAAAAACCCATACCAGATTCAGGCCAAATTCATGCCATATCTGGGTCAATCTTCACCCAATTTAGTCATGTTCTGTTACAGAATCAGCTATCTTCTAGGGCTAGTTTACACATTTAGTCTGTATACATTCAAGTTCAGGAAGATGATGCCCAGGCAGTGGTTTTCTTGAATAGCAGTAATTTCAGTTTCATAGCATCATGTCATAGAATTAAATAAACTGTATATTTGAAGAGTTTGGTTCCAAAATGCTATAAATCCATTTCTGAAAATATTCAAAAGTTTTAATGGTGTTTCAGTAATGATTGACCAAACCTCAATTGTGTTGATTTTATTATGTATAGATAAATCAAGTGAAAGCAAACCAAATCTAGAGCCACTGACATATCTAACAAAAAAAATGATTTCCGAAAATTCATTAAAATGGAGGATATTGCATTTTGGAACCAAACACTTAATTTGATTGTAATCCCATGACTGATGACGTTACATGACAGTTTGTCTTTTGTGAGACTTTTTCTCCCTTGATATTATATGCTAAGTCATGTTGTTGAAGAGATTAGGTCGTGCAAGTGCAGTTCATCGTAAAAACCCTTGGTCCGCATCAAAGGAGTTAAATCTTTCTGTCAACCTGTCCGAGACATGCACTTGTCCTCTTTCAGTATTTTTGTACTCAGGCAAAGCCATGATGACCAACCCTGAGGGAGACACTTTACTTGTATCACCAGTAGACCATCTACAGATGCTTCCTTTAGAAATGATCTGTAAGCCATCAGTAAAGTCAGTAAAGGTGGACTATGCAAGTAAAGTCATACCACAAGGAATATGGTCCATTTGCCCAAAACATAGTTGCAAACTTAGTTAACTAAGTTAGCAACTTTGCTGGTTGAAATGTCATTCAGACATCCCACAGACACCTCCCTGAAATGAGTTTCTGCAGGTTGGGATGTCTGTATAATTGCATATTGCCAACTAACTAAGTCAATAACTGGTGCTGGGAAACAGAAGCCTGGTCTTTCTCAATATGCTTTTCTCAGTGCATTCACAAGGCTTCCAACCTCTTTCTGCACACTGGATCCAAATGCAGTTCTTCCCTAATGAGAAATCCTTCCTACAGTCTGTGTTTCATGTTCTCTTTCTTGCATGAAGTGTATTGTACAGCCTTAACGATCTCTATGGTAATAGATAATGGCTCATCGTCCATAAAATGTGAAATAATGATGCTCCCTGTACATTGTACACATCATGAATTATGATGCATTAATCTGAGTTGGTGATTTAGAAAACATAAAAGTAAAATTGCTAAACAAGACCTTTTCTCTTGTTTTTTTCTCTTATTGTATGTGTCTTATTAGAAGTGGATTATAACCTTGATTTAATTCTGTTTGATTACACTTGAATTGCCATGTGCAAGTAGTTTCCATTCTATTGTGTACATTTATTTATCTATGTCTTTTTTGTTTGTTTGTAGTTCAGTTAGTCAGTTTTTCATATTCTCCATTTTGAGATACAGGAATCTTTACTATTCCTTAATTTGTCCTTACTCATGTACTTGCTATATGTGCTTTCTAACATTTCTTAGAACTATCACTAAAGTATAGGTCTAGTAGAATGTTTTGTGAGGACTGAATAGACATAGACATATTTACTCATGTGCTGTACACCAGTACTTGCTTTGTTTTGTGGGGACAAAGGGACACGTGAAGGGTAAACAGCAAAGGCTCTGAAGACTGCAACCTCATGCTGTAGTGTACATTTCTCCTGTCTGAGAGTCTCGGAGGCCTCGTGTTGACCACTCTCGTGAATCAGTCTGTGTCCCTAGAGATACTGAAGAGGAGCCTGAGGATCTCTCGCTCCGGGCACGCTCTGATTGCACACTTCACCAGCCAATCACTTCAGAGCAGAACGGGTCCCTCTCTGAGTGCCATCATCACGATGGGAGCACTGTCAACACTGCTGTTAAGTCTGCTTTTTCCTCAATTCAAACACGACGTATAAATCTGAATCATCCTCTTTCTCACAGCACAAGTTGGGTATCATTACACGTCTCAGAAATCAGTTGACTGGTATGTGACATACATGTACAATGAAGTAAGAACCTTTGGTCAAGCGTTGATACTGAGGAAGTTAAAGACAGACTTATCAGTGTGAGGTCTGTGAAGCTATTATGTGCAAAAAATAGTGAATTTTCATAATTAATTCAGTTTTCTGGGATTTTGTAAGAATGATGAATATAATGTGGCAGAGGTCCAGTTGGTCACCTGTCCACACTTGTCTCCTGAAGCCGGTTGTTCATGATGGCGAAGGCTCCAACTCCACCAGAGAAGCCATTCTGCCGCACATGGCTCTGCCTTGGGTTGCCATGGGCTGTCTCCGACAACTGCTTCTGCAGGATGGCCAGGGACACCTTGTTGGACGCCATGAAGTCGTTGACAGAGATCATCTCTCCGGAGAGGCGCCGGCCGGCCAAGTGCCCGCCCGCCGCCTCCGGCCCTAGTCCGCCATCTGTCTCACTGTCACACACCGTCTCCACCGAGGCATTGGTGTAGCGGTGCTTCCCCGCAGCCTCGTGAGTTGATGCGGCCGGCTGCACGGCGTTACGCTTGTGTGGCCTTGATCTGCCGTGGCCTGTCAGAGGGTGCAAAGCACGGGAGGGCAGGCAGGGCAAACAGGGGCAACAGTAGCAGCAGCGCCATCTCACCCGTCTCCGTCCACGAGCCTGGCCCCGCTGGCATGGGCACGCCACTCCCCGCTGACAGTCCAGCTTGGCTAGGATCCAGTTGAGCGTCTGCTTTATGACGATGGAGATGACGTTGAAGAGCGAGTAGATGCAGCACACGCCCATGAGAATGAAGAGGCAGTTGCCTAGGCGATAGGCCTCCTGTGCCTGGTAGCTCTCTCGCTGGCTGCTCACCAGGTCGCCAAAACCGATGGTGCTGAAGGCCACAAAACAGAAGTAGAGCGAGTCAAAGTAGTCCCAGTCCTCCATGCTGGCATAAAGGGCCGAGGCGCTGCAGGCAATCAGCAGAGCCGCCACGCCCAGGATCAGCATCACGTAGTAGACGGACGGCTTCCAGCCCTCCAGACTGTCATTCTGACTCTGCTGGTCCTCGTTCCTGCCTCCACCTCCGCCTCCACCCACGCCCACACCAGAGCGTCGTAATTGCCTCTCGTGGCACCAGCGCATGATGTAAGCCAGCATGGTGATGATGCGCTCCAGGAAGAGGTTGAAGAACAAGATGGTGGCAGCACAGCCGATAAGGCCGTAAAAGATCAGGAAAATCTTCCCCGCAATGGTAGCTGGTGTTGTCATGCCGAAGCCTGTAATGAACAGTAAAACATTTAGCTGACAGATGAACAGATTGAAGTCAAAGACAGTGGCTGAATTCCAATGACCTTCCAAGTGCTACCAGAGCAACAGATCTCCACCTTCAAGAAATTCTTGAAGAGCCCTCCAAGAATATCTCCTGGCTTAAAAATGTCTGAATACGGAATGCACTTACAATGCACCTCCCACTCTCTCTCTACACTGCAATTTAACCTAGCAATATGCATGCTTAGTTTTTAATTGTGCTGTAGCTTGAATGTTTACTTTTCTTGAATGTTTAAATCTTTTGGTATATGGCTTTGGATAAAAGCAAATGTAAATGTCCCAAAGAGTTCCTATGCCTTCACTTGTTAGCATGTGGTCTATGTTGTACCAAATTACATCCTTATTTTCCCCATTGACAGCACTTGGCGACCTCTAACAATAAGGCTATGGGTTGATTTAACCCTGAATCTTTAACAGGTTTTAACAGACTTCAGCGCTACCGAAATAAATTCATACCTTTTGAGTCTTTTTAGGGTTGGGCGAGTTGCGGAACTCTGGGATTCAGTGTCTTCAACTGGAGGTAAGCTAGGTGCAGGAATATGACTTTAGGCGACCTTATGAAAAGTTTCAAACTCACCAATAGTTGACACCACCGTACCGACAAAGTAGAAGGCTCCGGAGAAGTCCCAGCGTGGTCTGAGGGTGTCTACGCGGATACCTGCCACGTTGGCCTCCTCATACTGGCGAAGCAAGACATGCAGGGCGTCCAGTCCGATGTGGTGCTGCCGGGTGAAATTGTCTAGCTGTTCCTGCCAGCGATGACGTGCCAGCAGTTCCGACGGCCGCTCCAGCGCCGAGAAGACAGCCGCGCCGCACAACAGGTAAACCAGGATGAGCGCCGCCAGCAGGCCAAAGCGGGCGTTGTCCTCGTTCATGGCCGCTGAGAAGCAACAAGCGCTACTAGCACGGGGCTGCTTGCGCACCATGGCTGAGCCTTTTACAGAGGTCGGTCAAGCTCTGGCGGGCTCCGCCAGCAGCGCGAGGCGACCACAAAGCTAAGTGCCCAGTGCGACGCACCATTGAAGCGAACGCTCAAAACACAAAAGACAAGGACATGCAGGCAGGTGGATCAACAGGTCATCATACACACATACACCCAAACACACACATTACCATTCACCAAAACATTAGGTGTAATAAAATGTTGCCATCTTCTCAATATAATGTCTCAACAAAGCAGAAGAGAACATAATCTGAAACATGAACATGACAAAATGATATAAATATTAATCAGGTAAAATGCTTGCCATGAATGAGCAGTACACCTTTGATGAGAAAAATGAAGAATTCAAAGTGGAGTGTCTCCAGTAACTCATTCCTCTGAATCACTAAGGTACCAACTGAAGAAAACATCCATCTCCAGAAATCCATTCTTCTTTGAAGTGCTTTGCCATAAACAAAGAACTTCACAAAGAAGACAAATAAATACTGTCTGAGGCAGAGAATCCTGCATGGTGCTCCTGAAAACAATAAAACATATCAAAGCCCCATTGTTCATTTTACTTCTAAATGCAAAATGGAAATTCATATAATTCATATCTACAATTAGAAATATTTTTCAGTTTCTTAAAATATTGAAAAAAACTAGTCTTGGTAGTCATACACGTATGTAATTGTCTCACAAGAACTAAGAAAAATACAAATTGGAAATGTATCAATAAAAATATTGCTAAATAATATTTTAAAAGCATGTATCCTTTAACTTTGACAACTTGTAAATATAAAACACATATATCATTCAGTTATAGTTATATTCCTAGAATGTAAATCATTTTTCTTAAGTGTAGATTGCTGTCTTTGCATTGTTAGTGATACATTAGATAATGGCACATCGCTTCCATATCAGCGACTCATGTGTGAGGTAAAAATACTCACCTGCCTTCAACAGACTGACTCCTGAGCAATTATAAGAAAGATACTCTGATTCATAAAAGGCTTTTCATCCACTTCCATTGATTCCACCAGCAGAGACACAACACCTGTAGTATCGGACCTGGTCTTGACATGTTGTAAGATCAATGCCTCAGTGATTCAAATGAGATGGAGTCATTGTGCTGTAACTGCTGCTAGCATGTTTGCCCACCACCAAAAGACAGACTCTGAAGCCGTGTAGTGGAAGGGGGAGGGAAAGAGAGAACAAGAGAGAGGAGAGAGGGAGGGATGAAAAGATGGGTTGGGGGTTGTGATGGAGAGGACGAAAGAGAGACTATGTGTATATGTGTGAGGGGGTGATTGCTGCAATTATTCAAAATTTTGGGAATGCGGCTTCCAGGCTCTTCAGTCCTGTAATCAGTAGCCTGTGGTTCTTCCATAAATTCACCCTCATCAGCAGAGCTGTGTGGACCCAGAGGGTCGCCTCTGCTCTCTTACACACATAGTGGATGGACCCACTTCCCCAGTCCAATCCATACAGCCCACTCTCTATTCACACACACACACACACACACACACACACACACACACACAAATAACCCAAAAGGGGGGTTTGGGCATTACCACTCTACCTCAGCAAAGGTGCCATGCTGTAGTTCCCTGTTTTTGTCACCTGTGTGTGATGCACAGATGAAAAAAGCAGGGGGTGCTTTGTTCCTTGTGACCCTCCTGAATTTGACTTTCATCACAGGCAACCTCACTGACTCCCAGCGTCAGCGTGAGCCCCACAGCCATTGCGTCTAGTCTCTGACAGAGCCAGGTGCAACCTCATAAGGTACTAGTGCATCAAAGCAACCCAGGGCCACCCAAGTGTTATTTATCTGTCTGGAAAAAAATATATATATATAAAAAAAAAATATATATATATATATACCTTGACTGGGGAAGTGGTTTAAAAAAAACAAAAAGCAAAATCAGACAACAGCTCGTCAACAGTGTCTGGGCGGAATAAGCCTTCATCTTTCAAGTCATCAAGGGACGCCGTGAATCTGCATCATAATAAGATCTCTTGCAGGTGCTCTTTTCTCATCTGCATACTGACCAGGGGCGTGTTACACAGGCTTTGCTTTCTTCTCCGGTAGCCTCTCTCTATTTTACATCCTCATCAGCACTCTCCAGTCAATTACATGTTCAATTTAATGGACATCATCTTGTATTTCACTCTAAACCTGTATTTACAACATATTAATAAGCATTAAATAGGCTCACAAAGGATTATTTGATCACCTTAAAGGAGAATTAAAGGTTTTGCAGTTGTCTGCAAGAAGTTCACAAGGTGACCATAAAGTTATGTTTTAAGGTTTAATTCATCAATGTAATTCATAATATCTCAAGAAGATTTACAACAATGCTTACAGTAATAATAGTAGTATAGTTATAACAAATAACTATAGTAATATAGTTATAACAAAGTAAACAAAAAGCTTAGAAGAGATTAAGTGTAAGTATTTATTTACAGGTATAGGTGTTGTTTATTAAAACAAATATGATATTTAAAGTCATCCATGCTGAGAATGTAAATTTAATCTCAAATGAATAACTATGTTACAAATAGTATAAAAGATGAAAAGAAATTACATCATAAATTAATAAATTACAAAATGTGAATAAAGTGGAAAGGAAAAGACTGCTTGCCGTCCATTAGGGGGGGCTTGGGCTAGTAGCATTTAAAGGAGGGACCCAGAATCCAGGGCTTGAACTCGGGCTGCAAACAGCAGCACCTGCTTCTCCACCTCAGCATTGATCTGCCTTTGGGATGCATTAGGATTGTTCTGGATGAAATTTGCAATTTGCAGGATACATTCTTTCTGTGGGTGGAGATGACACATGATTCAGTTATGCTTCTCTGGACTGGTATAACAATGCAATCTTGTAACACACATCACATCAATTCTCATAACATTTGGAAGACATTGCAAAAAATAAAAAATAAAATAAAATAATAATAATAATAATCTGATCAATCAGAATCTATGTGGCCCCGACAAACACAAAGGAAATGAATTGTCATTGACTGCAATGTAGTGTCAGTTTGAAACATGAAACATTCTTTAAAGCGAGATACAAAATGATTTTGTGATCAAACGTGATCATAATTTTTTTTGGCTAAAGGTCGTGCGTAGGATTCTCACACCCTATCAGAGAGGTTAAAAGCGGAGCAAATCAGTATTCAATGCCCTTTGCCACTATTCAAACTAAATACAGTAGATCTATTTACCTTGTAGGCCTCCACTTTTCCTTGTCCAGTCAATCTGTTGAAAATCTCTCGTCCTACTTGCAGCTGAGTGATGGCAGTCAGAATATCTTTACTCTGGGGAGTGTCAGACTTCAACCAATTCAGCAATGCCAACTATTCAAAGTACAAAAAACACACTGTAACGTTATATTCCTAAAAGGGGTATTTTTGAGGCAGCAGCATGTAAAATGTACTTCAGTAAGTCGATGTCTTTGGTATTTCTGGGAATTAGAAGGGCGTTAGTGACCTTCCAATGCCTTCTTCGCAAAAGAATATAGTTTAAAGTTATGATGGTGTCTGGCCTAAACCATGATAGGGCCCAAAAGACTAAAAAAAGTCATATATTCACATTTCGATCATTAGCTACTGGCTATCGTTAGCTAGTATTGGTAGATAGGTTCCGCTTTATTGCAAATTACTTACTTGTTGAACTAGCTGGGCATTGGACATCTCATTTCCCGGAGTTGCCATGATATTATGTATAAATGTACAAATCAACACTAAATAACCTGCTAATTCCTGTTATTTGACCACAAATATAGCAGCTTTGCCTAACATACACCACTGCCTTCCTACTTACTAACAAGCTAGATGACTGCTTATTTCCTGTTTATGGACTTCAGGACATATACTGCCCCCTACTGACAGCACCGCATTCACCACACTCGCTGATTTAGCTCGCCTATGTTTGATAGTATACAGTATATATACATCCCCTTCATTTATCCCATCCGTAAATTACACAAAGCAAATGAACGTAGACACTATCCCAGAGCAGTGGACAGCCTACTGCTGCGGTACCCGGGGAGCAGTGTGGGGTTAGGTGACTTGCTCAGGGGCACCTTAGCTGTGGATGTAGGCATGGGAGAGCTATATTCAATCATTTCCCCCACCAACATTTTTCCTACTGTTCAGGGATCAGATCAGCCACCCTTCAGTTCCAAGCCCGAGGCCCTAACCAGTAGGCCACGGCTGCCCCCTATGTTGTTGTCTAGTAGCCTGTGTCAAGCCTGAACTTGGTTATAGATTTGTTTATGAAAAGTTAACCAGACTTGTGACTGTTACACACATATCAGTGCTGTAGGATGATAGGTTAGTATGGAGAGTTTATTATATTTATACAGAAACAATCAATAAGGAAGACAGTGTCCTTGTATCAGTGTTCATCCTGATCTTATGAACCTTGTGCTGACCAAGGAATCTTTGAGAAAACCGCTCAAAACAGGCTTGAGCAGTCCACCTGACAATACACATTTCCGAATGATGCCCAGTTGATAAGACCAGGAGGCCTTCAAACTTCAAAATTAATGAGCATTATTCTTGACAATACAGCATAGATATCAGCACTTGGCTTTAATTTTATATCAGCTGTCTTCCTTGTTCCCAGAGAAGGAGCCCAATTGTTTGGTATTCACATCTTTGAGTTGATCAAGCTGTCGCTGTCCTCGCCGATATAAATATTCAATGTGCATGACGTCAGTCTTCTTAATTTGAGAATTCTCTCGGAATTCATCTCGAATTCGAGGTATGAATCCAGGTTTGTTCCGTCCAGCCCGCAGGAACTCTCGATACAACGCCAGAATCTGCTTCTGTAATTTGCTGTGGCGAACCATTGTGCATCAACAGGGAGGCTCATAAAAAGTAGCTCTGCAGTCAGTAGTTTTCTTTTAATCAGAGATACTGTAGATAGTACTCCTGAAAAAAAGAGCATAATGTTTTCTAGAAATGCTGGTCCATGTAAAGGCGAAATACAAAGACAGTCTAATGGTAAGCATGGCATTCCAATTGTTTTTTGTTGTTTTTTTACACCAGCAAACCAGCGAGACAAAACAGCTAAAACACATCTGATGCTGGTAGCTGGTTTTAGATGCTTTAAACTGATCTTTGATGTTTCATACGATGGTTTAGCTGGTTGGGACACTTACTGGGGTGAACAGACATATTTGCTGGTTCGCCGATATTGTTTTGATTGGTCGTAGCGCTATCCTATTGCATGCAGGGGCAGATAGAAAGACAACCACTGATTCCGGCCCTAGGACTGAACCCGATCTATGGGTCATGGCCAGACCCTACATCTTGTTGTTGTGGCTTGGCTTGCCCGCCTAGCTGTCTGTAGGAAAAAGAACCAACCAATAACCAACACAGACCAAGTAACGAACCAATAACTAATGTTAACTGAATGGGGCATAGCAAAACGAAATGTTTGTCGCCGGCTCTCTATTTGGTCTATGTTGTGTATGTGAAATTTCTTGTTCTTTTTCCTATTGACAGCACTTGGTGACCTTGAACAGGGTCTATCAAAACAGGGTCTATCAACAGGGTCTATCAAAAGTGTTTCTTGGATTCACGCACCAAGATATCATGACAGTCTGACACTGAGATATAAACATTAGTTAATTAAATGTTTCTACACTCTTGCAATGGCTTTGATGCACAGACAGGCATTAATTATTGTCTCTACAGATGTTAACATTTAGCAGCCAAAAACACATTTACTGATAAGCGATTAAAACTTATGCCAGTTGCTAGGGCTGACTGTGTCAACTGGCTACAGCTAACATATCTTAGCCCCAAATGTAGACCCTCAAATTACTCTCTAAATTTGCTTGCAATCGGGCAGAGTGTGATCATAAGTAACCATAGCATTACCTGATTAAAAATCGTATTGATGCCGCCCCGAGGCTGTTACAAGACATTTTCGTGTCTTGATGTCTTCACTTAAATTGCTTGCTTCATTTTGGTAGCATGACCTTATGTTTTGACGTCCCTCACTTACACCCGTAGGCTTACATCACACCAGTTGGGGTAAGTTAAATGTTTAAATATCAACACTGCCCTCTAGCGTATCGGCTGTTTCAGCAACCATTTTCAAAGGCATCATGGGTGACATTCAGGATTCAGACATTAGTGTCCAGCTACTTGCCGCACAAGGTCTATATTTATATCAGTATCATAGATCAGACCCAAGCAACCTGCTCAAATTGATACACAGACACACTACCTGATTGTGGCATATCCCGAGGAATAATTGTGAATTAATCCAGTTTTTTTTTTCTCCAGTTTTACTCAGAAAGTGCTGTGACATTACAATATACCAGTTTCAATTCACAATATACCAGTGCAATAATAGTAATTGTACACAATCAACGTGGTCTGAAATGACCAGTGAACCCCCAACACAAATACAGCAGGTCATTTCGTATCTTGTACCAACATCAACACACCAGCAAGACACCAGAAAGGATTTCTGCCACTACACATGCTAGGCAGCTGGACAAACTAAGAATTTGTTGCATATTGGCCTAAATGCCTTCACTGGCCTAGGATTAACCTTACTCATCTGATAGATATATTTCATACATGTGAGTGTATATAGTTGGTTGGCACCGTACTGCTGAGATATTTGATGTTTGCAGTCATTCCTGAGCTGTATACTAAGGACCTGAATGCTGCATCATAGCTAAATTATTTACATTATTGCATAACTATGCTATTCCACTTCTACAACCTGTCACAGAACAATGGTTTTGAGTTAACAATGCTGGATGCCTTTTGGCACTTCCTTACTTTTCGTGTCTTTCCCTTAATGAAATAAATCTATTAAATACCATATTTGGTTCTTCGTGTCAACAGTGTGCACACTGGTAGGGTCATGTAAAACTGGAAACAATGCTAAACTGCAGTCCATGGTTTGGGCAAGCCATAGCCTGGCATAGACAACGACTGATTTTATTGCTTCTTTGAAACAAGAAGACATCACCCTGTCCCAATCATACTTTAGTATATGCTATCAAGGCACATAACAAAGGTGGATAGACGCTGTAAGTACACTGTTGTACAATCAACGCTTGTTGCAGCATTATGCTCTTGCAATTCTGTGGTATTGGAACACTTGCTGATAGATTACAAATCTGCTCTTCTTTCCCCATTTTCTCTCTCTCTCTCTCTCACCCTTTCATGCAGTTCACCCCAACAACACAAAGTGCAGAAGCTGTGGCAAAGTAATGTTCAAAGGCCCAGGTATTCAGATAGGAACACAGCCAGGACTTTGGTCAGGTTCTCCACGGTCTGAATGTGGATGTTACTAGCGGTGTCCTCGAAAGTGTGCATAACTGGAGGGAAGGGCGTGGCGATCATGTGCAGCACAGGAACCCCTGAGGTAAAGAACAAGGGGGTGGGGGACAGAGGACAAAAGAAGGGCACTCAGAACATTGTGTGGTTGTGACATTATAAAACAATTACAAACCACATCACAATGCTCACTTAGCCATTTTAATTGAGTTTGGCACAAAAGCAATT
Source organism: Tenualosa thibaudeaui (assembly GCA_027481765.1). Classification (NCBI taxonomy): domain Eukaryota; kingdom Metazoa; phylum Chordata; class Actinopteri; order Clupeiformes; family Clupeidae; genus Tenualosa; species Tenualosa thibaudeaui. Next base: position 19,346,231 of record JAIFZK010000009.1, read on the forward strand.
AAATATGCAGTTCTTTGCAGTAAGACTATTCCAAGGTAGCCTACATTAGTCCAAAGGGGGATAAAGGGTGAATGAGGTGATAGTAATTTGTGATGACCCAATTTTAAACAACATAATGTTCCTGTTATAAGTTTATAACAGGAACATTTGTTGTAATAATGATTTATTTGGAATTATTTATTCTTTATAATGTTTCTTTCCATGTACCTCTGAAAGGCTAAATTAATCTATTCCCTCTTGTGCAGAACAAGGAGAGGACACTAACGCTCGCTAGTGGGTGGGGGATGTTGACTGGATGCCAATGATAGATTGACTGTAGTGTATGGTTTTGCTTTGAGCTAGTCTTATGAGTAGGCTCTTAGGATTGCTACTAGGACCCTCTCCCTCACCTCTCTCAAGAAAAGGCACATGGTCATCTTCGACTGGCCCCATAGGGACGTCCTTCCTGAAGTAGCTCTGCTCGTTGGGGTGGGAGAACAGCAGACCCAGCTTATGAAGCCTCCTCTCTGAGTGCAATCACAGTCAGTCAGAGCCAGTTAAAAGCACAGGGAGTAAAGAGAGGTTCACTGGAAGAAAAACTGGTTAAACATAGTGCTTACATTTTCAATTGTCTACAGCATCTGAACCATAGAAAATCCTACCGACATTTTTTTAAAGCAGAAATCTGGTGTGAATGGTTCTTTTTCCTACCAACAGCAATCAGTAACCTGGAACAACAGGGATATGGATTGATTCACATCGTATTTCTCCTTTGAGAGAGCTGAGATTTATTTTCACCACTAATATTACTAAATCTTTTGTTTTCAGCAGATGAAGTTCTTGAACTTCAGCACTAACTGTGGTTTGTTACTGAGGACAAATATAGCACCTGTGGACATGAGGCGATCAAACCAGCGGGCCGTGTTGTCAAAGTGGTTCACAAACATCGGAGATGGGGCTCCAATAAGGTCCAATAATAACAGAAGGTCCTGAAACAAAGCACCCACATCACAATACAGTGATGCACTTGTATGATGCACAACTGAAACAACAGCACATCAGGTTATGAATGAACCCTGTAATTCTACCTATTGCATTAACGTCTACACCTGGTCTAATAAGGCTTTGGGGTGAGACAATGAAGTTCAGCCATTATCTACTTTCACACATGCATCACACAACATTGTGATGTAATACACATTGAAATGCATTTAAATGCTTATAAAAAACATATATGCATATAAAAAGTCTGTGTATATATGTTTGTGTGTGCGTGCGTACGTACGCATGCCTTATCATGTTTCTCACCACTGCATCGATCAGTGTGGTTTCTGTGGAGCCAGGTGGGTGAGGAATTTGGGCCATTTTCTCAGCCAGGTGTCGTGAACCGTACAGGGAGTCAGCGGTTGTCCACTCTTGAATGGCCTCCTTCCCATCAAAGAAGACCAGCTGCAGGGTCACCTGAGAGATCCTCTTACATGCAGAAACACAAGAACCAGATCATTATTCACTTTGGCATGTTGAACAGTCTAGTGCAAACACGCTGTGGTTCTTCTGAAAATGCAAATATTTACAAAATACCGTACATAAACCAAATACTGCATTGGTAACAGTAATGACAATATTTTACCTCCTGCATTTTTAAATAAAACAATTTAAGATATTATTTCACTTTTAATTAACCACAGCATTCTTGTGGTTTTAGGACAACCTTGGAAACCCAATCCTTTAGAATTCTTTAGGAGGATGGGTACATTTCACACGGGATATACAATATATTAGTGGGTCACTTCTAGACCGTGATGGAATGCAATCCTGTGCATTTGCCTTCTGTGAAATCTAATACACACACCAGGATGATGAAACTACCTTTTGTTGGCTGGATGTTTTCTGAATGGCAAGACACCGGTTCCAAAGACCTAACCTCTTGTCCATCTAAGCTTCCGACTTCATCAATCCCCAATTCATTCAAATTGCAGAACTACCTGCGGCGCTATAAATAGCCACTGTGACGAGGGAAAACAAGGTCTGTAAAACCGCTTAGAGGCCAGTTTCAGAAAGATCCTGTGTCATCGACTTTCAATGTGACATAAAATATCTCTGTGGACAGGGAATGCTGCTTCTATCTGTCTTCGTCTCCCAGGCATTTGCCCTTTTCAAACTCTTCCCACATTGTCTGAGACAAATCAATTTCACTTTTCAAAGGTAAAAGACCTTGGCAAGATATATGGACAAAAATCTGTCCCCTTGACAGCAAACTCTCACGCAGGTGAGGTTCTAAGAGTACTAGTGCATGGCGTTATTTTATCAAGGATGAATTTAATATCAGCCTGCCACAATTGATGAGCATCTGCATTTGACTGACAACAACCAAAATAAATGATTAAATACCACACAATGTTGACAAACTGTTTCTATGATGCATTTTACAACACCATTTACTGGATACCTCATGGCTATTTGCCTTTATTCAGACAGCATAGCAAAGAGCAGGGACAGGAGGCAAAAGGGAAAGAGAAAGAGGGGGATGGGAAAACATCATAGGTCAGACTCAAATCTGACATGGGCACTTGGGCTCATATGTGCTGTGGCTGTGCGGCTGCATGTGCCACAATTCCCCTCAACATCTGCAGTATTTTTGCCTATGGGGAGTCGTGCCTTGCTCACAACCATTAATTGTAAAATAGCATTACAGAAGATTTATCTCAAGCACCATTCCACTTTGCCAGGACTTGGAACTCACACATTACTGAAAAACTATATGAATGTGTGGCTAGTTATTACTGCCACGTGTTTAGAATGCAATAGATATGCTGATTTATTGTGATTGTAATGTGATTGTTATGCCAATTTGTTCTTCTGTCTGTGAGAATGGAGGGCATTGAGCTGGGGGGCTGATAAGACCAGGGTAATGGGCTGGGCAGGAGAATACATTGCAGTGCTAAAACTGTGCCAATGTCTGTGCCTGATGGAATGCAGAAGGCAAAGGCAAAGGGTGCCAAGGGGGCACTGAGGGAGTGGCACTGTGTGCTTTTTAATCATCCCCTCACTGTTATTTATTGCAACTCCAAAGGCACATTCACAATCAGCGGCTGCGGCCACTCCAGTTCTACATCAAAACCATCCATCACGTCACATGCCTCGCTCTCTACAGAGCACAAAAGGGTCCCCATCAAATGAGCAGTGCCTCTGTGACACAATGACCCAACAGTTCAAGAGTCACATCCACTGAAAACAGCTGAATACCTTCATCTGTGTCAATCGGTATAACTGTATAACGTCTGAATGTCGTGCTTACACATGCACAAACCAAGCAATTACCAATGAAAGGCAACAAAAACCTTTAAAACTAGCTTACACCAAGCAGACAGTCGGATGTCTGATGGTGTCCAGCCCAGGTCATTTTGTGTCTTTGGCTAAAATGTAAGTGGTATGTGTACAGTTTGGCCAATATTGCAGCCAATTTAATATACTGAATCAGCAGCAGAGCCACCAGCTGCAGTAGCTGTGAGTCAACATCATAGGTAGCTCTGGGAAGTCTGTTGGATGTGAATGAACATTTTTCCACACCTCTGTCAGAACCTACCTGTTGTTTCAGTACCCTGAGTTGTTCATCCAGTGCCGTCACCAGCTCCAGGATCATGGCACAAGGTACTGCAGAGTCGCTGGCGCCCACAAACACCTTGACGGGCCCGCTGGGGGTGACATGTAGCGCCTTGGAGTCGTAGTGGCAGGCCAGCAGGAGTCTGCGAGGGGCCAAGGGGTCCAGCACCGCCAGGATGTTGGAGAAGTTAATGGGGCCCCGAGGAGTGACGTGGTTGAAGGAATCAAACTCAACTGTCCAGCCAGCAGACAGGGTGTACAGTCGTGAGTATATGTGCTATGATGGGGGAAAAAGAGTAATAATAACATCGTCAGGATGGAAATAGGAACATGGTGACGTGACGCAGTGTCCATACATACTCTAATCAGTATTCCACACAAACACAAACAAACAAAGACACAGCAACAAAATCTGGAAAAGATTCAATCTTGCAAAATGCAAATTTAACAGTGCAATGTTAACAGACTCAGACTCACTTCTGCATACCGCATTAAACCACTGACTTTTTAACAGGGGGTTAAACTACAAGACAGCTGCATATTTAGCTCTTAAAGAAATGTCTTTCTTAGCACACAAGGATGTGGTGATGATGTGTCGATATACAGTACCCAGTATTTTTACACAAACAGCGGTAAAGCTCGCCTAGAATTCTTCCAGCTGACATTAAAATCAAGAAGAGGCCTAAGTGCACACTTCAGCAGATCTGAATGTGTTACTAAATGTCTAGTCTTATTTAGAGTGCTGAAAAGTGACCGCAAGCCTGACCTTACGCACAGCACGGCTCCCCTTGCTGCCAGGCAGTCTCTCAATGAGGATGGGCTGAAGGAAAGCATGCCACAACCTCTGGCCATCCACCTGGGACACAAGTCTTCGCACCAGAGCTACTGTGCGCTTACGAGGTCTGTGAACAAGCTGAAGAAACAGAATTAAGAAGTGGTTTACTCCAACATTAACAGGAGCCCCTATGTGTGTGTGTGTGTGTGTGTGTGTGTGTGTGTGTGTGTGTGTGTGTGTATTTATGGTGGAATATAGGCAAAATAAGTACCCTGCTATGTAAAATAAACAATATCCTATCACATTATATTTAAAAGACTACAGTGATACCATTAAGAGAGATTTAGACAAGTTTATAAAGTATCTCATCCTTTCTAAAGGAAACCTACAGAATATTTTACAACCCACTTACCTTGTCCTTTGTCAGGTCAGGTATGTGAATGAGAACTTCGTCACTGTCGGGGTCGCTGCTGGAGAGAGAGAAGCCGAGAGCCAAGGCGAGAGCCACCAGACCCCACAGGCAGAAGAACAGTGCTCGCACGCGACACATCCGTGGCTGGTCGCAACGACAGATTGCCCTGCTGAGTCTCAGCGGCGCAGCCTTGTACCGCAGCCTCATCTCATACACTGGGAACACTAGAATAACGATAAAAATGGTTAGCGTACTGTCACAAGCCCGTTTTGACAAGCCCACGTTCTATGTAGCGTACGACAAAAAAGACCATGAGACCTGTTTAATCTACAGACCCATGACAGTCAGCATCCCAAACGCTGACGGTAATATGTTCCCGGTGCCTGACATTGTAACATTACATCGTCAACACTTGAACAGCATTCAGAGCGTTCACTAACACACTATTTTACCTCCTTGATTTAACGGTAGCTCAGAAAAAAAACTGACTGCGCAAAAATCCGAGTTGGAACTTCACGCCGTAGTCTTGTAGAGAGCATAGAGTGACAATGTCATTCATATCGCCTTACAGTGTTGTAATTCTGATGCCTAGTTTACCTCTGTCGTCTAGATAATAGTTTTCGATGTCCTGGAGATCATCGTTCTTTTTGTATTGATCCTGTATTGCATTGCCATTTCGTACAATATGTTTTATAATGCTTCCAATACCGTTGCGAGCCAAAGCCAATCTACGTAATACAGATTCTGCTACTTCACACCCTGTGATGGACTAGGCTTCTTCTGATGTAGGTTACTGATGAGGGGAATCCTTTTTCTCTCACGGATGGAGCAGTCGCTGACCCACCGTTTTAAAACTTGACCTGCAACCTAGTAAGCACGCCAGTAAAATAAAAATACAAAATAAATAACTAATTCTGTTAATTTTGATTAAGGGCAGGACTGTTATTCCAGTATTTCAAAATCGATTTACCCGCTCAAAATAACACAAAAATTCTTTCCGCCAAGCAACCACGCATAAACGCCGACATCCAATTGCATTTTTGGAACATCTCTGATGTCCATTCAGTTTTCAAGGAGAACTTCGAATGTGCTATGATTGGTGCTTATCACGCTCCAAATTTTCCTGGCTGAACCAATGAGTGTTCGTGCAATCATAAACTCAAAAATTCTTTCATGGCAGATTTTTTTTCAAGCAGATAATTCGTGATCTGACGGTGGGAGGTCGGCAACGACTTTTTGTCGGGAACTGGTAAGCAGTTCCTTTTCATAAAACAAGTCGTCAGCTTGTTCTAAAATAATGTTTAACATTATTACAATATGTGGAGGTGAACTTTTTCCTAGAAGTCGATCTACGCTCCAAAATTTCCTAGCTAGCTGTCTATCAAGGTCTTTGTGTAGCTAACATTAGGTTAAATTAGCACATGGTAATGGTGAGTAGATTATTTCATTCTTACTGTCATAAATTAACCTCAATATTAACGTTTCACGTTAATTTATACCATTCGAATGTGTTACTAGTGAAGTAATATTTAAATAAAAAGAGGAATAAATTATCATTAACGTGAGACCAATTCAACGGTATTTCCCTAACCTTCAGCTAGTTCTTGTGCAACCAGGAGTTTTAAATGGCACGAACCAACGCCGATGGACAACGGGCCAAGCCCCAAAGAAGAAGACGGTAAGTAAATGCTTGGAGTTATAGTTAATATCTTAACTTTTGTGTTAAAATAGTTCGTAAACACTGCTATTGTTATATGTTAATGTTTAAGAATCACAATTTGTACTGTTCAGATAACAGTGGATAGATTCATACTCAAAATAAACTTCAGATTTTGCTGATATTGCTCTGTGTTATTGTCAGTGAAGTGCAGCATGCTTGTGGCACAAATTGGAACAACAACCTAAGAGAGATTGCAAGTTTGCTTCCCATTTCTGACACAATGCATGGCAGAGGACTCACAAAGGTATAGTGCAAGACCCTATTTCCTGCTTAACCACTCCTGATATTGCAATACTATGTATTGTCAAAACCTAGTGGAGTAATTCAGGGCCAGTTCCTAGGGTGCCAAACTTCAGGGGGACATTTGCAATGCATTTCTTTATTTTTTGTTCAGTTTTTCACTTATATTTCTTGAAAAGAGGGTGGCAAATCTTAAATCTGGCCTAGGGCAGCAAAAAGGCTAGAGCTGGACCTGTGGTAATTCACTGCTACACCTCACTTATCTGTTCACAGAAGGAGACGCTGGTCCACATGTTGTGGTACTTTGAATTTCTCCAGACGCATATAGAGAACCTACAGGCTCGTCTACCCCCTAGTTGTCTACCAGTTAATGAAACTGGTAAGTCACCTCTAAACTCAGTTGCTGTTATCTATCACTTTGATGTAACCTACTTTAATTGTTATTGAAATATTTGGAGTTAAGATCAGCGAGAGTTTGGAAACGTTTTTAGGTTAATTTACCAGCTTTGTAGTAGCTTTGATGATTAAATGCCTCATTATGGGGTGAATGGAGGCTCTTTCAGCTACCTCTAGTGTAGATTCCGAGGTTTTTGCACTTGCAGGATCTTAAACGGGAGGCGATGTTAAACAAAACCGAAATTGCATTTAGAACCTTGGTCAACGTAACGCTACGAAAATGGTCATCACTGGTTCCTATTCTTTAGTCTGCAAAAAGTCACAGTCTTGCCTGGTATGCTTTTAACTAATGCCTATTATTCCATGTTATTTGTTAGAGGTGAACTTTTAGTTTGTGTCCATACATGTGTGAAAATGTAGAAGAAGTGTACAAGGTCTAAGTGACATAGGAAACAGTCCAATGAGTTGTCTGCAGATCTCAAATCAGTGGTGGTGCGCACTGTGATGTGTAAAGCCGCAGTTTGTTTGTTTTTTTAACCTTTTTTCTTTGTCACAATGGTGGTTGACTAGAATCTGAATCAGAGAGTGAGGACAGCATAGTGTCCGAGGCTGAATCACCCCCAGCTCCTCTTCAGGCTAAACGTAAACACTTGTGTGCTCATTCACAGAGGCTCTCCCAACTACTTGCTGGTGTGTATATCAACTGAAGTCATGATCTCCATACACATTTTATGTGACAATGCAGAAAAGTTTGAATGGTGTTTGATGCAGCATCTTCTCATCCAGGAGGGCCGGTGAGCAGCTTGAAGAGTGGCCTGGACAATGATGAGACAAAGGCAGAGTTTCTATCAGAGGAAGATGAGCAGCCCACCCTTATGTGGCAAAGTGTGGATAACTGGACAGAGCCCGTCTCTGATGACTCAGATTCTCTGTCAACAAGCTCTCCGGACTCTGTGTACAGCCTGAGTCTGCTACAGACAGGGGGTGCTCTTCATGGAGGTGAAACATCTTTTTGCCTCTTTCATCAGTTGATGTGGTTTTGTTATGATTTAACATTTGGATCTTTCATTGTTCATGTCAAGGGCACTGTTCTGCTTGTGATGGACGAACCAGCAGTGAAGATGGAAGTCCTGGACAGTTTCAATTCACTCCACCACCAGTGTAAGTGAAGTTCACTATATCAGTAATCTGAATTGCTGTTCATCTATTATGAAGCTAACTAGCTTGTTGGCTTGCTACATTTAGAATTAAAAACGTAAATATAATTTGGCAATTTGTGTTTTTCTGTTAATTTAACAGTGTAAAAATCACTTTGTATATTTAGCAGATGCTTTTATCCAAAGCGACTTACATTTTGTCAACTATCAATTGTTCAGGGCCAGTCTCCCCTAGAGCAACTTAGGGTTAAGTGCATTGCTCAAGGGCACAACGGTGGCAGCTGGGATTTGAACCCACTTCAGGGGACTAGCACTAGCTAGCCAGGTTTCTTAACCGCTACGCTACCACCGTGACTTTGTAGCATAGTTTAATAGCATAGCTTAAACTGTGATCATCGTCATAGTGTCAGTGTTTCATTTTAAGAAAGGTTAACACCCACTATTATGTTGCCATATTTGTGTATGTGCTTTCAAGGTCAGTGCTGTTGTCCTTGAGAGAGCATGTCTGTGGGGTGGTTCAGCGCAGCGAGGAGAATGAGTCTGTGTGCAGCGCAGGCTCCACGCCCCTGATGCCCAACATGCCCTCGTTTGGGACGGGCCAGACGCTGAACCTGAGCCCTTCCCTCCTCACCTCCCCAACCCGTGGGGTCAGTCATGAGCTCCTGCCTCAGGGGCAGGAAGACCTTCAGAGTAAGAGTCTTACACTGGCACACAGTCACACGATCAGACTTTGTGTCAGAGACAAATGAGCTTGCCCGAGAGATTGTTGCAATGTGTTGGTTTCTGGTGGAGGAGGGGTATAGGGTCATGTAAATGGGCCATTATGAATAAAGAGACACAGCCTTTGTAATATCGGATGTAATATAGGATCTGTGCTGAAAGGAAATTGGATTGTGCAGATATTAAAGTAATGACAAAGCATAGGTTTAGTTGGGGAATCTGTTTTAATAATTTTATACTTACAGCCACAGCTTTTATTTATGTTTTTTTTTTTTTTTTTTACAGCTTTGTTTGAGGACGTGTGGGTCAACTCTGAAGCTAATGCTTCTAAAATAGCCAATCTGCAGTCCAGTCAATCAAATTATTCAGTAAGACCTTAAGATCCTTGCATGCATATGGCCCTATACATTTTTCATCAAACACACTGTAACTGCCCCCCCCCACACACACACACAGGCATCACTTATGACCATCCTCAGGAATGTCAAGTAAAAATCCATATTCTAATATAATGGAGGCATGTTGCTGTTAAAGGTCCCTGAGTGGTCGACCCAGGGCCGGAAGCGAGGCATGACCCAAATGTCCTCTCAGAGTGATGAGGAGGAAGGAGGCTGCAATGACGTTACCTGGACACCAAGGCTGATCAAGGTGCGGCACAGACGGAAGCCCAGAGCGCTGAAAAGGGCAATGAAGCCCACCCCAGACGCCAAGAAGAAGTGCGTCAATGGCTTCATCATGTTCTGCCGCATCAACAGGAAGCTCTACCTGCAGTAAGTACCTTAGGCCCTGTTGTTGATATTGGATAGGTTTAATGGTGACGTTAAATATGTGTGCTGTCTATCTGTTAAATAGATCTCGACCTGGCACCCCATCCACTGTGGTGACCAAGGCCCTGGCTAACATTTGGCACCACCTGCCAAAGCAGGAGAGACGCATCTACTGGTTAGTGATCACTTCCCATACATGAACATTAACATTGACATTAGTGGTACGTCTCTAAAGTAGACGTAGAAATATAGACGTAGAGAGGTCCAAGTCTTTCACCCTTCACTCCCAGCTTGAATGACTTCCGTCCTGTGGCACTCACTTCACGTAAGTAAATGTTTTGAGACTTGCGAGAAACATCATTTGCAGCATGGTTCCACCTACTCTTGACCCTCATCAATTTACATACAGACAGAACAGATCCACTGATGATGCCATCACCACCACACTGCATTCCTCCCTGACACATCTGGAGAAGAAGGATACTTATGTAAGGATGCTGTTTGTAGACTACTGCTCTGCAGTCAACACCATTGTCCCCAGTATACTTGACAGCAAGCTTAGGTGTTTTGGTCTACACACCAGTCTTTGCAGTCAGGTGGTGAGAATGGGCTCCATCACTTCAATCCCCTTCACCATCAACACAGATGCCCCTCAAGGTTGTGTCCTGAGCCCTCTAATTTACTTCCTGTACACTCAGGACTTTGCAGCTATGTACAGCTCTAATATGGTCATTCAGTTTGCTGATGACACTGCTGTAATTGGCCTGATTACCAACTGTGATGAGACAGCCTACAGGAGCGAATTTAACAACTTAACGCAATGGTGTCAGGACAACAACCTTTCTCTCAACATTGCAAAAACTTCAGGAAGAAAGGAGATTAGTTGGACCCCATTATCATCAATGGTTCGACAGTGGTAAGGGTAAACTTCAAGTTCCTTGGTGTCACTCAGAAGACCTTACCTGGAATAGCCAGATTGACCAGATTGTTAAAAAAGATCAGCAACGTCTCTTCCACCTCAGACAACTAAGGAAGTTTGGTATGTGGACAAAGTTCCTGAAGGCCTTTTATATTGGCACCACAGAGAGCATCCTGACCGGAAGCATCACTGCATAGTTTGGAAGTTACATCTCTGAAGGCCATTAGAAGGCTAAAAGAATCAGTAAGAACCCCAGCCATCCTAGTTATGGACTGTTTCAGCTGCTATCATCTGGCAAGCGATATCGTAGTGTTAAGGCTCAGACCAACAGACTCCAGAACAGTTTTTTCCACTAAGCAACAATGCTTATGAACACTGAAATAATGACAACCTAGGCCTGTGCCTGTCAGTCTTTTCACTAGAGCACTTTCCTTTTTTTTTTTTCTTCACACATATACATACTCTCTCACTCGCTCTCTCTCCCTCACTTAACATACTATTTATTTATTACTTATTTTTGAGGAGCAAAAACACAAGATTTTTACTCTCTTATACTAGTATAATGAGATGTAAGAAAGACTCTTGAATCTTAAATTTAATATAAGTAACCTCCGTCATGTAAATTACAGTTTAAAGGCGCGCCGCTTCAGCTGCCAGGAGAACCGTAATGTGCGGGTGCAGGAGGAGGAAGACTCAGAGGCCGAGGATTGCTCGCCGAGCCCCCTTCACCTGCTCCTGGCTGACCGGCACCTGTGTGCTGCAGCTAGGGGAGAGCCTTAATCTTGGTCCACTACTGTTACCATGGCGAACACGCCCAAACACTGAGGGAATGGAACAAGCTGAAGGTGATCAGCTAGATACTAGAGCATCCTAGAACATCTATTATAAATTATTTTAGGGCACACAGAATTCTTGTTCCCATGGTTTTAAATCAACAGTGTATAATTGGCTTGTTGACTTATTTATTCACACACATTTTAATTAGACAAGTGTTGTTTCAACTAAATCTGTGGGCTTTTTATGCTTTTGTTTGAACTGTAGTGAGTGCAGGCTTTTCGTTTATTTAATTCAAAATGTGGTCACTGCTATAAAGTACTTCTAAAATAAATTATTTCCACTGACAACAGGGCTAGCGTAACCATATGCAGGCAAGCTTAAAGTTCGCCTTTCATATTGTTTTTTGAAAGTAGTTGTATTTATGTGTGTGTTTTAGTAATATTATCCAAAAGTTTGTGGTTTGCAATAGTGGGAAACAAACATTTTCATGTCTATCCATGTATATTTGTTAATGTTTGAGGAATTCTTTTGGTGGAAATCAGAAAGAGAGACAGAGACTCTGAAAGGATTGAATGTTTCCATGATGTGGTATGACAAATGGTTTGTATTTATTTATTATCTATTTATACAAGTTTTTTACATTCATATTTAAAATTAAGGCAAAGGTTCCTTCATTATCCCATATTAGACTGTTTCATGTGTTAGTAGAAGTCAATAGGGGTAGTACTTGAACTTTCACTTCCTTCACAAAATAGTTAATTTTTATTTTTCACTGATTTAGGTTATGATGGAAAACAACAGAGACTGTTCTATTTATGATGGGCTGTTTTAACATAAAATTGTATGTTGATAATTGACAGACTACCCTTAAATGAACTTCATTTCTGTATGTAATAAAAAAACATGTTTTCGATATGTTGCCTGTATCCCTGTGGTTGCTTGAGTAGAGATGCCTCTGGTTTGATTTCATACAAGAGAATCTGTCACAAAAGACTGATTTATCAGCAATGTAACTGAAATACAAACATCCATCCACACACACTGGCTTCAGATAGGTCCATGGTAGTTTTCCAGTGTTCTCTGTGACAGCCCTGTTATCTGGTCTATTCCTTTCTGAGTGTTCCATTGGAGTGTTATGGTCTCATTTGATGTCTCCTGGTGCAATGCTGAACATGGTTTTGAGCTTGTGCAACTCCTCATAGGCAAACAGGGACTCCTCCAGCAGATGATAGTTGTTCTTACGAAGGCTCTCCACCTCCGCCAGGAGTGCCAGTTTATCCCTCCTCTCCTGGCACATTCACACACACGAGAAACATGCAGATAGAGCTTGTGTGGCACGTGTTTATATATGTGTATGCTGCTTAGTATGGGAATTAGGTAGTACATTTCTTGGAAGCTGTTATTATTGTGTGTGTGTGTATGGAATGTATGAGTGAGTATTGTGTGTTGTATGGTAAAACTGAACCAAAAAGTGAAACAGTGATCACAACGCTACCTTGTTCAAATCAGTCTTGAGCTCTCCTAGTACGGCCTCCAGATACTGGAGTTTTCTGGTAAGGTCCTCAGAGTAATTGCTTATGCAGTGCCATGGGAGAGATGTAGATAAGATCAGTGCACACTTAAATGAGTCAACCAACTCTGCACAGCATAGGAGTACTGTATATATTGTACTGCATATACTTACATTGTAAGCAGCAAGGTGTATATATGTCAGGTCAATGTATTAATGGCTGTTTACTAAACAATACTTAGTGAACTAGACAAGCACTCGGAGAGCGTAGACCTATACCAAGGCAATATAGGGTCACTGATGCAATACAAATTCTGGATCAACACCAAAATGTAATAATTTGTTCCTTAGCCTAATACCTACATTACACACTGACAGCCAGCCAGACAATGCCGGTGAAAACATAATCTACTTGGTGGAGGTAATTAGTGATGTGTTGAATAAGTAATCATGATTTCATGAGTACCCTTCCATATATTAACCTCAAAGATGAAGAAAATACATGCAAATCAATCATCAATCTTTTAACCTCAGTCAGCCATTACAGTATATGCTAAATTATATAAGTTGTTGCTATATCTTTTTGTAGCTATTATGTAGAAAGCCCAATACCCCTGCATAGTAGAGCCTTCAGGAAGCATCTCAGGGGGACTTCTGCCCACTGCATTGGTCTCTGGTACTGTCCCCATTTCTTGATACTCGCTTGTACAAATTGAGGCCATTTTATCCTTCACTGTGAAACAAAATAAAGAACACAGCTGTCATCATCATTGTGCCTGTTTAAGAGGGACATCCATCCCTGTCCTCAGAGGACTCTACATATGCAACCTCTTATATCATCCTGTTGGTCAGTACCATTAATCAAGCTGTCTACTGAAGCCATTGGGCCCTGGTCCTCATGGGATTTGAAGTCCCAAGCTGCAGTTTCACCAAGTTCAGAAACTGACCCAAATCCTGTATGTAATATACAAACCACATTGTCATGATTTTAACGGGACAATAACTGAAATCCTAATGTCCTCTCTAAACGTAAACTCCAAACCCTCAAAGACCTAACAGACATGAATCAACCAAACATTAAGACAGATCATGCCAGTTAAGTCTGAGGGTTCAGGGGTTCAGGGCTTATAGGCGTAGGTCTTTGACAATGCTGGCCATTGGCATTCAGCCTTAGCGTTGTGTAACAGATTGTAAATGTGTAACAGATTGTAGGCTGACTGACTGTAACATTGGCTTACCATTCCTTCTGATCTGTGGTGATCTACTGCTGTGTGCTGGTGAACTCTGTGGTGTTGTCCCAGAAGGGCTGTGAAGTAAGTCTGCTGAATCCTCTGGATATTTATAAAGGATCCCATCTATGTTCTATGGAGAAGATTGGTAGAGTGATCTTCAACAGGGTGCACACAGCAGTTTTACTACTTATTACAAAGTAGGCCAATATGAGACAAAATCGTGCTACAGTTTTCATACAGTTAAATACAGTATCTGACAGGGTCACTTACTGTAACTTTACAGTGATCTTTCTCAGTGTTATCATTTACAGAAAGTAGCTTTCTAAGGTCCTCTTCGACCTTGTTCTTACGGCTCTGCTGGGGAGACTGAAAACTCCTGAGTGTGGCAAGCATGAGTGGCTGACCAAACACATTTTTGGTCTTCAGGTCCACCTGACTGGGCAAAGACACATGTCAAACTGAGTAATGACTGCTTGCACTTTCATAAAAGCATTTTTACAGTAATATATTCATGTACAGTATAATTCAGCAAAAACAAAATATACATGAATGTAATAATATATATGTTACATTATCAGAGACATCCAGATACAACAGTAGATTCTACAACACACACAAATACTCAATAGAACAAAGTCAAAATACTGTAGGTCAATAAAAACAACTGGTGATTTAACAGGTGATCTAAATAGATTTTTATTAATCTTTAAATTATAGTTAAGTTCAAGTTTACCTTTTCATTCCCCTTGAGTCACTTTGTTTGCTTCCAATCATGCCCTCCTGTCTGTGATCTGACTGGGAGTGTTCATTCATACCTGACCTCACATAACAGCTTGGCTTGATTGGCACAGGCTGAGGGACAAACCTCTGTGTCTGCTGTAGACCACCAGAACCACCCTGACTTTGCTGCCATTGGTTTAATGGACGTTTGTTGGAGGGCTGCTTCTTCATATGATGCTGAATGGGATAAAAATGATGCTGGCTAGGTGGACTTGCGTTAGGAGGAGAGGTTGGAGTTATGGTGGCTCTCATAGACATGGGCTTCTCCACCACCGAAATCTTAACCCCCTGAGGGGAAATACATAGTCTTCTGTGAAAACAAAACCAAACCAAACCAAAAAAAACATTTAATGTGAAACAGAGGCATTCAATTTAATGCCACAATACTTCAAGGGGCATAAAGATTGTGTCACTGAATCTAGTATGATCTGGCATCATATACACCTTCAACAGTGAATTAGTTGTAACTGCAAGGTATATGAGTTCAAATGCAGATGTTATTAAGGAGAGATGATAAATGCTGTTATCATGTCATAGTAATTTACAGGTTATAGCGCCACCTGATGAGAAGTTCAACACAGCCCATCTAGGTTACCTGGGCTTAGGGATGACCATTTTAGACCGTGGTGCTGGAAGGGTATGGTAGTAAAAGCCCTGGGAAGGATTCAGGGGAGGGGGCAGTGGCCTACATCTGGCCAAAGCATGGCTGTCCTGGCTGGGAGAAGCGACTTGCCTCCTGAGGGCCCGAGGGGTAATCCTGGGGGTGAAGTATTCTGATTCTGAGTCGGGCATTTCTACCACGGAGTGGACCGTACGAGTGGGGGACATGGGCGAATGCATCTCTATTCTGAGATAGCTGTCTGAGTCATGCATCCATTCGTCACTACACCATTCATTCAGAGTCTGTCCATTGGGGTGTGTCCTGGGATTACTGTTTTTAAACAGCTGGTGGACATTTGGAACATTAAACTGCAAGAGACAATTGTATAATATTCAAAGGAATATAATTACAATCATGAATAGAGATAGAAGAGATCCATATCAGATCTGAGAAAAATATAAAACTAACCTTTGAAGATACATTGCTCTGATATTGATGGTTGTGTGGATTTGATCTCTGCACCCTCTTGAACACCTGTTGAGCTATGCCTGCACAAGACAAATTGACTTAAAGTACTCATATCAGCCCAATTCAATTCATTTATTTTATGGTTTATTTGACATGAACAGTGCACATTAATACACATGGAATTTTGATGTGCCAGAATTAGCCAAATTCTATTTCTATTCTATTCTAATTCTATTGGCCATTAAAATGAATCACTATATAACCACAATATTAATAATGTATCCTAATATCATCACAATCCTTGCACTGATTTTATTTACTGGTGTGAGATGCATGTTACTAACATCATTCCTTTATTTGATCATGTTTAGGTGGGTGCTTGTGTGTTTGTTAGTTCTGTTACCATTGGATTGACTGTCTGTGACAGCTCCTCGGTTCCATTCAACACTGTGATGGCTGTCCTGTACCACTGGGTTGAGACGTAGTCCATGACTTTGACAACATACACAACATTTATGTATTATTTCAACATCAACTATTAGACACAAACACACACACAAACAAAAAACACAAAAAACAATTCATATTTCACAAGTGTAAAAACCTTTAAATACATTTAATACACCATTATACTACAATAAGAGAAGAACTATATTATTTAACATCTCTATATCTTGGTATGTACAAACAGTTAAAAACAGGAACATGATTGTAATAATATAAAGCGGGACTCTCACCGGTTGTTGTAGAACTGGTATTCCGTGTAGAACAATGGTAGTGGAGGCCTCTCTGGAGGAGTCTCAGGTAATGATGGACTTTCATGGCCTCTGCAAGGTGACTGTAGCAGACAATTATTACATCCCATTATTTAATCCTCATCTTATCCTGACCTAGTCAGTACGTATACATTATTTTGATTTGTTATATTGCCAAAATTGCAGATTTCCCCAGCTGTGTCTGAGATGAGTCTGAATCTGACATGTTAGATATTTGTCTTAAGTTATCTTGTGAAAATATATCTATTATGTCAGGCAGATGTGTTAGCACTAGCCTTCTTGAGCCAAACCAAGAGGACTGGGATTGAGACCACTGGTACAAAGCAGGAGATTGTCTGCACTGTCCTCCCCAGATATCTAGGCTAAAGATGAATACTGGATTTGTCTGGACGGAGCAATGTTGTGCTTTGCTGTGACCTCGACTATACTGGCAGCATTGTGCTGTCAGTCTTAGAAAATGATGTGTACAACCATTAAAAATCCAGCATTTAGAAACATTACAGCCTAAATTTAAAATAAGCATACAGTTCATCTAGTAAAGTCAAGCAAAGTAATAATCCTAATAGCACAAATAATAGCCTAAAAGCACAAAAACAAAGTGTGTTGAATTAAAGGCCCAGGTTTAAATAACAATTATGAATATAGAGAAACAATATTAAGATACAGGCCTACCGTTAAACAGGAATTATATAAGCCTGTCAGTGCATCTGTCCAAATCTCCATTCTCCTCATTAAGGGTGAAAAAATAAAAATGAATCAGAATCCAGTCATTTTCTTTACAAAGCTCTAGTGGAATTTCATAGCTGCTCTTTACAACACAGTCAGCTATGGGCAACTTGGTGAGTCTCATCACTCCTCCCTCTTCTTCACTCCATCGCCCCCCCCCCTCTATCTTTTTTCCCACTCATGTGACCCCCCCCCCCTCCCCTTCCTCAGAGCCTGAGAGATTTATGTAAGCAGTTGCTCATTTTGGCACACTAACACCTTTGGGAATTCCACACAATATTTGTCAGTAAGCTATGTTTCTTCTGGATTCAGTGACAGCTGTGTCTTTATTGGAATGATTACATTCATTCATTGGCGATTGTGAGCTGACCAATGCCCATATAACTGTTGCCATCCTTTGCACCAGGAAAACATTGCCTAGGGCTAGGCCAAATGGATCCTGAAGTTCTGGAGGATATAGTCTTCTTGCTCTCCACTGTTTTTTAAAAGTGCTCTACAAATAGATTCCCATTGAAATGCAAGGTAATTTCAGTCCAAAAATAAAAATTACAATGTTGTAGCCTGAATATCCTGTTTTGTTAACCCATAGACATATCTTCTCAAACGCGCTGTTTCCATCGCATGTTTGTCTATCGATTCAAAAATGCAGAGAACGATGACAGCTCTTTTATCGATTTCTGGTTGGACAGCGATCACATTGCATAGCCTAATGATTGATTCTATATCTTTATGACGCGCTTGGTCTGGAATACCGCCAGGTCTAGCAGTTTGTGTCAAACTCCCTTGTCTTTTTGTGAACCACTCCCTCTCACCTTATACAAATGTGAGAAACGACGAAGCTCCAACTACAAAATGGCCATAAATTTGCGGTTGTTACCCGAATGGAAACACTTTGCTTCGCGGCTAGAAAAAACAATACAGGTATTAATTTGACCTATGACGAGCAACTTCTTCGGCCGCTCGAGGCCGCTGCTACGCTGTACACACTGTAAACACAGTATTTTTCTCCCCTGGACAGACAGGTGCATTCAACCAAATCTTGAAAGGCAAATTCACTTCTTTTAGATACATAGACAGATATTTTGAAAGGTTTTGTTTGTGTTTGAATGAAGATATTTTTAAAATAATGTATAAAATCTAAAACTATTGAATCACCAGGAAAGGGAACGCCAGAGCCATGTCAATCAGAGTGATAAAGAGGATACCATATACCAGGATGTCCATCCAAGCGTCCAGTTTCACTTCAGTTGTCCAACTAGTGACCATCTTCAATGCATTACAGCATACACAGGCCACAGCGGCAGTACGGTGCTGGGCTTTCAGTGGAGTCAAACTGTTATCAAACATCAGGTAAAAAATTAACACAAATTTAGTCTCTCTTAATCTTTTGTGCTGTTTATGTCGATAGCATAGCAAAAAGTCTCACTCATATTTTTCTCCTCAATGTTTGTCTTTACAGATAGACATGTGGCAAGATGACGGACACGGTAACCTTCGCCACCACTCAACAATCCCTGTATACGGCAGATATAAAATAGAACGCATGCTGTTTGTTCCCAATCAACGTGTCCTGGTGGGATACTGCAGTGACTTGTGCCTGCGGGTCCTGACTGATAACTCTCAGGAAATGGTTGTGCTATACCATACTCAGTGCCCGGCGTCGGTTGTTAGTATGCACTACTGCCCTGAGACCAATGAGCTTTTGACTGGCAGTATGGGCCTCATTGCCTTCTGGGGATTCTGGGCATCTGCTCAAACTCCGCTGAGCCTGCTGCGAATTCTGGACTGGACTAGGTGTTCAATTGAGCGTGAGACTGTTGTCTCTGCCTTTGTGTCCCAACGACAGACTAACTCCATTTATGTTCTGTGTGACCAGAACATAAAGAACTTTGAGCACACTGGTAAACACGAGCTTATTGAATTCAGTGGTCAAAGTATTGCCTCGCTGCGCTGTGTCATTGCAGAGTGGCGGCAGAGATATTTATACACAGGTGACGCCGATGGTTATGTGCAGGTGTGGAGCTGTGACATGCGTTGTTTGTTACTTCAGTTCCGTGCCCATGCTACTGCAGTGACTTCTGTTGTGCTTCTTGCCGAGTCTGGTAGTGTTCTGACTGCCTCTACGGGATGCTGGATCAAACAGTGGACACGCAGTGGCGATCTTCTCCTTAAATTGCACATAGATATGCCAGGAGGTGTCCAAACCATGTGGAAGCTCAGCAAAAACACCATCATGTGCCAGTCGTCCACCTCTTTGGATGTGTGGCGTCTCAACAACTTGTACAGGTCTTTCAACAACACTGCTTGTACTGTTCGTGTACTCAGACGAACAGAGTGTAGCCAGGGAAAAGGCCGGATTCTTGCAGTGACCCTCGACGGCATCATCCGATTCTTCTCACCGGTCACTGGAGAACTGCTGTTTCTCTCCTGGCCATTCTTGCACATCGACAAAGCCCTCAGCTTTGCTTACGACCCCAGTCAAGAGGAGCTGTACTTGTGTGATGGGAGCGTGGAGGTCTTTGTGCTGAACACCACTCTCAGCCCTTGTCCAGTGAAACACATCATAAATGCTGTGAAAGAAGGCAATGATGGAGTGCTGTGTTTGGAGACTGTAATGGTCTGGAGCTCAAAAGGTGGTGCTGGAGATGAGAGCCCACTCTGCCTCGTGTTCAGCGGCCACCGTAATGGGAAACTGCAGCTCCTGGCACCGCTCAGTTTGTTCTGTGAACCTCAGAAAGCACACAATGGAGCCCTACTCCAAATGAGCAGCCTCTCTGGGAACCGACCCTCCATCTGCTGTTACGGTTCAGACTGCCAGTTTACCGTCTGGTCAGTAAAATTTGAGAGGTGTGAAGTTCACTTGACTCTGGAGGCTCACATAAGCTGTGATTTCACCCCAGTCCACTCCAGGCTGATGAAAAGGTTCATTTGTGTCGTGTCACCCCAGCAACACTTGATCTTTTATTCCATTCACGAGGATAGGTATGCTGAGAGTGAGCGGAGAAAGTCAGAGCGGGTCTCGTGCCTTGACTACTGTCCTCAGCTTGACATCATGGCCTTGACAGGGGAGAGCGGTAAAATTGAGATCTGGAATCATGATGGGGACCTAGCAGCCGAGATCCAGCTAGGCGTACCTGTGACACAAGTGTGCTTTGGAAACGCTCGTGGCGACATCCTCGCTTCTTTCGCAGACAGCATCAGTATTATCCCAGTCACACACATTCTGCCTGCCAGCTATCTAAGAACTGTGTTAAATCAGGCCCCGATAGATGACATAGTTGAACTACCTATTCCCTTCCTTCCAGAATCACCCTTGCACTATGACATGTCCTTGGTACCCAAGATTTATCTGAAGTACATCAATCTGACTAGGGAGAATGTAACAATTGAACCGACCCCTGATCAAACCACAGCTGAGAGCTTGTGGGAAGAAAGTATACCCCCAGAGGAACAGGAAAAACAGACCAGCAAGTCTATCATTAAGCCCTACAAGCCACCAGTGTGGAGAAAATCAGGTGAGACTTCAAAGACCCTTTTAAACATGTCCTCTGCCACTCTGTGTATGACTCCATATGTGTGTGTTTATCAGATTAATTTCCAAGTAATTCGCCTCCACCCTAACCCCTTTCTTTCTCTCATTAATTTATAAGTTTTCAGGACAGCAAGGAAAACTCAGGCACCAGTCTCAAAAGCAGAACCTCATGAGAAATCTGAAGAAGTTGTTCCTACCGAAGGGCTCAGACTGAAGAAGAGATCTGAAGTTTTCCTCTCCATCTTCAGCCACATTGCCCGAGATGGTTACATTCCTAACTCAGTGATCCGAGCCATGCAGACAGAGGAGGTGGACGAGGAAGAGGAGGAGGAAGAGGAGGAAGAAGAGGAGGAAGGATACACTTTCGATAACATCCTATCTTATGGACTCCTCAGAGACTATGGAGGAAAGGAGGTCGTCACCGAACACACACAAGCCATTCAGGACATTTTAACACGTGCAAAGGTTACAAGAATAGTTAATGTGCCACAACCAACATTTAAACCTGAGACCACCAGTCCCAAAGAGGAACAGGCACAAGAAGGAGATGCTCAGGGGACTGGCGTGGTGGAAGATAAGGAGCAACAAACGATACAAGCAGTCCACTCACTGCTGGGACATTTAAACATAACATGTGAATTTGCTTACAAGGAAAGCTGCGAGAAGCTGATGCTGCTCCTCAGTGGGCTGCGAGTGTTCCAGAACCTTCAGAATCAGTTGAAATCGACATTTGTGTCTCATGCTCAGGATCCATCTCTCCTCTGGCGACAGCAGGAGGGCTTGAGAAACCTTCACCGGTTTCAACTTCTGCATGGCGACGACATAGGTCTGGTTTGCACATTCTTGGTCAGCTCGAACCCAGCATTACGTGACTTGGCAAAAAGCATTCTTAAGGAGGTGTACCAGATTTCTGAAAAGCAGGCACTAAGGAATGAACTGCAGAAAGCAATAAGGTACAGTAGGTCTTCTAGGACCTTAGCTTGTATCTCATCTACAATCTGTGGCTGAATTTCAACATCCTTACCAGTCCCTAAACCCTGTACCTTCAAAGAGTGAATATACCTCATTATTGGCTGATTCAAGCTAGTTAAGTCTTTAGGGTTAAGGGCTTAGGCTTATGGAAGACATTGGGATTCAGCCTATAGTCTTTTTGTCATTTCAGCTTAGAGACTTTAGAGATACTGCTTAATAAAGTTACTGACCACCTGGAGCTGATTGTGGATGCTAAGCATATTCAAACGTCACTCGAGACGTCGAAGCAGCAGATAAACACCAGAGGTCAGTTGCCCTCACAACTGGCACTGGAATACCATGTAAAGTGTGTAATCCATTTTACATTTTACACTTTTTTGATGAAAAGATGAACAATCCATATGCAGATGACTATGCTAATAGGGCAGTTATAGGGCAAAATTTTCACTGTAAATGTTGATAATCTTGTTTACTCATGTTCATGAAATGATTTATCTCCCCCCTTAGACACAAAAGGAAGCAAAACACGTTGCACCTCCTCAGTAAACTCTGAAGACAACCAACATGAATTTCAGCAGATGTCGCAACAATATAAGGGCAATTTTTTATTTTAAAAGTTTTTATTTTATTTAGGCCTATATTTTCATATTTTAAAGCTAAATTTGACATGATTATGCAAACTTGTTTCTCTCCAGACCCACAAAAGGCCTGCAAGTTCTCCAAAGCAACCCAAGGAAGCTCTAAAGTCTCAGCCATAGAGAAAGGCAGACGCAGTGAAAAGGAAATGGAACAGATTGAAATAGTGAACATGATTGGGATAAGTAGGACATTGAGTCACACTCCCAAGCCAGCATGCCAGCAAAAGCATGCCGTCAAACCACAGTCTAAAAAGGCCCATCTTCTTGATATGGAACGGGCAGGTCAATCACTTAATGACCCATTACTGTACGCATTTAGAAAAGCTCGTAAATACAGTCCAGTTACAGTTCCTCCTGTCAACTTGGGTGTGCCCAAATACGAGTCGCACCTCCTACCCAGCGACTCTGGCTTGGGTTCCCTGATGAGTCAAGAGATATCCTCAGAGAAGGTCCCCTCTAGAGGGGTTGGGGGTTTCCTAGCAATCACCAAGCGTGTTTCCCCATACTTCAGTTACGGATCCCAGCACCCTGAGCCTGTCTCACAGGATCTCCACTCTGTCTATGCGCATCCTGATGACATGACAACTAAGCATCATCGCAGCACCAAACTTACACAGCGCACAAACCAATATCTGCAGCATATGATCCAGCATCCTCAGCAAATTTCCCAGCATTTCCTGCTAATCTCCCAGCATGCTCGGCATATCTGCAAGCATCCTCAGCACCCCTTCCAGCCTCCTAAGCAGATCTCCCAGCAATCCTGTCACATCTCCCCAGATCCTCCTGGCCTTATATCTGATGCTCATGAGGAGCCCAGTGAGCTGGGTCCGGTCCTCGATGAAGGAGATCCCCACTGGAGGGAGAGCCTACACAAGCTCATCTCCCTTCATGGCTTCCGCTCTAAGAAGGCAGCTAGGCAGGCAGCCTCGCTGTGTACCCAGCCTCTGCGTTTCCAGGCCTGTGTCGGCACAGCGACTCTGACTTTTCCTCAGCTGCACTCCCAGCAGCACTGGCAGGGGGCATTGGGTGAGAGGGTCACACAGAGCATGGAGATGACAGGCACATGCAAGGAGACCCCACCAACCAAGTTTCAGCACAAACTTCCTCTACCATGGCGCTTAGGCCACCTCCCCCTGAACCCACGGGGTCAGGTGAAGTATGGCAACCTGGAGATGGACTGGGTGAGAACAGATGACACTGTGCTTTGCCAGACAGGGAAGATCAACCTGCCGAAAATAAACCTCAAAGGCTCCCTTATTCAGGCTTAGTAAAGAAAAATGCATAAGAATATATCTTGTATTAGTATTTAGTTTTGGATTGCTTTCTGTTAAAACAATCAAATGAATTCAAAGGTAAATACAGTGAAGATGCAGAAAAAACTAAGAAATAGGTCTTGTCTCTGAGACAATAAAACATGAAATGAATGAATGAAATACAGTTGGACATGAAATATAGCTACCCCATGTGAATTTTACTTTAGTCTACTTCAAGCAAGCTGCCTGATATAATAAGACCCCGAGCACAAACAGTCCTCTCAAAATCACAGCTTGTGGATATTTATTATCGAGTTGATACAGTTGTACACACCACATCAAATCCACTGTGTAAAACTCTTGTGCTTTTTTTCTCTGGCCATAGCATCTCAGTCAGGTTCATCAAAAAGTCAGTTGGAATAGGAAAAGCAGGAGAAAAACAAAACAAGAACAAAAAAATAGTATATAAACACAGGTTTGGAAAAAGTCAAACTACCCAGCTCAAATGTACACATCATCACTTAAGAATCTAAAAAACAAATTAAGCTGGAATGTTGACAGAAAAATTCACTCCACCCACTAAATATATACAACACTAAACTAATGTAAAAGTATATACAAAGAAATTATATTTGTGCATCATTATTTTGCATAAATGGTCACAGTTTTGGTTGCATGTCAAAAGCTTTTTCACAACTATTTGCTTATTTTGCTTGCAGCCCTTTTCCTTGTCGAATTCATTATTTGAATATCAAGAGTACAATTTTGAAGACAAAAAGGATTCAGATGGACTGACAAAATGAACCACAAGTAGTGAACTACAAGTAGTCCAATCAGCCTACCAGACTTTGCCTTTACATTTATTGCATACAAATCATGTAAGTGCGGTTCCTTGTGAGTAATTTTTACACTTTGTGTCATAATGCAACATGAGTATTTCAAAACACTATGGCCAACAAACAAGGGGGAAAAAAAACTTTTTTTTTTCACTCACATTCTGAACAGCACCATTTTAAACAGTATTTAAAAAAAAAAAGGATCTGTGGTCCCAAAGATCTTTTAGGCATTCCTCTTACCCACATATGGGAAGAAATAGATTGATCCTTTTCACTCTATAAGTACCGACAACATGTTGGTCAGGATGTCTATGAAATTGTCCAGGCCCCAGAGATAGCCATCCTCGCGGTTGCCCTCAACCCACAGGGTCCTGTGGTCCAGAGTGAGTGGAGGGTCCACAGGTAGAGTCTTACCAAAGTCAATCATCCACACGCCAGCCTTGCCTGTCCTATCGTGTATGAATAGCAAAGAGCTACCCACCACCTGTAGAAGTGAGAGGAAAACGTACTTTACAAAATGGATGTTTCACAAGAGAAAAAAAAACATGATCACAAACAGAAGGAGACATAGACAAGTCACTCAGACCAAGACTCACCTCATGTGCTCGAAAGAAGTCTGAGTTTTCAAGCACCTGACGCAACTCTTTCAGTCGCTTCTGGTAACTCCTCTGACAAAAGGAAGATATATGATATGAATAATTCTGGCTTTGACTGTTTTGGCAAGACACATAAAGTACAACAAAGTGTGATTAAAAAAGCAAAGCCTCTGATAAAAAAGGGGAGAGTGTAATCCTACAATGTTTCCATGCTTTTGGGAAACACCCCTGCTGAGGCTGGCTACTATACGGTCATCTTCCACTTCTTTGAGGTGGAAACAACAGATCAAAACGCCTCTGTACGCATTGGACAGACATACAACCAATCAGACCAATGATTCCAAAGACAAAACAGAGCTGAGTGTGTCATAATTTGAAACAAAACATGTTAAACCAGCCCCAGTTGCATAAGGGATGAAAGTCTGTTTTTGAAAACCAAGTGGAAATAAGCCTCATGGCTATACTAACCTGCATAGCAGATCAGTATGTTTGAGAACCTGGTCTGTTTTCCAAAATCATAGTTGCTAACCAGTTTGCTCAGTATGGTATGGTTTTCCACACTCCTTCAAAAACAGGCTTTCACCCCTTTTGCCATGGATGTTGGTTGGCATGTGTGGCTTGAAATTATGACACACAGTGCTCTGTTTTGTCTTTGGCACCCTTGGTCTGATTGGTTGTACTGGTTGGCAATGGGAAATTGCATTGCTAAGTTTGTAAGTTATTTGGCAACTATGGTTTTGGGAAACATACCCCAGACTGGTTAAAATTAGATGTTTTAACCTAAAAAACACATAGCAACTATGGTGGTCTCAGTCACACATTGCTACAGTGTCCCAAAACCTGTGGTTGAGCTAAATGTTTCATGTCATTTAGCTACAAGTAGTGGCAATGTGGATCCAATGAGCTTTGTCATTTCCCCTGCAATTCATTCTCCATGGGAATTACTGTGGATATATTATAGTGTGTTTATACTATATTATAGTGTGTTTATACTGTGTTTAAATTATAGTGATTGGTATAGATGTTTATAGTATCAATAATAAATAATCAGTGTAACAATCTGGTACTGATACTGGTATTGGTACACACCAGAATTGGGACACTCTTGTCCACAAAGTCCTCAAGGGCCTGCACCACTTGCTCCTTGCATTTAGTCTTCTTGAAGTTGGTGTTGCAAGTACCATTTGCCTTCTGTGAGAGATAACGCATTCACACACACACACACCCACCCACCCACCCACACACACACACACACACACACACACACACACACACACACACACAAACAGTAGAGGGAAAAAAGATTAATGAGGGTGTAACACGGGGAAACCAGATCAGATCAGGACATGTAGCAAAACTGTGGACAAATTAGGGCACAATAGCCAACCTGAACAGAAATGATTCCCACTTCAAGCTGGGAAGTATTTTTAGCTTCCGCTGTTGTGTCCTGCTATAAGGTTTACATTCAACATTCCTGGGTAACTCCCTTAAACAAGATTAAGAATACATGCACTGAGCAAACGCACAGGTCATAAGAGGAGCCCAATGAGGTTTCACTGTGCTCATGCAAAGTGGGTTACTAGTGGATTACTTCAGTCATCAAGTTACTCAAGTAACTCCAGATTTGGCCATACTCCGGTGTCTAAAAAAACCGAAAAAAAAAAAAAAATCCCTGGGCCTGCATCAACCAAAACACAGGGTTTCAAGTCAGTTCCTAAGAAATTGTTGTTGTTGAGTGATTATTGGAAGCATTTGGAAGTGGTTTAGGTGCACAAACTGTCCTCGGAAGATGTCATGACCCTCTTTATCACTTGTGCAGAAATGCAGATGTTATCCCTACAACGTCTGCAGCTGAGAACTCTTATCTTCTGTGCCACAAAACTTTACTAGCTTCTCAAAGAAGCATAAAAAACATACAAAACACAAAATCAAACAGCACAACTTGACATTTATTCATACTTTCCCAATAAAGTGTTGTATATTGCCATTATGTCGCAGCCCACTACTGTTTACATATTGTCTGCCATGTCAACTGGAATATTACAGCGATCTTCAGGGTTCATCTAAAAAAACAAGCTAAAAAAATTAGGAGAAATAAAAGTCTCTCCGTAACTCACCTGGATGCCCTCGATGCGGAAGCCGAGGGTGGCTGTGGAGCTAAGGCTCTCTCTCCATTGCATGTACCTGGTCTTGAGCACTGCCTGTTGGGCATGCTCCTCAGGGGATGGTGCCCCGGGGTCCACCGCCACCATCTTCTCATACATGTCCTTGCGGGGCTGAGGAGTCTCTCTGGCCTTCCGTAAGTCTTCTTCCAAGTACGTCCTGAGCAAGTGTGTGTGTGTGTATAAAACAACAATTAAGAGACCAGTGCATTATTTTAAGCAACCATTTAAGAACCCTTTCCAGATGCTGTGAGGGCTTTTTGTAAGTTGCAAACATGACAGAGAAGCATACACCGTGCTATGTAAAGGTTTGGGCAAACTAATAATCATTATTTCATCTTAGAATTTGGTGGCCTTCATTTCATATACAATGATTACATCTTCTGGAAAGACTAACGTTTGAACTGAGAATAAGTTAAAATTTAGGCTACTACTTAAAAACAATGCAATGTGCATCAAACCAATAACCGGTCTTGTGCAAACCCATAGGTGCAAACCCAATCACAACAAAACCCAACATACTGTAGCTTGCTGTGCGTAATCTATGTAAGCCTCATCTTTGACCAAGTTTCTAGAACCTGTGCTAGCCACACAACCCCACGCCACGATACCTCACCAAATGTAGAGCTATGCAGGCAGCAAATACAAAACTCAATGGACGGGTGATATAGATTATGCAAAGGCAGATATGAACAAGACAGAAAAATTCCAAAATATTTTTGGAATAATGTGATGTGGAGAGATGATTGCTAAAATCAAGTTATTTGATTTGATTCAAGAGTTATTTGGTCACAGCAGCAGAACTCAGCATGGCGGAAAAACACTAGCCATGAACACCACATGTTGCTGCCTGCTCAGTCAAAAATAGAGATTGTTTATTCTGTCAGGATACCCTAAGGGTTCCTTCCTGGCTTGAAGTCTACGACAGGTCTTTAATGCCATCTGAGAGGTTACTACTATTTTGAGAGATAAAAGCAGGATTTAATTTGACAAATGCAACATGCACATTACCTGGTTCCCATCTTGCAGTCCATGATGCAAGGAGAATCAAAGCCGGCCAGCAGGTTGTCCATGGTGTTGTAGTCCTGCTGGTCGTGCTGAGTGACACCATAGTAACTGGGCACATACGGCCGCAGCGAATCTCCCATGAGCTTCTGCAGACAGCACTGTTCCGACTCACAGTACTTCTTCAGGAGCTTCCCGTCAGGACCGGCCCGGAAGTTTCCTTTGGTAGCAGAGAGCAGCCCAGTGAATAGGAATGTTTGGATACAAATGCAAGCACTTCACAGAACTAATGGCTATGTATAAAATGGCTAGTCAGTATGAGGACAGAAGAGGGTCCATGAAACCCTTTCTCTTCCTTTGCCAGTAGTAGGCAGTACACAGTACCAAGCTAATGCCAGAGATGGCTGATGACATGTTCAAAACAATCTTTGTTAAATCCACAAAATAATTTATAATAATCAAGGCCATCATGTCATTGATGTCCATGATAGACAAGAGGACACTAAACCACAAGACAGTTGATAGTGAATGTCATGAGATATGAGAATGTATATGTTACGTCTGAGTTGCTGGTAATAGCTTGTCAGTGGAGAAGCATGTGAGAGGTAAGAGGAACCAACCTGCATGGCCAACCACTTGCACCCAAGGAGAGCCTGTTTGGAGTGGCACTGGAAGAGGAGAAGAATTCACCATGTTTCCCGGCTTCAGGTGCTCATTCTGCATGGGAACAAATGCAAAGAAGACTTTTTCATATGGCATAAGCTAAGCTAGTAGCACTCACCAGGTTAACACTAGCAAACCTTTTCAGCACATTTAAGTGTCCTAAAGGTGCAGTCCATGTATGTATGTTGTACATAATCTGGTGGACACCTCAATTTCCTTCTGGATAAATAAAATCCATCCATCCATCCACCCATCTATCATACTACATCCCTCCCTTCCGTACTCAAGCAACTTGTTTACTGGTGACTTGACCCAAGTCACCTGATTTGTTACTCATACACAGACAGAGCTGTATACGAACACCAAAGTGTTTCAAACAGTACCCACTGAACAGACAGCTAGAGAGCCACGACAAGCAACTTTCTTTTTTTTTAAAGTTTTATTAGAATCATAGACTGCAAACTCAAATTCAAGAACAACTCTTCAAAGTTCTTGTTCCATCAGACAGTAGGAGTCTCAAGACTGCATAGACTATGTGGCCACTTAACTCCTGTTGGCCTTATTTTCTCTCCCTGGTAAACTCTCTGACATTGTTTCCACTCAGGCGCCTGGGACCACCTCAGAGGGAAATTAAACTCGAGACACGTTTTTTCCGCAATGCCAATCATTGACGACCACACTCAACTGCGTCAGCATGCCATGCAAGTGCTGCTTGACCACTGATCCTGCACAAAGACTCGGGAAACATTAACAAGGAAGACGTGTTTATGGCATTGTTAAAAACTAGGCCTGTTACATGGAGTTATACAAGCATTTCTTGCCACACCAAACTAATAATTAGCTTATTTCCTTGATATCATCAAACCGCAAATATTCTTATCATTTTTAACATGGCACTCCTGTTTGTTTTCCAAACACAGATAAAGTCTAGATCTGTTTTTTTTTTCATAAAGTGCAATGTGTCAATAACTGAAATTTCCACTGATGTATTGACACCTTACTATTAAACTGAAATCACAGCTCTGTTGTTTCTTTTCTGCATTATGCGGCATGGCAAAAACCTGCAGACTGCATTCGGACAAACATTTCTATTTAAACTATGGCCATTATTTTAGCACTACTGATCTTTAAACGGTGGCTAATAATTCACACATCAGCATCACTGGCTTCTCTTACAAAACTTTGACCGATACAACAATGGAGAGCCATTACAAACCCTACAGCAGAAAAGGGATAGGCTCTTCATTCCTCACCACACAATTCTTCTCTGTCTGTGTGTGAGTGAGTGAGTGTGCTTGGGGGGGCACTGGTTAAACCATAAAGACTGAAACACCATAAAGAGGGTGAGGCCCCTTATATACAGAGGGTTGGTAGTCTTTCCCATGATCCCAAGGCCCTACTGCTTATAGTGTGTATTAAAGTTGCAAAATTATGCCAGGCCTTTTAGGACTCTGTACATGAAGTGTAAGAACAAAATATTTTTTTCTCACAATCTGCAGGATGTTTTGATTATGTTAATGCAACAAGTAGGCAAGTGTTCTTTTGGATCTGTCTGCTACTCTGCCGCTTATGACAAATCATACGGTCAAAAAGTTTATAATTAGTGAAAAGAAGTTAATTACTCACCTTTGTGTTTGAACCGATGTCTGCCTGACTTTTGTGTGTCACAGTGGGGCAATGTTCACTGAAATCTTCATCGTATTCCTCAAAAGACGAAGCAGGTGACAGCACAGCCGAGGAAGAATTTGACAGCTTGCGGTAAAAGAGCGATGGAGCAGGCGAGCCGCCAATTCCACTGTCAGAACAAACGGATTCCTCGTCGGGGTGTGAGCAAAACGATAAGGCGCTAGTCCTTGTGCTCTTGTGTTCAGGTCGACTGGGGGTTGGTTCACATGTCACCACTAACTGAGGCACAACTACGGGTACATGCCCGGCAGGCACCGTAGAGCACCTAACGTGTTGGTGTTTCAATGGGGTCACGGGTTCCACGAGTTCATTGAAAGAGCCGTGATTGTTTTCCCCCATGCTCTGACAAGGGGCTTGAGTAACGGGAGTCTTTGTCATCTGGTTTTTCGGTGTTTTCTCGCCAAAGAACCCCGTGCACTATTTGGACATCTGATCCTCTAACCTTAACTGTGTTTACTTTAAATATTTAAATATAGGCCTAAATCTCAAGTTCCCAAGTTCAGGGTAAAATGAAAACGTTAAGGGCTCGCCCACTCACGTTGCTTGCACCTTGAACCCCAGGGTTTGATGTTCGTTCAAACGCACCAGCAGTGGGGGAATCCAGACATTATTATTCGGTCATGAATGGTCGACTCTGCGGATGTTATACTTGCACGGGTTTGCAACAGAATACTCTTTAGATCCCGAAAAGTGAGCCATATTTGTGGCTCACAATAGGATGGCCACTGGGCTGTAAAAGAAACGATAGCCAAGCCATACTATTTGCGATGACGCGCACGGCCAGCTAGCACAGTTCCTTGTCCACGAGGAATGATTGGCTAAACATGTGACGACCACAGATGGTGACGACATTGGAGTCCTCCCATTTTAAAGGAACAGATATTAACCATTCCTCGCAGATTTTTTTTCGTGGCATGGAACTTTACATTTAATTTCTACATTTTTATACCCTGCTTCCTCTTGTTTTAAGCAAAGTCCTTCTAAGTACTTACTGACCAGAGCCATAAACCATATTAGAAAGATCACATTTCAATAGATACATAATTTGCGTCACCGTGTTTCAGCGTTTTCATCTCTCTGTATTTAAAAGTAACAAAAATTAACCGTTTCAAGTTATTCTATATTCTGTTATTCTTATTGCCATTTAAAACATCCCAGTGTGTATTCCCAGTTGGCTTACTTTTTCTGTTTCACAGCTTCTTGTCTGTCTGAAAACAAATTCAGTTGTCTCACTTGTAAATCAGGTGATGTTATGGTATGTCTAGGAATGCTACAAAATTGTAGTGACTGCAAATCAATGTATAAGGACACCCCAATTCTAATGGTGTAACATATTCAAACACAACGAGGTCAGGAACTGTAAGGGATTCCTACACAATAGGCTATTTTTTGGCTATTTTTTTTTTGGCTATTTACATAAAAGGAATCACACACATAATTCAGATTCCGTGTCAGTACAGTCATGACTCACTTTCTCTCGATTCAGGCAAAATGCCTCTAAAAATACAACAAAGACTCAGACACAATGTAATTTCTATAAAAAACATCTCAAAATCTTTGACCAACAGAAAAACTGAAAGTTAAAATAAAACACAATATTTACAAGTGGTTCAAAGTGTCAAACAGCACACATGGCTGTCACCATGCACTAAAAGGGATTGTCAATGTCAACACATCCTGAGGTTAGGCTTTGGGAAGAGATATGGTCCCTTATCATTAAGGTCTACATGGCAACAGTGGCTTCATTTGTTATTGTGCATCTCCTAATTAGGAAAAGAGTCCAGCTCCTAGGACAGTTCATATGGAAAAGTTAACAAAAAAAAGGGGGGGGGGGGATTTGGCATACTCTACACCTTCTCAGGATGAACAAGTGTAAATCATCATGTGCTTTAACATGTGGTAACAGTCCTCCTTGACTATAGCCACATTCAAACAGTAGCTTGGTGCACAAGGGGGCGGGAGGGGGCGTTGCATGTACGTTGAGAAACTTTAGTGTCCAGTATCCAGCTCCCTCATATAGTCCTGAAGGGCCTGAAGTCGAGCGTCAATCTCCGAGAGGTCTGCCCCCGTGTCTATGGATGTCTCTGCCAATAGAACACACACACAATTCCATGCAAATGCCTGTTTTACATTGCAGCTATAAGACTGATGCAGCACCTTGTTAGGAAAGACTTCATTTACATTTTGTTTCATAGACACAATAACCTGCATTTGAAGCTGATCTGCAAGCAAATTATCTAACAAGCACAAGGTATAGTGGAGTATAGTACCTCGGTCATTTATCCTCATTCTCCGGGTTGGCGTGCTACACACGGGCTTTTTGTTCAGATGTCTGCCTCTAGCCTGCTAAGAAATATTACAACACATGACCTTAGACACACTGGTCAATGGATTCCATAAATCAATCAATACTGATCATTGCATGGTGTCCAAGTGCCAGCAGGGACCAGGGTTCAGATTCTACTTTTTCCCAATCCTTCTCATTTCTTCATGTTCCTTCATAACCTGGGTAAACTCAGATCACAAATTAACTGAGACTAATCAAACAAGTCTCAACTGAGAGTTAGTCTGGAGTCAGCTCATTGGTTATGCATGCTGGATAAGGTCTCATTTAGACAGTAAGTGAGTGGTGCGTAGCAGTCGACGTGTGTGAGCGGTGTGTTTGCACCTATGTATTCACACCTGTGTATTCACACCAGAAACAGCATCTTCCTTTCTATATCTATATCTATCTATAAATCTATACAGGCACCTTGTAGTAGTTTGTGGCTGATTTGGTTGGGGACCTTGCATTTGCAGTGCAGTATTGACAATGTCCATGGTCTAACCTGTGAACATGCATTCTAAACAGTCCAACACAGTAGGCGCTACGCTTACACACAGTTTGTGATCTGAATGGGACCGGAGAGTCGGTTTGTTATCGAGTAGTAAGTCAGCCAACTGAAGCCTGCGCTATGCTGGATAAGCGTTTGTGTTCCTGGGTATTTGGCGATTTGGAAGTGGGCCTCGTAACCAGACTGACTTGCAAAGCAAATTTGCTGGTAGGCATGTCTGGGTTTATCCAGGCTAGTTACTTCAGTCTTCAATCTAAATTAAAGCCGCCTCCCCCCAAGACAAACAAAGACTACACAAACAATACAAAATTAGTTTCCTACTTACTGAGGTCGGGCCATTATAGATGAGTTTTCTCCCTCTGAAAAGACAAATGATGACATTATCATAAATATGACACAGCTTATTTCAGATTGTGGTACAAATTCTTTCGTCTATCAGAACAGTGTAAACCCAATGACCGTAAAACCATGGACATCATGGGGGCCTGCCCTTCTGTTACCAAGAAATGAAGCCAAAACTCATCCAAATGAAAGCAGCCATATGTTCAAATCGGAGGAGGCAGAGCATGCGTGATGAGGAGAGCCGTGTCTGCTCAGAACCAGCCTGTATTTGGTTAAATCTACTCCCTAATGAAGCTCCTTCTGGTTTCTTGAAATGAAAATCACTCAATACTGTCTGTGCTATTACCATGCAAAGTATAATACTAGGGAAATGGTTGAATGCTGCCAGTCGTCTAATAATTAATGTTTATTGTAGGTTAAACATTGACCTACCAAGGGACTGCAGATGTAACTTAGCCTGAGGCTAACCTTGGTACAGTGAACATGTGTCTATCAAAATTGTACACTGTAAACTAGAATGAAAATGAATTTAGATATACTGATAGTGCAGCAAAAATGTCTAAACAAAATGTGTTAAGTTTGATGTCCTGACACAAAATGTAACTGTCTTCCTTGGTCTGAATTTTGGCGCAGTGTCTGAAAAAAATGTAACCCCTGAATGACCCATGTATTTGAGAAAGGGAGAGAACGAGTGAGAGAGCAAGTTCAGAGAATGAGAGGGGGGGAAAGAAAATTAGAGAAAGAGAGAGACAAAGAAAATAAGAGAGATGGAGAAAAAAAGTCTGAAAAGAGAGAAGGAGAGAGATAGGGGTAAAGAGATATTTCAGTGAGTTTAAGGCACATTCTACTGAGCAGCAGCAGTAGCACTGACCGTGAGCCCAGGGGCTTGGCCAGCTCATCCAGTTCCGTCACAGAGCTCCCCGAGGATCGCTGACTCCTGCGGCTCTCCACTGAGAGGCTCCTGCCCCGCCCGCCGCTGCCTGTCCTCACCAGCTGGGGGCATAGCTCTCGGGAGCGTGAGCGACCGCGCTCCACCAGAGAGGGCGACGCCAGCATGTCCCGCCTGATCTTCCTTTGACTGCAACACACACATACACACACTTTTTTTTTTTTAGAAATTTATTGAAACTTAACACAAGGGGAAGAATCACATACCCAAACACTGATGAAAAAAATGGCACTGGTTTTACACTGGCCTGGTCAAACAGATTGCATTGTTCTACTTTTCATCTTTTATGAACTTGTAGTTACGGGTGATCATGGCACTGTTGTCTCCAAATGAACGCAGCCTAACACAGACCAAATGGATCACACACACACACACATTTCCAAAATGGTGACCACGTTAAGTCAATCTACATCTTCAAAGTGGATGTTACATTTCTGTGCTGTACTGTATATACAAGAGGACAGCTCCACATGTAAAAAGAGTAGTTTCCCCACCTAACCTCAAACCCGAACCTATCTGCTCTGACCACAACACTGGGTGTGGTAGCAAGAACACAAACTCTACTGTAGTGAAGGCATTCCTTTACAAGGTGCTATAACTATCTTACATAAGGTCTGAAAACATGAGAAAACACAATGCGTACCATGAACAGACAGTGACAACAAACAAAGCAGAGAGCTTACTTTTTGAGATCTGTCTCTCTCTGACGACGCTGTCTATCCTGGATGTACGCAGTAGGATCAAATCTGGGAGCCCTTGAGCCTGAAGAAAAAAAAGAGAACAAGACATGGCTAAGCTCATACAATTCTATTAAGAGCTACAATACTGTATTTTCAGTATGGTCACAGGGACCAAATGAGATACAAACACATTACATTCACCCAAAATTAATCTGAACAGTAAAATAAATTGTCTGTTTTTATTCATTTCAACAGTTAAAATTATGCAAATTAAAAACTATAGTTATTTTTTTTCTCCAGCAGTTTTTATAATTACTATGCATGACTTTCATTTATCTACAAGAAAGAGTGAGGAAAAGAATTAATGACTGACTTGTGGGGGAAGGGGAGGGTCGTGAGATGTAAGGCCGTGGCCCTGTAGAATCCGCTCTCCTGCCCCTCTCCTCTGACCTGCGACCCCTGTCTTCAATACGCTCACGAGACCCAGAGCGCCCCCTCACAATCATGCGGCTGATGTTACGCTCCCTGGAAGATGAGCGATGGATCTCTGTATCGCCTCGCGATCCACTACAACCCCCTGAGATAGGGGTCATCCTCCTGCAGACAACCACCAAAAGCAAATCCAGGCAAACACATAATGATAAACATACGCTAAAAGCAACAACATGCAACAACTTGGTTACTTTTCATATGTAAGTAAGTAAGTATGATTAACAAATTCAAGAGCTTTTATTTCACAGATGTACAGTTATAGTTGCCTATTGACATTTGCACATTTGCACTAAAAACACAATTACAACTCTCTACCTCTAAATGCACTAAGCTGGAACACTCAGTGAACTTCACCTCATGCCTTGTCTGTCTTGTCATGCCCTGCTACATTAGTAGTGTACTTAGGGTACTCTATGTCTTGTCTTGTCATACCTGTTATGTTAGTAGTACTAGGCAAAAGTAGCCTTAAGCTACTCGCACTTATTTATTTATACAAACTTAGAACTAGAATTGTCTTGTTGTGCATCTGCACTTTACTGTTGTCCACGTACACGCATGGGATAGTGGGAAACGTAATTTTGATTCCTTTGCATGTCAAGTACAGGTGAAGAAATTGACAATAAAAGCAACTTTGACTTTGATAAACGGCATATAACCTGTAGTGCAACTGGTCAAATCCACTGACCATGCAAAAACGTATATGGTCCTATGGTGTTATGAAAGATATCGTATGCACCACACACTTCTGTGAGGTGTTATAGAAAACGTAAGAAAAACATGACACTGCCATAGTGGCTGAATCCAAGTATTCTCCTAAACTCTGAGACTTAACGGGCATGAGTTAGCCAATCATGCCAATGCCAAAGCCTTTAAGGGTGGTTGTATTGTGAAAGTTGTGGTTTTGAATCTCAGCTGCCACTGCTGTGCCCCTGAGCAAGGCACTCACCTCTAAGTTGCTTTAGTGGAGACTGGTCCTTAAGTAAGTGACAATAGAGAAATGGATGTAGCTTTGGATAAAAGTAAAAGACCTGCTAAATGGACAGATAGAAATGTAAAGGTCTTTGTGGTGGAGGGCTTGGGTTACTGGGCTTTACATCATATCTCCAAAACATACTACTTAGCATACTAGGAAACAGGTTTTGGTCAATGGGTCAATGATAATTATAATGTTGTTCAATGACTTTTTTAAGCATCTTGCTGGTTTAATATTTACTATTTCTTAATCCTTACCCATTCTTTCACAGAAGAAAACAACAATTCACCAGAAGTATTGCCATTACATGGGTTTATCTATATCCCCAGATATTATTAAAAACTGCATTTTTAAAAAGCTAAGGGGGAGGTTATGGCTGGGCCTGAGATTTAGGAATAAGCATCTGAGCAGAGCTTGGCACACACAAGTTGCCTGACCATATTAAATACCATCAAACAAGCAAGTAAGTCTTGCTCTCACTGCATAAAACAGACAATCCTCTTCCCACAAACATGGGCAGAGCAAGATTATATAAGACCTGCTGGCCTACTTTCACATATCCAAAGAGATGTATCTGCATGAGTTATGTCATCTTCTTTTAAGTCAACAGTGGCAACAGCAGTGTGAAAGAAGTAAAGGCCAGCCATCATGGTTCAGAGCACACTTTAGGGCAAGGCCTTCCAGATGAGAGTAGCTAGTGACTCAAAGCTGATTAATAAAACACACGCTATTTCCCACAGGCTAATGAGCTGTTTGTCAACTCAACCAAGGAGGCTGTTTTTAAAATGTGTCTATTTGTTTATTTATTTATTATTTGTTTTTAAAGCAGCATTACACATAATGTACTACCAGGCCAATTTTCTATTTTGCTCGCACTGGCCGGGAACAAATATGCTAAATTCAGGACTGGATCAAAATAGTGAGTGTACAAGTATGTGTGTGTATGTGTGTCTTTGAATTATTTCTCACATCCGTTAACCGTGTGAGATAAGGCATTTGGCTTTGGTGGAGGTCTGTGTTCTATCTTGAGAGCCATTTCCATTTTTCTCCCTTGTGACCAAAACAACATCTTGATCTTAAATGTTAACCTTGCTATGACCTTGTTAGTGGGAAACAAAACTTTGTTTGGGTTAACCACCATGCATAACATGCCCCATCAACCTAGGGCTGCTGGAATCAACTTTAAATGCTTTCTTTGACATTAACAGCCTGATTGTTAACTCAAACACATGAAAAACACATACAGCATGGTCATGGCCTTGGGTCCAAGTAACAAGCCTAACAGTCAGCTGCCTGGTTAAGGCCCCGTCAGACAACACACTACATTTCAGTCACTGTCGTCTCCGTCTCTATTCAACACCCCTAACTGTTCTACAACTGGGGGTCTCACTCTGAACCACTTCTGACAAGCTCTGGAAAGTCCACGATGCCTTACATCAGCAGTGTTTGGAAAAGAAGCTAAATGCCTTGATTTAACTGTGACCTAGTACTAAAATATAGTAACCCAAAAATATTCAAAAAGAAACACTTTTATATGTCAAACATAAAAATTAATCCTAGCCAAATGTTGCAAAACGTTGCAGGGACGCTCAAGTACAGGACATACTATGCATTTACATATCTCCCATGTTGCAGAAACAAGCAATGTTTCTCAAAGCATCCTTCCCTAAAATCCCCATCCTTTCCCCAGAGTGTGATCTTTAGAAAATTTTGTGGCAGTGCATTACTGCTCTGCTGATATGGCTTACAAAGAAAAAAACACGTTGCCAGGAGCACTGCACCATTACACATAATGTAAAATATAGTAACCCAAAAATATTCAAAAGAAACACTTTTATATGTCAAACATAAAAATTAATCCT
This sequence comes from Tenualosa thibaudeaui, assembly GCA_027481765.1. Lineage (NCBI taxonomy): Eukaryota > Metazoa > Chordata > Actinopteri > Clupeiformes > Clupeidae > Tenualosa > Tenualosa thibaudeaui. The sequence continues at coordinate 19,385,264 of JAIFZK010000009.1, forward strand.
AGCCAAATGTTGCAAAACGTTGCAGGGACGCTCAAGTACAGGACATACTATGCATTTACATATCTCCCATGTTGCAGAAACAAGCAATGTTTCTCAAAAGCATCCTTCCCTAAAATCCCCATCCTTTCCCCAGAGTGTGATCTTTAGAAAATTTTGTGGCAGTGCATTACTGCTCTGCTGATATGGCTTACAAAGAAAAAAAAACACGTTGCCAGGAGCACTGCACCATTGTAAACGTATGCACACAAAGGGACAGCAGGTCATGGTAGTTTGCACATACCCGCGGCGCAAAAGAGCAAGCTCGTTCGTCAGACTTTTCACACGAATCCTTAGTGCTCGTTCGGAAGCTCTGAGCTCTTCCAACTGAGAAAAGGCACAGAAAACAAGTTAGATAAGAAAAATGTTCTATTAACCTTTTGCTCAGATATTTCATTCCCACAATGATTCTGTATAACAAAATGAGACTGTGGATCTAGATGAGAGGAAAATTTTTTTTACCAATTTTTCTGTAGATGAGAGAAAAATTAGGGTACCATCATATATTGTCATATTTTCATTCCAGCATTTAGTACAAATACCGAAGAGGGGAATACATGTTTTTACAACATATTGTTAGGCAAAACTAATTGTGCATTTTTGTCAACCAAATATACTACTCTCTCTTCCTTATTCCAATCCCTTGCTTACTGTTATTATGTTTATCTATTCATATTACCGGTGTTGACTTTACAAATGTTTAATCTGCTGTCTTTTTGTCTCCTTTTGTCTTTGTCTTTTTTTTTTTTGGGTTTTGATTTCATATTCGATGTATTCTTGTTTTTTGTCTTTGTATATTGTCAATAACCAGCACTTTGGTCAACTGTCATGGTCTTTAATGTGCTTTATAAATAAACTGACAGTGACACACAAGGTGTGTGTTATCTGCCACCACTGTCCGATTAGAAAGCTGACCTGCTCCATAAGGACATGCTGTTCCTGTCCTCTCTTGCTGGCTGAGCGCTGGCTTTTGGCTCTCTCTCGGAGCAGCTGCTCCTCCAAGTTTCGCACAACGTCTCGTAGCCCTCTGGCCCCACCTGGGGTTGAGCCCATCCCAACAACCTGCAGGCGCTCCAGAGCTTTGGCAAGGGCCTCCTTCTCTTCCCTTACCAGGGCTAGTCTGAAAGAAAAGCAGTGACAATCATTTGTCTGTCAACAGTGTCCTAAGCATTGTTTGGTACTCGTGAAAATGCACATCAGACCATCATACAATTAATACGATATAGTTTACAGTTATCAATAATCTTCCATTTTAAAATTACTTTGTAAATATGTATGATTATTTAGCTTTGGATTTAAAAAATGGTTCCCAACATATGTAAGGTGGAATCTTTTTCCTCTAGCTAAAAAAGAATGGAGTAAACTTACTCTGCTCTCAGTCTGCGCGTTTCATAGTCTGATGGTCTGGCATCTCCTCTCTTAGAAAGTGCATTTAGTTCGGCACGCAGCGCTCGAATCTCTTTCTGCAGGGCTGCTGGGTCTGGTTTTCCCATATACGGCAAGGGTAAAGGATAGTGTATCCTGGACAAAGATATCTCAGTAAGTTTAGCCATATGAACATGAAGCACACATTTTAAGTTATATTTAAAATCACATTTTACATTCCACACTCACATGAAAATTTTAAAAAGCTACAGTACGTTTGACAATGATGGGGAAAGAACTGAAACTTGACTGTCAAATGATGCTGACAAAAGCATGACGCATGACATGTCTGCCAACCTGTCAAACTCCACAGTGTATATGAGGATGAGGTATCGTTTAGCACTCAGGGCAGGAGACTGCTGCTGTCCACGGGGACGGCCGAGAACACCTGCCTTCCGGTTGCGAAGCAGTTCCAGGTCAGCATAAGTCAACAGGTCCAGAGCGACTGACTCACTTCTCTAGAAAAACATAAAATAAAATAAATAATGATATTTTTTTCTTTGCTTTTGAGAAGTCACTTAAGAACTAAAATGAGTATTAAGAGTAGTCACAGTAATTAAACCATAAGAGTCAGTTGGCATTATTTGTTCATTTTCTTCATCAGTACAGTCATTCTAATTATTCTCTAAGTGCGTTTCTCTTAATAAACCAACCTTGCTGACTGCTGACTCCAACATACTGCAGAAGATCGGAAACTGTTTGAAATTGCCAGTCTTACGTGTAAGATCCTCAATATCTGATAATGACAGAAAAACCATACACATCACAATGTCAACAAGGATGTGTGTTGATCAAAAAAAGTCTAGCAACTCGAAAAAATCAGCACAAGAGTATTTGGTCTGAGGGGGACAGATAGAAAAAAAGCTATACGTGATGAGTGGCCACAAAAGGTAAAGTAAATTAGTCTTTACTTACAGGCTGGATCAAACTCCCCCTTCCACTGATCAGCGGTCATAACATCCGAAATCTCCACCGTTAGTAAGCCCTCCTCTAGCTCTATCTTTATGGAGAATTCCACTCCACGGAATTTCATTTCTTCCTGCACGACACTTCCCACTTCCATGGCGATGCCTAGGAATCGACAAGACGTATACACAATACACTGCATGTCACCTCAGCGCCAGCATATTCAAGATGATAAAGGCATCATTCGAGAGAAATGGTCCCGGTCATATACCATTCAACCAAAATGCAAATGCAAGGCGTTTCTCTGCAGTTTCGTATTTATCCTAATGGGCTTTGCACTACGATGCTAAAAAATTATCGCTCTATTTGGGATCTCTTTCACAACAGATAATTGAGTGTTTATGATACCCAACAACGTGCTCGATGTATTTCTATAACATATCAACCAACAAAAACAGATAATAGTAACAGTGAAACACAAATAGCTAGCTGGCTAGCCAGTGATTTACTGTCAATGATTCCATCCATGGTCAACTGGCTGGATAACACAGACAACTCACAAGTAGCTAGATACCCACACTGCAGTTAACTTCGGCTTGGTTTAAGAAAAACTTCCCTCGTTCTAATGTTTATTTCCCATCGACTTAAACGCTACGGTTAGCCATCTGACACTTTGTCACAGACAGCTAACGTTCTCGTTAACGTTAGCTATCCATCTCTGGTGACCTAACGTTAAGCTAGTGTTGTGATAAATGGAACTCAAACACGAACTGTCCAACTAAAGTTAGCATAATGGACGATGCACGATTTTTGAACATTTTCCAGTATTCCTAACTAGGCACAGTTAGCCTCGTCGTCTTTGCTGTAACGCTAGCTTGTACAGTCGGCATACGTACCTGATTTAGTGCAATGAACCGTAGCGTTAATTGCTAACTGACTAACATTGAATTAGATGAATTAAGGTTAGTTGTTCAGGGGCAATCTTGCGATGGCAAGCTAGCATTAGCTCACCAATTAGAGCGTCGTACGCAAAGTGTGCTTACTAAGTAGCTGATATAATAGCCCATTAACCTTCATAGTCTTTTCTAAATATTTTATGTTACAGTCTTTCGAAACAGAAAACATATCTCAGCATCTGTCCATGACGGTTATTGCTAACCACGACACGACAGAAAACAGCGGTTCAATAACCGGGAATTTTAAAACTACCGCCCCCCTTAGAATACAAGTGAACACATTGGTCAGAGGTACATCATTAGCTCTAATGCCATTGTCAGCTCCACCTGCCAATCTAATGCCAACGCCCACTGTAGCTAAACTAATACTTCAAAATGGAATTCGCAAATGCCCTAAATTAGGTTAATTGAGCCTTTTCGTTTACCTTATTACAAAAAGGACAGAACAATTGATGGTCACATCTAACTTTGAGTCAGTTTTACCAGGTCAGCCATATCTTGCCTGTTGCCTAGGGACGCAGCCAGAGGAGCTGGTTAGCTAGGGGAGCGTTCACTACACACGCGTCATCGGCATGCTAGATTCCATCTATTTCTGCCCAGACGATAGATGTATTTTCATGACCTCAGACTCGTATACTAAATATATTGTTGTGGGTGTTTTTTGTGTCTATCTGCAAAGGTTTTACTGTATATTCCAATTAATACTGTATATTGACCCTTCGTACAAGTAAAGTAACAACACATTTAAAAATGCAGCAATGCACACGCATAATACGCGACATTGGCCAAACTCACAGGGGCATGAAACACTACCTGAAAGAAATACCAGTTTCCGTTTGACCACAGTTAACATAGCCATGCACATATTGGCACATCGGAAGTTGCGTATGCAGACAGGAAGTGTCGTTTCTCGTTTTTCCCGCGGTTTGACACCAGCTGGCTGAGTGTTCTCGGTTAGTGTTGTACTGGGAGTTTTAGGAATCGGTAACGCTATCTTCTAACTTTCGTAAAAACCCACATTCTACAGCACGTGTAGTAACATTTTTGACTGAAACAGGTGGACACCCTTTGCTTTACAACTAGCATGATAAAGTGCTGAATATCTTCAGAAACCGCCGCTTATAATATAACTTTAATAGTACGGATATGCCTCCTAAAAAGCGAACACAACAGAACAAGGAAATAAAGCAAAACATCAGCACTTCTGACAACAATAATGTCAAGTCCCCAAGCAAGAATTCGGATGACTCTGTTGTGTCTACGCCTAAGTAAGTACTTTTTCATTATTCGACATAAAATTGTTGATGGCTTGAAAGCAATGTTATGAATGTGCTGTCAAGGTCCACCGAGTTGTTTTTCACTCGAAAGCTTGCTAGTAGCTTGCTAGCATAGTTGTGTAGCTCGTTGACCATTGTCACAAGCTTAAGAATGGTTTATCAGTTTAAACCTAGACACCCTGTTTTTCCGATCTCTATTTTTTTTGTCAGAAATTCAACCCTACCTTTCAAGATAACCCCAGAAAAACATGCCCCAAGACTGTCCTGCATTCACGTTAACGTTAGCTGTTATGTATCCTATCATATTCAGACATAGCTAGCTTGCTAGCCAGCCATATCAACGCGAGACTGTTGTATTTATTAACGTTGGTAATGTTTGTCCATCGTATTTATCTGCCTTCGGATAAGGTTTAACAGTAATACAACTTCGTGGAAGTTGTGTCCTTCATGGCTCTCACCTTGCTGCAGCATGCCGTGTTGTATAGTTTGTCATGGTATGTTTGTTCTTCCAGGCATAGAGACAAAGAAGTAGATTTCGTCATGCTTTGCAAGGACCTTCAGGTGACAAATTTACTCTGCAATCACGCCTGGTCAATATGGAAGAAAGTGTCGGAATCTATGGAGAAAATACCGGTATGTTTAGATACTCCTTGTAGTTTTTTCGTGAAGTCACGTTAATACTATAATGAGGCTTAGTTACATAGTACAGCATACTTTAGCAGTGTTTAAGCATCTGTTTCTGTATTTGTCACTTTGTAGGACACAAACAAAACGATGTGGGCAGCCTGTTTGTTTGTTGCTGGAATAGACATGGATGTCTTGACTCCCAGCTTTACAGACGTACAGAAAGCTGCTGGTTTGGGGTAAGTAACTTAATATATCTTTAACTAGGACGTCAGGGGCAAGCCAATGCATCCCTTCAGTCTTTTCAATGTTTATAGTTACGCTGATCAATCTATATTTCTTGTGATATATTTCGAAAGATATCAGAATGTCAGACTGTAATTTGTGAAACTTTGTAAGATCTAGGCATGTGTGAGAGAATTCATAATCATGAAAGTGCTCTATTGCTGATATTGTTGCTCTATCATGCATGGTAATGTTGGTTTCAGGGTTCCCACAGGTCAGGGAATTTCAGGGAAATCATGGAATATCAATACAGCCTGTTCCAGACATGGAAAATCAGGGAATTTTATATTTTTGTAGACAAAGTAAGGGAATTTTGGTAGCAGCAGATGGTTGTCCTCAGAATGTGATCTATTTATTTCCATGCTTCCTTCTTGGTCTTTATTGAGCATTAACTTCTCATGTTTTGCTTGAATGTGACGAGTTACCATTAATTTTCAGTGACGGGCAACAAGTGGAGGCGATTAGGCCACACGTTGCCACTTGCCAGGTGGGCAGGGAAAAAATAGAAAAGCTTCCAGCTCTAACGCATTGATCACTATTTAATTGTTAAAACTAAAAAGGTTGGGATTCATGACTTGGTATTTTGTAAAACGAGGTGAGAAATGTTGACTTTTAGATCTGAGAACATAGGTTTTGTAACCAGAAAATACATCTGTGGGGATATACAATGTGTCTACCAGCAACGTGTTGTCTGCTCAAATTGCCTAGTTGCCGGTACATGTGACTGGGGTTAGTGACTAACGGTATAGAACAGCGTCTCTGGGCTTATTGTAAAATTATAGTGAAGATCAGTTTTGCATGAAAGTCATGGAAAAGTCAGGGAATTTTAGGTTTAACGTACAGTGGGAACCCTGTGTTTTGTACATAGAACTTTCTCTAAAAATAGTTGGTGTCAGTTGGTGGAGAATGGTTTCCTGAGGCCTATGGTGCTTTTTATCCAGTGATTCGTAGTGAATGATTTACCTTCACGTTGCTTATTCTTTATACCTTAAAACTTCAAATTAATGCCCGGCCTTTATTTGCCCAAATTGCAAAAGTGCCCCTGCTTAGATTTGGGGCAGGCCTTAGATCATTTTGATGAAAACTTTTGGTCTCTAAAAATGAGAATATCGATCATTTAAAACATTGTGAATATTCTCCCTCATAAGACTGTTCATATGAAATCTCCTTGAAAGAGTGCAATAAAAATAAACAGGCATCATTTAGTCAAAACATAGAGCACTATAGCCTACACCTATATGCCAAATATCTTCTAGTTATGACTTTTTTATCACAGAATTACAAGCGTGAATATGTTTTTGAAGGTCTGAAGTGAATTTCATTTAGTGGTTGATTATTTTAAGGCATACCAGACAAGACTGTGATTTTGTTTGTTTGTTTGTTTGTATTTTGTTTTTCTCTCCGGAGCGGCCCTTACAGTTGACACCTTTTTTTGGAAAAAAAAATGCTACAACATTGTACATTCTCAATAATCCATGTGAATTTACTTGCAAACCAAAGAATAGGAAGTGTATTAACCGTGGAAACTATGCTGGAGGTGTGTGAGAGCCTTCATTCAACCCATAATGAGCCATTTAATCATCAAAATGACTACGAAGCAGATAAATTAGCCTAAAAACGTTGTCTTGTGTACTTTTAAAAATAGGCTCAATTTTATGCTTATTCAGTAGACAAATTGGTGCTATTCCTAATCCCAAACTTTCCCATGTTTTTTTGCATTTAATGCAATCCAACCAATAAGGAAAGTCTGTTGCGGGACATTGGAAACAGCCGTTTTAAAAAATATACTCCACGCTTGCGCAAATTACTCCCGAGTGGGTTTGTCCAGGATGGAAAACGCGAATGCACTGAACAGGACAGGTGCAGATTGCTATTGACAAAGTATTAGTTTTCACCCTTTTACAACATTTTTGTAAATTATGTTTGATTAAAAAGTAATGAATTCGTCTCAGTTCTCGGCTGTTACAGACAAACGTCATGTGGACAGAGAGATCAGGCTGAAAAGATGGCAGCAGAAGATTTCAATTTTAACCAAATATTCATACTGAATATTTTCTCTTTTCTCTAGACGAGAACACAAGTAAGTAGGTAACTTTAATGAGGAAAAAAGACGGTGGGCTGCACTAGCCTGAATGAATAGAATTTTTGTGCTGGGAGAACTGGCTTGAACAGGCAATTGGGTGTGCTTCATTAAGTCATTTATATACCACGTTTTTGTACAGTGAGTCAGTCCATGACTGAGGTAGGCTAAGCATAACCATGTTGCTCACTAGCATGTTCGACGCTCTCCAGAGACGGGAGGCAGAACCATGCACATAATGTTACTCAGAAATTAATATAGAAACATTTAGGAATGATTTCATATGATTTGTGAGACCAGAAGATCTTTTGAAAAAGTAATAACTTTAAGCAATCCTCTTGAACGTCCTATGCATTGCATTTGTATGGCATGCGTCATAAGGAGTCATCTCTCACTAGCTGTCCCTTGCTTGAGCATGGAGCATCAGGCACATCCGTCTCATCTACAATCTCGTCCTGTCATATTTAAAATGCATCAAATATTGCTTACATTGTCTTCTTTCCCTACCGAATAAAATCATACAGTAACCTGCTATTCAAATCAAAACTCGATGATCAAATTACATATTCACTAATATTTCCACCACAATGAGTAATATGCAGCTCATGCAGGATAAACTTTATTTTTCAGTCTTTGAGATGATTTACAGTGGGACACACAGCAGTATGTCATCCTGACTGATTACTAGGCTGACTGACCAGTTATTCTTTATAGGCTGCTTATGTAGCAGACTTCTGAAACAACAGTGGCCACTGTAACAGAATTTTACATTTTGCAGATGCGTGAATGGGATGGCAGTTTGAGGTCATGAAAAATGATTATTTCAACAGCTTGTATCTCTTCGAACCTTCCCAAGCCATGGTCTTCCTATGTGAACTTAAATTTATATCATGTTATTACCTGTTTTTTTCCAAAGCAGAAACAGGGATAAATGAAATGCATTTCAATAATAGAATGTTCAGTTTACCACCCCTTGACATCACAGAATATCAGAATGTCAAGGTGTGATGAAGGCCTGCTGACCAACTTGGCTGGGCTACCTCTAGTGACATTGTGCTAAGCAAATTTTTAAGTTTTAGAATGTTCAAAGTTTTAGAACGTTCATAAAGAAAAAAACAACTGAAATGGTCCCATGCTGATGAAATGTCCCTTCACCATCAGTCAGGTTGCACAAAGGTGTCTGATGCACTGATGGGCGGTAATGATTTTCTGATTTATTTTCCCATTGCAGTGTGAAGCAGTTCCTTGAAGTGATGAGGACCCTAGATGTGAACATCGACATCATCAGTCGCAAAGTAAACACTGCCGTGACCAGGCTGGAGAAGAAGTATGATATTTCCCTGGCGCTGTACCAGCGCTTTGAGAAGTGAGTGTGGAAAACCATTAGGCCTCTTGTTGACTATGGTTACATGCACAACAAATTCAGAATAAGGTCAATATGCTGGTTAGAGCAAGATCCTGAATAATCAATTTACATGTGTGGAAGAGTAGTATGCTACAGGGATGCTCTCATTTACATATCAGTTGCTATATTCCGGTCACTGATGTAGCCTACACAGTTGCTTTGTATTGGCTGCGTCATGCCAGATGAACATGCACATATGCGTAAAACTGCTCCGGCAAGGAGGATTTACGATTAAAGTGTATAACCCAAATTCCATTAAATTCAGGCATAAATCAGGGGGTTTATTCTGGTTTTTAGAAACTGGAATACATAAAAATTCGGAAGATGACAATTGGAATTGGGAGTTTTATGACTTGAAACAGAAAGGTAACCAGTTACACAATTTGAGATTTCACTTTAAAATCAATTTAATATGGGCAACTGTGTTAACATTTGTCCTTGGTATGAATATTCAAACATATTTTTGACATAAAATGCAATATTTTATATAGGTCATACCATTTGAAATGTAACCTAAGTGAGCGGATATTGGCCTAAAATCATTTAATAGCAAAATTTTAAAGTGAGTTACACCCCTGACGCTCGTCTTGTCATATGATCTCCAGACACAACACTTGTAAAAACATTACTTAAATGGTGGTTACACCACTTGATATTTCAGTGGTTTGGCCGACGTTATTCCCGATGTTAGTTAAAAATATTTAGAACAGTGGCATTTCCTTACGTCATTTAATATTAAAGGGATCTTTTATGTTTCATATTTTATGTGTCATGTCACGTGTCATGAGACATAAAATATGTCATGTGCTTGAACCATATATACCTGCGCGTTTGGCCAAACTTGACAGATGCGCCAGTAGTGTCATTATTCTCCTGAACGATAGATGTCGCTGTTGCCCTACTAGGTAATTAAATCCAATCGCCCAAAACGTTAATGCTGGCAGGAAGGCAGGAAGAAATGTGAAGGCAGGCTTCTATCGATGTTGACTTGTAGATTAAACAGGATAAATTCCTAACATTTTCTGGTCAGTGTTTGCATTCATTCTCTGGTGGTATGACATAAGCTTTCATGCATCTCTGTGTAGTTCCCCATGTTGTGAATGGCTACGCTGAGGCCCGCAGAGGGAGAAAATGTCACGTGCACAACCTTGCAATTCTCCCCTCAAAACCGCCGTGGGACAGTGAATGCCAAGTTATTTTAACATCACAAAAGTGCACACAACCATGTAAATTCAGCTTTAGGTTGGCAACAGTGAATTCGTCACTGCACTCACATTTCACTGCTTTTTTACCATGGCATTCATAAATGATAGAGCCGAGCATTCCAACCCTTTCCTCTTCTTTTAACTAAACTTTGTGGGGAAAGCATTTTTTTCCTACTTGTCATTAGTGTTGGTTTATATTTTAAAGCTTTAAAACAACGAGTACTTTTCATGACTAAGATGCCTAACTGCAGTGATATAAGAAGTGGCTTAACTATGTGAATGTACTAATTTCAATTGGCTTCAATTGGCTCAGTGAAAGACAAAACTGTTGGCCCTCTGTTTGAAGTAGGCTTTCCTCAGTTAAAGACAAAAAGTTGCCGATCTCTTATCTAGATTATTTACAACCCATTACACATTAGGAAGGGATGTCTGTTGTTTTAACTATTCCCTTGTTTTCACTTCAGGATATGGAAAGACATCTACACAGAGACCTCTGAGGCAGAGTAAGTGCATCAGTGTAGTATAAAACAGGGCTGTTGAAGGGGTGTTTTTCTAATGAACTAATGCAAGATTGAACTATTAAGTAGTAAATATGCTATACAGCTTTGTATGTACATTGGTATGCATTAAGATTGCAAAGGTGGGTTCTGTTTATCATCTCATGTTTACCCCTGCAGGAGCACAGAGATCTTCAAGAGTGTCTGGACCATGTTCCTGTTGGCTAAAGGTGTGATGGCATTTAACAAATAGAGTACAAAATGTTCTATATGATCATCTTATAGCAAAATTGAGTCATCCAAGAACATTCAGCTGTTTTTTTTCTATATTTTCACACCCCTCAGTTGTCATCCTTCCTCTGCGACTAAACTTTCTTCCCTCTGACATCCATCAGTGCGGGACTGTGTTCTTATGTTTTTTTTTTTTTTTGTTTGTGTGGAGTAGGAAGTTCTCTGCAGATGGAGGATGACCTGGTGATCTCCTTCCAGCTGCTCATGTGCGTGCTGGAGCTCTTCATCAAGCGCTCCTCGCCAACCCTTGTCAAGCCTCTGTACAGTGAGTTGCCAGACTTCTTGCTCCACCCCAAACTTACTGGTTAAAGAAGTAGTTGCTTAACCACCTAGATGCATGAATAGTCCAGTGAAAGCTTTAAACACAATGTGTTTAAACACTATCTATCCGTCTGGTGAAACCTCAGCAACCAATAGTATTTAACAAATCTCTCCGGTATTCCTGAAGCAGTATGTTGATTGGCTCCAAGCGTTTTGGTGTTTGTGAATAATGTTTTTATTTTTTATTTTTTTCCCCTTTTTTGGAGTGCACCTTGTCTGTGTCCACACAGATGCATGCATACTTAACTGTCTGGATTGTGTGTTTGTTTACTGTGTAATATTAGCCGCAAAGATGACCCCAACTCGGAGTTCACGGCGCAACCAGGGCAAAGCCAAACCTCGGCCGCCCGAGGTGAACGAACCCCTACTGGAGCTCATTTGTAAGGAGAACGAGTGCAACCTGGACGAGGTGTGAGCTGGTTATTCATTAATTTTGCCTGGGTGAGGGCAGGCAGCGTTAGGGGGACCTATAGGACCAATTCATTTACATTACTTTTTCTTTTGATCAATGGAACAATCTTACCATATCAAACAAACAAACAAGTGGTCATGGATCTAGTTACCGTAGTAATGCATGAGTAACACAGGGCTTGTCATTAAGCCGTGACATCACAGCTATTGGTTGTAGCCCTGTCTCTCTTTTTTTTAAAAGCTTCTCCTTTCTGTTTACCCTCTTATCATGTGTCAATTCTCTTGTCTGACTAGGAAGTTGATGGTGCCATTAAAGATACATTAAGTGTGGTTTTTTCCACAAGGGCTCTTAAGATTATTCAGATTTACTCTAGATAGTTCATCGATGCTGAAATTTTGTGCAAGACCACGTCCTTAATCCAAATCCTTCATCCAAAGGAGAATTTTACAGGAAACTAAATCACAAAAAAGTTGGGGCATTGTCTAAACTGTAAATAAAAAATAAATACTCTGATTCTGAAATCATGCAAGCAACATTTTTTTGTTTGTGAATAGTCCAAGGACAGCATACCAGTTGTTGAAACTGGATTTTTTTATTGTTATGTGGGACATTTCATTTCAAATTTGAGGCCAGAAAAAAAAATCCAAAAAGTTGGGATGGTCAATAAAAGATGTGAAAAGTTGAGTTAGGCTAAAGACTGATTTTGCAGAAATAGAGCATTCTTTTCATTTCAGCAGCCCAGCTGGTTGTGTCTTCATCATCATTCCTTTTTGTTATGCATAAAATGTGGCAAATCTGTATCTGCACTTGAGTATCTGGTTGCCCTAATGAAGGAGGCGCACTATACTTTGTATAGAATGCAGTGTGTCCTCGTTATCTGGTAATAGTGAAGGCCGTGACAATATAATGTCTGGGTGGTAGCTTACGCTGCTAAAAAAAAAAATATATATATATATATATATATATATATACACACACACATATATACCATCATTTGACTCAACAAAGCCAAACAGCCTTGTATCATGTTGTCATTTTGCAAGTATCAAATTTAAGCGCATATTCCGCCCAAAACAATAATGTTCCCCAGTTTCAACAGATATGATGTCTTTGCACTATTCTCTCTCAAATTAATGGTTTGCATGTTTTGAAAATTATAGGATTTTGTATTTATTAGCATTTTACAAGTGTCCCAACTTTTTGGGAATTGAGTTTGTATTTGCGTATGTTTTTTGCACTGTAGTAAACATTTTCCCTTGCCTTTTATTGCAGGTGAAAAATATTTATGAGACGGTGTTTTCTCCCTTCTTGGAATCGTCAGGCTTTTCAAAGTCTCAGGACATACCTCAGGTACTTTTTGTCATTGATTAACTTGAGCATTATTAAAATATGAATAAACCTCCAGTACTGCAGGCTGATTAAGTGAAGGGTCCTTTAAAAATCCTTTTAGAAGGATAGAGCTTGACGGTAACCACATTCTTTTTTTAAACTGGTAACTTCCCATTAATGTAGTCTTTCAAAAAGTTGAACAAGTTGGACTCATCACACACTTCTTTAATTATTGCTTGTTTAAATGAAAGAGACATTGAACTTGACCTCAGCTTAGTTAAAAAAAGAATGGGCAAGAAATCAATGTAGCAAGCTGTCTCATCTAGGCTCTTTCACATTTGATTGCATTTTTGATTAGCTTCCTGTTTATTATTGGCCGCAGTTTCCTGATGCATCTAAATTCTGTAATCTCCCCCACAAAGTGAGAATGGCTATGAAAACATCCCAACTGGTTTGTGGTTATGCTATTTTTGCAGACCGACTTATCGGTTTTCTCTGTAGGCAGGTTTTACAGTCAACCTCTGGGTTATATTTAAAATGTTTCTTCCAGGAGACCTTGCCTCCTTATAATTAGAATTACCAGCTATTGCCACCGGTAAATTCCAGATCTGTGGGAAACAACATACTGTTCTTTTGTCTCTGGTGTCACTAAGAAGAAACTGTGGTTTTCGTTTGTGTCAGAGACATCATGACTGGACACCATAGACACCATGAAGAAATCACACCCACAGCAGTGTTGCTTTAACCCCCAGCCACTCCTTCCCCCTACATCCCCCTGGGACTTCCTTTCTCTATGACAGGTGGTCAGATGGGTTTTAAAGTAGTAGCCTATGTTTGTCCTTTCACAGGAGGATTCTGGGTAGATGTTTATATCTGCCATTAAATCGTCCTAAGCCATGGTTTCTCAGGGAAATTGATTTAGCCAGCTGCTATTTCGGTGGCTGTTGGACATGGTTAATATTTGCTTTCCCCCAACAGTGATTTGCTGGAAGTAATCACAAACGCATACCCTGTAATATTCTCATCAGGCTGTGTCCTGGCAACTGGTTGTGAAGTTTTGGCAATTGGCCTTTTCATTGTCACACCTAAGCATTCATGGCTTGGAAATATTTGATAAAAATGAAGTAGACTCTATTCAAACATGGACATGGTAAAATACATTTGTATTACCTGATCATTGATGCCAAATGTACAAGTGGTCAGAAGTTGTGACAAAAGAAGACATTAGGATTTCAGTTTTTTAACCAACTCTTTGCCCCCCCGTCCCCAGTTTGAAGAGCTTTCGAAGAAATTTGAAGACGTCTTTCTCAAATCGAACGACTTTGATGGCAGAGTGTTCCTAAACGGCCAAGAAAAAGGCAGCCAGGAGAAACCAGAAATGTAAGTCATACAATGTGATGTACCTGAAATGTTATATAACATTTTTTATATTTATCATTTTGATAATCATAATCTGATCTTAAATGCTGAAATTATTTATATTTTCTTTCTTTTTGTGTGTGTGTGTGTGTGTGTTGCTTGACAGAGCCCGTGTAGAGAGCACCCCCAAGAAGAGTGTATCTGTTGAGGAGTTCTCCCCTGCCGTCCTACAGACACCAGTCAGGTAGTGGCAGACACATTCAACTCCATGTAATGCTGCGGGAGAATAAGCTCTTTAGTACTCTTATATAAGATAGAAGGTCTAAGATAGGTGGGGCATCGCTGTAGTATTGATTTGGATTTTGTTGTCTGCCTTCTTTCCATCACTGAATAGTAGAAATAATCAGAGAAGTAGGAGGAAAAAATGAGAGATTTGTGTCTCTGTTTTCGCTAGCTAACAGTTTTCCTTTAATGAGAAATTTCTAATATCCAAATGAATCCGAAATCCATTCCCAGTGTATAGAAAGTTAATGGAGGGTGGTCTTCAGGTGTAATTATAATGCTGAAAATGAAAACATCCAAAGCAGCTTACATTTTGTCAACTCTCAGTTCAGGGCCAGTCTCTAGAGCAACTTAGAGTTAGTTGCCTTGTTCAAGGGCACAACACTGGCAACCGGGGCTCGAACATTTTCCAGGCAACTTGCATGCTAGCCAGGTTCCTTAAAAGAGTATTTTGTAATGGAGCATATGTTACTCCATCGGAACCCTGAGTTATCTGAGTAATTGCTTACAGCATTATGCCTTTTCGTATGACTCAGATTAATACTTTTGAGGAGGGTGGGGGGTCTACAGGAATCACTGTAAAGTGCTGGAGTTGATGCCACCTGCTTGGCACATTTCTCATAATGGTCTCTGACCGCGCGTGCGTGTGTGTGTGTGTGTGTGAGTGAGCGAGCGAGCTTTCAGTGCTAGTATGTTCTCACTATTGTGTGACTGTGCAGGCCTTATTTTTCACTTTCTCATCTTCTGGTGCTGATGAAAAGATCTTTTCTTTTCCAGAGCAACCTTATACTCAGTTCAGCAACTCAGGGTTTCCCTCACCTCAGCCAGTGACCAGCCCTCTGAGACCCTTATGACCTACTTTAAGGTGGGTAGCTCTGCTGTTGGAATGTACTGAAGGGGTTGCCTACTTAATGTAGTTCTCCACTTGTTTCTCCTATATGTTTGTATTTTAGTTTTTCATGTCTCTACTGATTTGAAGAAGGCTGTAAAGCTACAAGACTTTTATTTAGCAATAATCCATATTATTAGCACTTTTTAATTTTCCTCCACCCAAAAACAGTCTCATCTTAGTGTTAACTTCTGAACTGACAGTAGGTGTTGCACTCTTAATGATAAAATCTCATAAGGTGAGTTAATTACTTACTAGTGTAAGTGAACAGTCAATTGCGTTTATTGGGTTGGCTGTGAGGTCATTAGTGAGTTAATTAGTGAGTGACTGTTCCTGCAGAATTGTACAGTGAACCCGACAGATGAGGTCATTAAGCGGACAGAGCACCTGGGAGAGCTCTTCAGCCAGGCCTTTGCTCAGGTGGTCGGGCCGGCCTGTGCAAGCTTGGGCAATCAGGTATGGTCACTACGGAATGCAAATGGAGTGTGGTGGAAAATTTAACATATGTTCTGATGTTGTGATTGCAACTTTAGAAGTTTTCACATTCATAACGCCAACGCAATGCCAGGGTATGATGTAAATGATGATTAAAAATTTGTGCAGTCACTCTTCTTGGTTGTACAACAAAATTTATTAAACATTTTACATAATAATTTGCATCATACAAATACCATGGTATTTTGCAGGCTGTGGCAGGATGTGACAGTTTGCATGGAATTGCCCTTTTTTTATACCATATTAATATTTTGCCGTGAGTTAATTGATTTTGGATGATGCGAATGTTTAAGGACTCAATTTTCTTGAAGATATCACAAGTTAGTGTTGGAAAGTCTTTGGGTTGTTTTTCTGGTTTGCCATATTTATTATCCATGTTTTTTCCACAGACCGTTGTGTTAAGACTGCTTTTTGTCATGCCTGTACTTGCTTTTCCAGAGGTTTGCCCTTGGCGTGCGGCTGTACTACAGAGTGATGGAATCCATGCTGAAATCGGTAAGTCAGCCGTAACTCATATGCAGGTGTTTTTGGCAAAGCTGCTGTTTGTTGATTCGTTGACAAATTTATAAGTCTTTGCATTTTTCCCTTAACCACAGGAAGAGAAGAGGCTGTCAGTACAGAACTTCAGGTAAATCGCAGCATTGAAATGCAGGCACACATCAAGACCTTTCTCTCAAACATTGCTCCGTGTATGCAAAAGGACCATATCTCATAAAGGAAAATGTTTTGGAGCTGGAGAATCACATGAGTCCTTCTCACGTGTGTTTTTTTTTTCTCCTCATATCAGTAAACTTCTGAACGACGCCACATTCCATACGTCCCTTCTGGCGTGTTCCCTGGAGGTTGTCATGGCAACATATGGTAAGCTTTTCAATGTGGGGGTGTGAACTCACAGATAACATCATACAGGTCATGTCATAACTTAAAAGTATAGAAATTTCTCAGGCAAACATGATGGGATTTATCCTACCTAATAAGTAAGACTGTAGGTATGTTATGAAAGCTTTAGTGGACAGAAATTGCCTAGTCATTATTCTTTTATTACCATGGGCAATTCCAGCATTATGGAACTGACAGAACGCAAGCAAGCATAGTATTATTGTAATGTACAAATGTTTAACTTGCCTCCACAGCTGAAGGCAGGAAATCCTCAAGACACTTGTCATATATTCCATGTTTTTTGGCA
The DNA here is from genome assembly GCA_027481765.1 of Tenualosa thibaudeaui. Taxonomy (NCBI): domain Eukaryota; kingdom Metazoa; phylum Chordata; class Actinopteri; order Clupeiformes; family Clupeidae; genus Tenualosa; species Tenualosa thibaudeaui. The sequence goes on from JAIFZK010000009.1 coordinate 19,402,524, forward strand.
TTCATTCTGCTTCTTCTTCTGCTTTGGGTGGCATTTGTGCCAGATTAGCACTATAAATAAACATACTGTACTTTACCTTAATAACCCTCTGTCTTTGTGTTTGTGTATTCCCTGGCAGGGAGTGGTCTGTCCACAGACACAGACTTGAGTTTCCCTTGGCTCCTGGGTGTGTTCAGGCTGCAGGGCTTTGACTTCTATAAGGTGATTGAGAGCTTCATCAAGGCCGAGCCCAGCCTGAACCGTGAAATGGTCAAACACCTGGAGCGCTGCGAGCACATGATCATTGAGAGTATCGCATGGAAGGCGGTGAGTAGCTTCATTTCTACCAGAAAGACTCAGTTAGGCATAGCAGAACTGACACTATGTTTAATCCAATACAGATCATAAGTGTTAGGTCATAGGCAACTGGACAATGGACAGGCAATCCAACAGAGGATGTCCAAGGATGCAGAGCATAATTAAAACAATCTGATTATAGAAATGCATAGATTTGGCAAGAAAACACGGAAGCTCGTAGTTTTTCCTGTTGGCACTTAACACCCCCAGGTTTCCAAGGTGAAAATACTTGGTCCTGAAAAATAAATGGTCCTTTTGCATACCTGGCGAAAGCACATGAGTAGAAGACCTCCACATTCAGTCTACCAAGTTAAAATACATCTAATCATACATTGTTTGATTTTGAACAAAATGTTACAGAGTGTCAGTTGGCACGAGTGGCAAGCCTCAAACTCGGAACTCATAATCGTTGCAAAAAAATGTATGATTATCAATCGTAAAGCTGTAGCTGTCTTCTGCTGCTTTGGTGATGCACTGGCAAGGTGACCTGGAACAAGAGATTACTGTAGTCCAGTCTGACTTTCTGATGGCAAAGGCGTAGCAAGTCAGATATCTGAGATATAATGGGTCTAAACCACGCACACGTGCGATACATGTAGTTTTTATTGATGTGCAACGAATGCGGAATGTTTGATATGCTAATTTGCTACACACAAAATGACAGTGGTGTCTTGCCAACTCTTTAATGGAGAGCAGAACTCAATTTCTGCTGCTGATGGAACACTTAACCGAGATGAGGCCTAAGATTTAGTGAAATTTCTTTAGCTGTTAGGGTAATACAGAGGGGGAAGAAATATGCATGAGAATGCATTTCTTTTCTTCATTCTACTTTTTAAATTGCATCACAACCTGATTCCGATACATATAAAAATGTAGATAATTCATGGATGTGGTCAGTACACAGTGCAGTGTTGTTGTTTACACACAGTTTGCACAAAACACCTTGTTGCAGTTTATACGTGGTACGACTTTTAGTGCTGTACTATCAACCACATGAGTAGAATCACTCTGCTACAAACTGTACTATGCTGAAAAAAAGACTGCAAGGCAAATTATTGTTTTATGCCTTTTTTGGTCATCTTGAACCATTTCAACAATGACTGCAGTTACATGCACAGCAAATTCAGAATAAGGTTAATGTTCTGGCTAGGGCAAGAGCCTGAATAATTTTTCATGTGTGGATAAGTCCTGTGTAACTGGAACATTCTCATTTACATCAGTCGCTATATTCCGGTTAGGCCTGGTATTGGATGCATCATGCCAAATAAACATGCCCACATAAGGAAACCCTTTCCGGTATGGAACATTATCCGATTAAGGTGTGACCTTGAATTCTGTTTAATTCAGGCATAAACCAGGGTGTTTATTTGGGTTTTCAGAAACCAAATTTACATGACACACAAACCTAATGGTACCAATATTCCATTTAAAACTGGAGTACTCCCTGGATGTAACCATTGTCATTGAGTATGGGGTATGCTAATACTACAAGATCTAAGCCTTCACAAGTGCCTAACTTCTCAACTACCTGAACATTTTAGAGCTAGATGAATACAAGGACATAAACGATCATGACACTCATGCTATGGTTTTCAAGTTTATTGATGAATCAGGTTAACACAAATCAAACACAATATAACAAGACTCAGTAGAAGACTCCAATTATGTCAATGAGACCCTAATTAAAGCAACACTAACTTATCAACACTATTCTTGAGGTATTCCTTTTATCAGACAAATTTTGCAACCATCTTCATTTGAAGGGTGAGTAAACACAAGTGTTACTCCCACCAGCCATCCAGAATATGCACTGTGCAGTTCAGGGGGCAGGGTAGGAAACCACTACAAAACAGAGGAAAAGGGTTTATCCCAGGTATAAGGGTATATCCCAGGTATTTGGTGAATTGATGAATTTGGTGAACAAACTGTTCCATTTTTTTCCCTTTGACCTTGTGGTACAGGTGGCACAAATCCAGTGGTTATCACTGTGTGTGTAATAATGTTGTTTCTGTTTTTGTTATTTCTGTCTAAATTATAAAAAAAAATCCTACTTTCATTCATCAGCTATAACAAGATCATTTTATACAATTAGACTTCATTTTCACCAGACTTTAGTCTCAAAGCTGAAACAGCTCACACAGGTGACATTGAATTGCAGTATCCTGAGTCTTTCTGTTGGGTAGTTAAGCCTCTCATTAGGGGATAACATAGATTGTCTCATTGGTGGAAACTAGCTGATCTAAGAGACAGCCACTCTTAAAATACTCTAACTGTCTTTGACTGTAAGCTGTATGTCTGCATGGGCACGAGTCAAACATTCATGTAAAGAGAAAATTACATTGGTAGTTTGGCCATTGTTTGTGTTGCTAGCCCAAAGGCTTTCAATTGGTGAGCCCGGGGCACTTGAGCACGCATTTAATGCGCTATTTTTGAAACACGGAAGGCTCAACATTGCATGACACTTCGGACACAGCATTATCAGGGTCTCTACACATGAACTCGAGCAAATAGAACATTGTTGCCACACACAGAGTTTAGTAAAATTAATGTTTCTGAAGTCAGCATCTTGCATGTTCTGCTACTCCCTCTTGCTGCCAAGAATAAAATTTAATCACTAAACACAAGTAGAGAAGAAATGCTTAGAGCCTTAAACCTTAGTTTTACGCCCATTTGCCTAGCTATTGCCATCAACAGTTGCAGGCTAATCATGCAGTCCCATAAAATTAGAATTTCAGTGAATTCCCTGCCTTTTGTTGATGGACTTTTAGTTTAACTTGATGGCGAGATGAGTAGCAGAACAGGTAGGCTAATGTGCTAACTTCAGTGAGTTCATGTGTAGAGACCCTGATAATGATGTGTCCGAAGTGTCATGACGTGTCGAGCCATCTGAGTGTTCTAAAAATAGCGCTTTGAGCTCGTCTGCTCAAGTGCCCAGGGCTCACCCATTGAAAGCCATTTTGCTAACAACACAAACAATGGCCAACCTCCCGGAAGGCAGCTACCGATGTAATTTTCTCTTCCAACGAATGTTTGACTCGTGCCCTTGCAGACATACGGACAACAATCGATGATCGCCGGAATATTGCTTTAATTAGAGCAGACTAGCGTCATTGGTGGAGGCTCGCTGAAGACCTCATCAGTTGAGACAGATGCTCCCCCTCATTGGTGGAGACGGGTGTCATCCCTCCGTGGCTGGCACTGGTGCCACCACCACCACCACTGGCCGAATCCTTATGTGCCAGTCGGCTGGACACATAGTAGATGAGGGGGTTAAAGCAGCAGTTGGTGCTGGCCAGTGAGAGCACCACAGGGTGCAGTGCCTTGGTGGCCTTGGCAAGCAGGCAGCTTTGTAGCAGGCCCACATGCGTCAGTGTGTATCCCAGGAGATTGAGGTGGTACGGCGTGAAGCAGAGCAGGAACACACCCAGCACCCAGTAGATAACGGTCAGTGTGCGTTGGTGGCGGTTGCTGTGGTGGTGGTGGTGGTGGTGATGGCGATGCTGACGAGTGGCACTGTTGCTGTGGTGATTGTGATGGTGTTGGTGGAAGCGGGCAGACTGGCGACTCCGTCGTCGTGGCTGCCGACGGAGCACACGCACCACGCTGCAGTAACTGAAGAGCAGCAGAAGAGCAGGCAGCTGGAAGGCCGCTTGCACCAGTGCCAGTGCTGCCAGGATGAAGGCCCGGTTCTGGCGCGAGGAAGGGTCCAACAGGCAGGGCTGCAGGTGCTGGGCGGCCGCGGAGCGCAACAGTGGCAGCGCCAGGCTGAGTGCCAACACCAGGCACCAGATGCTCGTGCTGATTAGCCTTGCTGTGCCTACGCGCCGTAGCCGCTGTGTCAGCGGGTGCACCACGGCAAAGTAGCGGTCCACACCAATGCACACTAGGAAGAAGATTCCTCCATAGAGGCTGATGTACTTCAGCATGAAGGTCAGCTGGCAGAAGGTGCCCCCAGGTGACCAGTCAGGGGTAGAGTTCTCTCCTGAGGTTCGTGACGAAAGTGAGGAGGAAGAGTGGGCTGCCTTGTAGTGGTAGTAGTAGATACGTAGTGGGAGCGACACAACAAAGAAGAGATCAGCCACGGCAAGGTTGGTCATGTAGACGGCAGTGCTGGTCAGTGCTCGGGGAGAGAGCCAAAGGCGGCGGAAGGCCAGAGCATTGCTGGCCAAGCCTAGGATGAAGATCACGCTGTAGGACACCTGGTGACAAACCATTTGAGCACCAATATGTTTTATTTTGCAATATTGTATCAATTGATCTTTAATAGTTCTACAAGAGAGACACAGTAGGTGGAAGTGAAATCTAACATTAAGATTAGATAAAATGTGGCTTGTATAAAGAGTCATGAAGGTATGACAAATAGATACAGAAACAGACTTTGGTGTAGGCCCGGGGGCTGGCAGGCAGTGTAGATCTTTGCCTCTGCTGGTGAAGAAGAACTGCAATATATTGCCTTTTGCAGTACATCACAATATATTGAACTGTTGCCCCTTTGTTGCAATATTTATTGTACCATCAGATTCTTTTTAAAACCTCACCCTACCTGGTAGTAGGTAAAGCGGTAGCTAGTGTCCAGCGTGCAGTTGGGCTGGATTGAAGTCTCTGTGTGGTTCCACAAGTCCATGACGCTCCACTTGTCTGGGTCCTTGTCCAGGTCCGGTCTGTCTCAGTCTCAATGCAGCACTCCTGGATCACCACCTAAGCTCAGGCCAGATTTTCCCCATATGTAGGGATCTATGTAAAAAGATTAGCATGGGGAAATAAAGCCATCAAGTGGTTGAAGTGGGCACACACTGTAGGTGTCTGCTCATTTGGCAAGATCCACTGCATTTACAAGCAACTGCTCTGTGTAGGTAATGGGGAAATGTTGGAAAATGAAACTGGTTTAATGTCTGTCTGCGCAGTTAGAATCACTAAATCCACAGGCTGCTCTGAGAAAATGACAGGTAAAATGTAATGAACTCCTCCTTTTATGGTCTGCCGGGTGTTGACTTTAAATATTTGAGTAGTCTTACAGTGTAGAGACAATATAGCATACCCATCTGTGTGCCTGTTTGATGTTGTTATGGAGGGGCTTCGCCCCTTGTCTTGTGAATCATAAGGGAAACGATATCACTCTCAGACCTGTGTCAAAAACGGATAACAGGAATTTTCCATCCCCCCCTTCTGTTGGGCCTTTGTCATGCAGTTTAAACATAACTTGATATTATTCATTTGGCAATATCTTTCTAACTCATATCAGTACATAGCCTACATAACCTTAATTCTTACTTGATGCTTTTCTCAGTCTGAAGCTTAGACCAGTAAAACAAATTGGAATGGAATATTGTCAAATGAAGATCTAATTCAAGCAAGTAATATTTTAATAATAAGCTTTAAGTAGTAAGCTTTAATTAAAAAATGTCAATTTTTTTGTGTTTCATAGGCTGGTTTGTGGATAACACAAAGGCTTTGTGAGCAGTACTGTATTTTACCATAGTTGTAGCCATGTGTTACGTGGCCTGCTTTCCTTCTACCTGTCTGGTATGCTGAAATTTGTCTGGACTTGATTTTAACTCCCCTAGGCTCTGAAATATTTCTTAGAAAAAAGATAGAGGTTTCAAAATGATACGCACGTCATCTGTGCTATTGGCTGTAACTCTAGCATTCTTAGGTTGCGTGGATCTTTTGGCCACTGTGGTGATACACCTCTGATGTGTCACAAGTTTGTTATTGTGGTGAATACACATCTGTGAACAAAGGACCTGTGTGTTTCTGGGGAAATGTTCTTGCCGTATAATGTATTATAATGTATTAGCAGAAGCAGCTATAAAATGGACTCATAACTTCTGGAGGAAGCCTACACGTTCCATCATGTTCATTCGCATTTCATCCCAATCTAAAAGTCAGTTAATTATCCAACAAACATTAACATTATGAAGTTATAGGGTTTTCTTGTTGTTTTTGAAATGGCTACAAGGAGGCAGACACAATACAAGCCAAATGACTGAAGAAGTATTCCCTTTTATCTGAACTAGACATGGCTAGTAGGATGAGGATGAAAAAAAGCATGTAGGATGTAGGTTGGAAAAAAGAATCAGGCAAATTTACATACAACACTTCACAGTCTACGCATGTCACACTGACAGAGACGAGTTGTTTAGCTGTATTTTTAGCAGCTGTTGCCTCTTCCTGCTCTTTGTGGGAACAGAAGTGAGTTTCCTGTGCTTTAGGGGTTTTCTTGTAGAGATCATACCAGAGAGGGAGAGAGAGAAGGGGGGGGGTGTAGAAAAAACTTGCAAATCCATGAAAAGTAGGCTGACTTACCATACAGTAAAAAATCCTCCTTGCCAAGTGTCCCTCAATGCTTCCCAGCACTGATCTGTCCCATGTTGGCATTTGTTGGAGAGTTGTATGGTCACACTGTTGCCGTTTGGATGAAGGGATGTAGTAAATGTATTGGTTCACACTGTTGCAGTTAGATGGACAGTAGTAGATGTATTGGTCTCATTGTAGATGGTGCAGGCTATAGCCGTGAGTGTGGAGGTGATGGTCTCAGGAACAGCAGCAGTACTGCAGTTATCTTAGACCTAGAGCAAATGGAGGATCCACCTTGATGGCTCCTCGTGTTATACGCAGATTAACATGGTCACACTAAATCAATAGCTCTCAGCACAGAGCACACACACAGGTTGAGGTCTGGTCTGTGTGTCTCCATTACGCACATAGACACACACACAGGTTGGATATGACAGTGTGTATAAATAAGAATGACTGATGTGCATTTTGGATCTTCCAAAGTGGTCATGGAAAATGTGAAGCATATTGGTGAACTGCTTATAGGGGACAGGTAATAAAAATGCGCAGGTGTGTTAATGAATACTGTTTGTAATGCATTTTGTTGTGATAGGGAAATAAAATGTAGTCAATAAATAAAAAGCACTCACAGTAGTTTACTGACGCATGCTCCTTCTGTGTGAGGGCTACAAGAAATTAGTCAAAAACACTATATGGCATAACTTTTATTATTATTATTATTATTATTATCTGTCAATAGGGTACTTCAACCTGCACCTGCTAATGTAGTACAGTTAGGAAGTCCCCTTGATCTACGTGTGTTTCGTGTGTTTAGATAACGGAACTAAAATCAGTAGGTTGTGGCTGCGCAGTCCCCCTACCCACCCCCCCCCACCCGGCCCCATGCATGCAACACATTTTTTTTTTGTCTTTGTTCGGATCTAAACACACCCTGAGACAAGTTGCTTGCCCAGTGGGCTCAGTAATGCATGTAATAGTATTACAGTAGCAGGTCATTTAAACAATCAGTCATCACAGCTTAATGTTTGATTCTACAAACCACAACCAATGCTAGGGAAATGTCAGAAATGAGATAAATGAAAATGAATGAACATTACATAATGTATACAATAGTCTGACACATTGTACAAATAACAACAACAAACCAAACTCCAAAATAAAAAAAAACAACTCCATTGAGAAAAACATGCACCAAATTTATGGGGAAACAACTTTTAAATGCTAATGCAGTCTGTTTCAAATGGAAGACTCTTCAGGACTGAATTTTTGTGTGATGCTAGTTAGAGTCTGCAATCTTGGGCTGTTCTGAAGAGTCTCCCGCAGATTGTAGTCATTTCGGATTCTCGTAGTCTTGCGTTTGATGGAGTTCTGAATAGTCTCTGATGTGAAGTAGTACACAACAGGATCGAAGCAGCAGTTGGTGACAGCGATGCACAGTGTTATGGGATTGATCATTCGTGCCACGGCCTCTACCTTGCAGTTTGTGAGCACATGGCTCCTCACCAGGGTGTAGAAAACAAGGTTGAAGTTGTAAGGGATAAAACAGAAGCAGAAGGTTATCAAGTGGACGAAGATCATGCGCAGGATTTTCCTCTTATTCAGTTGACCACCACGGGACAGTGTTTGTGGATCCCGCAGCGTCTGAAGCACTTTGATGGAGCAAACCAGGTTGATCAGAAAGGGTATGACAAAGCCCACAGTCTCAATAAAGACCACCACTTTGGACAGCTTTGACTGCCACTGTTTCCCTGAATAGTTCTCAAAGCAGAATTTTCGGTTTGTTGACGAGTTGGACAGTGAAGTTGAGTTGGCAGTGGTTTCCAGCATGAATCCTGTTGGAAGGCTGCCAGACAGAACCACCAACCAAACACAGCAGCAGACAATCTTAGCATTCCGTTTGGTTCTCAGCGTTCTAGAACTGAGGGGATAAACAATGGCTAAGAATCTGTCCACACTGATGCATGTGAGGAACAATATGCTCCCATACATGTTTGTATAAAAGAGGGCCACGGACAGTTTGCATTGTATATTGCCAAAAGGCCAGTCTTGGTTGATGAAGTAGAAGATTCGAAAAGGCAGAGTGAGCACAAACAACAAGTCTGACACTGCAAGATTGATCATGTAGGTGGTGGTCTCATTTCTGACTTTGAGTGTACAAGCAAAAATGTAAATGGCCACCAAGTTGAAGAGCAGTCCAAAGACAAACACCAGACTGAAAACAGTGCTGTACAATGTGTACTTGAAGCCATCGTCAATGTTACAGTTATCAGCCGCTGATGAATGGTCCACAGTCATTGAGCTTGTGTTGTGCATTTTTAGATGTTTTGGGTGAAAACAAATCCACTATGGAGAAGCGGACCCCAGTGTTTTATTTATATATATATATATGTAAACGTACACTTCCCAAGGAAACGTTCTCCTAGCCGCACCTCAGTCATAAATCACCCAAAAAAGTAAAAAATAAAAATAAAAAATCATATTTCACCTTTTGGTCCCACAGTCAGCACGTACGCCTTTTTAAGTTATGGTTAATCACAGCAAATGATTTTGCCCGAGTTCAGTTCTTTCTAACACACTGCATGACCATTTCAAACTCACCTCCATTTTTACAAGCGGGAGATGCTGACCTCTGTTCCCTATTGAAGATTATCCTGATCAGCCGTTTCTAGTTTTATATCCTTATTTTCTTCAAGTCTCTCTGGTTCGCGTTATCCATCACAACTCAGTATTGTGCCTTTGTCATCGTCCTGTCCTTGTTTGCTGTAGTTTGCCGACCTCGATATCTGCAGCCCCGTGGCTTTATTTTTTTGAACACGCTTGTGTGTGCACGTGCATCCGCACTTTGTATCCGTTTCTGTCAAGACATGTTGCTCTGTCACAGCAAAGCTTGCACTCTTGTTCCTATTTCAGGCCAAGTGGCTTGCACCGCTCTCATGAAACCAGGTGCTCAGGCGCCTACCACCACTGCTGACTGAGATGAGGCAACCGCTCACTCAGGCATAGTGGGGGAAGGGGAGGGGAACAGACTGGAGGGAAGGGAGGAGTTGAAGTGCATAACCCTCCTTAGCCACTTAAGCAATCCTGCAACTCACAAGGCTCAATCGAATACTGGTTTTGAGATGTGTGTGTGTGTGCACGTGTGTGCGTGCGACCTCCTATCGATAAATTCTCATTGTTAAAGGTTTTTCTGAGGTGAGGGTTTTTTAGGCAAGTATCCTGTGTTGGTTGGTATTTTTTGGTGTGACTTAGTGGCTGGGGCTTGTGGTGGTAATTGGTGGGTTTCGAGCTGGAACATGCGGGACAGGAATGAGGACAAGAGCGGCAGACACAGGAAGAGGTGTGGCATGTGTGTCTCTCTGACTCAAAACCCTGATAGAAATAAAAAAAAAAACGCGCACACACATGACGTTTGTGGACTTCACCCCCATGATGACACAGAGGAAACTGTGTGTGTATGGGGGGATTGTATTAGAGAGACTACTACTGTACACACAGTGATGGCTCATACTCTTGTCACTCAAAGTGCTAAGTTGTATGCAACTGGACTTCTTTTTCAGAGCTTGAAAATGTTTCACCTTTCATCTAAAAGGATTTTTCAGTTCTAAACTGATGGTAGAGAACCAGGAGGTTTATCTCTGGAACACTGTGGGTGCAGCTGTGATCAGTAGACCACACCCTCATAATAATCATGTGATAATGGGCCACCTGGGTCACCGATCAACATAAGATAATGTGTGAATTGGAGTGAGTCATTAAGATTACAGGATCCAGAGAGAGTGAATTATTTATTTTTGTATTTATTCTCTCTCTCTCTCTCTCTCTCTCTCTCTCTCTCTCTCTCTCTCTCTGTCTCTGTCTCTCTCTCTGTCTCTCTCTCTCTCTCTGTTCGTGAGTGCACACCTCTCAGGTCTCTGGGAAGAACAAAGGCAAAAGTGTTGCCAGTCCAAAGGTTGCGTGATAAAAGCTTTATGCCTGTCAAACTATTGTCATTTGAATTATGACTGCATTCATTTTTATTCTCTTAATAAAAACAGTTGTCTGTTTTTTCCCCTCTTCAGTGGAGAATCTTTTGCAATTCAGTAATAAAGGAAGTTGAATGCTGAATTCTTTCCAATTTTCCCAACTCTGACCTTTGGTTCCAACGACATGGTTGAAATGTGATAAGTGCATCATGTCATCGCTAGTCACAGTCTGTTTTCCTTTCCTGCCCAGTGCTGTGGACACAAAAACAGCAGTGACTGACAGCAGTGGGTTTCAGCCTAGCATGCCCCCCCCCACACACACACACACTATTAATGACTGGTTACCACTCAAGCCTTATGTTGTCTGTGACAAACAGTTTCTGATTACAATCTAAACATGATGTTACTGAAAAAAAAACTTTTGGAAATCCCAGTATGCTTGGAACGAAATTGACATGCGTACGCCCACTGACGTGCACGCACACACTCTCACTTTCACTCTTAGATTCTTTGTCTTGCCCACCATCATACTCCTTTCATTCATCTCGCTCGCTCGCTCGTTAACCCTCTGTATTTTCCCCCTGCAGGACTCCCCTCTGTTTGAGCTGCTGCAGCAGGCTGGAGAGGAGGGTCGCCTGGAGCCAGCTGAGCCTCCCGCCTCCCTTCACCAGCCCCCCCAGCACAGCCACACTGCTGCAGACCTGTATGTGCCCATGTATACACACACACACACACACTCCGTACCCTCTAACTGCAGTCATAAAGTGGCAGTACCCCCACCCTACATTTCCCTGTACGTAGTCACAACACTGTCACTTTACTTTTTTAACATGAAGAGAAATCAGAAAATATAGGCAATTCTCTGTTTATTATAGATAATGATATTTGATATTGATATTGATGTTTAACATTTATATTTTGGAAGTTATACATATTGTGAGATGAATCAATACTTGCTTGGATAATGCTCTCTTATCCGTGTAAAAGTTGACAGCCACCACTATGGTTGACTATACAGTCTTATTGTTCTGATTAGAAGATACTGTGTATTCTGGGACTTGAGGCCAGTTGGGTTAACTGCTCTCTCTTAAATATAATATAGCATCTGTTTCTTCAAATTAGAAAGAACTGACGTGAGTGTCCACAACCACATTCATTATGTGAAAACATGCTGGGGAGGAAGTGAACTCACCGAAGGGGATTTGGCTTATGTGAACATGACCTATGATTCCATGAGAGTTAAAGACATAATGTGTACGTAGTACTATCTGCTGTACTAGTGCACACTAGTAAAACTGAAAAATATGTAATCTAAGTTATATGATTACACAAACTTTTGTGTTGTATGTTACGCAGATGTGATATTAAAGTTAGTCTGCGAAAATTTTTGAAATTTATTTGTTTTCATGGACATATTGTTTAGAATGTTACTTTTCAAAGGGGGTGTACTCATTTATACTGACCACTGTATGTTTTTTTGTTTGCATAAAACACTGACCTGCAGTGTGTGGCTTATATTCAGGAAGTGAAATAGACATTCTAGTTACTAGCTCTATTTATTGCATTGTTTTGCAGGGTTACAGGGTTTTGCTTTGCACAGAGAATTACAGAGTAATTCTTGAATACTCTGGCTAATATCCAGGAAGTTTCTGTATAGAGTTAAATACACAAGCTAAGTATGATTTTAGAGTATGATTTTAGGAAAGTGTGTGTGTTTTTGTGTGTGTGTGTGTGTGTGTTTTTCTAAGTGGGTGAGTAGTGCAAGGGCAAAATCATATGCTCTTCCAGGGACAGTTCTGCATTGTGTGCTGTGGTCACCTTAATGCCAGTGCTCCGCCCCTGGTGGAAAAAAAATGGCTCCTGCACGAACTGTAATTCATTGTCCTCCTAGACACGTACAGAATTGGTAGAGAATATGTTCAGGTTTTACGAAGTGATCGCAGGACCTCTTGATCTGATGAGCCCAGAATCATTGTGCTAAGAGCAAGATTTCTAGATCCAAATGCAGATTTCTCATAGGCCATTTTGGGGAATCAGTGTGGCTTGTCTGAAAGGAAGGGTGGTGCCCTCTCACCAACGCTTCCAGTAAGACCCCTGTTGTTCTGCTTTTCTCCACCAGATGTTTTCTTGGAAGAGTGAAACTGGCTAAATCCCAATGCACTTTAACTTTTCTGTCCTGCGCACAGTCTGATTCTATTGAAGAAAAGTCTATTCCTGAGTCACTGGCCCACTGGCTTCACTGGTACACGCATGGGATAGTGGGAAACATAATTTCGATTCCTTTGTATGTCAAGTACATGTGAAGAAATTGACAATAAAAGCGACTTTGAGTTTGACTTAACATTTTCTCACAGCATAAAATACTTCAGTGTGTCCCAAACTGTCAATAAAGAGCTGCTCAGGTGTGCCACAGGCAGGAAAATAGCCTAGTAAATAAACATGTTATTTTGTGCCTTCAGTTTGTTTGCAATCATGGTGGTATGCTATGAGATTTTGATTGTAAATTGCAAAATAGCTTATGTGTTATGCTAATGCTAGCTTTATAAAAGCTAACTGCTAACCTATGCATCTGGTTCCTTTCTGAGGATGACCATTCCTTTTCATGTGCTCTCTGCAGCTACCTGTCTCCGCTGCGCCCAAGCAGATCCCTGCCCCCGGTGCAGGACAGGAGCCCCCCGAGCCCTGCCCAGCCATCATCGGCCCCCCCTCAGCCCCCTGCCCAGACCTCTAGACCCCCCAGGTCCAACTCGCTCAGTCATTTCTACAAGAAACGTAGGTCCACTGCTTATTATTTGAAAATCTTATCTGCACGTGACTACAGTATGGCATTCATAGGCTTTGAGTTGTCTTGATCATGGTCACATTCATGAATGCAGCTGCATGATTTTAAACCACTTGCTGAAAGGGAAGTTTGACTAACACCTTTTACAATTACACTTAAGCCTAAAAAGAGCCTATAAAGTGCATCTTATGTAAAAATGAAACCCTGAGGATAAAAGCAGTGCTGGCTGAGAATTATACAGGCCGGTAAACCTACAGTAGTCAAAAATTAGACATACATGTTCAAGAGGATTAAAGAAGGTTTAGATTACCCTAAAGATAGAAGAGGAATGTCTTGCTATATGTTATTGTGAGTGTACAGGGTGTCATATTTGCGTCTGACAACACTGTCCATGTAGGTGTTTGAATGTTGTTGAGACCAGTGTGAGCACATGTGTATGTTTAGTGTACAGGGTGGCATACCTACGTCTGAAGATGCTGTGCACACGTCTGCTATCGGACCACCCTGAACTGGAGCCCATTATCTGGACACTTCTGCAGCACACCCTTAAGGATGAGTACGAGCTGCTGAAGGACCGACACCTGGACCAGGTATGCACACACACACACACACACATGCAACAGACACCAGCTGTGGGAACTAACATAGAATTACACCACGTGCCACATACTCACAGTAGTGGGAGAAAACGTTACATAAAACCCAACATAACATGTTGATAAACTTCAACAGATACTTTCGGTTTTTAATTACATGTGGCTGAGCTGTGTTCTCATACGCTCACATCGTGCCTAACGACAAGATTGTGGCTTTTGAAAACCACAGAGCATACAGGTACACAGCAGGCTCACAAAGATGAACTTGTCTGCTAAAAAAACGAAACGGGTAATTGGGGAAACAGAATTTATCAAGCTTCCTTGAGTAGGAAGATTAGTCCAGTTTTTTTTTGTTTTTGTTTTTTTTTTGTTTTGCTTAATCCTGCCCACTGACAAACCTTACTGAAAAGTATAACCACCTCGATAGAGGTAATGAATGTCAACACAACAGGTGCTGAATCAAAAGTCCACATATTAAACAGTCAAGCAAATGTATACACAATTCAATCATGCATAATTCAGTAGCAAGCAATTGTGACCTTGATCAAGGCACTTAACCCTAAGTTGCTCTAGGGGAGACTGGCCTTGAACAATTGATAGTTGACAAATTGTAAGTCGCTTTGGATAGTGTCTGCTAAATGCAAAAATGTAAATGTAAGCATTATCCATTTATGTGGCAGTGGATGGCGAAAGGCTTACGCAACTTAAGCTGAAAAGAACAGTGGTGGATGTATTTTTAATGAGACCAACATCAAAAAATGCACCAAACAAACACTTCAGGTATTGAACGGAAATGGGTCCTTGTACCCTTTCTGTAATAACATGACCACAATAATACATCTGTGTGTGCCGACATGGTTGAAAGCCTAATTTGCCTGCTTGGTTACATGTTGGTTTGTGTCGTAGTCTCTGAATGAGTAAAAAAAGATTGTATTGCAGACAGTTTTGCTCAAAGAGGAACTTCTATATCTAGTAGTTTCATTCTCATATGCTGAGTTGTGTGG